>VDFB02049217.1:60680559-60707526 GCA_007258455.2 Sequoia sempervirens
TGTTCTACCGATAGAGCCTAGGCCCACTTGGTATGATATGAAGAAGATCCTTCGAGGAGATTCCTCCTTGCCTCGATCATCACGGCCTCCTACTACTCTTGTTCCTAAGGCAAAGAGCAGAAAGAGACCCACTGTTGAGGCTCTCATGTCGACTCCTCCCGCCACTCCTCAGCTTTCTCCCCCTGCTCCTACACAAGAATCTATTCCTCTACCTGAAATGGCCATAGTGAACATTCCTATGATCGAGTAGAAAACTTCTACCCCTTCACAAGCTATGCTTCTAACTCCAAGAGCCGTAGAAATTGCCTTGCATGAGAGCGCAAGCGCCAGTGAAACAATCTCCTAGCTGAGTAGGCCACTTCGCAATAGGAGGCAAAAAGGACTGCCCCCACTTTAGGGTCCTTTGTAGCATCATCTTCCTCCTCTCCTATTGAGTCTCCTCTACCCGATCCACTCTCAACTTCTATTGCAAGTACAAAAGCACTTAATCCTAATCTAGTACAAGTGTTTATTGCTCACTCGGAAAATCCACCTTTGCTGATGTCCATTCTGGATATTTAGCCCTTCCCAAAACCCATGAATATGGTTAACACTTCGGTCATA
Source organism: Sequoia sempervirens (assembly GCA_007258455.2). Classification (NCBI taxonomy): domain Eukaryota; kingdom Viridiplantae; phylum Streptophyta; class Pinopsida; order Cupressales; family Cupressaceae; genus Sequoia; species Sequoia sempervirens. Next base: position 60,681,163 of record VDFB02049217.1, read on the forward strand.
TCCATTGTGGTTCTTTCCAACTCCTCCTCTACACCTCTAGCTTCATCTACGGGGATTTCATCTCCTCCTACAAAGAAAGAGATAGAGGCTAGTCCTTCTCACAATAAAGGACGTAGGAGGAGCCCACCTTCACAAGGTGGCCCTATGATGACCTGTTATGTCCTTGTGACAGAATCAGTCCTGACCTCTCCTGAGTTCATCACCACTCTTGAATCATTTAGTGAGCCTATTGGTGGATCTCAGGCACAACCCATCCCATCCACTGAAGTAAGACATAGTGCTCCCATGGGGTGCATGTTTAACTCTATGGATGAAGTCTCGACCCTATCATGATCTTTGCGAAATCACTGGCTTTGACTCCACAAGAGCTCAGAGGAGAGGACCTCGAGGGGCCCTCTTCCTTGGCCCTTGTTGCGGGAGGATTGGATGCCCCTCCTCTTAACATTCCACCCTTGTAGGCTCATCCTGCTTCCCCTTATGAGGATCTAGATTGGAAAGCGGATGACTTGTTCGATGATCAGTGTTAGGAGGAGCTACCCTTTTCTTGATCTTTTGTACATGTGTGCGTGCTTTGTAATGTGTTCCCCCATACTCATGATATTCGTGCCTAGATGACCCTCACCACCATTGTTGGTGCTTGGATACAGGTGTGGTTTTTTTGTCGTAAACATTCTTCTATTTGTATCATCATTCTTCCATGTTTGTGTTTGATTTTCATTAAATTGGGGATGATACAATGTGTTGGGGATGTTTAGGCTTCCCTTCCATGTTGACCCAATTTTTATTTTTACTTTGTTTACTATGCATTCTTCTTGATTTGGTTGGGAATTGATGATCTTTTGCCTTGCATTGTGGTTATCTATTATTATATGAGCTCGGACAAATCTGACCCTGCTAAACCAGATCCCCTTGTGCCCTTTGTTTGTACTTTCCACTTTCTTTTTATTTTTCTCTCTTCTTTGCTTGAGTTGTCCCTCCTATTTGTGACAGCGCTCTCCTTTAACACTTTGACTTTTAGAAAATGAATTTTCCACCAACGAATCTTTTCTTGAGAGTCTTTACAATACCTTTCCTTGGAAGCACATTCTTAATGTGGAACTCTAACGGAATGTGTTTCCTTCATCACAGGTTCATAAAGAAAGGACATAAAGACCTTCCTCCAAAGCAAGAACTACTTTTACTTCCCCTCGCATGGGGGCATGACCTTCCTTTTGAATTCCTTAATGAAGTGAACATCTTTCGAAAGGATCCCTTGATGACAAATCGCTCTAAGATGACTTCCTTTGAATTGTGTGTCCCTTGAGTGGACCCCCTCTTTTTCATGGCGGGTTCCTCAAGGACCCTTTTTTTTAAAAACCTTTGTAGTGAATGGACTCTTGCACACCTAGCCTGGGGGTGGCCTAACTAAAATCATTCCATTTTCCCTTTCGTGTCTAGCTTAACTAGACCTTACCATTTCAAATAATGTGTCCCTTGAGTGGACCCCTCTCCTTTTGAAGGGTTCCCGAGGGACTTCTTTGAAAGTTCTTTAGTCTATGTGACCCACTGCTTTTAAGACATGTTCTATCTGTGGGTAGACATGTCACCACTTTTAGATGTGTTCTATCTGCTGGTAGATGTATTGACGCTTTAGACATGTTCTGTCTACAAGTAGACTTGTCACTGCTTTTAGATGCATTCTATCTATAGGTAATGTATTGACGCTTTAGACATGTTCTATCTGTGGGTAGACATGTTTTCTCTTTTAGATGAATTCTATCTGTGGGTAGATGCATCAATTCTTTAGACGTGCTCTATCTGCAGGTAGATGCGTCACCACTTTTGGCATGTTCTATCTACGGGTAGACATGTCGCCACTTCCTGACTCTACAAAGTTTGCTTCCTTGGGGCTTCCTCCATGCGAGAGATCTTGGGGGTTTCCTCCTTGTAGGTCTACAGGCCTATAAGATGTTTTTTTGTTCAACTTCATAGTTCGGAGTAGCTATGGAGTCCTTTGTTCTCCCTGCATCTTTAGGTTCACCAGATCGTGGTATGCTTCCTCGATGGTTCAGGTATAATTTTTTAACCCTACTCTCTTCTTGATCTACTTTATTGATCACTCATCAATACTTGTGCTTGCTAAAGTGGGGGAAAAATGTATAAGAGCAAATTTGCACCCTAGGCATAATTCCCCTTTTTTCCTTTATGCGCTTTAGAAAACCTAAGTCAGAGGCTTAATTCTACTTAAGCCCACTAATGGCAGTCCACTTGGAACTCATTTTGTGTGTCAGTGGAGGCGTTTCTATTGAGGATTCCTATGCAGCGTGCACACATTAGCACGGTACACAGGCGTTCGTACGGTATGCTTACATCCATGACAGATTCCTGCAGCTAAGCCAACAGAGGCGTTACTCTTCACATTAGCAGTGAATTTGTAACACCTCCTTCAACCACCCAACTTGAATATGGTCATTTCCTTTCTCATTCCTTCATAATTAGTCTTTGAACTTACATTAAGAGGTTGGATGAAAGATTGGAAGAACTCTACACCACATCATGCTCTCAAGCTCTCCTTTGACAAGCTCATTTGCACTCACTTCCAAGAATTCCAAGCATTCCATAGCAGTAGTATCATGCTCCATCACATTGGTAGAGAAAGTTTGGGACCACGCTATTGTAGCAGAGCCTTGAGTTCCTCTCATTTCTCCCCAAAGTAGCCTTGAGTGCTCTTGGTGGAGGTGGTAAGCTTCCCTCTCCTCTCCTCTATCATTTGGTTGAGTAGCATAGTACTGTTTCTAGTGCTTGTGTTTTTGTCACCTATTTATCTCTTTTCCATTGGTTGTATGTGGAGGTGGGAACACCTAAACAAGGGTTTGACTAAGGAAAACCCCTATACAGCCACCCCCCAACATTCTCTCTCTTGCTATGTGTAGGTGTGTGAGCTCTTGGAGGAATAGCTGGCAAACGAGTTCATTGGTGAGATTCTCCTCATCTTTATCACTCTTGTTTATTTTCTTTACAATTTTAGAGATTATTTAATTTACCTAGTTTTGTCATTTTGGCCCTTTAATTAGCTTCCTAGCCCGTTAGCTAGTTTTTTGTGGCTTAACCTTATCTTTGTCGTTGTCTAGCTGTACAGACTACAATGCGCTTTCGAGATGCTAGCGCACCACACTGTCATCCAAAGTCCACACTTCTGTCCTTGGACAAAGAGCTTCCTGAGATAAAGTGTTAAGACTAGAAGCCAACTCACCTAGCCTTTTTCTACACTTCGGGCTTGCTGAGTAGCTGATAGGCCCTACGGTCCTTGCTACCCTCGCTTTACATACCCTAAACAATACATTTAGCTGCTCAGGTATGTTAGGGCAGCCTCTCGCATCTTGACCCTACATGAGCTGGGGTCTTGCATGCGGTGGTCCCCCTCTCTTACAACAACATGATGGTGATTGTGCTCCAGTACAGGATGAGTTCCCAGATGAAAATTTGTTCTCCATCTCTACTAAAACTCCTTGGTTTGTCGATATTGCCAACTAATTGGCCACCTCAGAAGTGCCACCTGATTTTACATCAAAACAAAAGAAACACCTTGTTATAGAAAGCATCCCTTTCATTTATGGATTAATGGGATCCTATTTTGATGTGGGCCTGATATGGTTCTATGACATTGTGTTAAGGCATATATGAGACCTATAGTATCCTTAGAGCTTTCCATGATGATCCTTCTGGAGGGCATTATTCTGCTAAGAGGACATTCCATAAGATTTTAGGTGCAAGATATTACTCGCCTTCTATGCATAAGGATATCAAAAAGTATGTTCACAGATGTGGTGAATGCCAAAGGGTAGGAAGACCAACTACATCTAATGAAATGCCCCTGCAACCTCAGGTAGTCCTTGAACCATTTGAAAAATGGGGATTGGATTTTATTAGTCCTATAGACCCTCCTTCACAAGGAAAATAATACATTATGGTTTGTATCAACTATCTAACTAAGTGGGCAGAGGTTCAAACTTTACGAGTTGCTAGGGGAGAACAAGTAGCTGACTTTCTTTACAAAAAAAAAATCTTAGATTTGAAGCCCCTAAGACAATTGTCATAGATCAGGATCCCTAGTTTATGTCTAAGGTTTAGTTAGCCTTCACCAATCATTTCTAGGTAAGCCATAAGAAGTCCTCACCTTACCACCCTCAAGCAAACAGCCAGGTGGAAATCACTAATAGGAAGCTAGAAAATATTTTAACAAAAATAGTTTCATCAAGAAGGAAAGACTAGGCTAGGAAACTACCTAAAGCGATTTGGGATTATAACACCACATGGAAATCAACCACTAATTTTATTCCATGTGAGTTAGTTTTTGGGAAGAAACCTCTTTTACCCATTGAATTTGAACTTCAAACTCTTAGGACAACCATGGAGTTAGGTATAGATCTTAAACTAGCCCAGGTAGAGAGTCTTATAGCTTAGTGAGTTGGATGAACTATGTTTGGATATTGTCCATCAAACTAAGCTGGTGCAACAACAACACAAATTTTGGCATGATAAGCATATCAAGGAAAGAGAGCTCCATAATGGGGATTGGGTGTTGTTATTCAATTCTAGATACAAAGATCACCAAGGTAAACTTAGAACTCATTGGCTCGGCCCATATGAAATTTCTAAGGTATTTTCAAATGGTGCAATAAAGCTCAAGCCCATTGATGGTGATATTCGAACTCTCCTAGTTAATGGTCATCGATTATGCATCTACCATAAACCTATCAATTAAGAATAATTTATAAAAATGGTAGAAATGCAAGGAGAAATCCAATGCATTGACTCTGCTATAGTAGAGTCAATATAGTTTTTATATTTGCTACTTAAAAAAAAATGTGTATGAATTTACTTTATTTCAGAGCATTTCTTTCAAATTCTTCATCCTTTGGTCTTGGCTAAATTTCATTTATATTTTGTAGGGCTTCATTTTCCATCAAACACAAATTCTAGTGCATCTTGTTGCAGTGCTAGGTATGTGTAGGATCATGGAAAAAAACAGGCCCTTAAGTGGCAAAAAATGAGAAAAATCAAAGTTAGGCAACTTGACATCAAAATTTGAATAATTTATCTATATTATTTCAAAAATATGTAAGAATAGAATATGTAGCAAATTGAATCTAGTTTCTAAACTACTAGGTTTATTTTTTTTTAAATAAATTTATTTGGTGAAATTTTGAAATTTCAATGTAGTAGTACTTAAATTTCAGGGAAAAATAAGAAGTAGGTGTCTGTCTAACCACCCTAACCACAATAAAATGATAATATTTTCTTATAAGACTTTAGATATAAATAGAGGACTCATGTCCCGATGTGATGCATATTTTTTGGTAATTTTTTTTCAAGTAAATACTTAATTGTGAATTTTTTATTACAACTTTTAAAAAATATAAAAACTTGCATGTATGACCACCTTAACTTGGTCAAAACTTTATGAAATTCATTTTTTGTTTTTTAATCCTATAGTATGCAAAGCATAGAATGTGATGCATGTTTCAGATTCAAAAAATGTGATATTGTTTGAAAGTTATAGATGTTTTTCAATCAACCTATCAATCAGGTCTTTAGTCATAATTCAAATAGAAAATGAATAATAATTATTTATTAAATGCAAAGTAAAGCATAATATATATTGGTGGAAAACTAAGAGCCTCCTTTAAAAACCCTTTTCGTTTCATCAATTTTGGGTTAAAAAAAAGTTGTCAGCCATATACCCTACACATACCCATCATATCGCCACTTTTTGGCCCATCATGATCCTACACATACCCTGCTCTAAAACTTGTTTACTTGGTTGTTATGATCCTCTAGAACTTGTTGGTTTGTCTACTGCTATGCTCCAGAACTTGCACAATTGACTTGAGCCATTCCTTGTTTTTTTCTTACATTTTGGTGCATCTCTCAACAGTGCTTTACAAGGTCAAAGTCCAAAGTCTTTCACTTTTCTTCCTTTTTCTAGCTGCATCTTCCAATGATGCTTCAAAAATTTTCTTGCTGCATTCTGGTTGCATATTTCAGCGATGCTCCAAAATTTTGTTGTTTCCTCCTTCCGGCAGCATCTTTCAGCAATACTCTGAAACCTTTTTTGTTGCTGCTCCAGCTGCATCTTTCAATGATGCTCTAGAAATTTTTGGTTGTTGCTGTCGAGTTGCATCTTTCGACGATGCTCCGTAAATTTTTGGTTGTTGCTCTGGCTGCATCTTTCGACAATGCTCCAGAAAATTCATTGTTGCATTCTGATGACATCTCTCAGCAATGATTTGAGACTTTTCCACTTCACTTTTCCACTTTGGGTGCATATTTCAGCTTGCTCTGGAACTTTTCATCCTTCACCTCGACCGCATTTTTCAATGATGCCTGAATTTTTATAAATTCTTTTCCTTTTTCAATGCTTTGATTTTTCCAAAGTTCTACACATGCCTATTATTTAAATTTTTTCATCATTTTGAAATCCACGCCCTACATTTCCATTTCATCCTATATTATCATACTCTCTTATAATAAATGAAAATTATTATGACAACCTTTTTGTCATAATAAACTCTACCATTATTTAATTGTTCCATCCATGTCATAATAATTCGTCGCCACCCTTTCCGAATCATACAACTATCCTGTTACGTCAACAAAAGGTAAGTGATGTTCAATTTAATAACATGACGTAAGGTACATATAGTTTTCACTTAAAGTAAGTAATTATTTTGAATAAAGATTAATTAATTGGCACAAACCATTACCTTTCCAAATATAGTAAATTGTGCCATCATGCTTGTAGTATAGTAATATTTACACAATTTCCCATGCAAAATCATCATGATCATACAATAAAGCTCAAGTAAGAAAATTAATTCCCCTTTGATCGGTTGTATCAAAATTATATTCTCTTCCATTTGCAATTCAATTGTTTGAACAAGTTTCTTTAAGCAATGCCAGTATTTCCAAATAATTGAGCAGAGCAGTAAGAGAAAAAGAGAATGGGAGGAGCTAAAAAGAAGTTTGAACTAGCTTCAGCAGATAAATTGTTGGCATTGGGCAACATTGCAGGGTTGTTTCACAAAAGTTGGGTGGCTTGAATTTATAAAGAATTTTTAGGGGCATACTAAGTAGTCAGTAAAGGAATTTATAGAGAATTTTGTAGACAAAAAAATTGTAGTGCATGGCAAGCATTTCTAGGTAAGTCCTAAAATCATTTCATGTCTTTCTGGTTTGAGAAACAGAGGTATTAATTTGACTAAAACTACCAATATTACTTATCAAAGAATGGTAGAATTATTTCATAGAGAAGGACAACCTCAACCACTAATAATGGTAAGTACTAGAGGACAAAACAAAGGTTTCCAAAGAATGTCTATCCTGGAACCCTCGAGCCTATTGGTGCCTGGACAATTAAATATTTCACTTGTGAAGGACAAGTAGCAATAGTAGTAGGTCCCCCTTTCTGTCTGCTTGCCCATTTGCACCATGGCATTGAAGACCCTTCTCTTAGGGTTAATCTACCATCATTCTTGTATGCCTCAGTTATTAGTATGATAGAAAAGTATAAAATTGGTACAGGGACACTCAAACATCATGGCCTCATACAATTAATATGTAAACACCATTTTCGCAAGAAACCATAAAATAAATGGCAAAAATTTGTACAAAAATTTGAGAATGTGGAGTCTAAAAGACCTCTTGAGGAGGGTGAGTCATTCAAACAAGTAGCCCAATCTTTAGGAGAACCCTCCTCTGAAGCTTTAGGTGCTCTTGAATCTTAGCAGACCTCAACAACTCCTAGCGATGAAGCGTCGAAAACTTTACCTTATGTGTTAGAAACCCCAGGGTAGTTAGAAAATGTAAAAATTGTACATTCCAGAGATGAAGAAGAGCCTCCTTGCAAGAGGAAGAGGCAAACCAAAGTAACGTTACAAAAAACTCCTTCTTTATGAAGAAGTAAAAGGTTATCTATTGAGTCTAGTGAAACTATGGATTATGATACAGGAAGTACCTCTAAAAAGAAAAAATAACTAGGAATAAAGCATAAACATTGGAAATTGATAATCAACCTGATGAGGAGGAAATAAGAGAAAGTGAGAAACGAGCTAGTCAATCTCCTAGGGTTGAAGAGGAGAATATGCCATCTCCATCAAGATAGGAAGAGGAAAGGGTACAATCACCACATTATGATATTGAGGATGATCCTACGGGACGGTTGTCCCCCTTAATTTATAGAATTCTTGATCCAAGTTCACTTGATGTGTCTGACAAAGGAAATGTACTTAGTGCTGAGGAAAATGTAATTAATGATAATATGGAAATCCCCATTTTTCCTTTTTCTATTAATATAGGGGATGAGGAATCTACCCAGAGGGGAGTGGAATTAGAAAAATTAAAAACAAAAATTATTGACTTAAGATCCTAGTTGCAAGGAAATGAGGAACAAATTAGCCAACAACAAGAGAAAATTGAGGCACATACTGTAATTATAAGGAAAAGAGATCAAGAGATTGTGAATTTGAAAATGCAAATGGAATAGAAAGACAAAATCATTGAAAGGTTCAATTTCAAATTTAGCAAAGGAATGACGAAGACAAAAAGTATCTGACTGATATATCTAAAAAATATGAATAAATTAACAGTTTAACAAATAATTTTTTTCAAATGTTTACTACTTTTGAGGAAGAAAAGAACAAATAGAAAACTGAACTTAATGCCTCTTTGAGCAGAATTATTGAATTAGACTAGGATTTGTAGGAAAGTTATACCAAGCCTATCATGGAGTCTAAAGGAACACAAATCGAACCAACTGTGATGGAATGGTTCCAGGCACGTATACCTCCATTACTAATGAAATGGATGGAAATATGCTATTTTCTGAGGGAGGTAAAATTTAAAAATGTCGGGTTGAAAAAGGATTTAGTTATATTGAAAGAATCATTTGATAGGGTGTACAGAGCTAGACAAGATGCTTGTCAAATAGGTGAATTATTGGTGGCTTGCAAAAGACTATCTAGGCTATATTCTATGTTTCTCAATGAGCAACTTCTAAGATGGAAATTACTCAGAATTTACAACAACCAACTGCATGATCTTGATGAAAAAGAATTTGTCAAAATATTTGTGGATTCAACTCCTGATCAATAGGATTTTTTATGTGAATTCTTTGTTCATAATTTTTTCTTAGATAGATATACATATTTTTATGTCAATTTCTTTGTTGGTGATGTTTAATTGAGATCATTTCTATCCACCATACACAACAGGGATAAATTTAAGAAACCCCCCCTCGACGAAGGTGTAAAATCCTAGCGAATCTTGGCTAAGTGCTATAATTTTCTTGGTGAATCTTTCCTTTTATTTGAAAAATTTATTAATTTTTCTGGTGAATCTATGCACATTATTAAAAAAATTGTAAAATCCTGGCGAATCTTAATGAATAATTGGTAAAATTAATAATCACAGTGGCAAATCTTAGCAAATAATCACTAAAAAGATTAATTACAATGGTGAATTTCTCCTTTAAAAATTTGTGGGGGTCAAGGGGGTAGAGCCCCCTTATGGGGATCGAGGGGGCAACACCCCCTTGCAAGATCCGAGGACAACGGCTCCGATGCGCTCGCATAATTCACTATCAAAAATGCATTGGAGCACACACAAATTAAGTATTTTCTTAAAATCTCACTTTAAAAGTAAGACTAAATGAAAAGTGAAATTGTTACCATTGATTAGCTTTTTAATCTGATGGATGAGGTTGATTCTATGACCTATATTCACGTGCCTTTTGAAAGGCTTATTGAGGCTCAAAATTTGTTTTAGGCCACATGATTAAATCTAATCATGTGGATCAAAACAAATTTTGGGCCTCAACAATAATTTTAAAAGGCACGTGCATATAGGCCACAAAACCACCCTACAACCATCTGATTAAAAAGCTAATCGATGGCAATAAATAAAAGCCCTAAATTCAAGGCTAAAATATCCCTAAAATTAAATTGTAATTTATTATTAGTGGAGATATTGCCCCAAAATTAATGGTAGGAATATAATATTACTAGCAAATATAATTAATATTTTTAATTACAATATAAACTATTGGCGAATCAATTCCAATGATGCATTGTTTACATGGTGAATCAATTTGATTTATTAGTTTAAAAAAATAATGCATAGGCGAATTAATTAAGACGAAATTAATTTTTTGTAAGAACCTAGTGATTCAGCCCCCTTTTTAGCTTGTATTATTTACCATTTCTAGAGGTCCCAATTTCAATTATTCACCAATTGGTGAAGATTTGTCACTAAATTTTTCCCTAATGCATAATCAAATCCAATGGCAAGAGTGGACAAGGGAATATTCATAGGCAGAGAGGACTATTGGGCTACAAATGAGGTATCCTCATAGGAAGTCTTTAGCTTTCAAAGAATAGTTCCTGAGCATTAAGCTTAAAGAGGTTGTAGAAAGTAAATACAACAATAACCTTCGGCTATGCCATAATCATTTTCAATCTATCAGGGGCCAAAATTTATAGGGAGATCTTGGCATGCATGTGAAGAGAGATATACTTCTCTTCCTATGCATCTTAGGAGAAGAGAGGTAATTTCACCTATTAACATTAGGTGGTCCTATAGAAGAGCATATGCATTAGCTGGTATCATAGGGCAATTAAAAACTAAGTGGATTGGCATGAGATACAGACCTCCTCTACTTCTTTCACCACCCCCTGCAATACATGTTAACATAGATCAGAGCTCAAAAGATTTTGAAAGATGGACAACAAGGGTTAAGCTTCATCAGGGTTTTTTGAGAGAACCTGAGGATGTGGACACAAAAGCAGATGATTATTATGATCTCAATGCAAAGTATGAAAGGTTGAGTAGAAATAGGGGAAATGGAGAATAAGGAGCACAACAAAGAGTAGGAGGACCTGCTCAAGCTTAGGAATGGGAGAAATGATGAGGTAAAAATAACCTCATCAATATAATGAACTAAATACCCTTCCTTGTATCTTCCAATCACCTTTACCTTGCCAATTAATTGTCTTTAGGATTAGTGATTGCTTGCTTTTTGTGACAAGATGTTTAATCTTTATTTCCTTAAATTAATTGAAATAATCTAAGCCACGCTAACATAATAATTTAGTTTCTAAGTATTGTACAGGTTATTATGCACAATCGGTCATCATGCTCAGCCAATGGATTCACCACGAACTTCCATACAGTTGAAGACAAGCACCAAAAGAATAGGTGCTAGAATTTTAGGGAGTGCATGGTGGATCAAGTTTTTGAAGCTTTCTATTATTTTCTGTTAAAAGAATTTATGGTTCACTCTGAGCCTCTTTAATACTTTATGTTATGGACTTAAGTCCATTAGTTTTTAAAAATCAATTAAAGACTTTTTCAGTGGTAATCTTTACCATCTAAATTATAGGATTTTGTTAATTTTTTTTGTATAAATATATGTAACCATCAAAAGCAATGATATAAAGAGATATCGGTATGCTGTCATAATGTGTTCTTGAGTTATGTTTTTGAGTTATACTTTCAATATGAATAAAATAAGTGTTTCCCTCATTTTGAGTTATTAGTATTGTGAATGGAATCATCATGAATGGAGTAATTTTGAAGTTACAAAGTTTATGTGATCTGAGCTAAGCGTAGGAGCGCCTGAGAGCTAGCCACTCGAGGGACTACAGATTAGATAGATAAGTATTTCATTTTGTAAATGATAAACATGACTAAAGTTTATTTCCATGCATTGAGCTTTGTTAAGTTAATCTTACAGGTTGTAGTTGAGTTTGTAATCTTTAGCTCTGTTATCTGAAGTTCTGGAGCACCTACCTTCATTTGTTAGTTTCAAGTTCTTAATTTGTTTTCTATTAATTGTTAAGTTTTCTATCCGTTGTTAATTATATGTTTCATAGTTTTTCTTACAAGCATTTCCTCTTCAAAAATTTACACGCTTCTTAGTTTAATTGTCTCCATGCTTTCTAGTTTAATCATTATTCTTTTTAGATTAATAATTTTCTTCTTTCAAATTTAGTGGCCTCTTAGTTTAGAAGTTTCATTTCAACTATTCCAAACACTAGAAAATCTGAGAGAGATAGTCAAGATGTCTTTTATTGCATATAGCCTCTAAACACTACCCAATCGATACAATTGATGCAATTTCAACTAAAGAGATAGGACCTGACGACAACTAATCAGAAACCTATCCATCACTTTTACTTATCTTCTAGATACTTTCATTAACCTTATTCATGAACCTTGTTATGTTTATAATTCTTCTATGAATAGTGTTGTGCTTGTATATATTGATTCCTCACATTTGATCACCTTTCCATCACATAGTTTAATTTAGAATTCTTCTATTATATTGAATGATCATTAATCCTCTATTGATTCATTTTTTGATGATAATTTAGGCAATGAGGTTACATATTCCATGGTTACACATTAAATTATTATGGCTTTTGTTAAATCATCCCTTTACATGTCATGATCATTTTATCCATCTCGAATATACACTTCTATGTCTTGCCTTTCATACTAGACCTAATAATATATCTTACTTTCATTCTTTGAATACATGATACAATCATCTTATTGTGAGATTATACACCAAAATACAACCAAGAACTATGATATGATTAGCATGCTCCTATTGAGAAATTATTTTAGGATAAAATGATTTTATTTGAAATACATGTAGAGATATTTTGGAAATAGCTTTCACTAAAATAATTATTTCATTTTTTTCCAATCAAATTGAAGTTGTTATTATTCTCAATCCAATTCATCAAGGAAAAACTATCATGTCTTTGAATATTATGAATTACACCATACCATATAATTCAATATTGAATTAACCATTATATATTATAGTTAAATGTGAGGATATTTAAATTAGAAGATAATGAATTTAGCTTAAATATTTACAACAATAATTTCATAGATGTCATTAAATTTAATTCTATAAATTTGGCAAGGTCGAAGGTAAATAAAAAAGGGTTTGGATATGTGGTATGAGAATTTCTTGGTTTTGTCACATTACCTATCACTTCATAACCCATTGTATTGAATAACACATTCCGTGTGATACCTTATTCTCTGGGGTATAGAATTCTTCCAAGTTATCCTTGGATACATGCCACGGATGTCATGCCCTCTACACCTTGTCATAATTTGGAGTTTATTTATAGCAATAGGAGATACATGTGTTGTTTTAGTTGATGATGTCTTTATCCATTATTCCAAGTACTAGAAAAATATATCTTAATATCTCCTAATTGGTTGGTTGCACCTACAATAACATTAGAAAATTCACTTCAACTATACAGAGTATTGTCCTAGAGGATTATTGGCAATATTTAAATTTTACATCATCATGTGATCAATAACAAAAAAAAATGTGTGATAAAGAAGAAAAAATTTCATTCATACACGAAACCTAATATATATGGATGAGCATATCTAGCTCACACACATCACAATAATGATATACTTCTATTGATAATTCCAAGGATACTATTTATTCTAAATTAGCTAGTCAATATGACAAATAATTTTCTATTCTAAAGAAATAGATGTATTGACAAAGGTTTAGATCCCAAGAAACAATGCATATTATAATTTATTCTATATTCACAAATAAGGACAATAGAGATTATGTTGTTCTCCACAAAAGCTAAGAATACGAAAAGGTCCCAAAATAAATATAATTAATGTGAATGATGACATGAATTTCAATTAGATATCATTGTCAAGATACCTATTTCATAAGAAAAACAATTCAAAATACACACATTAAGAAAGTATTGTCAAAAGTCCCCGTTCCACTTAAATCATAATTCAATAAATATTTCTCGCTGTTTTGAATATAATAAAACAGATTTTCAGTTAGACCTTTTAATATTATACCTATGCTCTGAATCAAGGCTTAAATTTGATGGTCGTATGACCGTATTTAGAGATTTTTGCCGTAAAATACAATCAAAATTTTAAGAAGATTGTATGGGATGAAAGGAGAGATTTCGGATAGACTGTCAAAATTTATATAGAATTATAATGATATATATATATTTGATTTATATATAATTTTACTTACACTAAGATATATCATAATGTTTTAAGGGCACCTTTGAATAGATAACCGTCATTAAAAAATTTGTTGACAGGCAAGGTCGACCGTCAAATTTAAGCCCTGCTCTGAATGTTACCCGGTCGACCGGGTCCCTCATTCGAGATAGATGCCCGATCAATCCGGAGATTCAAGCTGGGATGACCCTTAAAATTTATAAAGATTCGCAGCTTCTGAAGTCGCTAGTCGTTGCCGTCGAAAACAGGCCAGCTGTTACCTAAAGTCAAGTCATGTAGAGAAGACAAGATTGAATGAATGCAAGTTTGAATATTGATAACTTATGAGAACCGGGGCTGTCGTACGATACACGGCTTCTGAAGCCGAGTCCGTCCTTCGTAAATGATAACAAGCCCATTGTATCCGTCTTCATTGAATGGAGACAGTAAAATGCCAACAGTCTCCGATTTTGCGCTTGTTCTTGTGGCTGGACTCGCCATATCTTTATATATGCAGGGTAAGTTGTATGGGTAACACAATACGTCCTGTAGGTGACTGAATAGCTTATATGATAATATGTGGGTGTGTTTGTCGCAGACGCAGGAGCAGTCAAGTTTGAGATACGGAACGAGTGCGGGTATACAGTTTGGGCGGCAGGATTACCCGGAGGAGGGCAGCAGCTGGACCAGGGTCAGACATGGACGGTCAATGTGCCGCCGGGGACAGCGTCGGGACGATTCTGGGGCCGAACCGGTTGCTCTTTCGATGCGAGCGGGCGAGGAACCTGTAAAACTGGAGACTGCGCCGGCCTACTGAGTTGCCAAGAATCGGCAGCCGCTCCTACCACGCTGGCCGAGTACACCCTGAGCGATCAGGACTACTACGACGTCTCGCTGGTGGATGGCTTCAACGTTCCTCCTTCCATCAATCCTACAAACGGACAGTGCACCGCCCCTGCCTGTAAAAGTGACGTGAATGCTGTGTGCCCTGCTGAATTGAAGGTCGACGGCGGATGCAATACTGCCTGCAACGTCTTCCAAACTGACCAGTATTGCTGCAGAGGCGCCTATGTTGATAACTGCTCTCCTACAAACTACTCGATGATCTTCAAGAACCAGTGCCCTCAGGCCTACAGTTATGCCAAGGATGACGCTACCAGCACTTTCACTTGCCCCTCTGGTACCACCGACTACATTATTGTATTCTGTCCTGGTAACTTGCCCCACAGGCGTACAATTACGGTCATAATTAACCTCCGAATAATTAGCTAAGACCTTTATTTAGCCCCTCGTCCCTACCCCTACGCATGTATATTATTAGGTGTTCTCATCTTGTATTTGCACTGTTTGTGTAACCGCATAAGTTTTGGTGGCCGTAATGTGCCAGATGTCACCACTTGTTATCAATAGAAAGAAAATTGCTGTCATCTCATCGATCGTGTCTCATGTGAAATGGGTAAATTCGTATGCAATACAATGTGCAGAAAAAGATCTGAATTTTTGTGTTGAATGTATTCATTGATTAATTTTTGTGATATTTTGTTAATGTTAATATGTGATTTATCTTGATATTAAAAAGTTTTATGTTATTATAATATATATAAAAATTAAAATATAATTAATATATAGATTTAAAAATAAAACTTTTAAAATAATATATAAATATATAATGTTTACAAAAGTGAAATAGCTTTTTCAAATAAAATAAGTTTTGAATAATAAATAAAAATTGTGTCTATAAAAACCAAAAGAGTGATAAGAAATAATAGATAAAAAAAAATGATGCATGCGAAGTTTTGCGAACAGAAGAGCAGAACAGGGAAAAAAAACATAAAAATATGCGGATGTCAAATCCGATTTCGGTCCAGAAAAAATAATGCAGAGTATAAACCTCATCCACATCGTCGACAAGGATGCAAACAACCTGAGGTAGACTGCAATTATTAGCAGATTTATCGGGAAGAAATTAATAGGAGACGTAATTAGCGAATGGGTTGAAGCGAATTGGCAGAAGGAATGTATAATAAATTTTATGCCCAAGGCGCTTTTCGTGGCAGTCTTCCGCACCGAACAAGATCGTGAAAGCATTATAAAGGATGGACCATGGAAATGCAAAAACTTTCATCTATACTTACAGAGATGGTGTTTGAATTTAAACCCAAGGGATTGCTCCCCTTCGGAGGGCCCAATCTAGTTGTTCCTACACAACCTTCCTTATGAAAACTAGTTAGAAGAATGCTTGTAAAAATGGGGAATGCCTTTGGCAAAACCGTGGAGATTGACACAAGGGATGTTGAAACCCTAATTTATGCAACAATCAAAATTATCACAATTAAAGAGATACCTGCAAAGGTCAAACTAAATGCCTTAGCGAGCGAATGGTTTCAGGAAATAGAAATCGAGGTACCCAAATTTTATTGCTTAAGATGCAAGAGTAGAAATCAATTTGAATCTTCTTGCAAACATCCTCCCACCATTCCTAAAACACAATGGAGAGCGAAGCCGATGGAACCACATTTTTCAATAAACTCTGAACCAACAAGCCATCCAAGGGATATGAACAACCCATCAAGGCTTGGATTCCCAAAATTACCAATGAAGGAGGTACCAAATGAACCTGGAAGCAACCGGCAAGAATCTACTTCAAACAAAAGCAAGGACAACTCAAGCAAAGATATTAGTGCACAATTGGCTTGCAAAAATTGATACCCAATGAAACCATTGAGGATGAAGCAAGTGGAGAATTTGAAGCAGAACGAGATTCTGAAGAATAAGAGGATATGGTAGATAGAGTTGAGCTAAGAAGCATTAGCCAATCTGTCTCCAAAATATAAAATTTGGGTTCAAACCTAGGAACTGCGAAACAAGGAGGAAGATGAATAAATTAAAAAGAGAAGAACTAGCACATGATGGTGAACATGCATCAAGCAAAACCTATCTTCTCAAATCCGAGGAAAATCCTCCCTCAAAGAGCAATGAAGATCCTGGTCCTAATAGGCGGCACTCAATCAAGTGTCAAATCAAAACTTCTTTGGTCAATTGAATCTTACTACACAAAATAAAACTCAACCAAAATGAAGTAGATAGATTCACAAGGAAATGTCAAGGATGGAAAACCTATTTTATTGAGTCTAATGGGACATCTAATGGCCTCAACATATTATGGAATTTGAATCAAGTTGTGGAAAGCCTTCAAGGCCATTCACAAAATTGGCAAAACCTGAGAGTGAGAAGCCTTCATTTGAATTTATGCTTCCACATGCTCAACATTTACAGCCCTAATAGCACAACAACAAAAAAAATCAGATTTAGAATGAAATTGAGCAAGAAATCCATAATCTTGGTTCACAAAAATTCATTATGGGGGGTGATTTCAATGCAATATTGGACCAATCAAAGAAGAAAGGGGGGTTGGGCAGAGCCTCTCAAACTCAAATAGTTTTCTCCAACTTCATAAGCAATTCCAACCTAAAGGATATCCCACCAAAAAATGGGAAATTCACTTGGACTAATCGCAGGAGTGACTTTACCAATATTGTTAAAAAGTAAATAGATTTTTAGTAATAGATAGCTGACTCAATTCATCAATCACTATGGAATAAAATATCCTTCCCTTATCAGGATCAGATCACTTCCTTGTATCACTCCAACTAATAGAAGACTTACCAACATTCACGGTCCAATTTCGCCTCAAAAAAATGTGATTAAGGATCCCATACCTAAAGAAATTATTGGAAACTTAATGGACATCAAACATTGACCACACAAGAACAAAAATATTTATAATCTAGGGGTGATCCCGCAATACTCTAGTTTACAATTTTTGGCCAAACTAGAAATTGAACTAATTTTTCCTAACCAAATCTTCACTTTCGAGCACTTATAGCAGCTAAATTATGAGGAATTTGAAGATGATGCAAACTAGTGATTTGTGAAAATTTGTCCGTAGATTCTAAATATATTTTTTTCAAAAATTTTGAAAATAGATTACACTTATTTGTCCACCTCCTTTGAAAACTATTTTTTTCAGTAAACACCATTTTTAACGAGTGATGTTCACATATACAACATAACCTTTTTTTCCATGAAGGATAAAATTATAATTTATTTTGAATTTAGATTTGTAACTATGATATCTAGTGCTTCCAATTAGTTTCATAGTGTTTTATTGAATACTTTTTCTTTAATCAAGTTTCACAATCAAACCAATTGCAATTCTGACATAGGTGGATCATATACAACATAACATTTTTGGTACATGTATCAAAATTCTTTTTTTTTGTCGGATCACAGACATTAATATCTAGTGCACTGATATTTTTCAAAAAAGAAATTTGATAATCTTCTCTTTT
This sequence comes from Sequoia sempervirens, assembly GCA_007258455.2. Lineage (NCBI taxonomy): Eukaryota > Viridiplantae > Streptophyta > Pinopsida > Cupressales > Cupressaceae > Sequoia > Sequoia sempervirens. The sequence goes on from VDFB02049217.1 coordinate 60,699,576, forward strand.
TCTACATGCATAGAACAAAGAGCTTGATTTTCAGTGAAAAACCTATGTTTAATAAAATAAAAAAATAAATACATAATAAAACCGAAACATATTAAAGTTATATTCATTGGATAGCTCCTTCTAAGGACTACCATCATCTAGTTGGGTCTGTGAAGTCTCCTCCATTTTCATCCTCAACTCGAGCTTCAAGGGAAAATTATGGTGTTTTTGGTGCCAGGTGGGTTGGGTAAACCCCCTTTCCACAACCCTTTCCTTTACTTTTTTTCCCAGGAAATGTGGGACCCAACATTTAATGGGTTCACTCAAAGGGGGGTTCTAGTGAATCCCCTTTGGGTTTGCTCGAACCAAATGTTTGTTTGAACCCCCAAAAACCTTTTTTTTTGCATGGGGGCATTTTTTGCAATTTTTCTTCCTCACTAGAATTGTAAACTAGTTTTGTAGGTTTACCCCTAAAAAAAACTACAACATATCAAAGGAAAGTTAAGATAGTGGAATACGAAATGCTTCAAAAATATTTTCAAAGAAAAAAAAACTAAACAATTGAAAGACCTAGATAATAAGGTGACTACTAAAGGTAAGTCTGAAGATAATTACGTCAAGGAAAAATAAATAATGTGTAGCCATAATGAATTTTTGGTTGGATAGGATATTTTTTAGAAGACCAAATCTAGAGATTTATGGCTGGTAGAAGGAGACCTAATACAAAATTATTTCATAACACCACGAAGTTGAAAAGATGCTCAAACCAAATTACTAAAATCAGATTGGAGGATGGAACTACTCTTTCTACCATCACAGAGATCCAATTTAAAGTGATCAAACACTTCCAACAACTTTTGGGTGGGGATGGTGGTGTCAACCACTTGATTAGGAATAGTCTAGATTTCATCCTACAGTTAGTCAACTAAGATATCAACAACAATATTTGTGCCCCAACTATGTTGGAGGAAGTAAAATGAGTAGTTTTTTAGTTGGGGCCAGATAAGGCCCATTGTCCCAATGAATATCTAGCCTCTTTCTTCCAATTATTTTAGGATATTCTATAGGAGGATCTTTGGAAGATGGTTAAGGAATCACAAAATTCAAGGAATATTTTTAGAAGATTTCTACAAAACCAATATTGTAATAATTCCCAAGAAATGAGGATGCACTACGTTCAACAACTACATACTAATCGCCTTTTGTAACATAGTGAACAAAAGTATCACTAAGGTGATTTCCAATAGAATTAAGGATCTCCCACCATACATCATATCACAAGAAAAAAAGCAATTTCATTTTGAGAAGAAATATTACTGATGGCATCATCATGACTCATGAGGAAATCCACTAAATCAAAAAGCTAAATTAGAGGGGTATGACCTTAAAATTGGACATAAGTAAATCATATGTTAGGGTAAGATGGTTTTTTTTGTTTAAGGTCATGGAAAGGTTTGGCTTCTCCCAAAAATTCCTAAGCTACATATTCTCATGAATTTTCTCCCCACAATTCTCCATAATTGTAAATAGCCTTCCTTGTGGCCTCTTTGAAGCAACAAGGGGATTGCACCAGGGATACCCTCTCTCCCCCTACTTATCTACACAAGTCAAAACAAGAAACTAGAAATGATTAAAAGTTGCTCAAAATATCCTAATATAACCCACAAAATATTCATGGATGATACAATATTATATGGGGTGCTAGAATTGATGAAGAAAAAATGAATAAGGCAATATTAGATGGTTATGTGTCTATATTCGAACAAATAATCAACATAAAAAATTCAAAACTCTATTTTTCCAACATCATAAAAGTGGCATGACAAAGAATTGCATCTATTATAGATTAGAACTATGAATCCCTACCCTCATAATACCTCAAGATACCCTTATTGGAAGGTCTATTAAAAATAGCATTATGGGAAGATAGTGCAACAAAATGCAAGAAAAGAGCCTAATCATGGAAGGGAAACTAGCTCACCCTTGCTGATAGAATAATGATGATTAAATCTATTTAGGCTATCATCCTCATTTTTCTCCTCTCATGCATTGAGTTGACAACCAAATCCAAGAAAAAATTCATGGATATCCAACGAAAATTGATTTAAGTTGAGTTGAACAAAGTTAAGTGCATCCCTCTCATCGCCTAGGACACAATCAAACAAAGAAAACTCATAGGTGGTATCGGTGTAAAAGATACACAACTACACAATTGGGCCCTTGGTGTGAAAATGATACAAGAGATGGTAGAGATCCCCAACTTTCCATGGTTCAAAATCCTATAGAGGAAATGTATGGACAATGAGGACCTCATGGAAATCTTAACTATTATTGATCCCCCACTGAGCTCCCATATTTGGAACTTCATTATGAAATGTAGAAACGTGATCATTGAACATCTAACTTGGAATGTTAAAAATGGAATATTGGAATCCTTCTAGGATGAGTCATGGAATAGATACATCCATTTGAAGGATCTTCCTAAACTCAAGAGCTTGAGAACTATCATTGGAACATATTGGTGGGAAGTTGAGAAATTATATCATGATCGACAAGAACCAAAATGACATCACCCCAAATGGAAGAACATGGATTTCATAACTTCCAAGGCCAAGAACTTACTCCAACTTGAGCTTACCAAAAGAAATATCGTATTCATCAATATTTAGAATATGAAATAATATGGTGTGAGGCCAAACTAGGTAGATACTTAGTAAAAATTAGATATAACATCTAAATGGTAAAAATGAACAATGGAAAATGGTATTGTGACATATGTTGGGGCCTTAGCAATTTACCAAAATTTGGTGCATTCATTTGCTTTGTTCTTCACTATAAGATACTTAGTAGAGATAGAATAATGTCCATGGGGTTTGTGGGTCTATTCAGGTGTCCTCTATGTGAAGAGGTAGAAGAAACAATTTACCATCTTCTCCCACACTACCCCCTCACAACAAAATGTTGGTCATGGCTAATCAATTGAGTGAACTGGGCATGTGCAGGATCATGATGGGCCAAAAAGTGGCAATATGATGGGTATGTGTAGGGTATATGACTGATGAATTTTCTTTTACCCAAAATTGATGAAACGAAAAGGGTTTTTAAAGGAGATTCTCAACTTTCCACCAATATAAATTATGCTTTACTTTGAATTTAATAAATAATTATTATTCATTTTCTATTTGACTTATGACTAAAGTCTTGATTGATAGGCTGATTGAAAAACATATATAGATTTCAAATATATCACCTTTTTTGAATCCAAAACATGTATCACATTATATGCTTCATATACTATAGCATTTAAAAAATGAATTTCATGAAGTTTTGACCAAGTTAAGGTGGTTAGACATGCAAGTTTTAAAAAATTGTAATAAAATTCATAATTAATTATTTACTTGGAAAAAATTACAAAAATATGCATCACATCGGGACATGAGTCCTCTACTTATATCTAAAATATTATAAAAAATATTATTGATTTATTGTGGTTAGGGTGGTCAGACAAAACATCTACTTATTTTTTCCCTAAAATTTAAATACTATTGCATTGAAATTTCAAATTTTCACCAAATAATTTATTTTTTTAAAACTAAACCTAGTAGTTTTAGAAACTCCATTCAATTTGCTAGGATTCTATTCTTACATATTTTTGAAATAATATAGATTGATGTATTTGAAATGAAGAAAAATTGGCATTTTGGGGGAGGGTCAAAATAAGATATGATAAGGGACCTATTTTACTCTATTTCATTAGGAAATGAGATCCACACAATGAATTGGTTATCAACCCTTAGGTGAATCAAGTCAAAGTGAGAATCTTTAGAATTCCTTATGACTGAAGGATGCAAGTGAAGGTCAAACAAGACTTTGGGGAGAAAAAAATATATCAAATCAACACCAAAATAAAATCTAACACTTGAAACAACAATATTAAACTCAATATTTGTAGAAACAAAAAATAGAATGCAGATTTGAGAAGGGTAGAGAATTTTTTATTATTATTCAAGGGGTAAATGCTTTTGAACTGGAGCTATGAACAATTTGAGAATAATGTGATTATAGACAATGTTCCTTCATTAATTTCTGAGGAAAATAATAGTTTTCTGAGGTTAAATTTTCTTTGGAAGAAATTAAAAAGGTGATTTTCTCAATGGAAACTGAAAAATCTCCAGGACCAAATGGTTTTACTATTCTTTTCTTTCAAAAATTATGGGATTTTGTAGGACATGATATTCTTTTAGAATTGGAAGAGTTGATGAGGAACAAAAATATACTAAAGGAATTAAATGCAACCTTCCTTGCTCTTATTCCAAAAAAATATTGATTCTACCTCCTTTAATGACTTTCGACCAATAGCCCTTTGCAATTTAGTTTACAAGATATTTACCAAAGATATTGCATCTAGACTTGCAAAGTTTCCCCATTCAATTATTTTGGAAGAACAGGGGAGCTATGTCCCTGGGAAAGATACTCCTAAAGGTGCTATTTTGTCTCATGAAGTGTTTCACTCAATCATGTTAGATAGATCCCTTTTTGTTCTTAAATTGGATATGCTAAAAGCATACGATAGAGTAAATTGGGATTTCTTGATGGCCATCCTTTAAAAAATTGGCTTCAACTCTAGTTGGTGCCAGTGGATTTTTTCTTCCATCTCTGGAGCTAGGTTTTTAGTTATTGTGAATGGAACTCCTCATGGCTTCTTTTCTCTAACACAAGGTTTGAGACAAGGGGATCCTTTGCCTCCCTCTCTTTTCATCCTTATGGCAGAAGGATTGAGCATATCTATCATTGCAGCTCATAATCTGGGTATTTGGAAAGGTATAACTGTTCATCCTTTTCCCTTTCTAATTCTCTCTCATTTTGTAGATGACACTCTCCTTCTAGGCCAGGCTACTATGGAAGAAGCCAGAGTAATTAAAAATATCTTATCTGATTATTGCTTGCATTCAGGTCAATCTTATAATTCTGAGAAAGTAATTTTTTTCTTAAATGTTAGCTCCATTATTAAATCCCAAATTTTAAATTTTTTGGGATTTAAATGTGATTCCCTTCCATGTAAATATCTAGGAATTCCCTTTTTCTTTGGGAAAGAGAAACATGATTTTTGGGACAGAATAATTTCATCAATCTCCAACAAAATTTCACTTTGGAAATTGAAATGGCTAACCTTTGCTGGGAAATTGGTATTGCTCAAATCCATTTTACTTTCCATCCCAATTTACTTAATGTCAATTTCAAAAGTTCCAAAAGGAAAAGGGAGTTCACTTCAGAAGGTTCTAAAATATTTCCTTTGGTAAGAAAATCTCTCTTCAAAAAAGAAATTGGCTCTTTTGCGTGGGAGTCCCTTTGTAACCCTAAACCCCAAGGTGGAGTAGGCTTACATGATACTTTCCTTTAAAGAAAAGCTCTAGGTGCCAAACTTGTTTGGAAAATATATTCAAAACCTGAAACCAAATGGTGTTGAATCATGTAGTATAAATACTTAGATTCTCTTGAGAGAGAGAGGATCTTTACTCAAAAAGGTTTGCCACAAGGCTCCAAGATTTGGAATTTTGTCGCCTCCTATAGAACTTTTATTCAAGTTCCTCACCTTTCTTGGGTTATTAATAATGGTGATAAGGCCCTCTTTTGGGAAGGTGCTTTGAATGGCCATAAACCTATTAGGTCTCTTGGGAATTGGAAATGTATTGAACCTCTTCTTAAAGCTCGCTAGGGTAATAAAGTAAGAGATTATTTAGAGATTGATCCATCAAATCCAAGTCTTGTTAAATGGAAGGATTTTGATTTTCTATAGGTTTATCACTTTGAAAAGCATTCATTACAAGTAGAACTTCTAAAAAGATATATTTTTCTCTTTGATAAATAAGATTAGATTATTTGGCTAAAATTCAAATCTGGTCAGTACAGTGTAAGAGAAGGTTATAATTCATTGGTTAGTCAAAACACAGATAATCCTTGGCCTTATAAGCTTTGTTGGGGTTCATAAGTTCTAACAAAAGAAGGTGCCTTTTCTTGGCTTTCTATCAAAGATAGAATTCTTACAGGTATGAGATTGGATAGATTGGGAATCACACCTCTTTTTCCTTGTGTTTATTGTGGGAATGCTTTTGAATCTATTGATCATCTCCTAATTGGATGTGACTTTTCCTATCATTGTTAGACCTGGGTTATGAAGAATCTTGTTTGGTCTAGCCCTCTCCCTAATTACATTATGTTCCTCTTCAATAGTTGGCCTTGCCCTTTTCATTCCTCAACTCCGTCTTACATTTGGTAAATTACCCCTTCTATTATCATCTAGAATATTTGGCTCAAAAGAAATAATAGAATTTTCAGAAAAAAGCCTCCACTTTGCTTCAAGTTCTAAATAAAATTGAGATCTCCATCTTCGAGTTGACTTCAAGTGCTCTTTCTATAACATAAAATTCTATAATAACATTTTCATCCTAGGATGCTTTCATCTTGAAGAATTGGCATTTGATTAAACTTCCTAGAAAGGATTATGTCTCAATCAAGGCACCTTTAGTGAATAGAAATTCTATTTCTTGGAACCCCCCTCCAAAAAAAAAATTCAAACTAAATTTTGATGGGGCCTTGAGAGGCAACCCAGGAAATTCAGGTATAGCTGCAATCTTAAGGGATTGGCATGGGGGCTTCATTAGAGCTATTTGTGAATTGATTCCCGATTGCACCAATAATGTTGTTGAGTTCAATGCTTTGAGAATTGGTTTAAATCTGGCCAAGAAACTTTCCATTTCCTCTCTTTATATTGAAGGGGATTTAATGATTGTAATTTTGGATTTAAAGAGGAGAAGCTCTGACTCTTGGCATCTAGACAATATTCTTTCTTTCATTCTACATCAACTTGAGGTTTTTCCAAGTATTTAGATTTCCCATTGCTATAGAGAAGTGAATGCATATGTTGATATCCTTGCAAATAAGGAAATTGATGAAGCACTTCCTTATAAAGAATATTTTTCCAAGGAATGTCATCAATTATTTCATAAGAACTAATGCTATTTCAAATTTCAAATTTCACATGGGTGTATTTTTGATCTGTAGATCAATTTTTTTAATTCATATTACAATGGATATGTCTCATGATTCTTGGGCTTTATTTGGAACCTTTTGATCACACATGACCTATTTTCATGCTTATTGGGACTTGTGCATGCCACTTGTCTTCACCATGGTGGCTATTGTTGGGACTAAACTCTCTTGTGTCACTTTTTTACAATGATTATTGTTCATGCCGAGGGTACCTCAATCTTCATTTCTTCTAACAATCTGGGCTCCCTTTGCTCGCATTTAACAACCTGGATTTGAAGTTTTGTCTTGGTGGCAGCTATATTTGGTACATGCTTTTATATTCACACTTGCTTACCTGATTGTGTATCTTAATGCTTGTGTGATTATATGACACTCATGGCTCTTAGGATTGACATTTGTCCCCCCTTCCTCAACTATGTCCACCACAAATAACTCATTCTTTATGGTGAAAATGCTTGAGGAATCTAGGGAAAACATCATGCATTGGAAATGATTTCTTAAGGTGGGATTTGGTATTGGTTTCTTCATCTAGTGGTTGCTAGAACGTTTGGCTAAATTTGGAAAGAATAACTTTCCTCCTCTTTTGTCTTCCTAAGGGGGGATACTTGTTATGCATTGCATAACCACTACATTTTAAACTTGTTTAAAATAGGTACCCCTTTTTCTATTCTGTTTCCTTTGGCCTTTTGTTTTTTGCCTTAGGAATTTTCTATTTTGTTTTGGCAGATGTGAAACGCAGAACTAAACTGAACTTCGAAGCTTTTTCTAAAGTCCCAGTTCTGGTTTCCATTTTGTTCCCTATTCCGGTTCTGCTAGTTTCCTTTGTTCTCCGCATTTGTTTCCTTGTTGTTCTAGTGAACACAGAACTGGTACTGAAACTGAACTTTGGAATTTCTTCCAAGTTCTAGTTTTGGTTTCATTC
>VDFB02049217.1:60707626-60718147 GCA_007258455.2 Sequoia sempervirens
ATTCATTCTTCATTTCATTAGCAAACTTCATGCATAGATTATCATCTCCTCTAAAAATAATATCATCAACAAAGATTTCAATAATCAATTCTTTGTCATGATCCAATTTGAAATACAAGTTGTTGTCAGCAATACCTTTATTGAATCCAAGCTTCAGTAAATATTTGTCCAATCTAGCATACCAAGCTCTGGGGACTTGTTTGAGTCCATATAGAGCTTTCTTTAGTTGACAAACCATGTTTTCCTCATCAGTTAATTGAAATCCATCTGATATATACCTCTTCTTCTAGCTCACCACTCAAAAAAGTTGACTTCACATCCATTTGATAGACTTTGTAGTTCTTATATGCAGCATAAGCAAGAAATAACCTTATAGCTTCAATTCTTGCAATAGGGGCAAAGGTTTCTTCAAAGTCAATACCTTCCATTTGTAAATACCCTCTACATACCAGTCTTGCTTTATTCTGGACCACTTCACCTTGTTCATTTAGCTTATTCTGAAAGACCCATTTTGTACCAATCACATTTTTTTCTTTTGGTCTAGGAACAAGTATCCATGTATTATTTTTCTCAATCTGCATCAGTTCTTCCTTCATAGCTTCCATCCAATGTTCATCATTGAAAGCTTCATTGACATCTTTAGGCTCAATTTTGGAAATCAGGCAATATTCTTCTATAATATTCCTTCTAGTTTGCACATCTTTATTCTTGTCTCCTATAATTTTATTTTCATAATGATTTAGCTTTACATACCTTAGAGTTATAGGATTTTCTTGAACTTCTAATTCTTTTTCTCTTTCTTCTGCAATTGCACTTGTTTATGCTTCTTGACTATCTTGATTTACCAGAACAAGTGGAACATATGGAACATATGGCACAATTTGAAGTTGATTTTGTGTTTGAATATTCTTCCCTTTTTTGTATTATCTTCATTTGAATCATATCCTCAATATCTAGATGATTTACAGAATCCTCATCAACTCTGACATTTGCACTCTAAACCATTTTCCTCAGTCTTCTATTATAGCACCAGTAGGCCTTGATTTTGGTAGAATATCCTAGGAAGATTCCTTCATCACTTCTTGAATCAAACTTTACTATATCATCATCTCTCTTGATGTAGCATTAGCTTCCAAAGATCTTGAAATACCTAACAATAGACTTATAACCAAACCATAGTTCAAAAGGAGTCTTACCAAAATTACCATTTACATTTACCCAAATCAATTTATACACAACACTTCTTACAACTTCACTCCAATAGATATGAGGCACATTTCCTTCAATCATCATTGCTCTAGAAACATATAGAACTATTTTGTTCTTCCTCTCTGCAACTCCATTCTGTTGAGGGGTTTGGGGGGCAGATAGATGTCTTTTGATTCCATTCTCTTCACAAAAAGAATTAAACTCCTTGGAGGTGAATTCACCACCTTTGTCTAACCTTAAGCATTTAATTTTCAAACCTTTCTCATTCTCTACCATAGATTTGAAACTTTTGAACTATTCAAATGCTCCACATTCTTCTCTTAATAAAGCAACCCATATCATTCTAGAGTAATCATCAATAATCAACATAAAGTACCTTTCACCATGGAGACTTCTAACTCTGGAGGGACCTCATAGATCAATAGGTATCAACTCCATCAATCCATTTGAATTATGTTGTTTGGCCCGAAAAGAAACTCTAGTCTGCTTTCCCATCTAACACTCCTTACAAATTGTGCTAGCAGGATTCACTAGCTTAGGTAGATCTCTGACTGCTTGAGTGGAACTTATTTTGACAATTTTATCAAAATTCACATGACACAGTCTTCTATTCCATAACCAAATTTCATCTATTTGAGCAATTAAACAACTTTCACTAGCAGCATTTAGGTGAAAAATGTTACCTTTTGTCTGTTTACCTAAAGCAATTACTTTTCCAAAACTTCCAAATATCTTACATCTTCTATCTTTGAACTAAAGATCATAACCCTTTTCCACCATCTTTCCAACACTCAACAAGTTTTGTTTCAAGCCTTCAACATAAAGAACATCATCAGTGTTATGATTACCACCAAGACAAATAGATCCTCTGCCACAAATCACACAAGCATTGTTATCGCCAAATCTCACAACCCCACTATCATACTTCTCTAGACATACAAATTCTCTTTTGTCATCATTCATATCATGTGAGCATCCACTGTTAATGACCTATTCATCCTTCTCTTCAATTTGGGCTGCAAGAGCTTTCTCAACTTTAGCAGATTTAGTAGCCACTGGACTATTCTCCTTGATAGCAATGAAAACCCAATCATCTTCTTTTCCATTATCTTTCTTAGACTCATCATCAGTCACTCCTTCAACAAAGTAGCATTTATTTTGGAATCTAGATTTGTAAGGCTTAGACCTAGGAACTCTTTTAGGACATCTTGATGCAAAATGACCTATTTTACTACAAGAAAAAAATTTGATAGGTAGCATTCCTTTATACTTACCTTGTCCTCTACCTTCTTTCTTTACAATTAGTGCTTCCAGTTCTTCTACTTCTCTTTTTTCATCTTCAAGCTATTTCATTTCTTCCTCGTACTTGAATGTCTTTCTATAACTCTCTCCAGGATCAAATCTTTTCTTGCTTCTTCCAGATACAGTAGCCTTAAATGTAGTTTTAGTCTTAGGAACTGAATCACCAAATTTTCTTAACTCAAAGGAAACAAGTTTACCAATCAATGTATCTCTTGTCACATTCGTTAATTATCCAGTTTCTTCAATAGCATGATCCTTTGCTTTGTAGGAGGTAGGCAATGATCTGAGCACCTTAGCCATAATTTATTGCTCATCCAGAATGCCACCAACACATCTAATACCCATCACTAGTTCATTTACTCTTTGCATGAAAGAAGAAATATTTTCATCTTCATCCATCTTCAAATTTTCATACTTGTGTTTCAAACTTTGTAGCTTAGCCATCTTCACATGTACATCACCTTCATACAAAGTTTCCATATTTTTCCACATCTCATGAGTTGTCTTCAAACCTAACACATGTATTTGTCATTTCCAAATCTGTTAAAGCACTCAGCAAAGCTTCCATAGCCCTAACATTATTCTCAGCTTCTTTAACTTCATCAATAGTGGAAGGAACATTCTGAGGAATAACGTATTGATTATTTCTAATCTTCCAAAAAGGTTCACTAATACACTTTAAATGACACTCCATCCTAGCTTTTCACAATGAGTAGTTTGTTCCATCAAATCTAGGACTGTCCTTCTTGTATGATGCCATCTCAGATCACCTCAAGCTTTTAAACTTCTTCAAAGGAACCTGCTTTGATACCAATTGTTGGCAAAACAAGGACAAACAACTAAGAGGGGGGGTGAATTAGTTGTCAAAAAATATGTAAAACTTTTCAAAATTTACTTAACTTCATGTTAGATCTAATGAATGAATAATAAACCATGAACAAACAACACATCAAAAACATAGAGAACCCCAAGATTTTATGTGGAAACCCCGTTAGGGGAAAAACCATGGTGGAGATGAGTCCACAATATTATACCTTGTTAAAAGTATATGAATAATGGGAATGCACATGCATTCAGGTACACTTCCTAGAGCTCACTGCTCAAATACAAATGAGGATTCACTGTCCAAAGAAAGGTTTTGGATTAAAACCATCCAAATGTGAACTAAGAAAATAACTTCTACACAAGCTTGATTATAGTTCTAGTTAAGCACAAAAAACCTTCTTTACACTTTGCTCAATCTTCTTCACACTTATCTTTAGCTTTAAAATGATTAGAACACTATTCACACATCTTCACTTTCTCTGGCATACATTCACTCTTATGTACACACTAATTTCTCTCAAACAAATGCTCTTATATATCCACAACATGAGATTACATAAACAACCTTGTCGGCAAGAAATATATATTTTCAATGTCAACCCAAATTTACAAATAAATTTGCAATGTGAATCCACCAAGGTCGGCCACAACATAATGGAGACCCGAATTAATAACTCCAACATAAAAAGACTTCATTTAATTTCTCCTCAAATATCCACAACACGCTACCACCATTATGTCGGCCAAGAACATGAAAAATTGAACATACAGAGAAAAATATTTGACTACGAGCACACCGATCAATGTGGACGTACCACAAAGATAGAGCACAATCTAGAAGCATAAAAAAAAAACAATAACCAATAGAGAAATATCCATAGCAATAGAGATTACCAGAAACACATAAATTCACTCAGGTACATTGACATACAAAAATGCTGTCAGAACATAATTGTTCATAGCACAAACAAATCTTCATGCAGACATCTGAAACTTCCAGTAGATGAACTAGATACACTCAACGAAAAACCCTTTAATCCAAACTAGTTGATCTTCAACATATAGAGTGAAACACCTTCATGACTTTACTGCACCACTGGGAACCTGCAATACTTTATTTTACAATTTTCTCAATATCCTTGACATATATAGCTTTCAATACACCAAATGCTAATAGTGTTGACATCAATGACAACCACATATCAACAACACATCCACAACATCCAATAAAATAAATGTGTGAAAAGGCCAAGTGTGTGGGAGAATAAAATGTGTGAAAATGCCAAGTGTCCAACATGTGCCTAAATTTAAATTAGGAATTTAAATATTAGTCATATTTAAATACATGTGACATTTGATGAGGTGGAAAGAGGAAAAGTTGTAGACATGTGCTTAAATTTAAATTTGGGATTTAAATTTAATGAAAAAGATTATTAATTAAATAAAAAAAACTATGTGAATTTATTTATTTAATTAAAATGGAAGAATGTGATTTTAGATTGAGGAATTAGAAGAGTGAACTATATAAATAAATTAAGAATTTATTTATAAGTAGATGAAATAAAAGGGATAATTAATTAAATAACTAGTATTTAATTAATTAATTTTCTTGACTGATTTTAGGTGTATACAGTATCAACTTTAGAAACACTTGGAGTGTGTAAACCAACAACCTCAATGACCAATTCATCAACCTTGTGTGCCAAATGGAGTGACTTTTGAGGTGAGATGGAAAGTCTTCCAACCTCAAAAAGGTAGTTAATGAGGTTAACCAAATGAGTTGGTAATCTCAAGAGGTCTAAAGTGTTTCACATTCTATTAGACAAGAATTTTTTTAATCACATATACCTAAGTACACTTAAGTATAGTGAATAGATTAATTATTCACACTAAAAAAATCAAATAATGCAAGATGGTTATGAACAAACAAGGCATGATGGGGTACCCATATACAAAATATATAATCTCTCACAACTAGAGAAAAAAGGAAAACATGGGATTTAAAACTCCTCCCCAAAAGAGAGAAAGGTGAATGAAAGATTGAAAATCCTCTAAACTAATGCACCAAAAGGAATAGAAACATGAAGAACATCACACAAGCATGAAGAAGTTGTAGAATTTTGTCAAATGATAACTACTATAGTGATTAAGTGAAGAACCTCCACTAAAAAAGATGGTGATCAAGATTAAGAAGAAAATAATCTACATGAGTGCCACCAATGACACTACTCGAATTAGATTGCAAACAAAGGCTAACATATGGAGTTCAAAAATACAAATAGCATAGGTACCAATGGTTTGAAGAACATTGATAAAGTGAAAATTGAAGGTCACCTCCAAAAATAGGAATGCAAGAGTGTCCATATGTTAAATGCTCCATCTCCCTGCAATGCATGGGTAATTAGCCATTGAATCCTCCTAGTACACAGGAACAAGAACTAGACACATAGATCACTCCAAAAATGAAACCAAGGAAGCATTAGCACCAACACTAGAAACCAGATTATAATGTGAAAAGAGAGAGCCAAGATATGTCCATTGAAATTGTGTGTCACCAAGAAGTACATGCATGAGAATAAATAAAATTTGAATGTGCACATAAAATTAATTACAAATAAAAGGGTGTGCAATACAGGGCACAAATGCATGAGGAAAGAATCACTAGGATTCAATGTGGTCATGTAAGGAACACTCACTTGACAAAGGCATGAAGGAAAAAGAAAAGAACTCACAATTCAGCACGTTCAATTCATGGGATAACCCCTATGAAACTTTTCTATTTTGTATCCCATGTCCTTTAAGCACACAAATGAAGAAATTTCCAGTCACCTTTGTGTGTGGTTTGATCCCTCAAAACGTTATTTTGAGTAATCAAGTCTTTTTATTTTTTGAAAAATCATGAAAGTCTCTATTTTTCAGAGTTATCATTTTTCTTGTACATGCATTAGCATTGAAAATCAATACCCTTACATGTTTTTTGTAGATTACATTAAGGGATGTATTCGTGGTGATTTTTCAGCACAACTACACCCCTATTTCCACACATTTGGCTTTAATGGATTTTTTAATGTTGATTTGATGTTTATTTTTAATTAGTTTAAATCATTTTTATTCTTCATTTTCATTTAATCTCTCTTTGTTTTTGGTCACCTAGTTATTTTTTGCTGTTGCTTATACACCTGAAGCTCTATGTTTTCTTTTCAAGCGAATTCTTCGACATTTTCATCTAGGATTTTTTCCATTGTTTGCATTTGACAGGCATGTTTTTTGTTTCTCTTTCACCATTTTTATAAGCATTATTTAGGTTTTTCGCTATTTTATTTTTTTCATTTGAGTCGTTTATTTTCATTTAGGGTTTTCTGCATTTTTGTTACTTGTCAGTATTTTTTTAGTGGCTAATATTCACCAATTTGCTAATAGTTGAAATTTGTGAATCCAAAATTGGCTAGTAGTTCATGCTATAATGTGACTTGAATCGCCACATTTTTACAAAATTTTATTATATTTTATTTAAATTTCCAAAGTATTTATTTTATTAAAAAAATTAACTTAAAATTTTTCCACAATATTCGATACAAGATTAGATCAGATTCACCAATTACAATAGAAATCAATATTAATTCACCAATAGTATATCATAATTATTAGTTGCTTTAGGACCATATTTATAATCTTTAGTTTCCACCATTGATTTATAATATAATCTAATGGCCCTTGTTGTATTCCATGAGGTAAAATGTACCTACAATCTATAATGCTCATCGAGCCCACAATTTCTGGTCTCATGAGCATTATAGATTTTGGGTATATTTTACCTCATAGAGTACACTGAGGGTCTTTAGATCAATGATCTAAAATAAATTTCAAGCCCCATGAGAATTACAAATCTTGGGTACATTTTACCTTGAAAAATACAATAAGGGCCATTACATTATATTTTAAAACAATCATGGCAAGTAAATATTATATTCTACCTCCTAAACCCATCAATAGTTTCTACCCTTGGGCCCCTACTTTTTCGTGAGAATTATTTTTATATTGGATGGATTCACCATCATAATTAATGCATTTTCCTATTATTTTTCAATATTTTCCAAAAAATTCTACAAAATTTTAGTGATGTAAAAAAAATCACTAATAATTTTTTTTTTGAAAAAAGGAAAGATTCGCCAATAGAAATTAATATTTTTCCTAAAATAATGAAAGATTCAGCAAGATTTAATATCTTTTTTTTTATGGGAGTTTCTTAAATTTATCACTGTTACTGGTTTTTGGGGGGTTATAACCTAAGTCACATTTTACATGCTGTAGTGTACAAAAATGTATTCCTTTACATTTTCATACTTGTTTAGGCCCTCCCTGTTAAAATTTGGCTTATTTATGCCTTAATTGGTCCTATTTTGCATCCACAGGCCTAGTTAAATGCACTTTTCTAAGGATAATCATGAAATGTAATAAATGACAAATCATAATTTAATATTTTTGGTGATGAGTTCTAGATTTAAGGATCTGGGACCCATGCACTCATCTGTGCATATGGGTCCTTCCTAGGTCTCAGGTGCTGATTTCCAATGTCACATTGAACATAACACTTCTTGTAGTATGTGTCCCAGGTTTAAGCCTTTGAGACTCATATGCCCAATTGGGCGTATTAGTCTTGCTTTAACCTAGGACCTATTTTAATTCAAATTATTGGCAGGATTTTTTAATCCTTAATTTCAATTTCCAAATGTCAGCTTGTAGTGTTGTAATTTCAGGAAATTAAGCATAAACAAGTATAAATGCAAGGTAATTTCATTAAGTTTCTCCTAGCAAGAAATTTAAGAGCCTTCAAGTATTCACACAAGAGTTTACAAGAACATTCAAGAGAAAATCATCATGCATTTGGAGCTACAATCAAGATTCATCATCATGTGAAAGTCTTCATGCATCATGTGTGTTTTTGAGATAACATTTGTGATGTAGGTTTCGTGATTTAAGCAAGAATTAAAGACAAAGTTTCAAGCATTTAATCAAGAGTCAAGATCCACATCCATTGAAGCCATTTCACACAAGTTTGTAAACTTCATTTCAATGGTTTGGCGAGTTGCAACATTGCATTTGTTAATTCATCATTCCTTCATGCTCTTCTATTTCATTTCAAGTTTTAATTAACAAAATGTGGTTTTACCAAGGAAAACCCCCATTCCCTAACAAAACGACATTTTTCTCTCTTGATATGTGTTTATAGATCTAGGTGAATCGGAGCTTGAGGATCATTTGAAGGAAAAGTTGTCAAAGTTGTCAAGAAGTTGTCACTTGGTTGAGGGATCTAGTTTCCTAATGAATTGAAGTGTGAAATAGGTCCAATTCCATCTCCCAAAAAGTGGAACCCCTATTTCCATTTTTTTCACATTCAAACACATTATAGTCTCTTAAAATATTGACACTCTAAGCCCTCATTACCTATTAAGTATTTTATTTTTCATAGGTGATACATAGTTTTCATCCTGCATTACATTCATGAGAAAAATTTTCACCTTAACATCACTCCATGATTTCTAGTAAAAAATTTGAAGACTACTAGTATGATTGGTTGAGGTTTAAATCCTAACACACATTACCATTTCATACCCGAACATCTTACCTACTATGCACTGAACATTGCTTGAAAACATTTTAGTGTGAGTTGAGGTTTTTCCCTTGCTTTGCATCCAACACCATGGTTTTTACTCACATGTACGTCGAGGTTCAAAACATGAATGACACGAATTATCATTCCCAAACAAATATTCATGGCAGGAAAAGAAATCCAACTCACACCAACATATGTTCACATGTAATATGCGGTGCAGGGGTTTTTTTCTTGCACAAAACTACATACCAAGTCAAAAATGTAGGTTGGGGTTTAAACCATGACTAACATCAACTTCAATTTATTTTCATACATAGGTTGGGGTTTAAACCATGACTGACATCAACTTCAATTGCTTTTCATACATAGGTTGGGGTTTAAACCTTGATTGTCATATATCAAACATTTGGATTGCATTCAAACATGTAGGTTGGGTTTTAAATCTCGACTGACTTCCTTACCCATGCACAACCTTAAGTGCATGTTAGGATAATTTTCTTGACTTTCATATTTTGATTAAGGGGTAAGTGCATGGATCTATGACACAATTTTGGCTCTTAAGATGCCAGTTTTTTTCTGAAATCAGCAAAAACTGATTTGCACAAGAAAATGAAGATAGTTGCACTCAAAATTTTAAGATGTTGCAAGAACAAAAGTTGAAGTGCTTTGAGTTTAGTTTCTAAGCTACTATATTTTTTAAAAAATTAATGAATATTAAGGGTATCAAAAAGGGGGGCGAAGGTCCTATTTTTATTAAAAAAACAAAGTAGCATAGTGCTTGAGGGCTCCCCCCTTTTTGATTAACCTTTTTTTAGAATTTCAAAAGTCCCAACGGTGAGAAATTATCTAACACCATATAGTTTATCCTTGCACTTTCAGATAATATTTTTAATGAATATATAATATTTTATGAATTTTCAAAGTGGACACATCCTGAAAAGCTAAAATTTCAGTGTACTCCCCCCTAATTTTTTTGAAAACTAATCAAAAATTGAATTTTTTTCATCATGCATAGAATGGATTCTAGTTCCAAAAAACATAATTTGTTTCATGTTTTGATGAATGAGTAAAAATATATCCCAAAACTAGCACATGTTGGCTTTTGACCAAAAATGAAGGCATTTATAACAGAAGCTATGGATCAAAACCTTAATTGAATCAAAACGAAAAAAGAATTATATATTTAGATAGCTAAGAGAGAGGTTAATGCTATCATGGTTTTATTATAAACTTACATTGAAATATGTGCAAACATGACGGGGAGCACAGCCAAAAATATGAGGAAATTTAGCAAATCCTATCAATTAACACATCCAAAGTAGGTCCTTTGGAAAGCACCAAATTTGGCGCTCACCAAATGACACATCCCATTTAGTGTATGCCAAATTTGGTGTGTGCCAAATTGGATGTGTCATTTGGCGAGTCCCAAATTTGGCACTCTCCAAATGACCTATTTTGAATAAAATGTAACTTTCCCCTCTCTTTAGGCAACCACTCTGATAATGTTGAGAGTGCACAAATTTTAGGTTTCACCTTTCATACAATCTCTACCTCATTACCGGAACTGGATA
>VDFB02049217.1:60723086-60754921 GCA_007258455.2 Sequoia sempervirens
TTTGTATCATGTAATTTATTTTTGATGTATTCTTCCTATTGTATTGAGGGAAGTAGTGATATAAGCTTGTAACATTGTAATGATGTACCCTCATGAAGGGAAATTATATATGTACTCATTGGTTCTTATTATACGATCTTTATTGATTAAGTATCTGATGTGGTGTATGGATCGTATGTTGACAGTCATTTAATGTTGTGATTTTGAAATGAAATATTGTAGTTCGTAATGTAGTCATTGGACCTTAGAGGACACAGTTAGCTTATGTGTTATGTTTAGATATGATTTACATTTCATGTTATTGCACTTAAAAAAAATTGTGTTACTATTGTAGTTAGTTGTGTTGTCCGGGTTATTTATACATGCTATAATACCTTCATTCGAAGGAGGTCTTTGAATGAAGGTTGGTTTTTTGAAGATTTAAAAACTTTGTACATGTGACAATTTATTGTCATTTTCATCATCAACAATCAAGGCTATGGTGAAATGAACTTGGAAGAATGAAGTTGAGGGTAAAATGAAGGTTGATAGTTGAGATTCAGTGGTTGATGTAGTAAACATGTGCATACAATTTTTTTCTTTTCCTATCTTTTTCCCCTCTTTTTCCTTTCTATGAAATAAAAATTACATGTGATTGATCTTTGGTTTATGGCATGTAGTGTAGAAAAATTTACAAATTTACATTTTCACACTATGTTTGGGCCCCTTAATTAGTTGGACTTAATTAAGCTTCTAATTGACCAAATTATGCATTCCAAAGCCTTATTAATCTCATTTTTTGAAAGGGAAACGGCATTAAACAATTGCCAACATTAAATTAATTGCCTTAGAAATTGTGTGTCCTGGATTTAGGTCCCATAACCTATTTGCCTAAGGTTGAATGGGTCCTCCTTTAGTTCCAAGAACCAATTTAAAATATGTTTTTGGTGGTATTTTAATGATTCAAATTCAATTTTCAAATGTTGGCTTTTGGAATCTAATTTTCAGGAAATCATATAAACACTTATAAATACATAGTTATTCTATCAATTCAATTCTTGAAACTTTCACAAAAGAAAATATTATTGTCAAAGGCATTGAAGAGCAGATTTATCAATCATCTACAATAGAAATCAAGATCATATCATCATCTCAAATTTCATGTGTGTTCGTGTCATGCTTTGGAGCTAACATTGTGATGTAGATTTTCAGAATTCAACAATCAAATCAAGTGTCAAATAAAACATCCAATCAAGCCATTTCATGCAAGATCTAGACCTTAGAGAGTTGTGTTAGACTTTATTCCTTTAAGAGCAACCATTGAGGGTTTGGTAAGTTGTGACATAACATTGTTCATTCATCAAATTACTATCATTTTATCATTCTTTATTATCAAGGTTAATTACCAAATCAAAGTTTGACTAAGGCAAACCCCATTCTCACCAAAACAAACACTTTTCTCCTCTTTAGGCTGTGCAGATTTCATTGTGTGAAGAAGGGATTGAAGATTGATCTAAAGATAAATTTTACAAAGTTGTCACTTTATTATTTTCTCGCTTTTCACAAAAATCATTTTGCAAAATTTATTTTATTTTCCAACAAAGGGAATCAAGAAATCGAGCTAAGATCTAGGATCAAAGGATCATGGAATCATATATTGGACCCCTATACATAGACTCATTTACCCTAGGGTGAATCTATTTGCAAGACACTCTAACCCACTTTTTTAGTGTCAGTACATAAGTATTCCTCCCATCTTCCTTTGTGTTGTTTCTATTTGTGCTATCCTTATATTTTGTATGTCAAGTTTTACATCATACAATTGAGTTCATTAATTATTTTATTTTTATCTCCCCAAAGTGTATTTTAGTCATTTTCTATTGTAAGGAAACAACAAGATCTTTCCCAATATGCTTGACTCACCTCAAGCTTGAAAGTGAATCTTATCCTTGGGAGATCTCTTTTCCTAATGAAACTAGGGAAATATAGGAGCATCACACAACACTTTCATTTATATCATCTTGGTGAACACTCATTTTCTCACATTTCATTTTAGTGAACCTAGCATTCTTGCACTATAAACTTTCTAAAATTGGAGGTCCTTCAAATCGTACATCTAGGATTTTGCATTGGTTTGAATTGCATCTCATTTATGGTTTTCAAAATTGTATTAGTTTGCATATCATTTAGGTTTTTAAAATTGCGTTTTGCATTGTTTAAAATCTCAAAAATCTAAAATCTTGCATACATATTGCATTCATTTTACATACTAGTTTGCATATTAGTGTCTCTCAATCATTTGCATTAGAAAATTCAAACAAAATTGCATTTAGAATTTTTTCATTTTTCTTGTTATTGGTCATCAAATTGTACTTACATTTAATCATAAATTTGTGCAAAACTATAACTGATAGTGTCTATTTGCAACTTGAACTAGAGACCTTATGCATAAACATAGAAACCCAAATTTTAATTTTTTCAACCCCTGTGCAAAGACCCATTCGCCCTAGGGAAAATTTGTCCTTGTATAGGTCATTTATTGAATTTTGGAGAATAAATTTGTCTCTGTCTACTTTATATCTTGATATTTTTAGATCTTAGTTTCAGTTTCTAGAATTATAGTTTTATGAAATTATTTGCATTCAAGTTAATTGGTCTAAATCAAGTGCATTGTTCAAAATAAAAATTTGCATTAAAAAATATATCATTTTCAATTTCCTACATTCAAAAATAAAAAAATACTTGCATGTCATATATGAAAATCACAATATCTTTTCACACGTTGGCATTGTGCTTCCTATTTTTGGATATTTGCTATACTTCTCTAGTACCTTTGTCCATTTTTGGAACAATTATGGCTTGGTGAAACTTGCATGAGTATTATGACTTGGTGTCGTATTGCTAATTCATCAATGAGATGTAGTTTGAGACTCATGGCATCTCGTTTCGGTACATCCATCCAACTCTTTCACTCATAGTGTTGACACTAGTCAACCCATGTTGGAATCCATGATTGAAATAACATGTCCTATGACTTCCAATCCCATTGATTTTGAAACCATTATTGCTCATGTTCCTCAAGAAAACTTGCAAAAAATGGATAAAGCATTAGAAAAACTTTAAGATTTTTTGAGTGCTAAATATATTGTTGGTATAATGGTTCTTATCATCTAGATAACATGAGAATGCTTGATAAAAACTAGGAATATAAATTGTGTGTAGCCTAGCTCATATTATTGATGATCACGTTCCTAAAATGACTAGTTATGCTCAAGCTTTGGGGTACACTCAAAGTCAAGGTGGAAATAAAATTCCCCCTACAACTGTGGCCTCTATTCCTACATACACTCATCCAACTATTGCAACAACACTTGGTGACCAACTAGCAATGCCAATCCAACTTTGAATATTTCCACTAGGAATCCTTTTAGCTTTGTGAATTCAAACATCATATCTCCTCACCCATCACCTCTCACAAACTTTTAATTCACTTGTCCTCCTAACACATATACACATCCACCTTATTCATCTCAATCTAAAAACACAACTATTAGCTCCTTAACCAAATTTTGCAAAATGTTTGATCCATCCAACAAACAAATTTCCACATTAAACTAAAATAAAAAAGGCCAACCTTTAAAATATGTCAAAAGAAACCCATTATCATTGGAGATATTGAGAGCCCAAATTCCATAAGGCATAGAGATTCCTATATTTGAGAAATATGGTGGCAAAGGATATCCTAGTAACTGTGTATCGATATACAAAACCTTATGCAATGACTTCATTTTTAAAGACAATCTTTGCTAAGCCTTTTCCTAGATCCTTGAAAGATATAACCTTGAAGTGGTTTGTCTCTTTATTGAAAAATTTAAAATTTGTTCATTCAATGAACTTGTTGATGCCTTCCTTAACCATTTCCATGTGCACATTGGTCCCAAGATGGCATTACCTAATTTAATGAAATGTAAATAAAACAAAGATGAAAAGGTCACTGATTTCATATCACATTACCAATTTCTCTATTCACAAATCAACATTAAGATTCTTGATGCTGATATTCAAATATTTTTTATTGAAAACTTGTAAACCAATATTCAAGATAAACTTGGGATATTGAAATTTCCCTCCATACTCACTTGTGCATGACTCTGCATTTTTATAAAAATTAGATAATTAGTCATTGTAAAGTGAAAAATTACCTCAATCGACCTAAAAAATCTGAATTTGTGCCTCATAAAAATTTCCAACCATTCAAGAAACAAAATAAGGGCTTTATATAGATAAATAAGCTTCAAAAAAATCAACATGTTGAGTATCATGTGGCTGCTAT
This sequence comes from Sequoia sempervirens, assembly GCA_007258455.2. NCBI lineage: Eukaryota > Viridiplantae > Streptophyta > Pinopsida > Cupressales > Cupressaceae > Sequoia > Sequoia sempervirens. The sequence goes on from VDFB02049217.1 coordinate 60,727,399, forward strand.
AAAAATAGCAAATCAATATCAATTCAGGGAGAGGAATAGATAATTCACCCCCTTACATAAGTATGTAACATTAATTTACCAAAATTCTAATAACACAAGCCGACATGTGAATATGGATTGGAAATCATTAAATTACAACAAAAAACATAATTTAAATTTTTGTACTAGGTCTAAGTGAGGATCCATTCAGCCATGGGTGAGTGGTTCCTAGGTCACTCACCTAGGACACACATTATTCAATGAGAAGTGTTATGTTATGGAATTAATGAATGTTGAGTTTCCTCTTCATAAAATACAATTAATTAGCCTTGGATTTGGATTAAAGGGGCCAATTAAGGAAAATCAAGCTCAATTAATTAAAGGATCCCTAAATAAGTGTGAAAGTGTAAAGGGGCACACTTTACAACACCACATTAAGGCATAATTAAGTCCATTTTATTTAATAGGGCTCTAAAATTAATGTGAATATGTAAAATATATATTACAACATTAAATTAAGGCATACTTATGTTTATTTTAATTAATTGCTAATTAAGTGTGAAAAAGGGACACTTTTTCCTACACTACAAGTCCAAAATCACAAAATTGTGAGGCTCTCATTTTTGGAATTAGGAGGAATAAAATTTTTAATCTCTACTAATGTTGTAAAGAGAGTAACACCAAAAGAAAGACAATTACAATAGGATTTAACAATGATAAAGTGCAAGGGGATTTGAAATTGTTTCATCAAATAATATAGAAGATAGATGACATGAACATTAACATTAACTCATAAGAATAAGGAATAATTATAGAAGAGGATGAGATAAATAAGTGACATAAAAATTTTACTGACATGAAGATAACATTTAGACACACCCTTCATAATCTAAATAGAAAAGAATGAAAATGGTAAGAACTCACACATATCACAACTAAAAGTAGATAAAAACCCTACACCCAATAGAATAAAATGGTAAGAAAATTAATCCTTTTAGAAGAGTCATGGGAGTGTTTCATTCTAAACTCATCACCTTAGAGAATTTTTATAAGATGGGAATGGGACATACTAAATTTAGAATTGAATACTTTGGTCTTTCGATTCTAGTCTTTAGATAAATTTTCTAAGTATTTTGCCACCTTATTTTTATCATTGTGGTATTGTGCATACTCATACATTTCAAAATAGTTTAGGAGAGACCATATATCCTAGAGAATTTAGTTTATTTTCCAACTAAGGGACCCTCTATTCTTCAAAGAAGAAATAATCATGATTGAATCATTTTATTTTTTTCTTTTTATAATTCTCTCTTCTATCTAGTGAAATGTCCATTAACAAAGCTTTGGATTTTGTCTCATTGTTAGAGCCAAAAAATTTGGTTGGAGAATATGTCAACATATTTCCTTCAATGTCTATATTAACACAACCTACCCTAAAGGACCTTGGCTTTCCACAAGAGACATAATTAAAGTTAAGCTTTAGCATAGTAGGTAGAGGAGGAAGCCACTGTATGGTACTTTTATCTATCTTACCATTGAAGAATTGAATGGTTCTAGGGGAAATGAAAAGTTTCAAATAAATCTAATGATTTAAAAGAATGAAATCAAAATTTGAGAATTTTTAGCTATTTCTAACATATTTGTTTACTTTTATCATAGTGTTTTTAACTTGATAAAGTTTATAGTTTTTATATGATTTCTTCAAATTTTGTGTATTTCTTCTTAATGGTCGTGTTGTTTCTTTTATTCCAACTATTTCAAATAAAAAAGGATACTATGTTAGGATTATGAATAAAATGAGACACATGATTAAACAATGAACTAAAACACCTTCCACATAAGAGCTCTACAAAACAATACTTTTCTACTCCCCAATAAGAAAAATACTTACAAAATGAACATCAAGAATCTTCAAGGAGGTCTTCAAGATATAATACAATGAGGGTGAGTGGTTTATAAGAGAAACCCTAAATGATAAAGGGATTAGATCATGACAAGTTTCAACATCCTATGTGATGAGATAAAATGATTTAATATAAGCTCACTCTAGTTAATAGAAAAAATCACTCCTATGTTTAGCTTAAGTGGATGGAAATAAATTAACCTAATAATCAATTAAAGGTTAATTTATTATTAGCTAATGTGTGATTACTCTAACACCCCCTTAAGATGAAATTAGGGAGTAGCTAAAAATCTTGAAAGACTAATGTATAAAAATCCATTAGAATTAGTAAGATCTAGGAAATGAGAAACCAAGCACACATGAACAATATTTAATATTGTATATAGTCGACCCAAGAGATAATGAGTACAAAGCATTGCTTATATAGGCAAGAGTGAGGAAATCCACAAGATATGTGGATTGACAAGTGCCCCATAAGTTGGCACAAATGAGATGACAAGTTTCCTATAGGTGTCAACCTTAGGAACACTTGGAGTGTGAAAACCATCAACCTCAATCACCAAGTCATCAACATTGTGTGCCAAGTGTTGAGTGACTTTTGAGGTGAGATGAAAAGTTTTCCAACCTTGAAAAGGTAACTAATGAGGTTAACCAAATGAGTTGGTAACCTCAAAAGGTCTAAAGTGTTGCACATTCGGTTAGACAAGAAGATTTCTAATCTCATATACCTAAGTACACCTAAGTATAGTGATTAGCTTAATTATTCACACTTACACCCCCCCTTAAGTGATACTTGGGGAGATCACAAAAGTTCCATTAGATAGAAATGGGTCCCAACTAGAGGCCATGTTAGGTACCCATGTACAATTCATTCTCATAAAGTGAAGTAAAGAATAAAACTCAATGGGAACAAAAATCCTCTCCAAAAAGATAAATTAGAAGGATTTAAGAACTTCTTAAATATGTCCCTTGATGATAGGAATATAATAATGAAGAAATCGTGAAGCATGTTGAAGTTGTAAACTCTACTAATGATGGACTAGTCTCTACTGGAATCAATGAATCTTCAAGTTATGTAGATCAATAGTTGCAATAAAAAACAACGTATGAGTGAAGTGATGAACACTACTCAACCAATGTACACAAAGTTCATCAAACTGTGTGAAGTCGATAATACATATAGTATTGTGATGAGGAGTACTAGAATCTCAAATTGTAATCCACTGAATTAATCCACCATAAGAGAGATCAAAATAGAAGGAAGGTTCATGATGCCTTCCAAAAAGAAGATCTTTATTCATTAAAAGAAGCATTAGCATAACACATATAGTCCCCCCTTAATGCTAAGAGAATATTATCAAACTAACTAAGATTGAGAGTGTGTAAGGAATTTAGAGATGTATAAGGTGTGCTCCAAGAGACACTCATACGAGATGAGAATCACAAGAATCCATGTTGTGATGTAATAACCCCCCATTACACTTTATAATTTAGTGTATGTACAATAATTTCCCAAATTCCCTCTCTAAAGAACACAAATTCATTTTTGTAGCACTTTATATGAGTACGTTTAAAACCTTAGTATTGTTACAATTTCTTCAAAGTTTATTGTTATGAGGTTGATTAAGAAGAAAAGATTAAATTATGTCTTGAAAATCTCAATAAAAGACAAAAAACATAAAATCAAACTCCTATTATGATAACCCCCTTTATAAAATTCATTGCAAAAAGAATTGAATTTCTCTTTTGAAAATTTTTAACTAAGGAAAAAATGCACCTCCCCCATAAACACACCCGCTTTGCCAAATTCATTGCAAAAAGAATTGAATTCCTTTTTTGAAAATTTTTAACTATGATAAAGTTGAAAAATTCACCTCTTTTAGAAACATTGATGGTTTACCACATTTATTGCAAATGAAAACATTCAATTTTCTCTTACAAATTTTTAACTATGATAAAAATTCTCCTCTCTTTGACAAAAGTCAATAATTCATTGTAATCCACAAATTTTGATAGTTTAAAAGAAAACTAACATTTAATGTTTGTAGGTAACATTTGTTGATAACTAAAAACATTTAAGGCTAATTGTCATAATTTACTAAAGAAAGGACTAGGTCAATGGAAATATAGAGTCTTCAAAGTGGAGGTTGTGGAGGCATGAAAACTAGGAAGTCTATGCTAGACAAGAAGAGTCCAGAAGCAGATAAATTCTTAAACAATAGTCTCAAATGTCAGGACTGTTGAAGATGACCATGTGGTAGATGGAGAGCTTTGACCACTACTTTGTTCTTATAGACTCCTGCTTCAACTCCAAAGGGATACCAAGAGGTTGTTGATGAGTGCCTCATCATGTATAACTTGACCTAGACCAATGGAGTCACACATAGGTAAATTACGAATGCCAAATGATGGCATGGTCTCTATTGGCCTGCCAATCACACCTCCTCTTCAAACCATTATGTTGCCACTACTTTGTGCATGATCCTTATACACAAACATAAGTGACCAAAAAAGGTCTTGTTTTTGCCAATCACCCTTTTTCCCCCACTTCTATGATTTTTCCAATTCTTCAAACACAAATAAGGGCCTAGCTGAAGAAATCCTGCCTATATCAAGAGACTATTCTCAATAATTTGTGCCTAGCAGAAGAAAAAAAATTTTGAAGAAATTTTGGGCTTGTAGAAGACAAAATCGTACCTTTGAAGAGATGAGGGGTCTTCAGGATGAGACTAAAATCCTCTATGCTACATCCAACTTATAGGGAAATTCGGGGAATGGGTTTCACCTATGAGAAAAATTGTGGGTTGCCTCATTTTCACTCCTTTCTTTGAGCCAATAGTGATGGAACCTTATAAATTTTTGGTTCCATTATTGAATTCTACAATTTTTAGAATGTATCAAATATCTAGGCTTTTGGTTTTGCAATATTGTTGTTTTGTTGTCACAATCTTTCTTTAGAAACCCTTAAGGAAAATACCTTGTTAAAGCTCTAATTCATCGATGACTTTTTGCTGCCTATTTCCGGTCATTTTATAATATCTTATGTCATTTGAGCTCATGGAATAACCGACCCTCATGTCTAGGTCTCATGTTCTTATATTTTATAAGGTTGATTGATTGAACTTATTTGGCCTTTACATCCTTTGAAATAATATGTTAAGTCCTTTGAGGCCTTTTTATATGGTGTCCTAGGCAGTCCCCTTAAAACAACTTGCAAGAACATGCTAAATTTTCTTCACTCAAGTCATGTCCACCGCTTCCCTTTATTGCTCATCCCAAATGGATTTTGAAATGTAAATTTAAATCAACGATGAGTGATGAGTGGTGTTTCTCTAGTTTTGCGCATTGTGGATGGATTTTTGAACCTTTTATTTGTGTCAATGATGTACGATGTTCTAGTTTCTCTTTGTATCATTGAAGTTTTTGACTATTGCTAATTGCTCTTGAATTTTGAGTTTTACATTAGTGATATGTGATATGTGTGCTACTTTAGTTATCTCTGGGATCTCTCTCATCACTAATTGCTTATGAATTTCATGATGAGAATTAGTGATGCACAATGGCCCTTGGTGCTCTTTGTTCCTTCTCCTATCGCTCATTGCAGATTCATTCCAAGTTTTGAGTTTCAAATGGGTGATGAGCGATAACCTCAGGGCTCTCTGAATTTTTTTCCATCACTCATTGTGGATGGATGTGCGATTGTTTTGTTCAAGTTAGATGAGTGATGGAGTCTTTTGTTCAAGGTTTTATTTTTCTAATTTGAATTCTCTTATGAGTGATGTCTTTGGTGCCATATATTTTCAAAGAAGAGTGCACAAGGGCTAATATGGTTTTATCGCTAGCTTCAATATGTCATTGATGTGGTCTCGAATTTCAAACATGAATCAACGATGCACAATGTCAGGAGATTTCCAAAAGTGGGATAGTGATCCAGTGATTAGGATTTCATCATGTCTAGGCTTGCGTTGCTAATTGAACTCTAGAATGGTGGAGAAAATTCATGATGAGTGATGGAATGTTAAGGGAATATTCTCTTCAAATGTCAGCTATATGTAATTGTTGATATAAATGAAATGGCGTGGATCGAGTTGGTGATGCATGTTGATTTTCATATCATAAGTGACTAATGAAGATAAAGGGTAGACGTGGCAGCTTTTTGAGGTGGTATCACCATTTTTTAGGAACAAGTCGTATAAGCCAGAAATAGTGCTCAAGGTTTCCATTGATGGAGTTTAAATCCTCAAAGATCGATGGTCTAGATTCAAAGCTGAGCTACTAAGTTATCAACTCGATCTCTTTAATCACTAATTGTTGCATGCTCCAAATTATCTATTTAAGGTAGATTGCCTACCATTTGATCTCACCATTTTTACTCTTTAGAAAATGTGAAGTGTGGGTCATAGAAGAAGTGTGCGAGTGTTGTTCTTTCAATTGTGGATATGTTGATGTTTTCATCCTTGGTGAGTTGGTTTTTCATATGAGCTTTGTTTAATTCATGCTTTATTTTTTTTGAGAGTTTCATATTTCTGGGGCTAGTTGAAGTTTCCTGGGTCTATGGGTGTGCTTTCCTAAAAATTTGATTAAGGAGCTCAAAGTTGGTTAGTTTCCTCTCAATTTAGATTTGCTAGATTTTACTTTGTGTTCTACAAAAATTGGTAATTCAAGTGTGTCAATTCATCCAACTAGGAGGTCTACATGAATCAGTGTGTTTTAGTGTCAAGAGGACATGTCTATGGCTGAGCTAGAAGTCCCTAGGACTTTTGTGGCTCCAAAGGGTAAAAATAATTCTCATGGTCAAAAGAAGAAGAAGACAATTGTTAAGATCACATACAATTTGAGAAATAGGACCATTTCATAAGAATTGATCAAGTTTAAGGGGAAGGAGTCAGTTAAGCTTGAGAGGAAGGTGAAGAAAAGAAACAAGAGTCACTAGGCCTACCTGGGGAGACACAATTCTCCCATTGTGATTTTTGGCAGCCCTTCAGATAGTGGAGGTGACACTGACTCAGGATATGGCCACTACCTTCTCTCTCTTGTTCCATATGAATAATTTGATGAGGAAGGAGTGATGGTTCCTCCTATTGCATCGTGAACAAGGCAAGGATGAGCATACTCTAATGATGAAAAATCAAAGCAGCATCTCCTCCTTATTTTTGATTTTTTATGACACCATTGCCACTGCATTAGGATTGTCCTTCTCAACTTTTGTGTGTTTTTTCCTATTTGCTTATGTGGAAGTATTTCGGTTGGTATAATGAAGAATATTTTTTCTTGACATGGATGTTGCAATAATGACTAATGGTACCATGTGGTGACTTGATTACTCTCCATCGATAACTCATGAAGAATTTTTTCTTTTGCTTTCCCCTATTATGCAAATGATTTCTTATAATTGTGTGGGGAATATTTCACATTTTGGTGAAATTAGTTTTGAAATGAAATGTGAAATGTAATCGTAATTCAGTCGGATACTTTTTTCTCCCTTGTTCTATAAAAGAAATTTTAGGGCTGATTATGGGGGTTCAAGTTTTGAGTCTCAGAAGGGTCTAGGTGAAAAGCTAAGCTCATAATGGAGCAAAATGTAAATAGATAAATTGATGAATATACCAGGAACAATTTTAGGGTATGCATCATAATGTAATGATCTTGAATTTTTTTACAATAACATCAGCAATAGAAAATATTAGTTCTAAAATATATGCTCTCTTATGTAATTTCCTTGCAAATTATGAATGAAATTGTTAATAATAGTTTCATTTGTCTTTTATTGTTTAAACTGAATGAATGAGTTTATTTATGCTTCAATTCAAGGGGTTGATTTAAATGCTAAATTAAGGTCATGGGTTTGTGAGGAAAGGATGTAGGATTTGATAAGAAGCTATGTTTAAAGCACAGTGAGTTGAATTCTACAAGGTAATATATCAATTTTCCACCAATTATTTGGTTGAATTGTTAGTGTATTACTAATTATTTACAAATGTGACTCCATTATCCCTATGGACAAGGTACTATTCTCTTCATTAGCTTATCTTAAAGTTAATTAAACTAGTAATGCACCTAACCATAGGCATGGAATGAGAATGAAATCATAAAAAAATTCAATTATAATGTCATAATTTGAAGTATCACTTTATTCCTTGCAATGGATAATATTTTATTAAAAGGTTTTCCAAACCTTTGATAATAATTAAATTCTGGAAGATTCATAGGTGAGGAATGAGATCAAGTTTGGTTCATAAACAATCACCAACAAAAAATAAAAATGATCCCACTATACAAATTCCAGAGAGCTGTATGCAGTTGCTTCATTTGGAGTTCTCACCTAAAAATTTTAACACAGATGGGAAAACAAATTGCACCATAACAGATATTTTCTACCACTTTAAATGGTGGGTCTATTATGCAAATCCAATAGTGTGTGCAAATGAAAATTGTACCACACAAAGATATCACGAGCCTTGAAAAGGTTGAGGATTTATCTGCTTTGGTTTGGGCACTACTGCAAATGTGAAAGAAGTGAATCACAACCCGCAACATATCAACTAGTCTGTAATGAAGGGTACCAACCTGGGGCGGGGTTGATTTTCAAACTAAATACTATGAAATTTTTCAACTATAGGCCTACAACTATCTCCTCCCTACTCTAATACCATATTAGAATTAGGAAGATCTAGGAAATGAGAAACCAAACACACATGAACAATACACAATATTGTATTTAATGAACCCAAAAGATAATGAGTACAAATCCTCACTTATATAGGCAAGGATGAGGCAATCCACATCATAGGTGGATTGACAAGTGCCCCTTAAGATGACATAAATGAGATGACAAGTGTCCTATAGGTATTTGTGTGTGTGAAATGTGGGGAATTAGTAAATCAACACAAACATCAATGAGATGTATTATATTAGAGATTTAATCAATAAAATTGAATCAAATTGAAAAAATATTAAATTCCTAAAAATGCTCCATTGTTCTCTATTCTTAATGATTTATTAAATCATTTGGCTCTCAGATTTTAGTTGTGCTTTATGATTGTTAAAATGACAACTTGAGAAATGAGATGTTATTCAAAATGCAAGAAATCTAAGTTCCTATAGGAGACTATGTGATAAATGACATGATTTTATGATTATGAAAATATTGAAAAATGGATAAATGTTGCTAAACTATGTTAGAAACCAAGATCTAATTGCAAACTAGAAAAATCACCTTTTATAGAAGAGAAAAATGAAAAAGTAGAGATTTGCAAAAGATGTGTAAATTGATATATTCGAAGTACAAAATATTACAAGAGATAATTTGCTTTATAAAAGAAAAGATGCATAAACTAATCCTATCTTGAGCAACAAGATAGCTCAATAAGATAAAGATAAGAACCTATAAATTAGGAATTAAATAAAGCCTAAGTAAACTTATGCTAATGTGTAATTAATTATTAATTACACTAACACCCCCCCATAAGTGCAACTTAGGGAGTAGCATATTATTATGCAAAGATGAGTCCCAACAACAAGGCCAGATTAGGTACTCATGTACAAATGCAAAGAGAGAGAAAACCCAGTGGGAAACCCCCCCCATAGAGATGAACTGTTGCGAAGAAGCACTGGAAGAACTCTGATGAAGCAACACTAGAACCCCAAATCTGGCAAGCAAGGAAAGATACTTCTATTTGCAAAATACCATATCAGAATCAAAAATGCAATAACAGACCCGATGCCAAGGAACACTGGAAACTCACATACTGGATCAACCCTGGAATCTATAAGAAACAATAGATGAAAGGATGAATGAAGCCCACAATGATGACAAATCTGGAAGTTGTGTCTCTTGAAGCCAATGCCAAACTGAAACTAAAACTACCAATATGACAAGTACCATCAAGATTCTAGAACATTAACCATAAAAACATGGACTTCAAATGAGAAAGATCTGAACCAATGCGTATCAAGAACCATAAAATCCTAACTGAAGTGTGAACTGAAAAAAACCAATGATGTGTCCAGCTAAACAAGAAGGAAGCTAAAAGGAGACAACAGGAAACCAAAAAAACTCATGCAAGTTGTCACCAATACATATAATGGATGCAAGAACCCCCCTTAATGGAACATTATATTAGTTCATTATTACAATACCTAATGATTGCAGAAGGAGAGAATGCAAAGCTACAGAAACATAAGCGAAAATGAAAACCTAGCACACGAAAAAAATGAATGCATGCATAAAATAAGGTAAAAATATTCTATAAATGACCTCATATCTGCATAGAGGCTGAAACCAACTTTCCAATGCCGCAAAAATCATGAAAAATGGATAAGCGAGTCAAAAGATATGCATCCCAGAGTGAAAACAGAAACATCTGATTTCCGAGGCTGAAAAAGACATCAAAAATGAAAAACAAAAAAATAAGACCTGCACCATTGCGTAGAGCTCAAAAACAGCTTTTTGGCAATATCTCGTTTGCAAAAAAATTATGCTGTATGTGAAAGTTATGCCCGTTTCCGCGAAACTGCTCCAAAAAGGTCTGATATGTAATCGGGGATTAAAAATAAGGCCCACGGTTGCTTGGGTGGACATTGGGAGAGGTCTGTGCAGCCCCTAGTGGGGCTGGGGCTAAAAGCTAGTGGGGCTGCTTTTGGTACGTAGTCACCCATAGGACTTGAGAAGAGTGAAAGGGGCATTTGGTGGTGCTGGTCGGCTATGGCAGCTCGGTGGCCATTGGTGAGATCCATTTGCTCTAGCCATGCAAAACTTCAACCAAATTTTTGATTTTTTTTTAATATTTTTTTGAAATTTGTGCCTCAAAAGCATTGCTTGGGGGCCATCTGACCCGAACTTTGCCTCCCAATGATTGTGTCCAAACTAGACAAACTTTATATGAAAATAGGGGTTTTTGGGCGCTGCGAATCCAATGGTGAGGTCCATTTGGGCCCAAAGTGCTCTGAAAATCAGGTGACCCCAGATCTATTAGAAAAATCACTGAGCTTGAAACCCTTGCAAATATGGCAAATGGTAACCAAAATGAATGAAATAAAAGCCATTTCTAACTTTTTCGGTATACCAATCCAACAAAAACCCCGTCGATCCAAGACACTACATAAATATTCTCAAGGAATGAAACCCTCGAGGGACCTCGAACAAACTCTGCAATGTGTTCCTCCAAAAAAGCTGAGAAGGGGCTGCAAATCGAGGCTCTAATACAATGTTAGAAACCAAGATCTAATTGCAAACTAGAAAAATCACCTTCCTGGAGAAAAAATGAAAAAGTAGAGATTTGCAAGATGTGCAATTGATATATTTAAGTAAAAAAATATTACAAGAGATAATTTGCTTTTATAAAAGCAAAGATGCATAACCTAATCGTCTTGAGCGAGATAGCTCAATAAGGTAAAGATAGAACCTATAGCAGATTAACTAAAGCCAAAAGTAAGAAGCTTATGCTAATGTGTGGTGGTATTAGTACACTAAAACCACCCATAAAGTGCAACTTAGGAAGTATTATGCAAAGATGGTCGGCAGCAAGATCGGTACTCATGTACATATGCAAAGAGGAAAACCTAGTGGAGCCCTAGAGATGAACTACTCTGGCTCTTGGAGACTTCACGATGAAGAAACAATGGAACCCCAAAATACAGCAAGCAAGGAAAGATACTTCTATTTGCAAAATACCATATCAGAATCACAAATGCAATAGCAGACCCGATGCCAAGGAACACTAGAAACTCACATACTGGATCAACCTTGGAATTTAATAGCTTGCTTGATATGATGAATCCCATATGATGATAAATCACGAGTTGTGTCTGAGAAGCGATGGCTTGAAACTACATACCTAGGATGAGTACCATCAAGATTCTAGAGACATTAACATAAAAACATGGCCTTCAGAGTAGAGAAAGATCTATTAATGCAGAACCATAAAATCCTACTTGAAGTGTGAACCGAAACAAACCAATGATGTGACCAGCTAAACAAGAAGGAAGCTAAAATGAGACAATAGGAAACCAGACAAACTCATACGAGTTGTCACCAATACATATAATGGATGCAAGAACCCCCCTTAATGGAATTTTATATTAGTTCATTATTACAATACCCAATGATTGCAGAAGGAGAGAATGCAAAGCTACAAAAACATAAGCGAAAATGCAAACCTAGCACACGAAAAAAAATGAATCCATGCATAAAATAAGGTAAACATATTCTATAAATGACTTTAGATATACATAGAGGCTGAAACCAGCTTTCCAACGCCGTGAAAATCGTGAAAAATAGATAAGTGAGTCAAAAGATATGCGTCCTGGAGTGAAAACGGCAACATCTGACTTAAGGTGAAAATTACATCAAAATGAAAAACCAAAACATAAGACCTACACCATTACATAGATCCAGAAATAGCTTTCCAGCGATATCTTGTTCAAAAATGGCAGGTATGTGAAAGTTATGCGGTTTCCATGGCTGCTCCAAAGGTCCAATTTGTATGTGAAGCCCTGGGGATTAAAAAAATAAAATTTTGGTTCTTGGGTGGGAGAGCATAGCCAGGGGATTACGTGCAGCCCCTGGTCACCCACATGACTAGGGCTGGGGCTAAAAAGCCTAGTGGGAGGCTGGCACTGAGGTACGTGGTCACCCATACTCATGACTCATGAGAGAATGACGGTGGTGGTCTTTGGTCCAGCTATGGCGCTCGGTGGCCATTGGGTGGTGGGATCCATTTGCTCTAGCCATGCAAAGCCATAAAATTTTAGTTTTAATATATTTTTTTTTTAAATTTGTGCCTCAAAAACTGTGCTTGGGGGCCATACGGCCTCTGGGCAAAAACTTTTTGCCTCTCCCAACGATTGTGTCCAAATCAGACAAATTTTATATCGAAATAGGGGTTTTTGAGTGCTATGAATCCAACGGTGAGGTCCATTTGGGCCCAAAGGGCTCTGAAAATCAGGCGACCCCCAAATCTATCAGAAAAATCACCATGCTTGAAACCCTCATAGATTTGGCAAATGGTGACCAAAATGAATGAAATAAAAGCCATTTCTAACTTTTTCTAGTGCTCTGAATCCAATGAAAAACCCCGATCTGATCCAAGATTTTGCATAAATATGCTCAAGGAATGAAACCCTCGAGGGACCTCGAACGAGCTCTGCAATGTGTTCCTCCAAAAAAGCTGAGAAGGGGTTGAAAATCGAGGCTCTGATACCATGTTAGAAACCAAGATCTAATTGCAAACCAGAAAAATCACCTTCCATAGAAGAGAAAAATGAAAAAGCAGAGATTTGTAAAAGATGTGCAAATTGATATATTTGAAGTACAAAATATTACAAGAGATAATTTGCTTTATAAAAGCAAAGATGCATAACCTAATCTTATCTTGAGCAACAAGATAGCTCAATAAGATAAAGATAAGAACCTATAACTTAGGAATTAAATAAAGCCTAAGTAAACTTATGCTAATGTGTAATTAATTATTAATTACACTAACAAACTATGTTATACAAATGCTATGATAAGAAACTAAAATGATTCTAGATATGCTCAAATAACCATGCATATGATGATTTAAAATGCAACTATAAAGAAAAACATGATTCTAAGTTAACATGAAGCTACAATGCAAACTTATTAAAATGCTAGAAAATGTTATAAGACTCCAAATGCTCCAATGCTCCAAAGTTGTTCCTACATGATAACTCTACTCAAATGGGGGATGTCAAATACTATAGAAAAGGGTTGTATTTATAGGATTTTCCAAGCATCTTGTGATGTGGCAATGAAAGATTGTCCAAATATCATCATGTGAGATGGATTGTTGAGATGGAAGAATCTTGAGGATGTCCCCTAGACCAAGGGCAACATGCCAAATGCATGAGGAGAATAAAGTGTGTGAAAAGGTTGTGTGTGGGAAAATATGTTGGAAAAAAAGGACAAACAACTGAGAGGGGTGGTCAATCACTTGTCATAGAATATTTAAACCTTTTCAAACTTTACTTAACTTAATCTTAGATCTAATGAATGAATAATAAACCATGAACAATCAACACATCAGAAACATAGAGAACACCAAGATTTTTATGTGGAAATCCTATTAGGGGAAAAACCACGGTGGAGATCAGTCCACAATATTATACCCTGTTAAAAGTATATGAATAATAGGAATGCACATGCATTCAGGCACACTGCCTAGAGATCACTACTCAAATACAAATGAGGACTCACTATCCAAAGAAATGGTTTGGATTAAAACCATCCAAATGTGAACTGAGAAAATAGCTTCTACACAAGCTTGATTATAGTTCCAGTTAAGCACAAAAAACCTTCTTTACACTTCACTCAGTCTTCTTCACACTCTGATCAATCTTCTTCACACTTCTCTTTAGTATTTGAATGATTGGAACACTATTCGCACATCTGCACTTTCTCTAGAATACTTTCACTCTTCTGCACAAACTAACTTCTCTCAAACAAATGCTCTTATATATCTGCAACATGAGATTATATCAACAACCTTGTCGACCAAAAATATAAAATATATTTTCAATGTCGGCCCAAATTTACAAATAAATTTGCAATGTGAATCCACCAAGGTTGGCCACAACATAGTGGAGACCCAAATTAATAAATCCAACACAAAAAGACTTCATTTAATTTCTCCTCAAAGATCCACAACACACTACCACCATTATGTCGACCAAGAACATGAAAAACCAAACATACAGAGAAAAATATTTGACTATGAGCACACCGATCAATGTGGATGTACCACAAAGATAGAGCATAGTCTAGAAGCATCCAAAAACAACAATAACCAATAGAGAAACATCCACAACAATAGAGATTACCAGAAACACATAAACTTCACTTAGGAACACTGAGAGACATAAATACTATCAGAACACAACTGTTCATAGCACAAAAAAATCTTCATGTAGACCTCTGAAACTTCTGGTAGATGAACTAGATACACTCAACAAAAAACCATTTAATCCACACCAGTTGATCTTCAACATATATAGCAAAACACCTTCATTACTTTACTGCACCACTAAGAACCTACAATACTTTCTTTTACAATTTTCTCAATATCCTCGACATATACAACCTTCAATACACCAAATGCTAATAGTGTTGACATCAATGACAACCACATATCAGCAACACATCCACAACATCCAACAATATACCCCTTTGGAATTGATGGCAACACATGATGTGAAAAACACCATCAACCTAACTCTTAATCAGCACTAACTCCTGCTTAGATTTTGACTCTCCTTGACTTCTTCTACATGAACTTCTCCTCTCTTCATATAGGAAACATTTTTTCACATTACACTTCTCCCCCTTTGACATCAATGGAAAAGATAAGCATTATATTTCCACATGCCAGCTTTGAACCACATATCTATACATCTGACTACTGCCCTTGAGTAGCAGCCTTAGAAACATCAATCTGGATTAGAATATGATCATGAAGCACACAGATTGATGCAAATTAATGCATCTCTAGTTCATATCAGGTGGGATAATTACCCTTAGCATCCCTCTGAGATACTCAAAAGTATCCTTCAGCAATAGCTTGGTGAAAATGTCTGCAATCTGCTCTTTGGTAGGTACATACTCCAAATTGCTTTCTTTCTCACTCACTTTGTCCCTCAGAAAGTGGAACTTGATTGATATATTCTTTGTCTTAGAGTGTAGCACCAGATTCTTTGATATGTTTATAGCACTTGAATTTCCATAGTATATGGCAATAGGTTCATCATATACTACTTTGATGTCTTTGAGCATCTGTTTCATCCATATCACATGATTATGTTGTTTGCAGTAGCAATATACTCTACCTCAATAGTAGATAGAGAAATGGAATTTTTATTTTTGCTCAACCATGACACCAGCTTCTTCCCTAGGAAGAAAGCACCACCAATAGTACTCTTCCTATCATCTACATCTCCTGTCCAATTCGCATCAGTATATGCATTTAAAGTAAGATCATCATCTTTAGGATACCAAAGTCGAAAATCAATTGTTCCTTTCAGATGTCTAAAAATTAGGTATGTGCAGGATCATGATGGGCCAAAAAGTGGCAATATGATGGGTATGTGGATGACAACTATTGTTTTACCCAAAATTGATGAAATGAAAAAGGGTTTTTAAAGGAGATTCTCAGATTTCCACTGATATAAATTATGCTTTACTTTGAATTTAATAAGTAATTATTATTCATTTTCTATTCAAATTATGACTAAAGTCTTGATTGATAGGCTGATTGAAATACATCTATAGCTTTCAAACAGTATCACATTTTTTGAATCCAAAATATGTGTCACATTCTATGCTTCACATACTATAGGATTAAAAAAAGAAAAATTCAATTTCATAAAGTTTTGACTAAGTTAAGGTGGTCAAACATACAAGTTTTTATATTTTTAAAACATTGTAATAAAAAAATCATAATTGATTATTTACTTGGAAAAAAATTACAAAAAAAAATGCATCACATTGGAGCATGAGTCCTCTACTTATATCTAAAATATTATAAAAAAATATTATCATTTTATTGTGGTTAGGTGGTTAGACATACGCCTACTTATTTTTTTCCTAAATTCAAGTACCGCATTGAAATTTTCATCAAATAGATTTTTTTTTTTTTTTAAACCTAGTAGTTTAGAAACTACATTCAATTTTCTACAAATTCTATTCTTACATATTTTTGAAATAATATAGATAATTTATTCAATTTTTTATGTCAAGTTGCCTAACTCTAATTTTTTGAATTTTTGCCACTTAAGGGCCTATTTTTTCCATGATGATCCTGCACATACCTAATTCTCTTTATAGCAGTCACATGAGACTCTTTTGGATCAGCCTAAAATCTAGCAACCATACATACAACATTCATAATGTCTTGTCTAGTCTGAGTTAAGTAGATCAATCCACCAATCATTGATCTTTACCTTGTTTAATTTTCTTTGGGAGACTCATTATTCTGTGTTAATTTGCATCCGGTTACCATGGGAGTACCAACAGGTTTTAAGTCATCCATACCAAACTTCTTCAATAGCTCTCTCACATATTTGGACTAAGATAGGAAGACCCCCTTGTCTAATTGAGTAACTTGCAATCCCAAAAAGACATAATCATCTCAAATTCATTCTTCATTTCATTAGCAAACTTCATGCATAGATTATCATCTCCTCCAAAAATAATATCATCAACAAAGATCTCAATAATCAATTCTTTGTCATGATCCAATTTGAAATACAAGTTGTTGTCAACAGTACCTTTATTGAATCCAAGCTTCAGTAAATGTTTGTCCAATCTAGCATGCCAAGCTCTGGGGACTTGTTTGAGTCCATATAGAGCTTTCTTTAGTTGACAAACCATGTTTTCCTCATTAGTTAATTGAAATACATCTGACTATTCAATATATACCTCTTCTTCTAGCTCACCATTCAAAAAAGCTGACTTCACATCCATTTGATAGACTTTGTAGTTCTTATATGCAACATAAGCAAGAAATAACCTTATAGCTTCAATTCTTGCAACAGGGGCAAAGGTTTCTTCAAAGTCAATACCTTCCATTTGTGAATACCCTTTACATACCAGTCTTGCTTTATTCTGGACCACTTCACCTTGTTCATTTAGCTTATTTTGAAAGACCCATTTTGTACTAATCGCATTTTTGTCTTTTGGTCTAGGAACAAGTATCCATGTATTATTTTTCTCAATCTGCATCAGTTCTTCCTTCATAGCTTCCATCCAATGTTCATCATTGAAAGCTTCATTGACATCTTTAGGCTCAATTTTGGAAATCAGGCAATATTCTTCTACAATCTTCCTTCTAGTTTGCACACCTTTATTCTTGTATCCTATAATTTGATTTTCATAATGATTTAGCTTTACATACCTTAGAGTTTTAGGATTTTCTTGAACTTCTAATTCTTTTTCTCTTTCTTCTGCAATTGCACTTGTTTATGCTTCTTGACTATCTTGATTTACTAGAACAAGTGGAACATATGGAACATATGGCACAATTTGAAGTTGATTTTGTGTTTGAATATTCTTCCCTTTTTTGTATTATCTTCATTTGAATCATATCCACAATATATAGATGATTTACAGAACCCTCATCAACTTTGACATTTGCACTCTCAACCATTTTCCGCAATCTTCTGTTATAGCACCGGTAGGCCTTGATTTTGGTAGAATAGCCTAGGAAGATTCCTTCATCACTTCTTGCATCAAACTTTTCTATATCATCATCTCTCTTGATGTAGCATTTGCTTCCAAAGATCTTTAAATACCTAACAATAGACTTATAACCAAACCATAGTTCAAAAGGAGTCTTACCAAAATTACCATTTACATTTACCCAGTTCAATTTATACACAACAGTGCTTACAACTTCACTCCAATAGATATGAGGTACATTTTCTTCAATCATCATTATTCTAGCAACATCCATAACTATTTTGTTCTTCATCTCTACAACTCCATTATGTTGAGGGGTTTTGGGGGAAGATAGATGTCTTTTGATTCCATTCTCTTCACAAAAAGAATTAAACTCCCTAGAGGTGAATTCACCACCTTTGTCTGACCTTAAGCATTTAATTTTCAAACTTTTCTCATTCTCTTCCATAGATTTGAAACTTTTGAACTATTCAAATGCTCCACATTTTTCTCTTAATAAAGAAACCCATATCATTCTAGAGTAATCATCAATAATCAACATAAAGTACCTTTCACCATGGAGACTTCTAACTCTGGAGGGACCACATAGATCAGTATGTATCAACTCCAACAATCCATTTGAATTATGTTGTTTGGCCTGAAAAGAAACTCTAGTCTACCTTCCCATCTGACACTCCTTACAAATTGTGCTAGCAAGATTCACTAGCTTAGGTAGATCTCAGACTACTTGAGTGGAACTTATTTTGACAATTTTATCAAAATTCACATGACACAGTCTTCTATTCCATAACCAAATTTCATCTATTTGAGCAATTAAACAACTTTCACTAGCAACATTTAGGTGAAAAATGTTACCTTTTGTCTATTGACCTAAAGCAATTACTTTTCCAAAACTTCCAAATATCTTGCATCTTCTATCTTTGAACTGAAGATCATAACCCTTTTCCACCATCTTTCCAACTGAAGATCATAACCCTTTTCCACCATCTTTCCAACACTCAACAAGTTTTGTTTCAAACCTTCAACATAAAGAACATCATCAACGTTATGCTTACCACCAAGACAAATAGATTCTCTGCCACGAATCACACAAGCATTGTTATCACCAAATCTCACAACCCCACCATCATACTTCTCTAGACTTACAAATTCTCTTTTGTCATCATTCATATCATGTGAGCATCCACTGTCAATGACCTATTCATCCTTCTCTTCAATTCGGGCAGCAAGAGCTTTCTCAACTTTAGTATATTTAGTAGCCACTAGACTATTCTTCTTGATAGCAATGAAAACCCAATCATCTTCTTTTCCATTATCTTTATTAGACTCATCATCAGTCACTCCTTCAACAAAGTAGCATTTATTTTGGAATCTAGATTTGTAAGGCTTAGACCTAGGAACTCTTTTAGGACACCTTGATGCAAAATGACCTATTTTACTTCAAGAAAAATATTTGATAAGTAGCATTCCTTTATACTTACCTTGTCCTCTACCTTCCTTCTTTACAATTAGTGCTTCCAGTTCTTCTACTTCTCCTTCTTCATCTTCAAGCTGCTTCATTTCTTCCTTGTACTTGAATGTCTTTCTATAACTCTCTCCTAGATCAAATCTTTTCTTGCTTCTTCCAGATATAGTAGCCTTAAATGTAGTTTTAGTCTTAGGAACTGAATCACCAAATTTTCTTAACTCAAAGGAAACAAGTTTACCAATCAATGTATCTCTTGTCACATTTGTCAATGATCTAGTTTCTTCAATAACATGATCCTTTGCTTTGCAGGAGGTAGGCAATGATCTAAGCACCTTAGACACAATTTATTGCTCATCCAAAATGCCACCAACACATCTAATACCCATCACTAGTTCATTTACTCTATGCATGAAAGAAGAAATATTTTCATCTTCATCCATCTTTAGATTTTCATACTTTCCTTTCAAACTTATTAGCTTAGCCATCTTCACATGTACATAACCTTCATACAAATTTTCCATATTTTTCCACATCTCATGAGTTTTCTTCAAACCTAACACATGTATTTGTCATTTTCAAATCTGTTAAAGCACTCAACAAAGCTTCCATAGCCCTAACATTATTCTCAGCTTCTTTAACTTCATCAATAGTGGAAGGAACATTCTGAGGAATAACGTATTATTATTTCTAATCTTCCAGAAAGGTTCACTAATACACTTCAAATGACACTCCATCCTAGCTTTCCACAATGAGTAGTTTGTTCCATCAAATCTAGGACTGTCCTTCTTGTATGATGCCATATCGGATCACCTCAATCTTTTAAACTTCTTCAAAGGAACCTGGTCTGATACCAATTATTGGAAAAACAAGGACAAACAACTAAGAGGGGGGGTGAATTAGTTGTCACAAAATATTTAAACCTTTTCAAAATTTACTTAACTTAATGTGAGATCTGATGAATGAATAATAAACCATGAACAATCAACACATCAAAAAAATAGAGAACCCCAAGATTTTTACGTGGAAACCCTGTTAGGGGAAAAACCATGGTGGAGATGAGTCCACAATATTATACCTTGTTAAAAGTATATGAATAATGGGAATGCACATGCATTCAGGTACACTTCCTAGAGCTCACTGCTCAAATACAAATGAGGATTCACTGTCCAAAGAAAGGGTTTGGATTAAAACCATCCAAATAAATAACTTCTACACAAGCTTGATTACAATTCCAGTTAAGCACAAAAAACCTTCTTTACACTTTGCTCAATCTTCTTCACACTTATCTTTAGCATTAAAATGATTGGAACACTATTCACACATCTTCACTTTCTCTGGCGTACATTCACTCTTCTGCACACACTAATTTCTCTCAAACAAACGCTCTTATATATCCACAACATGAGATTACATAAACAACCTTGTCGGCAAGAAATATAAAATATATTTTCAATGTCAACCCAAATTTACAAATAAATTTGTAATGTGAATCCACCAAGGTTGGCCACAACATAGTGGAGACCCAAATTAATAACTCCAACATAAAAATACTTCATTTAATTTCTCCTCAAATATCCACAACACGCTACCACCATCATGTCATCCAAGAACATGAAAAATTGAACATACAGAGAAAAATATTTGACTACGAGCACACCGATCAATGTGGACATACCACAAAGATAGAGCACAATCTAGAAGCATCCAAAAAAAAAAAACCAATAGAGAAATATCCATAGCAATAGAGATTACTAGAAACACATAAATTCACTCAGGTACACTGACATACAAAAATACTGTTAGAACACAACTGTTCATAGCACAAACAAATCTTCATGCAGACATCTGAAACTTCCAGTAGATGAACTAGATACACTCAACAAAAAACCCTTTAATTCAAACTAGTTGATCTTCAACATACAGAGTGAAACACCTTCATAACTTTACTACACCACTGGGAACCTGCAATACTTTATTTTACAATTTTCTCAATATCCTTGACATATATAGCCTTCAATACACCAAATGCTAATAGTGTTGACATCAATGACAACCACATATCAGTAGCACATCCACAACATCCAATAAAATAAATGTGTGAAAAGGCCAAGTGTGTGGGAGAATAAAATGTGTGAAAATGCCAAGTGTCCAACATGTGCCCAAATTTAAATTAGGAATTTAAATATTAGTCATATTTAAATACATGTGACATTTGATGAGGTGGAAAGAGGAAAAGTTGTAGACATGTGCTAAATTTAAATTTGCGATTTAGATTTAATGAAAAAGATTATTAATTAAATAAAAAAAACTATGTGAATTTGTTTATTTAATTAAAATGGAAGAATGTGATTTTAGATTGAGGAATTAGAAGAGTGAACTATATAAATAAATTAAGAATTTATTTATAAGTAGATGAAATAAAAGAGATAATTAATTAAATAACTAGTATTTAATTAATTAATTTTCTTGACTAATTTTAGGTGTATACAGTATCAACTTTAGAAACACTTGGAGTGTGTAAACCAACAACCTCAATGACCAATTCATCAACCTTGTGTGCCAAATGGAGTGACTTTTGAGGTGAGATGGAAAGTATTCCAACCTCAAAAAGGTAGCTAATGAGGTTAACCAAATGAGTTGGTAATCTCAAGAGGTCTAAAGTGTTTCACATTCTATTAGACAAGAATTTGTTTAATCACATATACCTAAGTACACTTAAGTATAGTGAATAGATTAATTATTCACACTAAAAAAATCAAATAATGCAAGATGGTTATGAACAAACAAGGCATGATGGGGTATCCATATACAAAATATATAATCTCTCACAACTAGAGAAAAAAAGAAAACACAGGATTTAAAAATCCTCCCCAAAAGAGAGAAAGGTGAATGAAAGATTGAAAATCCTCTAAAATAATGCACCAAAAGGAATAGAAACATGAAGAACATCACACAAGCATGAAGAAGTTGTAGAATTTTGTCAAATGATGACTACTATAGTGATTAAGTGAAGAACCTCCACTAAAAAAGATGGTGATCAAGATTAAGAAGACAATAATCTACATGAGTGCCACCAATGACACTACTCAAATCAAACTGCAAACAAAGGCTAACATATGGAGTTCAAAAATATAAATAGCACAGGTACCAATGGTTTGAAGAACACTGATAAAGTGAAAATTGAAGGTCACCTCCAAAAATAGGAATGCAAGAGTGTCCATATGTTAAATGCCCAATCTCCCTGAAATGCATGGATAATTAGCCATTGAATCCTCCTAGTACACAGGAACAAGAACTAGACATATAGATCACTCCAAAAATGAAACCAAGGAAGCATTAGCACCAACACTAGAAACCAACTTATAATGTAAAAAGAGAGAGCAAAGATATGTCCACTGAAATTGTGTGTCACCAAGAAGTGCATGCATGAGAATAAAGAAAATTTGAATGTGCACATAAATTTAATTACAAATAAAAGGGTGTGCAATATAGGGCACAAATGCATGAGGAAAACATCACTAGGATTCAATGTGGTCATGTAAGGAACACTCACTTGACAAAGGTGTGAAGGAAAAAGAAAGGAACTCACAATTCAGCACGTTCAATTCATGGGATAACCCCTACGAAACTTTTCTATTTTGTAGCCCATGTTCTTTGAGCACATAAATGGAGGAAATTCTAGTCACCTTTGTGTGTGGTTTGATCCCTCAAAATGTCATTTTGAGTAGTCAAGTCTTTTTATTTTTTGAAAAATCATGAAAGTCTCTATTTTCAGAGTTAGCATTTTTCTTGTACATGCATTAGCATTGAAAATCAATACCCTTACATGTTTTTTGTAGATTACATTAAGGGATGTATTTGTGGTGATTTTTCAGCACAACTACACCCCTATTTCCACACATTTGGCTTTAATGGATTTTTTAATGTTGATTTGATGTTTATTTTTAATTAGTTTAAATCATTTTTATTCTTCATTTTCATTTAATCTCCCTTCATTTTTGGTCACCTAGTTATTTTTTGTTGTTGTTTATACACCTGAAGCTCTATGTTTTCTTTTCAAGCGAATTCTTTGACATTTTCATCTAGGGTTTTTGCCATTGTTTGCATTTGGCAGGCATTTTTTTTGTTTCTCTTTCACCATTTTTATAAGCATTATTTAGGTTTTTCACTATTTAATTTTTTCATTTGAGTCGTTTATTTTCATTTAGGGTTTTCTACATTTTTGTTACTTGTCAATATTTTTTTAGTGGCTAATATTCACCAATTTTCTAATAGTTGAAATTTGTGAATCCAAAATTGGCTAGTAGTTCGTGCTATAATGTGACTTGAATCACCACAATTTTACAAAATTTTATTATAGTTTATTTAAATTTCCAAAGTATTTATTTTATTAAAAAAATAAACTTAAAAATTTTCCACAATATTCAATACATGATTAGATTAGATTCACCAATTATAATAGAAATCTCTATTAATTCACCAATAGTATATCATAATTATTAGTTGCTTTAGGACCATATTTATAATCTTTAGTTTCCACCATTGATTTATAATATAATCTAATGGCCCTTGTTGTATTCCATGAGGTAAAATGTACCCACAATCTATAATGCTCATCGAGCCCACAATTTCTGGTCTCATGAGCATTATAGATTTTGGGTATATTTTACCTCATAGAGTACACTGAGGGTCTTTCAATCAATGATCTAAAATAAATTTCAAGCCCCATGAGAATTACAAATCTTGGGTACATTTTACCTTGAAAAATACAATAAGGGCCATTATATTATATTTTAAAACAATCATGGCAAGTAAATATTATAGTCTACCTCTTAAACCCATCAATAGTTTCTACCCTTGGGCCCCTACTTTTCCATGAGAATTATTTTTATATTGGATGGATTCACCATCATAATTAATGCATTTTCCTATTATTTTTCAAGATTTGCCAAAAAATTCTACAAAATTTTAGTGATGTAAAAAAAATCACCAATAATTTTTTTTTTGAAAAAAGGAAAGATTTGCTAATAGAAATTAATATTTTTCCTAAAATAATGAAAGATTCACCAGGATTTTATATCTTTTTTTGATGGGAGTTTCTTAAATTTATCACTGTTACTGGTTTTTGGGGGTTATAACCTAAGTCACATTTTACATTCTGTAGTGTACAAAAATGTATTCCTTTACATTTTCATACTTGTTTGGGTCCTCCCTGTTAAAATTTGGCTTATTTATGCCTTAATTGGTCCTATTTTGCATCCACAGGCCTAGTTAAATGCACTTTTCTAAGGATAATCATGAAATGTAATAAATGACAAATCATAATTTAATATTTTTGGTGATGAGTTCTAGATTTAAGGATTTGGGACCCATACGCTCATCTGTGCATATGGGTCCTTCCTACGTCTTAGGCGTTGATTTCAAATGTCACATTGAACATAACACTTTTTGTAGTATGTGTCCCAAGTTTAAGCGTTTGAGACTCATATGCCCAACTGGGCATATTAGTCTTGCTTTAACCTAGGACCTATTTTAATTCAAATTCTTGGCAGGATTTTTTAATCCTTAATTTCAATTTCCAAATGTCAGCTTGTAGTGTTGTAATTTTAGGAAATTAAGCATAAACAAGTATAAATACAAGGTAATTTCATTAAGTTTCTCCTAGCAAGAAATATAAGAGCCTTCAAGTATTCACACAAGAGTTTACAAGAACATTCAAGAGAAAATCATTAAGCATTTGGAGCTACAATCAAGATTCATCATCATGTGAAAGTCTTCATGCATCATGTGTGTTTGTGAGCTAACATTTGTGATGTAGGTTTTGTGATTTAAGCAAGAATTAAAGACAAAGTTTCAAGAATTCAATCAAGAGTCAAGATCCACGTCCATTGAAGTCATTTAACACAAGTTTGTAACCTTCATTTCAATGGTTTGGTGAGTTGCAACATTGCATTTGTTAATTCATCATTCCTTTATGCTCTTCTATTTCATTTCAAGGTTTAATTAACAAAATGCAGTTTGACCAAGGAAAACCCCCAATCCCTGACAAAACAACATTTTTCTCTCTTGATATGTGTTTATAGATCTAGGTGAATTAGAGTTTGAGGATCATTTGAAGGAAAAGTTGTCAAAGTTGTCAAGAAGTTGTCACTTGGTTGAGGGATCTAGTTTCCTAATGAATTGAAGTGTGAAATAGGTCCAATTCCATCTCCCAAAAGGTGGAACCCCTATTTCCATTTTATCACATTCAAACGCCTTATAGTCTCTTAAAATATTGACACTCTAAGCCCTCATTACCTATTAAGTATTGTATTTTTCATAGGTGATACATAGTTTTCATCCCGCATTACATTCATGAGAAAATTTCTCACCTAAACATCACTCCATGATTTCTAGTAAAATTTTTGAAGACTACTAGTATGATTGGTCGAGGTTTAAATCCTGACACACATTACCATTTGATACCCGAACATCTTACCTACTATGCACTGAACATTGCTTGAAAACATTTTAGTGTGAGTTGAGGTTTTTTCCCTACTTTGCATCCAACACCACAGTTTTTACTCATGTGCACATTGAGGTTCAAACCATGACTGACACAAATTATCATTCCCAAACAAAGATTCATGGCAGGAAAAGAAACCCAACTCACAGCAACATATGTTCACATGTAATATGTGGTGCAGGGGTTTTTTTCTTGCACAAAACTACATACCAAGTAAAAAATGTAGGTTGGGGTTTAAACCATGATTGACATCAACTTCAATTGCTTTTCATACATAGGTTGGGGTTAAAACCTTGATTGTCATATATCAAACATTTGGATTGCATTCAAAGATGCAGGTTGGGTTTTAAACCTCGACTGACTTCCTTACCCATGCACAATCTTAAGTGCATGTTAGGATAATTTCGACTTGCATATTTTGGATTAAGGATAGGTGCATGGACTGGTGGACAATAATTTTGGCTCTTAAGATGCTCAGAAATAAAAATTTAATGGTAATAAGAGAATGAAGATAGTTGCACTCAAAATTTCAAGATGTTGCAAGAAAAAAAGTTGAAGTGCTCCAATTTTAGTTTCTAAGCTATTGATTTTTTTTTGAAATTAATGAAGATTAAGGGTATCAAAATGGGGGGGGCCCAAAATAAGTCCTTTTTTATGAAAAAAATAGCATAGCGCCTGAGGGCTCCCCCTTTTTGATTAACTTTTTTTGGAATTTCAAAAATCTGAATGGTGAGAAATTAGCTAACACCATGTAGTTTATCCTTGCACTTTCAGATAATATTTTTAATGAATATATTATTTTTTATGAATTTTCAAAGTGGACACATCCTGAAAGCTAAAATTTGAGTGTACTCCCCCCTATTTTTTTTGAAAACTAATCAAAAATTGAATTTTTTTCATCATACGTAGAATGGATTCTAGTTCCAAAAAATGTAATTTGTTTCACGTTTCAATGAACGAGTAAAAAGATATCCCAAAACTAGCACGTGTTGGCTTTTGACCAAAAATGAAGGCATTTATAATAGAAGCTATGGATCAAAACCTTAATTGAATCAAAACGAAAAAATAATTATATATTTAGATAGTTAAGAGAGAGGTTAATGCTATCATGGTTTTATTATAAACTTGCATTGAAAGACGTACAAACATGACAGGGAACATAGACAAAAATATGAGGAAATTTAGCAAATCCTATCAATTAACACATCCAAAGTAGGTCCTTTGGAAAGCACCAAATTTGGCACGCACCAAATGACACATCCCATTTGGCGCATGCCAAATTTGGCGTGCGCTAAATTATATGTGTCATTTGGCGAGTGCCAAATTTGGAACTCTCCAAATGACATATTTTGAATAAAATGTAACTTTCCCCTCTCTTTAGGCATCCACTCTGATAATGTTGAGAGTGCTCAAATTTTAGATTTTACCTTTCATACGATCTCTACCTCATTACCAAAACTGGATAACTCTTTATCC
>VDFB02049217.1:60755021-60772061 GCA_007258455.2 Sequoia sempervirens
TATTGCTGATAAATAGTAGTGTAAACCTAGCCTGCCCATAATTTGAATGCTGCACTTAAATTATATCTTTTATTCATGCTTCATGGTGATGAATGGTTGAAATCTGCAGAACTTAGAAGATTGCACTAGTTTCATGAGACTATGACTTAATTTGGTTAAGTGGAACTTAGTTTTGGGAAGGTTGTCCACTGTAGGGTCCTCCATTATCACTATTCATTAGTAGTTTCAAGTCTAGAAACTTACTCTCTTCCCTGCCCTTTTGACACTTTTTTTTAAATAGTAACTTTAGACAAGGTTCGTTGCACACTGTAAAGCCAAATTTGAAGATAAAATAGAGTTCTAGATTGTTGTTTTTAACTTGTAGCAACTACACATCAATTGCCACACCTTTAGAACTCCATTTGAAGAACCAATTCCCCTCCAAATTAACTTACGTAAGGCTGCCCTGTGATTACCAGCAAGATCACATTGAACCAATTGAGACATTCCAAGCAAGTCATGACCTGACACCTAAGAGACCTTGAGATGATTTTGAACAACTTGTTGTTGGAGATTTCCTTTCAAGAGAGGTAGTGCACTTATGTACTTCCTATGTTGAGAAGTGCTAAAAAACACATCAACAAGTTGGTTTATCATAATAATCTTGATATAGCTCATTTAGTACTATTTTTTTTTCTGTGATCACATTCTCACCACAGGAAAGATACATTAATATCCCATTAGTGGGCTTATCATAGATTCAACCAGCTATGTAAAGAGGACCATCAAGAATATTTTTAAGTATATCTTTAGAAGAAAAAGTGATATCAAGATTTTTTTTGGTTGGCCGCTTACAAGGGATAACGTCTATTGCACCCGCAAGTTGATCCATAGGAGTAACTTGGGTATCATTCAGAGTTATATCAAGTTGTTCATTATTTGTATTAACGTTCATGACTTGAGGGTTTGAAGGTTCACTAGCCTTGAAAAATGAAATGTTGTGTTTAGGCATAGGGTTGGTAAATATTTGTAAATTTTGGTTAAGGGTTGCAACAAACTTATTACCTTGATCATTTACACTTGCAATGGAAAAACAACTCAAATCAATGAGGTCTTGAACTAAGTGTTTTAGATGCTTACATTGTTCAGTGTCATGGCCATTTTGGCAATAAAAATGAAAATAAGATTTTTTTTTAAAGTTGGGTGGTAAGGGCTTGGTGGTATCAAGTGGTTTAATGGTAGACAACATGAGCATTTGTTGTTGGAGCAATCGGTTCATGGTATTACAAAGAGTATCAGGTAGGGGAGTAAATTGTCTCTTCGGGTCCCCATAGGTATAGGGCACGATTACTTTAAGAGTGACCACTTGGCTTGGAATAGGTTGGGTTGGTTGTGGAGAAGGTGGATTGAATTGTAAGAAGCCTCAGTTTTGTTTTCTAAAGTTTGGTCTATTGTTGTGGTTATTTTGCTTAGATTTATTAGCTCGGTTAGGAGTGGACTTTGAATCACGACTAGAAACCAAGTCATGATAATCACAAAGGGTTGTGCATAAATGCATGAACAAAGGGAATTTCATCATTGTTAACTTATCTTGAAGGTGAGTGTGCAAGTTTTTGATAAACTTATTCTACAGATGTGACATGAATCTTGACATAAATTTGAGTATACAATGACTGGTAACAAGAAATGAAGTCATCAACTTTTTCATTGGTATTTTGTTTACAACACATTAAATTTTCCATTGTTTTCTTAGGAGTCATGTGAACATGGAAATGACTTATGAAGGAATCTATAAGCTCATTGAATGATCAAATGGAATGATTAGGTAGGTTTGAAAACAACTCTAATGCAGTTTCTTTCAAAGTCCTACGAAAAAGTTTGGGTAACTTCTTGTCATCGAGGAAAAAGTCACTAAAAAAGGTTGTATAAGCATTGACATGGTTGGTAGGGTCTCCTTCACCCCCGTATTTCTCAAACCTAGGCATTTCAATTCCTTGTGGCATCTAGGTGCATAAAATCTCTAATAATAATGGAATACTATGAACATGGTATGTTGGTGGAGCATTTTGGCTTTGGCTAATGGTGAAGAGTTGTTGTTGCATGGATGAAGTGGTGTTAAAGAGTTGTGTAATGATGGGATCAGTGTAAGGAGTATGAGGTGGAAGGGAAAATGGAGATGGGGTGTATGTAATGTTAGGAGAGGTTAAAGGGACACTAAGAGGGGTGAAGGTGGAGGATGGAATATGTGATGCCACAAAAGAGCTTGGAATGCTGGTTGGAATTGCACAAGAAGGAGCCACGTGACTAACCTGTTGCATAGTTGTTATAACCGGAGGAGTGGTATAAGTTGGTATGGATGCTATTGTTGAAGGGAGTGGAATGTGAGGTCCTCCTTGGCTTGCCACTATGTTTGTTGATTGCGAAGTATTAGGATCATGTTTATTGAATATTTCAACAATTATTTTCATGACTTGTAAGCCATCATCACTTTCAATCAAATGGTTAAGGTTTTCTATTGCAGGTATGATAGCGGTGGATATGTTTTCAAGAGATAAGTCTTGTTATAAATGTGAAAAATATTCATGAATACCAATGACCTTGTCTTGAGGAAGGGAGTTGTTTTTTGTTTCAACATTCATTGGATGGAAAGGTGAAGGCATAAAAGTGGTATGATTAGTGCCTAATGCACCATTTTCCATACTAGGAGTAGGACCTCTTGAGATCCCAAGGTCCACAACAAAAGTGCTCTTGCGGGAAGCCATGAGTCTAGAACTTTGTCTCACTAAAGTATTATCAATGGGGCACCAAAAAATCATGCAAGTGCCACAAAGGATGGGGTGAGGATGGGGTGAATGTAAATGCAATGTAATCTAGGAGTGAAAAATGCAAATAATAGAAATTCTGCTAACTAAAATAGAGAACTAACAATAGAAAACAAAAATGTAGGAAATTCCCAGAAAATGTCTAAAAATGCAATCTAAAATGTGCAGGTGGACTGATTTTCCTAGGGTGGCGAATGAGACCAATGAAAGACACAGATGCAATTTTTAGTTTTTTCAATGATATGCGATTCAAAAATGAAATCTAAATGAGTCTTTTACTAATGCAAGTTAAGAAATCCTATGATGCAAAAAAAAACAATACACTAATTGAATGTTAATGCAAATGAAGTCTAAGATGCAAAATGAAGGTTCACCAAAATGAACCGTAGATTTTTGGCACCCTAGGACTTTCTAGCTCTTTAGGGTTTTTCACCTAAAAGGAGAAAGAAAGGGCCAAAGAATCTAGCTAGTTCACTCAAATTAGGAAATATATGATATAATTAAGTCTAAATGGAATGATATGCATGCAACTAAATGAAATTTTTGACTGATTATGAATGCAAAACATAAGAACAATGCAATGTTGGAAAACGCAATGATGTTTACAAACAATGAACTATAAATGAATAAATGCAAAACAAAAAAGAAAACGGTTGAATTAGAGTGCACTTGGGCATAAATTGGAGAATCTAGAATTTTCTGAATGTTTCCTAGAATCACAAAAAATCACTAGTGGGATTTATTCACCACTGATGGTGAATTAGTCATGCTTTTGATAAAAACTGTCAAGAATAGGTTTCTAAGTGTCAGCATCTAGAATCTGACAAAAATTAAATTTCCAGCCTTAAGGTGGAAATCATTTGCCACTAATGGAAAATCAATCCTCTCCCAAAATTCTAAGAAATTAGGGGACAATTTTGTAGAACTAGATCTGTGGTTGTTTGCTTGTTGGGTTAACAAAGTTAATCCTACAAAAAATGGATAGAAAGTCTTCTCCAAGCTTGAAATATGAAGTGGTTGACTTGAAACACTTTGTTGACTTCTTCTCCATTTTTCAACACCTAAATGCTTGATAAATCTACATACACAACACATGCACAAAGGGGGAAAATGGTTAAGGGTCAAGGCAAAGATATTTGCCTTGGTCAAATCCCACTTTGGTAATCAAACCCTTAATAAAATGATGGAATCAAAGAGAAAGATAAACTAATAACATGCAAATGCTATAAACTTACCAAACCCTTGTTGATGAAAATCTGAAGATATATCAATGGTTACCTTTCAATGCTTGATTAATGCTTGATTTGATGATGCAAAGTTCTCAAATGATAGTTGAATGCTTGAATTAGTGAACTTGATGATTAGGAGATTAAAATGAGATGAAAAAAACTTATTTATACACAATTTTGCCTTGGTAACCTGATGACACCTCATCACAGGCCGACATCAAGTAATTTTGAATAAAAACATGAAAGAAAATTTGAAATATTTTGAAATTGGAGCCAAGAGGGACTCATTTTCCACCCATGGCGAATCGGTCCCACCTTGGACTTGGAAGTGGGTGTCAGGAATTAAGTCACATTTAATGTTGTTTGTTGGGTTTACATTCAAAAATACACTTAATTAAGCCTTATAAGGGCATAAAGGAGTTAAATAAAGCAAAAGAAAGGTGTAAATAGTGAAATTATGCCTGGAAAAGTGTGAAATCTTGTTACAAGACTTTACAACACTTCAAAATAGGACTTGATGATGAACAAAAAGAAATTTTTTAGGTGAATTGTAATTAATAGAGTCTAGAAAAGCATAGAAATGTTTTAAAAAACCTTCACAAGATATTATTTGAATTTTAAAGGCCTAATGTGAATGTTCAAGCCACATTATATCAATAAATCAAAGAAAAATAGACCAAACATCAAGAGGAAAGGCATAAAATACCATGAAAATGACAAGGGGCATTTTTTCTATGGTGAAACAACTTTACAACTTTCTTTAATTTTTCTTTCTAATTGATCTTCAACCTAAAAATTGTAATCACACATGAATGAGAGAAAAATGATTTTTTGCTAGGGAATAGATGTTTGGATTGGTTAGACCATGTTTTGGTAATTAAAATTTGAAATGAGTAAAAACATGAAATGAATGATGAATGGAAAAATGCAATGTCACAAATCACCACACCTTATTTGAAACCTTGGATAAATATACAAACTAGCATGAAGTGACCTCAATGAGTATAGATCTTGGTCATGAACTTTGATGTGAAATAATTCCTTTAATATGCTTGATTGATCTTGAACACTAAATAAACATATTAGCTCAAAGAACATGCATGATGTAATACATATTTGACATGATGAAATGGATCTTGATTGATGCAATAATCTTCAATAATCTGCCCTTGAATTCCTTAAAAATGCTCTTGAATTCTCTATAATATTTCTTGAAAATTCTCTTAAGATTGTTGGAAAAATGAGCAGGTTATCTATTTGTTGTCATTGATGTCACCATGTTGGTAGTTTGTTCTTGTACTCTAAACTGGTGTGTATGTTTGTCTTACTTTCTCTAGTGGTTGATCCGATATTTTTGGTTGTTCCTATAGTATTCTGCTCTGCATTTCTCTACAATTGACAATTGTTGATTATGGTTTTGGAAAAGTATTAATGGGTGTTAAAGGAATGTACATTCAGAATATTATGTGCTCTAGTGTTAATATGGTGTTATGGCATCCAACAAAATGGTTACTTGTTGCTTTGAAGTCTATTCCTAGCCAACTTGTCAAGATAATTTTGATGTGATATCAAAATATTAAGCATGTTCTATTGTGTGGCACATGCCAACATATTGTATCATGCTAACGGTCAAATTAAAATTTGAAAATATTTTATGAAACTGACAGTTGATATCTTTTATAATAATTTGCATCTAATTAGGTTGACCTAATTGATGTTTCTGATGGTATATATATGCATATATGGTGAACAAATTTTAGCAGAAGATGAAGAGGAGCATGAAACAAAGTGGATGAATGTGTGTAAGTTGTGCGAAGAAGTTGTGATCAGAAAGGAAATAGTTGATGATCAAAGAGTGAAGGGTGTAAATTCTAAATAGTGAGCATCACCAGAACTATATCAACACATGATAGGTGCATCTTACCAGTTCATTTATGGGTTGTAAAGCCTTATTCTATTTTTTATTGTCATTTATAGGCAATGAGCCTCCTTGTTGGACATTAAGTCCTTTTTCATAGGTAGTGAGCGTTTGTACTTGGATAGTGAGTCCTTTTGGTAGTGAGCCTCTTTTTAAAATACTATACAGTGTGAGTTAACCCTCACCATGGTTTTTCCCTTATTGGGTTTTCCACATAAAAATTTAGTGTTCATTGTGTTGAATTGCTTTCTTTTATTCATGTTTCACGCTCATAATTAATAACATAATAGTGTGATTGAAGATTTGATGAGTGATAAAGTTTTAAGTTTAAATTTGTGTGACAACTGATTTACCCCCCCTCTTAGTTGTCTTGTGCTTGTTTAACATTGGTATCAGAGCTTGTGGTTCCTTGGTGAAGAGCTTAATCACTTGAGGAAGATCCTGAAGGTTGACTATATGGATGATAAAGGAGAGCTCTGAATTGCTCTTGAAGATCTTGATAAAGTAGAAAGGGGAAATAGGGATCTGAAAGAGAATCTTGATGAAGAAAATGAATGTGTTCAGAAGTTAAAAGAACAGTTGAAGAAATTTAAGGAAAGACACAAAGAAGTGAGTGAATAGTTGAAACAAGAGATAATTGGATTGAAGGTGTTGGTAGAAGAGAAGAAGAGGATTGAAGAATGTTTGAATACTTTGGCACAAAATAAAGCTGATGAATGCACTAGACTTCAATAGGAAGTGGTGAATCTAAGGATTGAATTGGAAAAGGAAAATATTTGTGAGAACAATTTTAGATCTAGCTCTGATAAACTTGATGAATTTCTTGTAGGACAAAAACCATGTAAAGATAAAGGTGGCTTAGGAGTTGGCACTGGTGAAATTTCTAAAAATGTGAAGAAGAATCAAGGAAAGAGGAAGCAGAGAAGGAATTTTTCAAGAGGACCTCCTATGAGATAGCCTAATGCACAGAGGTATCCGTCTTTGATGGTGTTTTCTTTTCTTTTAACAAATATGGTCATAGAGTGACTAAATGCAGGAGTAGGATGAACCGGTGTTTTGGTTCCCTTTTTGGAAAATGTTTTGAATGTGGTAAATTTGGACACAAGGCTACAAAATGTAGATCTCAAGTAAGGGTGATTAGTTGGGTAATAAGGAATAGGTTTAATGAAGGAAGGATGAATCAATTCTTTAATGGATACTATTACGTCTGTAACAAATTTGGACATAGAGAAAATTAGTGTAGATCAAGAAATAATGGAGGATACTCTAATCAGAAGGGTGTTGTCTGCTATAACTGCAATAAACCTGGAAATATCTCAAAGTTTTGTAGAAGAATGGAAAGTAGTCTACTCTAGTAGAGAAGAATGATCTGGTAAAGAAGGTTGACAAAGAAGAGATGAAGCAAGAAATGAATAAGGTATGGAAGAAGAAAGGAGAAGAAAAATTAGACTCCTAATGTGTCTATGCCCCCATCCGATATAGATGACCTATTTGAAATTTAGGCCCAACATGGTCTTAGGTGGAGCATTATCAGAAGATCATAAAAACCCCCTAGAAGAATGGTGTGTTTGAGGCTGGCACATGGTTGAAGTAAGAATAATGATTATTCAGAGGTATTGGAAAAGGATCCGAAGAAAAATATGTTGGCATAAGGATTTGTAGATTGAGTTAGGTTTTTCTATGCTAAGTGAAGTTTAGAAGCTTTATGTGTTTGTTGCATTTAAGGTGATTAGGGCAAGCTCAACGGAGGTTAAATAAAATTTTGCAATCATTTTTGGTTAATTATGCATCTGAAGTCTTTGGAAGGTGATCTAAAGAAATATTGAGGCATACTCAGAGTCATTCTGAAGGAAATTTGAAGATTGATTCAGGTAATCTAGAACCCTTTCTCTCTTATTGCAAAAGAAAAGAAGAAAATAAAATAGGTTCATTGAATTTCAAGGGAAGCATAGCAATGGACAGTGGTTTAAATGGTATTACCTCTCTGAAGCTGAAAAGGGTTGAAGTAGAAGAATATGATCATAGGAAAATGAAAGGAATTGAACTCAGGTTGAGTGAAGTCGAATTACAAAATATAAAAAACCTAGGGATGCATTTATGGAGTGAATTTACATGGATTATAGATAAAGAGGTTATCTTGTTCTTATTGAATCATGTCAAGAATGAAAGCATTGTTTAGGATAAACCCTATTTGATCTCAAAGGAAACTACTGAGGCAATCACTAGTTTATGCAACATTGGAGAACTCCCTGGAAAGAAAATTGTGAAGTATAAAGATGTGGAGGAGCTGACTGGAATTGATAGAGACTTAGAGCATTGCTGATTGATACACTTGCTAACTCAGCTGTTAGGTATGTTACATATGGTATCTCATACAAAATTTATTTTAGAAATCATGAAAGCTCAACTTTGGCTATTGTCGTACACATTGCCCACATGATGGTTAAGGAGAACAAATAACTCGATTTATGTAGCTTGCTACTTGAGAATTTTCTTAAAAAAATTTAATGTCATTGTTCACGAATTATCCCTTTCGGTTAAGATATTTGCTAGTATACCTGGTGTTTTACCTTTTGAATTCCCTACCTAGAAAAGATAATGTGATTTGGGAATTTGGTATTCCTATTGGAAAACAAATTTACAAGTATCTAGAGTCTTTTGAAGATAATGAAAATATGTGCAAATTGTATTTCTCATCTCTGTGAGAAAACCATTGCTTCGGTATATCTGCATCAAGTCAATTTGAAGTGGGTTCTTCCTCTAGAAAAAGAGAAATGAAGGTTGTTATCAGTGATTCACCTCTGGAATCAAAAAGGAGAAAAGAAATAACTGAAGACATCATTAACATTTCAGATGAGAAGGAGAAAGAGTCACAAACTAGCACTGAATCCCCTGATCCTAATGACATCCAGTCTATGATAGTTGAAGGAAAAATGAAGGTTAGTGAACATGGAGTGCTTCCTCACCTATTGACAAACTAAAAATTGATGATGTCGTAGTAGATTATCTACTTTGGAAAGAAATTGAAGTATCTATCATTTCTTATTTGTTGCTAGAAAATTTGGCTGAGATTGTTGAAGAAAGGATGTTGCTTGAAGGTCTGGAAGGACGTAAGATGGCAATCTTGGTTGAAAGGAGATGTAAGAAGGCTATGCAAACATTTTCTAGATTGATTGTGGAAACAAAGAAGTGTGTTGAAATTTTTGGTGTTTACAAGTATTGTCTTCAGTGGCTTGCAGTTGTAGATAATTTCAGAAGCAGAGGTTAACAATATTGGAACGAATTTTTATATATTGAAGATAAAGAAGGGAAGCAAAGGATAAGAGTTGGTGAACTATAGGTTGAACTGATCATTAAAAAAAGATAGAGAGATGATGTGACAAATACCTTCTGGCTCCTTAAATAAATTGCTGAAGTCCAATTAGAACATCTTTCCAAAATTCTTATTGATGTTGAAGATGTTGAGAAACAATGTTCTATTTTAGATTGGTCACCCTCTTTTACTCTATTAGGATTATTGGAAATTACATGAACTAAGATGGAGTCTATTGTTTTTAACTAGAAGAAGTTGTATCCAGTTCTCAA
Organism: Sequoia sempervirens; assembly: GCA_007258455.2. NCBI lineage: Eukaryota > Viridiplantae > Streptophyta > Pinopsida > Cupressales > Cupressaceae > Sequoia > Sequoia sempervirens. Next base: position 60,764,555 of record VDFB02049217.1, read on the forward strand.
AGAAAGGTAGAAGAAGGTGTTCTAGGTGAAGAGTGTCATCTTCACTTAATTTTTGTTTTCTTAAAGGTTCTAGATTGTTGGAAGATTTTAAAGTTTTTGGAAATCTTTTTAAATTTTTATGTCACCATGTCTACACTCATTTTTGGTGCCCTTTTCCATTGATGTCAAAGGGGGAGAGAGTGAAGTTTGGAGAAGAGATTGGAGTTGGAGAATTTGGTTCACATTTTGCCATCAATGACAAAGGAAGAGATTGTTGGAAAACTGAGTAGGTTATCTATTTATTTTCATTGATGTGACCATGTTGGTAGTTTGGTCTAGTACTCTAAACCGGTGCGTATGTCTGTCTTACTTTCTCCGGTGGCTAGCCCGGTATTTTTGGTTGTTCCTTCAGTATTCTACTCTGCATTTCTCTACGGTTGAAAATTTCTTATTGTGGTTTTGGGAAACTTCTAATGGATGTTAAAGGCATGCACGTTCAGAATATTATGTTCTTTGGTGTTAGTACAACATTGTGGCATCCAACATAATGGTTTCTTGTTGCGTTGAAGTCTATTCCTAGTAGAGTTGTAAAGATAATTTTGATATGATATGAAAATATTAAGTTTGATCTATTATGTGGCCTAGGAAGACATATTGTATAGTGCTAATGGTCAAATTAAATTTTGAAAATATTTTGTGGAGCTGAAAGTTGATATCTTTTATAATAATTTGCATCTAATTAGGCCAACCTAATTGATGTTTATGATGGTATATATATGTATTTTGGTAGATGGTCAACACTTCCCTCATGATTCCTGACATGGACTAACCACCTCCCATGGATCTGTTAATTTTGGCAATTGTATCGAGCATTAACAGGTTGATCATTTGGTGCAATGGAAAATGTGGGGCCAACAATTGGTATCAGAGCCAAAGCTATCAGGTTCAAATCCCCTTGGGTAACACTGAGGGGAAGTTTGTTGGTAGATGGTCAGCACTTCCCTCAAGATTTGTGACATAGACTAACCGCCTCCCATGGATCCGTTAACTCTGGTAGTTGTTTCAGGCATTAACAGGTTGATCTTTTGGTGCAATGGAAAATGTGGGGCCAACAATGCATATATGGTGAACAATTTTTAGCAGAGGATGAAGAGGAGCATGAAATGAAGTGGATGAATGTGCATAAGTTATGTGAAGAATTTGTGATTAGAAAGGCAATAGTTGATGAGTGAAGAGTGAAGGGTGTAAAGTTTGAATACTGAGCATCACTGGAACTGTATCAGCACATGATAGGTGTATCTTACTAGTTCATTTTTGGGCTATAAAGCCTTACTCTATTTTGTATTTTTATCTGTAGGTAGTGAGCCTCCTTGTTGGACAGTGAGTCATTTTTGTAGGCAGTGAGCCTTTGTACTTGGATAGTGAGTCTTTCTTTGGCAATGAGCCTCCTTTTAAAATACTATGCAGTGTGAGTTAACCCTCATCGTAATTTTTTCCTTATTGGGTTTTCCACAAAAAAATTTGGTGTTTATTGTGTTGAATTTCTTTCTGTTATTCATGTTTCATGCTCATAATTAATAATTAAATAGTGTGATTGAAGATTTTTTTGAGTGATAAAGTTTCAAGTTGAAATCTGTGTGACAACTAATTCAACCCCTCCTCTTAGTTGTCCTACGCATGTTTAACAAAGATAACTTGAATAGCTAGGTTACTTAGATGAAACATGGTGAAATATCCTTGTATTTATATATAACTTAACATTAATTCCCAAAATTCAAATATCACAAGCCGACAATGAATTATAGATTTTAAATCATTAAATACCTCCAAAAACATATCCAAAAGAGGGGTCCTAGGTCTAAGTCAGGACCCATTCGCCATAGGGAGAATGGGTCATAGGCCACTTACCTAGGACAAACATTGATCAATGTGAAATGACATGCAAAATGAGGGTCATAGGACTAAGTGAGGACCCCTTTTCTCTATGGTGAATGGGTCCTAGGTCACTTATCTAGGACACACATATTCCAAAGTTGGTTCTTGTGAAATGGCATTTATGAATGTTGGGTTTTATCCCTTGGAATTTTTATTAAATTAGGCTTGGATTTGAATTAAAGGGGCCAATTAAGGAAAATTAACCTCAATCAATTAATAAATCCATAGATTAGTGTGAAAGTGTAAGGGTACACCTTACAACACCCTAAATAAAGATAATTAAGTCCATTTTATTTAAAAGGGTCCTAAACTTAATGTGAATATGAAAAACATATTATAGCACTAAATTAAGGAAACATTAGGCTCATTTGATTATTAATAATTCCCAAATTAAGTGTGGAAAAAGGGATACTTTTTCCAACACTACAATAAATAATTAGCTAGGAATTTATTATTAGATTTTTTAAAAAAATTAAAAACTTTTTTGTATGATCATCATAACTTGGTAAAAAATTTATGAAATTCAATTAAGTTTTTTCTTCCTATAGTATGGGAAGCATAGAATTTGTTGCATCTTTCAGATTCAAAAAATGTGAAATCATTTGAAAATTATAGATATTTTTCAATAAACCTATTGATCAAGAATTTAGTTATAATGCATATATAAAATCAATAATAATTATTTATTAAATTCAAAATAAGGCATATCTTATACCAGTGGAAAGATGGAAATTTTCCTAATAATACTTTTTTGTTTGATCACATTTGGATAAAAATGACTTTTTTGTCATATTTCCACTTTTTGGACCCCTATGATCCTGCACTCACCCAATAGTAAACTCAATATTAAGAGAACTAGAAATCAAATTACAGATCTAAGAAGGGAAGAAAGGTGTTTACCTATCACCAAAAGTGAGTTTCTGAAGGTTGACTTGGACTCATTCACCCAGGGTAAAATGGGTCCATTGTCAAGGTTTTTCTACAACTTTCAGAAGCCTCTAACATAGATGTATAGTTTCCAATTTGTTTAGGTGGTAGTTTCAGGATGTTGGAAATAACTTCTATAGGTGAGTTTCCATGAGATGACAACAATTTTGACAACTTTTGTAACTTTTTCAACTTCTGCAAATTTACTCTTCAAGAGGTCTTGAAAGCTTCTTCAACCTAAATATGCTACACAAGATAATAGGGAAAAATTGTTTGTTTTTGGTGAATGGGGGTTTCCCTCGGTCAAACCCCATTTTGGTAATCAAACCTTGAAATGAATAAAAACATAAAAGAGGGAATGATGAATGAAAAAAGATATGTTACCACTCAAAAAACCCTTAGATAAGTCCTTGAATGAAGGTCTCAAACTTTCATGAACTACAATGGATGTGGATCTTGAACGTTTGAATCTTTCTTGAAATAATTCTTTGAATACTTGATTTGATCATGAAACCTACATCACAATGTCAGCTCTAAAAACATGCATGATGCAAGTTTTTTGACATGACAATTGGATATTGATTTATACAATAAAAATTTGATAAATCTACCCTTGAATGCTCTTGAAAGTTCTCTTGATCGTCAACTTTTCTATATGAATGCTCTCATCGAAATTCTAGATGAAACTTAGTGAAATAACCTTTTATTTATAGGTATGTATCCTTAATTTCTCAAAATTCAAATATTACAAGCTGACATTGAAATGTAATTTTGGGGACTTAATCCCATATCCCTATACCTAGAACACACATTGCACAATGTAAAGTGTTATGTATTGGAATTAATTATTGTCATGTTTCCCCTTTGGAAAATTTAATTTAATGGGATTGTAAATGAATAAAATGGATTATTAAGGCCTAATTAATCTCAATTAATTAAAACAGCCCAAAAAAGTGTGAAATGTAAACTAATAAATTATTAAACACTATAGTAAGGCACAATTAAGTCCATTTTAACAAGGAGGGCCCAAACAAGTGAGAAAATGTAAAGGGATACATTTTTCTAAACTAAATTTAGCACCACTTTAGTGAGAGGATGACCTTGTGTCAAACTCACTATGCACCAAAGTAAACAATCGAGATAGGTTTAAACATGTGTATGCAACGATGACAAGATACTCAATCATATAATATCAAATACTTAAAGAAAGTTAAAAATAAAAAATTGTAGATCAAGTCTCAACTGTCCAACGTGATGTGGAACAAACCTCAGCTATTTGTACAAAAATGTTTACAAGCAGAATTCGTTGTCCACTATGAAAACAACACAAATTCTCATACAGGATTGTAGAATCCATTGTCCACTAGGTGAGCCCCCAAAAGGTGGAAAATAAGAGAATCTTATTAGGCTCCCATACCATACGAAAGCTATACCTCTGATAAATTTAATAAGGCACTACAAAAAAAACATAATCTTTGAGCTTCATAAGGCTTAACAAGATGCATTATGCTAACCACCTATGAACAAGGCTTTACACTCAAGCAAAGTGTGTTATGCTTGGTGGCCATAAAAAGGGTTTGACCTTCAAAAGGTTGGAAAGATGTGTTATGCTAAACACTTATGAATAAAATTCAAATAGATATGTTCAAATGGATTTCTATTAGTTCATGAAAGGTCTCCACTTGGGGAAAATTCTGCCTAATGTCTCCAAGAGAGGACAAGTCTAGGATAAAAGATTCACAACTTAGGGAATGCAACACATAGAATCACCACTAAGAGGAAAGTCGTATGCCAAGAAAGGTCACACTATTGAAGGACCCCAATGACACCACAAGAAGAGGATACATTGTAAGAAGTAAGAAGATCATACTATGAAAAATAAGGTACAGTCAAATATTTCAAAATAGTAATGCCAATGTATCCCCCCACTTTAAAGAAATTGCTAACACCATGATGTGAGCAATTACTTTAAAGTAGTAAATGATCAATGCTAACAATAAAGAAGACATGAGAGCCTATTTGGAAATCCCTATACCAAGTCATATGTTTCCAAAGGAATTTGCATCATGAAAAATGAGTTGCCCCCAAAATAAAATCCAAAACACATAAGGGATCTATGGATTTGGGGTAAGTATGTATTTGCTACAATGATATTGTGGAGCTTAGAAATGCGATCACTCCCCAAATACTTGTAGAACTTTAAGAATGATATTTTGGGTCAACATGGAAGAGACCTAAATTTCTTGACACCTTGTGTCATCCCCAAAAGGAAAACACAAGACAAGTGAAAAGATAAAGTTTTTACGACATATAGAACAATGTAGGTACAAAAAGAGGATGAAGATATGTCAAACAAAAAATTACAAGGTGATCACATTACAAACATGCAATCAAAAAAAGAACATGAAAATTCAAGACTAGTAAGGAACATGTGAGTCAAACTATAGTAGGTCATCCACATCCCAATCTTGTTCAATATATGTAGAAGGGGGATAACTAGCCAAAGGGACAATGTCATGTTCCAAACTAGGACAACCACCAAGTTCAACACATGGTGAATCAATTTGTTTATAAGAATAATCATTTGAACTTATAATAAAGGAAAATAATAAATTTAACTCATTATGCACTTCCTCATCAATCTTAGCAATTTCACTATCATCATCCAAGTTTATCACATGAGGAGGCCTAATGATAATATCCATAGAAGCTTATTGTTGTTTATGTTGCAGCGAGGGTGAATAATTATCATGCATTTCTTGAGATTTCTTTTCTTCCCTTAAGGTAGAAACAAAAGGAACCATGGGACTTAAATTTTATTTCTTCTCTCTATATTTGTAAACTTATTTGATTTTAGGAGGCACAATGGGTCTTGTCTCATGGTCTCTTATAGGAAATAGGTAAATTATTTGTCATATTTGGGTCTTGGTTTGAAGGGATTTTGATTCAATCATTATTTTATCAAGTGGTAAGTGCACAAAGATGGTTCCCAAAAATGGGGCTTAAGTGGCCACTTTTTTTCTGAAATCAGGAAATACTGACCTTGGATGTGAAATTAAGGATAGTTACACTCAAAATTTTGAGATGGAACAAAAAGAAGGATCAAAGTGCTCCGAGTCTAATTTCTAAACTACTAATTTATTTTGAAAATGGTTGAGATTAAGTGGTTCAAAAGAGGTACATACACAAACTGGTGTTGTTTTTATTAGAAAAACATAACATAGCAAGTCTTGTACATCCCTAACACGGTGAACTTTTTTTTAGTATTTTTAAAATTGATATGGTGAGAAGTTAGCTAATAGTATGTAGTTGATACACAATTTTTCTGATAATTTGTTAATGAATATTTTGGTTTTTACTAATTTTCTAGTGGACACTTCTTGAAAAATAGAATTTTTGCTATGCTACCCCTACAAATTTTGGAAACTAATTGAATTTAAAAATAAAATAAAATTGTAGAATGAAGTGTTGTTTCTAAAAATGTAATTTATTTGAAATGTTGATGAACAGTTAATTTATAACAAAAAAACACCAAACACTAATTTTTTCCAAAAAAGAGACACACAAACAAAAAAAATTATGGATGAAAGGCTTAACATTGTTAGAAAGTGAAGAAAATTACATTGTTGGATAGCTAAGAGAGAGCCTAACATTACCCACGTGTTTGATTTGTTTGACATTGAACCACATGCAATATTGATGGTGAGCATGAACCCAATTATGTGAAATATTGTAAAATTTGCAAAAAGATTTCCTTGGTCATTGGAAATGCCCTCCAAGCCTTTGGGTTGGTATTCTAAGGAAAATACAAATCCCAAGGCTTGGGGATTCCCAAAGCACATTATAATGTGCTCACATTATAATGTGCACATATTATAATGCACATGTGTTATAATGCAAGCACATTATAACGCACACATGTTATAACACACTCACGTTCTATCTTAGTTTTGACATTTTTTTTTGTGTTTGTGGGGAACATGTCTAGCAATACATAACATGAGTGTGGTATAACTCACTCGCATTATGTCTTGATTGATGTTAAATACTACTCTATTGAATGTATGTTTATATATTTGTATGTTTGTATGTACATGTATACTTGTATGTCATGTATGTATGTATGTATGCATGCTTGTATGTATGTATGCCTATATGTATCAATGCATCTATATTGTAGTATGCCTATATGTATGTAATATTTTATCTACACATGTACATGTATGCTTACATGTATGTAGGATTGTATGTACATATGTATTATGCTTGTATGTATGTATGTATGTATATATGTATGTCTTTAGAGGGAGAGAGAGTCTGGAGAGAGGGAGTGGGAGAGAAGGGGCTGGAGTTAGAGGGACTTAGCTAGGTAGGGTGGGAGGGAGGGAGGGAGGGAGGGAGGGAGAGAGAGATAGAGATAGAGATAGAGATAGAGAGAGATAGAGAGAGAGTCTAGAGAGAGGGAGAGGGGGTGGAAGTGAGATTTTAAGAGAGAGGGAGTGGGAGAGAATGGGTTGGAGTGAGAGGGACTTAGCTAAGTAGGGTGGGAGGGAGAGAGAGAGGGGGGAGAGAGGGAGAGAGACAAAGAGGGGGAATAGAGAGATACAGAGAGAAAGAGAGAGTTATATAGGTAGGTTTCCAAAGGGAGATACTTGAGAGTATGAGG
>VDFB02049217.1:60772081-60947975 GCA_007258455.2 Sequoia sempervirens
GGGTCCAATGTAAAGGGTGGAGGGTATAGGGGTTGAGGGCTTAGGGTTTAAGGATTGAGAGTTGAGGGATTAAGGGTTGAGGGTTGAGAATTTAGGGTTGAAGGTTTAATGTATAGGTTAGAGGGTAGAGGGTAGAGGGTTTAAGGGTTGAGGGTTGAGAGTAGGAGGGAGAGAATTGAGAGAGATAGGGATGGATTGGGAGAGAGATAGTGGGTAGAGGATAGAGGGTATAAGCGTTAAAGGTAGAGGGTATTGGGTTGAGGGTAGAGGGCATATGGTTTAAGGGTTTAGGGTTTAAGGGTTGAGGGATTAGGGTAGAGAGGGAGGGATGTATGGATAGAGAGATGGAGGGAGAACTAAGTTAGAGAGAAGGAGAGAAGAGGAGGGAGGGACATAGATATAAGAGGGTTATGGATCCAATGTATAGGGTAGAGGGTTTAGAATTGAGGGTACAGGGATGAGGCCCTATAGAGGTTAGGAGAGATGGAGGGAGAGAGAAGTGAGATGCATAGATAGAGAGAAAGGGATAGGGGTTGAGGGTATAGAGTTGAGGGATTAGGGTGGATGGCCTTATGTCACCAAAAAGTGTATAATTTGCTTGATATGGGAATAATTGATGATAAATTAGACTTAATGAGGCCTTAAATTGGTGTTGTGAGGTGTTTACACACCCAAATGAGGTCTTGGGCCCTTGCAAATGGAATAAAATGCATTTATTGATGTCTTGCAAGAGTGTTGTAAGGTGTTGTAACACATCTTCAAACTTTTCTAGGACCATAATGTTATAATTCACCTAAATAACCTTACCAAGCCTATTTCAAAGTGTTGTAAAGTCTTGTAACAAACTTTCACACTTTTATAGGCTTGTCATCAATATTTACACATTTCTTATGCTTTAAATGGCCCCTTTATGCATTGACAAGCCCTAATTAAGTGTCTTGTTGAAGAACTCAATAAACAACATTTAATACATCTTAATATCTGAAATCCACTCAAAATTGCCTAGGTGGACTAAGTTTCCACCTTGGGTGACTTAGTCCCATGTGGAACAAAAATAAAAATTAATTCAAATTTCTTTTGGGTTTTTATTCTTTAAGACCTAAGGTTGGCCTGAGATGAGGTATTTTTGGGAATTAAGGAATAATTATGTATAAATATAGGGTTTTCCCCCTCATTTGAACTAACTCATCCTAATTCACAACTCATAATCATTCATCCATCATTCATCATGTTCTCAAGTCAAGCAAGCTAGGGTTTTATCATTACAAGTCATCAAGATAGCTTCCTAAGATATTCAAGGGTAGATTCTTCATGTTTTGCTACAAAAATTCAAGATCAAACATCATGGCAAGATATTAACTCCATTTTTTCATGCTTCACTACATTATTTCTTCATTTGGTTTAATTACCTAAAAGGGGTTTGACCAAGGAAAACCCCCATGCCCTAATAATCAACATTTTCTCCTTCTTGCCTTGTGTGTTTGTAGATTTAGGAGCTTCAAGGGTTTAAAGATCATTGAAGAAAAGATTGAATTCTTTTTGAAGAAATCTCTTTGTTGACCTAGCCAAAATATCAACAAAAAGTCACCTTCAGGCCCAAAAATTAGAGTTTTAGAAGCAAACACCTGTGGGAAACTAGAGTACAGACGTAGAGCTTCTGTTTCCACTTCCAAATTTTTAAAAATTTAGAAGTGGACTAAGTTGCCCCAACTGGCCTAAGTATCCCATTGAACCTATTTTTTAGAATTTTTTATATATTTAGATACCCATTTGGCTGAAACGGGCTCTAGTATAGTTTTCCACAATTTTTCTAGACCTAGGACTAAGTCGCCCCAACTGGCCTAAGTGTCCCGCTAGGCTAAAAATTTAGAATTTCTAGAATTTTAGAGTTGCTTCAAGTCCACAACACACTTTCAGGTGCATAAATTTTGTCTTACAACTTTCTATTTGGTTCTATTTTAATTTATAGGTCATTTAGTTCATGTTTGCATATCACAATGTGTTTTCCATTACTTTACATTTCTTCGGTTTTACATTAATGATCATATTTATTTTTTAGTTTGTTGCATTTAGATATCATGTTTAGGCATATTACATCCCTCTTTACATTAATCTTGAGTGTAGATATTTGCATTTTGGACCATCTCTCTCCTTTTAGGTGAAAAACCCTAAAAGACTTAGAGAGCATTAAGGTGCCAAAATCATCGTTTACATTGTGGTAAACCTGACTTTTGAATACTCTTCTTTTCTGATTTCAATTCCATCATAGATCTAGTTGCATTAGGGTTTGCATAGATTGATTTACATGTTAGGTTTCAAAATTTTCCTTCAGGAAAAGTGCATGTAGGTTTGATTTTTTGCATCTAAAATCATTGAAATTTTCTAAAATTTTCCACTTTCATCTTAGTTCTGCATCATCCCACATCAAACACATCAAAACCTATTCAAAATTCCTATTTTTTTTGCAAAAACCCTAACTGGGACTAATTCACCACTCTGAGCGACTTAGTCCTAGTCCTAATTTGTCAGTGTTTCATATTGCATCAAAAACCTCATTTTTATGCTTCCCAAGCCTCCTAGTATCATATACTATAAGTCTGGAAAGTTTTGGAATCAATTTTTTTATGCATCTAGGTCAAAAACATCACTTTAGGGTAGTCAGTTTTGAAATTATTTCAATTATGAGCATTTTTGCATCTTAAATCATTGAAAATCTCTAAAATTTTGCATTTGCATCTTAGGACTGCATTGTACAGTGCAAAGACCATCAAAATCCATTAGAAAATTTTGAAAAATCTCAAAAAAATCCCTACTAGGACTAAGTCACCACCTTGGGAGACTTAGTCCCTATTCACCCCTAAAACTACATTTTACAGAGTTAAAAACCCTATTTGTATGCTTTTGTTTGATGCCCATACCTATCTATATCAATTGGCTAAGTTTCTATAACATGCACTTCATTAAATCTAGCCTAAAATAGCTCATTTCATTTATTGTTTCATTTCACACATTTCATCTTTTTAGACTATTGCATATCGTAATCAACAACTTACTTTGTTTTAAATTTGAAAATTCCATATAAATCATTGCAGTGAACTTTATTTACTTTTGCATAACATGTTCTTTAGATGTGCCTTTTATTTGATTAAACATGGGTTTTATAAACATAATATCCCCTCTTATGAGTGTGATTCTGATTACAACTATGAGGAACATAGCTTTAACCAAAACATTACATTACCCATTGATGTGAAAGAAAGTGTAGACAATCATAACATACATATTTGTTTTACTCCCGATACCTCTCCTATTAGTGATGAAGGTATCTTGGTGAAGAAAGTTACAAGCCTTGTGGGTCCTAATTCTCCATCTCCTCATTCCCCTTTGGAAGATGTTACACAACAAGAGGTTGAAATCATAGATACATTTCTAAATCTCACCTTACCTAGCCCCCATAACCATGATCATCAACATTGTCATTATCCTAATATCCCTCTTCAATGCCATGAGGATAGGTTGGTGTTAGAAGATGTGCCTATTAAGAGTCATGAGAATCTTGACCCTCCCTTCCCTAATGCTCCTACCGTTTGGGGCAATCTATTTGACAATCATTGAGGTCCTTCTCTTGATGCCTCCCCCACTTGTGATGAAGTTATTACAAGCTCTCTTATTAAGGGAGATAATATGGAACATGAGAATAAGACCTTAGAGACAAAGGATAATTGAATAGAGTCTTCACCTAATCTCCTCACTATCGATAAACAAGAAAATTTAACCATTAATAATTCCCTTAGTTGCGATGAAGTTAGTTTGGATGAATCAAGCCTTAATTGTCAAGAACATGAGGTTTGTTATTCTCATAAACACTTTCCTTCTAGGGAGAACATCATCATACAAGGAAAAGATAACATTGATAATAATATTATGCCCTTGAAAATAGATGAAGAGCCTATGTTAGACTCTCATTCACCAAGGGATGTTAATATTATTCAACCTCAACTCATCCTTTATCCCCCTTCACACAAAAAAACTCCACACAAACCTAAATTCATCCTATACCCACCTCTTACTAATGTGTCACAGAAACTGAGTTATAATACCATTGCTCATACATATAACACTCAAAATAACCCACAACTACCGCAACCAACCCCAACACCCTTACCTTTTCCTAATCCTATCCCCTCTAGACCTTTCTTATGAGGACTTCCTACTAGAAAGAAGTATAATATTGTTGAACAACTAAATAATACTCTTGCTAAGATATAATTGTGGGATCTTATTCAAGCCTCCCCTCACTATCACAACATGATCCAATCATCCTTGCAACAAGTTCATGTCCCTTCTAATGCACAACCAATTGACATAGCAGCCATAATCCAAGGAATAAATGTTTTGACATTGTTTTCCACCAAAGTGAACTACCCCCTTTGGAAGTGAAAAAACAAAATGAAGCTTTCATGATCATTTAATACATCTTAATATCCAACATCCACTCAAAATTTCCTAGACCATGTGGCACAAAAATTAAAATTAATTAAAATTTCTTTTAGGATTTTATTCTTTAAGACCTAAGGTCGGTCTGTGATGAGATATTTTTAGGAATTAAAGAATAACTGTGTATAAATATAGTGTTTTCCCTCTCATTTGAAATAACTCATACTAATTCACAACTCATAATCATTCATCCATCATTCATCATGTTCTCAAGTCAAGCAAGCTAGGGTTTTTTCATTACAAGTCATCAAGATAGCTTCCTAAGATATTCAAGGGAAATTTTTTTATGTTAAATTGCTATAGAAATTAAGATCAAACATAATGGAAAGGTATTAACTCCATTGTTTCATTCTTCACTACATTATTTCTTCATTTGGTTAAATTACCTAAAAGGGGTTTGACCAAGGAAAACCCCCATGCCCTAACAATCAACATTTTCTCCTTCTTGTCTTGTGTGTTTGTAGATTTAGGAACTTCAAGGGTTTGAAGATCATTGAAGAAAATATTGAAGACTTGTTGAAGGCATCTCTTTGTTGACCTAGCCAAAATATCAAAAAATAGTCACCTCGAGGCCTGAAAATCAGAGTTTTAGAAGCGAACACCTCTGGGAAACCAGAGTGCAGACCTAGAGCTTCCATTTCCACTTTTTAATTTTTAGAAATTCAGAAGTGGACTGTCACCCCAATAGGCCTAAATTTCCCACTAAACCTATTTTTCAATTTCTTTTATAGATTTGGATACCCATTTGGCTGAAACAGGATCTGGTATAGTTTTCTAGAATTTTTCCAAATCTGGGACTAAGTCACCCCAACTAGCCTAAGTGTCCTGTCAAGCTTAAAAATTAGAATTTCCATAATTTTAGAGTTTCTTCAAGTCTGCAACACACTTTCAGGTGCATACCTTTTTTCTTATGGCTTTATATTTGGTTGTATTTTCATTTGTAGGTCATTTAGTTCATGTTTGCATATCACAATGTGTTTTCCAGCACTTTACATTTCCTAGGTTTTACATTAATGATCATCTTTCTTTTTCAATTTGTTGCATTTAGATATCATTTTTAGGCATATTAAATCCCTCTTTACATTAATATTGAGTGTAGACATTTTCATTTTGTCCCATCTCTGTCCTTTTAAGTGAGAAACCCTAAAAGAGTTAAAGACCATTAAGTGGCCAAAATCATCGTTTATAGATCTATAGGGTTGATGGTTAAGGGTATTAGGGTTAAGGGTATTAGGGTTAAAGGTATTATGGTTGATGGATTAGGGTTGAGGGTATAGGGTAGAATATTTAAGGGTTTAGCATTAAAGGGTTTAGGATTGAGGGTTAAGGGTTGAGGGTAGAGGGTTTAAGGTATAAGTATGAGGGTATATGGTTGAAGGATTAGGTTTGAGGGTCCAATGTAAATGGTAGAGGGTATAGGGGTTGAGGTTTTAGGGTTTAAGGATTGAGGGTTGAGGGATTAAGGGTTGAGGGTTGAGAATTGAGGATTGAGGGTTTAATGTATAGAGTAGAGGGTAGAGAGGCCTGCCTTAGGGTTTAAGGGTGGAGGTTGAGGGTAGAGGAGACAGACTTGAGAGATAGAGAGTGAGGGAGGGAGAGAGATAGAGGGTAGATGATAGAAGGCATGCTAAGGGTAGAGGGCCTAGGTGAGTGTATTTGGTTGAGGGTAGAGGGTTTAAGCATTGAGGCTTTAGGTTTTAGGTTTTAGGGTTTAGGGATGAGTGTTTAAGGGTTTATAGGGTAGACAATTTAGGGTTGAGGGTTTTGGGTTTAAGGTTGAGGGGAGAGGATTGAGGGTATAGGGTTGGGGGATTATGGTTGAGGGTCCAATGTATAGGGTAGAGGGTATATGGGTAGAGGATTTAGGGTTTGAGGGTATAGGTTTAGGGTTTAGGGTTGAGGGTAGAGGGTAGAGGGTTGAGAATAGAGGGTTGAGGGTTTAATGTATATGGTAGAGGGTATAAAGGTTTGGTTTTTTTAAGGGTTGAGGGTTGAGGGTAGGAGGGAGAGACTTGTGAGAGAGAGAGAGGGAGGGAGTGGGAGAGAGATAGAGGAGGATAGAGGGTATAAGGGTTGCTTAGAGGGCTTAGGGTAGAGGCACAAGCTGAGGCAGAGGGTGAGGTGAGGGTTTAAGGGTTTATGGTTTAAGGGTTGAGGTTTTAGGTTTAGGGTTTCAAGCTTCTGATTTTTAAGGGTTTATAGGGCAGGTGGTTTGAAATGGTGGCTGAGGGTTTAAGGTTGGGGGTAGAGGATTGAGGGTATAGGGTTGGGGGTTGAGGGTTTAAGGGTTTAGTGTGTAAGGGTTTAGGGTATAGGGTTGAGGGTAATGGTTTGAGGGTATGTGGTTGAAGGTTTAGGCTGAGGGGTCCAATGCATAGGTAGAGGGTATAGGGGCTGAGGGTTGAGGCATTAAGGGTTGAGGGTTGAGAATTTAATGTATAGGGTAGAGGGTAGAGGGTTTCAGGGTTTAGGGTTGAAGAGTTGAGGGTTTAGGGTTTAAGGGTTGAGGGTTGAGGTATAGGGTTGAGGGTTTAGGGTTTAGGGTTTGAGGGTATTTTTTTGTCAGTAAGTGTCTTCCATATATTTTCATTTCATTTCCATTTTGGATGTTCTTTCTTTTTCTTCTTTTACTTTGTGTATTTGTAATTAAACTACTAAAAAGTGATTGGTATCTCCTTGTAGAAAAGTCTGATTTATGATCCATCAAAGAGAATCTCAGCTAAAAAAGAAATGCAACATCCTTATTTTGATGATCTTGATAAATCTCAATTCTAATTTTAAGCTATTATAAAAGAGTGTTTGAAGCTTAGCAAGGGAATCTCAATTTACTCATTTGAAGTTAACCTCATCATGAGCACCTATGATGTAGACATTATAATATAAAAATCTTGAATATATGATTGACATTGTAAAAGACATGTGAGAACGAAATACCTAAGGCATTGTGCCTATGGTGCAGGGCACCTAGGTCTTCATTTTGTAAAAGGGGTTAGTATGTAGTGTATTAATGTTTAAAGTCATGTTTTTGTTTTGAAATAAGGTATTTAAGACCATGTTGCAATGTTTTGGGTCATTTTTGGTTAGGAGGAGTCATTTTGAGTCAATTTGGTATACTTGCAAAAATTGTAAAAATGTTATATAGCAACTTTTGATATTTTGATGTAAAAGGGAAGTTGAATAGTTAGGATGTTAAAAGTTAGTTGTAGTTGATTGGATATGGTTGGAAAAGGTTAAGTATTGGGTAGGTGTAGGATCATCATGCAAAAAATAGGCCCTTAAGTGGCAAAAAATTTAGAAAAATCAGTGTTAGGCAACTTGACATAAATATTTGAATAAGTTATCTATATTATTTCAAAAATATGTAAGAATAGAATTTGTAGAAAATTGAATGTAGTTTCTAAAATACTAAGTTTATTTAAAAATAAATAAAATCTATTTGGTGAAAATTTGAAATTTCAATGCAGTAGTACTTTAAATTTCAATGGAAAATAAGAAGTAGGTGTTTGTCCGACCACCCTAACCATAATAAAATGATAATATTTTTTGTAAGATTTTATATATAAGTAGAGGACTCATGTCCAGATGTGATGTGTACTTTTTGTAATTTTCTCTCAAGTAAATAATTAATTATGAATTTTTATTACAACTTTTAGAAAAAATATAAAAACTTGTCTATCTAACCACCTTTAACTTAACAAAACTTCATGAAATTTAATTTTTATTTTTTTAATCCTATAGTATGTGAAGCATAGAATGTGACGTATGTTTTGGATTCAAAAAACATGATACCGTTTGAAAGTTATAGATGTTTTTCAATCAGCCTATCGATTAGGACTTTAGTCATAATTCTAATAGAAAATGAATAATAATTATTTATTTAATTCAAATTAAATCATAATTTATATTTTTGGAAAGCTGAAAATCTCCTCTAAAAACCCATTTCGTTTCATTAATTTTGGGTGAAAAAAAAGTCGTCAGCCACATACCCTCATAATATTGCCACTTTTTGGCACACCATGATCCTGCACATACCCTATTCTTTTTAATGGTTGAAACAAGGGTTGGATGTACAACAACTTGTACATTTTGGTATGGCCTAGAAGTGCTCATTTGGGCATTGGAATTGATACAGGAGTGAAATAACTTTCATTTGCATCTTGTCTCATTTGATTTCATCAAGATTTGAGTGAGTTATAGTGTTTTGATACCTTATTCTACATCAATATAACTAGCATATAATCTAACTTATTATAAAATATTCATTTATTAAAAAAATTCAACCTAATGATTATATATCAATATCAATATAGCATACAATTTATTGAAATAAAAACTTGTAATGAGATTTACTCAAATATTGAAAGTTATTGCTGCCCTCAAATATTTTTAATTCAAGCAACATAATCCCTTAACAATCCAAATTGCAAAAGGGAAACAATCTTTGATGACCTATTACCTAGATACCATGCTAGTTATGGGAATTTTGTTTGAGGAATCAAGATCATGTAGGGAACCCTTACAATAACCTCTCTCAGTTTTTGTTATCTCAGAGTCATTTCTCCGTGGTGTCCAATTTTGACTTGATGGAAAAAGTATCAATTTCAAGCAATGTAAAGTTGCAAAGTGGTGCAAATTTTGTTCTAAAACTTATGTGACCAAAAAAATTGTTCCAACGCATTCAAATGGGTACGTTTACACTAGGAATGGTCCTCTTTCACACCCAAACACGTGGAATCACTGTGAGCTACATTCAACTGGATCGATCCCTTAAGAGTCTAAAGTGCAAAAAGGAAACAATCTTTGATAGGCTATTGCTCAAAAACTGTGATGCTTAAGAACTCTTCATTTGAGCCTATGGGATTGTGTTAGGCCCGCCTACAATAACCTCTCTCAATTTTTGTTATCTCAGAGTGATTTTGACATGGTGTCCAGTTTTCACTTGATGGAAAAAGTGTCAAATGCAAGCAGTGCAAAGTTCTAAAGTGGTTCAACTTTTGTTTTGCAACTTGTGTGACCAAACAGACTATTCCAATACATTTGGATGTGTGGGTCTATGATATGAATGGTCCTCTTTCATACCCAAACACGCGGAATCACTCTGAGCTACATTCAATCAGTAGAATCCCTTAAGAGTCCAAAGTGCAAACTGGCTGCAATATTCGATGGGCTATTATTCAGGCACTGTGATGCTTAGATACTTCCCATTTGATCTTATGGGATTGTGTTTGGCCCTCTACAATAACCTCTCTCAGTTTTTTTATCTTAGAGGCATTTTCCCAAGGTGGTGAATTTTCACTTGGGGAGAAACTTGTCAAATGCAAGTAGTTGAAAGTTGCAAAGTGATGCAACTTTCATTCTGCAACTTGTGTGACTGAGTGAACTATTGCAACTTGTTTGAGTGGGTACATCTTTCACATCCAAACACATTGAATCACTCCAAGCTACATTCAACTGATAGAATCCCTTAGGAGTCCAAAGTGCAAAATGGTTGCAAACTTTAGCATGTTGTTACTTGGATACTGTGATGTTTAAATTTTTTTTGTCTAAGCCTATGGGATCATGTTGGTCCCCTCTACAATAACCTCTCTCGGGTTTTTCTATCTCAGAGGAATTTTTCTATGGTGGAAAATTTTCACTTGGAGAAAAAGTTGTCAAATACAAGTAGTTGAAAGTTACAAAGTGGTGTAACTTTCATTCTGCAACTCATGTGGCTAGATATACTATTCCAATGCATCTGAATAGGTATTATTATGCTAGGAATTTTCATCTTTCGTACCCAAACATGCAGAATTGCTCTGAGCTACGTTCAACCGGATCAATCCCTTAAGAATCCAAAGTGCAAAATAACTACAAACTTCAACATGTTACTCAGATACCGTAATTCTTCGAAAATTCTTTCCTAAGCCTATGGGATCATGTTGGCCCCCTCTACAATAACCTATCTTATTTTTCACTATCTCAGAGGCATTTTCCCATGGTGGCAAATTTTCACTTGGGGAAAAAGTTGTCAAATTCAAGTAGTTGAAAGTTGTAAAGTGGTGCAACTTTTTTTCTGCAACTCGTGTGACCAAAAAAACTATTCTAACATGTCCAAATATGTATTTTTATGCTAGACATGGTTCTCTTTCACACCTAAACACACAAAATCACTACAAACTACGTTCAACTGGATTGATCCCTTAAGATTCTAACATGCAAAATGGCTGCAAACTTCAACATGTTGTTACTCAGTTACTGTTATGCTTAGAAAATTCTTGTCTAAGACTATGGGATCATGTTGGGCCCATCTACAATAACCTCTCTCTATTTTCGCTATCTCTAAGGAATTTTCTTTTGGTGGTGAATTTTCACTTGGGGAAAAAGTTGTCAAATACAAGTAGTTCAAAGTTACAAAGTGGTGACACTTTCATTCTACAACTCATGTGACCAAACAAACTATTCCAATGCGTATGAATAGGTATGTTTAAGCTAGGAATTTTCCTATTTTTCACCCAAACATGGGGAATCGCTCTGAGCTACGTTCAACTAGATCGATCCCTTAAGAGTTTGAAGTGTAAAATGACTGCAAACTTCAACATGTTGTTATTCAGATAATGTGACACTTAAAAAATTCTTGTTTGATCCTATGGGATTATGTTGGGCCACTTTATAATAACATTTCTCAATTTTCACTATCTTAGAGGCATTTTCCTATGGTGGAAAATTTTCACTTGGGGAAAAAGTTGTCAAATGCAAGTAGTTGAAAGTTGCAAAATGGTGCAACTTTCGTTCTGCAACTTTTGTGACCAAATAGACTGTTCCAATGCATCTGGATAGGTAATTTTATGCTAGGAATGGTCTTGTTTCATACCCAAACATGCATATTCACTCTAAGCTATGTTCAACCATCTTGATCCCTTAAGGGTCCAAAGTGCAAAAGGGCAGTAATCTTTGGTGGGCTATTACTTGGACTAATGCTTACAAACTCTACATCTGAGCCAACAGGATTGTGTTGGGCCCCTCTACAATAACCTCTCTTGGTATTTGTTATCTTAGAGTTATTTTCCCATGGTGTCCAGTTTTCATTTCATGGAAAAAGTGTCAAATGCAAGCAGTGTAAAGTTGCAAAGTGGTGTAAATTTTGTTTTGCAATTCGTGTGACTAAAAAAACTGCTCCAACACTTCCAGATAGGTATGTTTACACTAGGCATGGTCCTCTTTTGCGCCCAAACATGTAGAATCACTCTTAGTTACGTTCAACTGGCTTGATCCCTTATGATGACATGCAAAAGAATTGAAAAGATAAACATACACACAATGGTTGAGAAGTCTGAGTTTTCCACACAAAAAGCATATGATCATCCTCAAGTCTAGCAAGTGTAAGACGTTTTTCAATTATCTTCCTTTCCTTTATAGCAATATACAACCAATTGTAAATTCATATAATGGTGGAACTTCAAAACATTTTATTTTTCCTCAATTAACAACTTTGGGTGTGAAGCATTTTGTCATTTTCATTTGAAATAATTTTCTATTTTTTAAAATTGGAGTCTAAGAGAAATAAGTGATGCTCTCACATACATTTATTATTTGGTTTGATAAATAAAGTTTCCATCATTCAGTCCATTTCTTATTTGTATTATAAATTATAACTTGCTTTCTCCCAAGTCCATTTCCTATATAGGAAATAATATTGCAAAAAATTGACATATAAATCTTTTGACGTGTTTATTTGGTGATGGATCAAGAACATAACAATTCATTCTGCACTATGAGGATTATGCTGTGAAAATTTTTAAAGACTACAAGATAAGTTTTTGTATGATAATGTGTCAAGAATTTAACTACTTCATCTACTATGAATATTATGTTTTGCAAGTGTTGTGAATATTATGTATCCTTTGCTTAATTAAGTTGTTCCAATCAAAATATTAAATATATTGGAATATTTTTATGAAACATTTCATGGAATACCAATTGAAAACAAGTTTTTTTCTTTTAGATAAAGAATTTCATGGAAATATTTGGATTAAACTGAATTGAGATATGTAAGAACAAGGGGGCATTAGGAAATACATTGCTCAAGGATCTTAAATAAGTCTTCTCTCCCGTTGCAATTTTGGGTGGATTATTACTTTCAAAGTATTGGGAATGCTTTGCCTATTTTCTAATTGGAAGTTGTCATTCTAGAAGGCTCATCTCTTGATATATTTTATACTCATTCTTAATCAACTAACAAGTTAATAATCAGTGTGTTTATTTACAATTAATATTTTCTTTTCAATTTGTGCAATTTTGGAATTTGTAAATCTACTAGAATTCCTTGAAATATTGAAGTTGTTTAGCATCAATTAATAAAGTTATTTAGCATCAATCAGTTAATATTCAAGACAAACCATGAAGGACAACAATGATCAATGCTAGGGATAACCAATTAATAAGTATACATGTGAAAAATTCAAGCATGTACATGTGAATAAGGGAAGCACAAGTATTCAAAAACATGTTAGCCTTGAAGTATACACACGAATACATAGTATATAGAAATTAATACAAAGTATATGCATGAATACAAGGTATAAACGTAAGTTGTAATGTATGCACTTGAATACACAACTCATATCTATTGAACCATGGATTTATAATGCAAATATGGACACCATTGATAAAAAAGATTTGTATTAACCAAATAGCCATGTAGGCATACATCAATATATGTTGATATAAGTACAAATTATGAGAATAGCCATATAGGCTTATGAGAATGCCATATAGGCATATAATGTCAATAAATCCAATAAAAAATATGTACAAATTTCTATATAGGCATACAAAAAAGGGCTCTGGAATCAATAGTCATTTCTCTCCAAGTTCTTTAAATAAACTATTGTCCTTCGCTAGTTGATTGGATGGTGATACATCTATCACTCATTTATTATGCAGTCGAGGAGTGCTCCTGTTTCTCCTCCTAAGGTTTAATTCTTGGTCAAGTTGTATTTGTTACAATAAGAAGTAAAGAAATTAATATATAGAAATTACATTAAAAAAAAAAGATATATTTACAAAAATAATCACTTACCACCATCTGATGATCACTCTCCACAAGGGAAATAATCAAATTCCCATGTTGAGGCATGTTGAAGCCCTGTATAAACCATCCAAATAGAAATTAAACTAAAAATCTTGATAATGGTTTGATTTTTCACTAACTAACATCTATAACAACAAATGTAAATTGAAATTTAGTAATTTTCCTCATACCTCCCCTATCAGAGCCATCGAGGAGTCTATAGCAGATGAAACACCTATCTCCATTTCCCTCTAAACATTTGGAGGTGTATCTGCTTGCAACATCTAAAAAGAAAACAAAACATTATTCAATCATGAAAACTACAATAGTGATCCACATCATGACTTATAATGTATGAGATAATGAATTTTTTTTTGAGTACTTATTAAACTATATATTTATGAGTATCATGCTTACTATTTTCCATATCCATATCTTGTTCAAAAGCATGTGTTCTTAGGATTTTACCCATGGCAGTGCAAGCTAGTGAACCGTTTGATAAAATTCTTTCGTAGACATGTACGATAACTATAGTGGCATAGTGAAGGTAGTGAACTATTTGAAAAAATTCAACAACAAAATGGGGTCTCATGGTGATGGAATGCCATTACAAATAAATGTAGGTCATGACATTCCATCACCATAAGACCACATTTCTTTCAAGCATTTTTTCAAATAGTTCATTTCCTTCTCTATGGGATTATGTTGGGATGGGGTGGATGGTATAGTGTGGCCTTGGTTATGAGATGGAGGTCGATCATGGCATGAAGAGGGAGGAGTGGGGACATGAAAAAGTGGAATAAAGGGTGGAAGGTTCCATGGATTGGTAAATTGAGGATGAGGACCTTGAAAAGAATTTGGAGGGGAATTTTGGCTAATGGGTTGGTTTCTATTCTTCAAGCAGTGAGTTTGAAAAAATTCCTCAGAGAAATATGGTCTCATGGTGATGGAATGGCATTCCATCACCATGAGACCATATTTCTTCAAGGCATTATTTCATACTACTCACTGCCTTAACTATGATATTGCTTACTATTATGCTTTGATTGAAATTTTCCCAAGCATCCATAGTTTGTTGGAAAGCACCTATTTTAGGCTTTTAGCCATAGCAGCAAGGAAGTGAGTAGTTTGATAAAATGCTTTGGTACACATGTATGGAAAATGTGGTAGCATAGAAAGGGTGGTGAGCTATTTGAAGAAATGCCTCAAATAAATGTGGTCTCATGGTGATGGAATGGAATTCCATCACCATGAGACCACATTTCTTAGAGGAATTTTTTCAAACTACTCACTGCCTTGTCTATGTTATTGCTTACTATTATGCTTTGATATATTTTTCCAAGCATCCATAGTTTGTTGGAAAGAACCTTTCTTAAGATTTTAGCCATAGCAATGAGGAAATGAACTGTTTGATAAAATGATTTGGTAGACATGTATGGAAAATGTGGTAGCATAGAAAAGGCGGTGAGCTATTTAAAAAAGTGCCTAAAATAAATTGGGTCTCATGGTGATGGAAATCACCATGAGACTACATTTATTTGAGGCATTTTTTTAAACAACTCATTGCCTTGTCTATGCTATTGCTTACTATTATTGTTTCAGATATTCCTTCCAAGCATCCATAGCATAGACAAGATAGTGAATTGTTTGAAAAGATGCCTCAATAAAAAGTGGTCTCATGGAATGCCATGATAAGAAAATGCAATTGGAAGTTGCTCCTACTTATTACTTATACTATGTGAAGTAATTACATCACTACTTATGTTGACTTTCTAAACAACTATATTGTAGTTGAATTTTTGTTATCTATCAACATCTAGTTATTAGTTATGGAATGTGAAGTAATGCTTTTAGTTTGAAAGATGTGCAATGCAACGTAATCAATGATATGAATATAAACTAGACAAGTCTATTAAGTACAATTCATTGGTTAAACTCTTTATTCTATTACATGCATGTAGGTTTGTCTAAATCCACTGGCACTGGGAGGTGTTCCCTCGAAACCTCCAACATTAGCCTGTTCAACATCCAAAATCACATATTAAAATACCATTCATAAAACAATGTTATTAACATGTAATAAATTTTTTATTTGTTTACTAGTTACATAGCTCAATGGTAGATGCAGTGGAGAAATAAGTAGGTGTAGGGACGATGTATCCAGTATCAACACTATGACCCTTCAATTTTATTAAAAGCATAAAACTAAATTAGTTAATCTTGCATTTCAAAATTGAAATTTAATAAATTAAATTCAATGAACATGCTAAATTTTACTTGAGTATCAATGTCATAGGCCTCATTCAAAATTCCAGCTACCCTCGCCATCTCCATAGTTGTAGACGTATCCTACATAGCAGCCCCCTGAGTGTCAATGGGGTCATATGAACAAGTCGCCCTTCAAGACTAACACAAATGGTATCGAATCCCACCTCTCAAAGACTCCCTTGGATGGTGTTGTAGAATAGGGATGGCATGTTGGATGACACTCTGGGTCAAAGAGCTGATGGCCTGCAAAGTCTCTGCCTTCACACTCTCCTTCGTGATAGAAGGGATAATGATGTGCTCATGAGGCGGCCTAGTGATAGGTCATATCCCTTGCCATGTAGGATCATGTTGTGCACTGAGTTTATCTTGAGCCGACCCCCCACCTCTCCCCTAGAAGTCCTTCATATCAAAATAATTCAGGATTTTGTTCAAGAAGAACTCACAGTATAGTTTCCTATGGAAATACTATGGGACTTCACAATTTTTGCATGGTGGGTAATCAAAAACCATGTACTACCTATCCCAAAAAAAGATCCTAATCTATTGGTGGTGGCACCAATGGATAGGAAACCTCTTCGTATTGAGGGTAAGATTTTCATTTGTGCATGGGTCAGTGAATAATTAGCACAAATCAAATTTTGTAATTTATAGATATTTTACATCTTTATATGATAATTTATCCTTGTAATAAGCCCTAGCTGCCTGCCTCCTATATTGCCAAGCAATTAATTGTTTGATGATTGAATCTACATGTTTTAACATTTCTTTGAGTGAAGTTTCCAGGGTCGTTCATTCCATGGTTGAACCATTTGGATAGCTCAACCTCCTATTTAAATCCTCAAATTTTTTTTTATTGTTTTCAATTTCACTCATTAAGTTTTGTTGAGTGCCAGGAGGATGTTCAGGGATTGGTGGAGGAGATTGTTATTGTGGTTGATTAACTTGAGGATTTTGTTGTTGTTGTTGTTGTTGTGCTTGTTGATGATTTTTTTCCTCTTGTTGTTGTTATGCTTGGTGATGATTTTGAGGATGGTTTGAAATTTGATTAACATCTCCTACAAGTTTAAAAATAAATATTAAAAAAAACCTAAAAATAATAAATTCAAAACAAAAAACAAACAATCCTTACCTCTCAGACATTCTCATTGATGTGGTGACATCTTGGTGATGAAACAATAATAGTTTGATGAAGAATCTTGCAAAATGGCTCCTCCTAGAATGTGAGTGTGGAAATGAGGGGTTTTGGCCATGGGAAGAAAAAAACACAGTCACAAATGAGAATGATTTTGATTTCTTTCTCTTTTTCATTTAATATCTCATAATGTGCTCACATTATGGGTTGGTTGTGGTCGATCCTTAGGCTTGTCACACCAAGACATAATGTGAGTACATTATAATGCACTCATGTTATGGGCTCGTTGTGGCTAAGCCTTAGGCTCATCACACCAAGCCATAATGCGAGTGCATTATGGGCTCGTTGTGGCCAAGCATTAGGCTCATCACACCAAGCCATAATGTGAGCACATTATGGGCTCATTGTGGTTGAGCCTTAGGCTTATCACACTAAGCCATAACGTGAGCATGTTATGGGCTTGTTGTGGCCAAGCCTTAGGCTCGTCACACCAAGCCATAATGCGAGTGAATTATGGGCTCATTGTGGCCAATCCTTAGGCTCATCACACCAAGCCATAACACAAGCACATTATAAGGAAATCACGTTATGAGCTTTCAAAGCTTTTTTAAAATTTTGGCCACAAATTGGCTGCCCATCTTTTTGCACCCGCCCCAAGGATAGGAGGCTTAATCATGGGTTGAGGCATATTGGTAAGGGATAACTCTGCTATGCATTTTTCCATGAAATTTTGGTAGGATTTGAAAAGATGTCTTCACAAGGTCTAATAGATTCCATAGGTTCAAGCCAAAATAAATCTAATGAGAAATTCTCACAGGAAGACACATGATTAAAGCCACTATGATGCACAGTAAAGATCTCCTTGTCAAATGGAAAATTTAATTATTTATACATAACCAATGAGACAAAATTCACGGAGTGAAGCCATGGGTAGCCCAACTTCACATGAAATTGGTCAGATGAACGGATGATGGAGAATGAGACACTTAATTGTTTCAATCCAACTTTTAGAGGAAGAGTTATGAAACATATTGTAGGGAAAGCAAAACCATTATGTGTTTTGATCCATGCTTTTGGTTTCTCATAAGCATCTTTGTAAATCTCATGCTTGAATAAGAATTCTTTAGTGATCACATTCTCTACACAGATGAGATCAATTAATATCTCATCAGTAGGCTTGTCATTGATTCTTCTCGCTATGTAAAGAGGACCATTGAATGCATTTTTTATTATGTCATTTTGTGAGAAAGTGTAGTGTAGAAAAATGTATCCCTCTACATTTTTAGACTTTTTTGGGCCCTCCTTCCTAAAATTGGGCTTCTTTATGCCTTATTTGGTCCTATTTTGCATCCATGAGCCTTATTTAATGCATCTTTCTAAGGATAATCCCAAAATATATAAAATAATCACTCATAATTTAATGATTTTGGTTTGTATGGCCATGATTTAGTGATCTAGGACTCATATTCCACCTTAGGAGTATGGGTCCCACCTAAGTTTCTAGGTCTAAATTTGAATTTAGCA
Organism: Sequoia sempervirens; assembly: GCA_007258455.2. NCBI lineage: Eukaryota > Viridiplantae > Streptophyta > Pinopsida > Cupressales > Cupressaceae > Sequoia > Sequoia sempervirens. The sequence goes on from VDFB02049217.1 coordinate 60,790,552, forward strand.
TAAAACTAAATATTTCATGAATTTTTTGTCTAAAGGTTATCCTATTGGGACTCATACAACCCAACTAGTGTATGAGTCCTGCTTATCTTGGACCTATTTTAAATTCAAATTCTTGCAGGGATTTTATTCTCTTAGATCTGATGTCAGCTTGTAGTGTTGTAATTTTGAGAAATTTGGCATAAACAAGTATAAATACAAGGTTATTTCACATATTTTCTCCTAGAAGTTTTATGCAAGCAATCATATAGCAATTTTATGATCACAAGAGCTTACAAGAGAATTCAAGAGTGATTATCAAACATTTTAGATCATTATTCAAGAATCAAGCATCATGTGAAAGTCATCATGCATCATGTTTGTTTTTGAGCTAAAATTTGTGATGTGGGTTCCTATGATTAAAGGAAGCATTGAAGTCAAGATCCATAACATTCAATCAATAGTAAAGATCTACATTTATGCTAGCCATTACTTACAAAATTGTAGCCTTTTGTTTAAGGGCTTGGTGAGTGACAACATAGCTTATTTGTTCATTCACCATTCATTCATTCTATTTCTATTCATTTCAAGGTTTGATTACCAAAATGGGGTTTGAATGGAAGGAAAACCCTATCCACTGACAAAGCATAAATTTTCCCTCTCTTTGATGTGTGATCTACAAATTTAGGTTGAGGATCCATTAAAGAGAAAGATTGTAGAAAAAATTTCAAGTTGTCAAAGTTGTCATCTACATTGCAAGATCACAGAAAGCCATCTATAGGTTGCAATTTAGTGTTTCAAACTTGGAGATTTGACAGGAGAGAAGCTATAGGAGAACATTATAGGATATTGAAGTTTAAGATCAACCTTGATATTGGGACTAAATCGTCGCTTGTGGTGTATGAGTTCCAATATACTAGATTTCAAGAATTTTCTATAGATCCTAGTTTAATAGTTCCAAATTTTGGATTCCATCCTAAAACCCTAAACTAGGAATAAATCACTGCTACTGGTGTATAAGACCCAACGTGCATTAAAATTCAGAATTTTAGGATTTTAGACCTTGTTATGAGCTTCTTTAGTTTTCCAGGTGCACCCATGTCCTTTCTTAGTTCAGTATTCTGATTTTTAGTTTCATATTTTGAGTTTCATAGTTAGGCTTTCATATCATTTGCATTTCTTTCTTTCCAAGCCTTTAATTGGTGATTAACCCCCTTTTAGTCTTTAAACACACCCCTAGGACACCTTATTATAGATCTATTTCCCTCATTTCGATCCTTATATTGAGATCTCTAAGGTTTCCTTGAATGAAACTTGAAGGAAATTGGTGGTTATATCTCCCAAAACATAGAGCATACAATTTTCTTCGTTTCATTTTGGTGAACTTGACATCTTTAGAATACCTTGTTTTCTGATTTGGAGTGCATCATAGTCCTAGATCTAACTTACATTAACTTTGAATTAGGTTTTGCATTAGTTAATTTGCATCTAGGGTTTCTAAATATTGTATTAGTGAAAGTGCATATAGGTTGCATTTTTTCATCTTGCATTATTGAATTACACTTAAAATCTATAATTGCACATTGTCTAGACACCATCCAAACTAGAAAACCTATAATTCACTCATAATTTGTTGAAATTAGTGTACAAACCCTAATCTGGGACTCATATGCCCCTCTGGGCAATTTAGTACTAGTATAGGTGGTTTTACCTAATTTCTGGGTATTCTATGTGGAATATTTTTTAGTAGTTGAACCCTTGAAAAACCCTAATTGCGACTCATATACCCCTCTAGGTGATTTATTCCCATTTCAGACCTCAAGTGACATTTTACAACATTAAAAACCCTATTTTTGTGCTTTTGTTTGATGTTGTTAGATTTATGTTTTGATTTACTAAATTTTTGTTTCATTCATTCCATTGCATCTCACTGAATTTCAAAATTACATTTATAAATTTCATTCTAGGTTATTGCATTGAATTTCATCATGGATATGTGCTTTGGTAAGCTTTGGATGTGCCAAGCTGTGCTTTTGGAAATGACCCTAATGAAATTGCACATACTCATGCTCAATCAAATCCTAATGCATGTCCTCCACATGATGTTGAAATCATTGGAGAAGATGATGACAACATGAACAACTTCATAAATTATTGCCTTAACAACCATGAGACTAATGCATCCTTTTATCCTTATATGAAACAACCAACAAATTTTCTGGTATTGGCATGGTGTGATGGTTTATAGGTGGCATTTTTGTTCTTGCCACCAAGGTTCAAACCCCGTTGGGGTGGTATTGTTGAATGGTTGTATCTGGTTCATAGCTTCGGTCAAAAGTGTTTACCCCTTGAACTAAAAAAAAAAAAGAAACAAACAACAAATTTGGGGATGTTTGGTCTTTTGCATCCTCACATTGAAACACAAGCTAAGCCTAAGTTCCCTACAATAGGTGATCCCAACACCTCTAATCTAGAAAATGTTCAACCATCCTATGTTAATAAAGTAACAAACACTTCAATCAACCTAGAAGAGACATATGGAAAAGAATTCATGATCTTAAGTAAACGAGGATGTGATACAACAAATGAACATGAAATTCATCAAATCTTAGAACAAATACCAACTGAAGATACTAAAGGGTTAGGATATCAAGATCCTCATTCTGACATGAGTGTCCTCTTTCCTAAAGAATGACCAAATCCTTGTAATGATGATAGGGATGATAGGATCGTCTTAGGTCCTCCTCCTCAACATCTAACTCAAGAAATTTGTGAATCTAGAAAGCAACGAAGGACTTAAAAACTAAAGAAACTACATTTCCCTTGTCCTCCATTTGCAACTAAAATAACTTTACACATACTTCTAAGCCAAGGACTGATTCATTACCACCCATGTGAGAAAATCAATTTCCAAATCCTAAGAAAATAGACACATCACATTGTAAATATCATAAATTTTTTGGACATAGTACTAATGAGTGTCGTGCTTTAAAACACATATTTAAGAAGTTTGATATCATAGAAATAGTCCCTTAAAGCATGCCCTTCTGCTCCTTTCCATGTAATAGTTGTACAATCATAATATTCTCACTATTACATGCTTTACATTCATTGCAAATCATTTCAAAATGCCAAGAGCTCACTCTTGTCTTGCACATAGTGGGGGCAAGAATTAGATAGCCCCGTCCTACTAGTGCATTTTTCATTGTCCCTTTGGCTAGTTTTCCACCTTCTATATACAATGAACAAGATTGGGATGCAAATGAACTAGGACTATAGATTGAATCACATGTTCCTTACTAGTCTTTTGCTTTGTTTTCTTTTTCATGTTTCTTTATGTCATTGCATGTGTGTAATGTGATCCCCTATCATGTTTCATTTGATGTATCTCTCTATTTTTATGCATTTCTTTATATGTACCTATCTTCTTCTCTATGTCGTAAGCATTTTATCTTTTTCATTTGTCTTGTGTTTCCGTTTTGGGGATGATACAAGGAATCAAGAAATTTAGGTCTCTTCCATGTTGACCCGAAATACTTTTCTTTGTTTTAGCTTTCTTTATATCATTATTCTTGTTCCACAAGTATTTGGGGAATGATGACAGTTTCGAGCACTCTTAAAACATTATACCAAAGACATACTAACTTTGAATCCATGGATTTAATTTTGGGGGCATAGGGATTTCCAAATAAGATCTCATGTCCTATTTATTGTTAGCATATATTGTTTGCTACTTTAAAGTAAATTCTCATAGCATGGTGTTTAGAAATTTCTTTAAAGTAGGGGCATACACTGGCATTATTCTTTTACAACTCATGTTTCATTGTGTAGTTTTCTTACTTCATGCAATGCATCTTTCGCTTTGTGGTGACACTGGGTGTGATTTCCCTAAAGAGTGTGATCCCTCTTAGCATATTATATTCATCTTATTGGCTTGATGTGACACATTGCATCCCCCAAGTTGTGAATATTATATTCTTCAATTGGTCCTCTCTTGGATACATTAGGCATGATGTTCCCTAAGTTAAGACCTTGCATGAACTAAGAAAAACTCCTTTGAATGTACCTTACACTATTTTGTATTTACAACATCTATTATATGGCCACCTTGTATAACACACTTTGCTTTCCTGTGGATCCACCTTGTTCATTCATGGGTGTCAAGCATACAAAGCTTTTCTTGCCTCATGAATTCCTAGTGTCATCTTGTGTGACACCTTATCAAAAAATTTAGGAGGTATAGCTTTGGTATGGTTGTATGTATGGGAGAAAAACTTGGGTGTGACCTTCCCATACCCACTTGCTTGTTTTTGTGAGCACATACTGATCATGTGCATATGTGTCTCACTAGGGGCTCACCTAGTGGACATCCTAGGGTTCCACTAGCCCTTGTGATCATGTGTTTGGTTTGTATAGTGGCATCATATTCCACTTGTAAACATTTTTGGACAAGCAACTTAGATTTGATCCACAAAGTGTGAGACAAATGTTGGAAGCTTGGTCCACCTCTTCTTTTTTTTGTTTTTTTTTTCCCTTTCTCTTTGTCTTTGGCAATGTATGCTTGTGCCTTTTTTTTCTCCTTACATCATTTTCATGTGTGTTATTTTGTGCCTATGTTTTTTTGCCATAGGATCTTGATCTTGGGGGCCTGATCATCCCTCTTGATCATTGTCATCCTATCTTACTATCATTTGTACACTTGGACCCCTCTTGATGTGAGTTTGTCTACTTTAGTGTGATTTTGAAGCAAGTTCCTCCTATCACTAAAGTGGGGGCTAAATGTAGTGTAGATAAATGTATCCCTCTACATTTTCAAACTTTTTTGGGCCCTCCTTGCTAAAGTTTGGCTTCTTTATTCTTTATTTGGTCCTATTTTGCATCCACACGCCATATTTAATGCATCTTTCTAATGATAATCTTGACACATCAAATAACCACTCATAACTTAATGATTTTGGATTGTATGGCCTAGATTTAGTGATCTGGGACTCATATGCCACCTTGGTTGTATGGGTCCCACCTAAGTTTTAGGGCCTAAATGTGAATTTACCATAAAACTAAACATTTCTTGAAATTTGTGTCCCAAGCATAGCCTATTGGGAATTATATGCCCCAACTAGTGAATAAGTCTTGCTTAGTTTGGACCTATTTTAAATTCAAATTCTTGGTGGGATTTTATTCTCCAAGAATTTATGTTGGCTTGTAGTGTTGTAATTTCATGAGATTTGGCATAAACAAGTATAAATACAAGGTTATTTCACATATTTTCTCCTGGAAGTTTCATGCAAGCAATCCTATATAAATTTTATGATCACAAGATTTTACAAGAGCATTCAAGAGTGATTATCAAGCATTTTGGAGCATTATTCAAGAATTGGGCATTATTTCAAAGTCATCATGCATCATGTTTCTTTTTGAGCTAACATTTTTGATGTAGGTTCCTATGATTCAAGCAAGCATTCAAGTCAAGATCTATAACATTCAATCAAGAGTCAAGATCTACATTCATGCTATCCATTACTTACAAGATTGCATCAATTTTTTTCAAACGTTTGGTGAGTTGCAACATAGCTTATTTGTTCATTCATCATTCCTTCAATCTATTTCTATTCATTTCAAGGTTTGATTACCAAAATGGGGTTTGACCAAGGAAAACCCCTAACCACTAACAACAAAAAAAAATTCCCTCTCTTTGATGTGTTATTTAAAAATTTAGGTTGAAGATCCATTAAAGATCAAGAGTGTAGAAAAGTTGTCAAGTTGTCAAAGTTGTCATCTACATTGCAAGTTTAGGGAAAGTCTTCTACATGCTGCAATTCAATGTTTCAGACTTAGAGATTTGACAGGAGAGAAGCTATAGGAGAACATTAGAGGATATGAAAGTTTCAAATCAACCCTGATATTGGGACTAAATCACCACTTTTGGAGTATATGTCCCAATATACCAGATTTCAAGCATTATTTGTAGATCCTAGTTTAGCAATTCCAGATTCCAAATTTTGGCCCAAAACAATAAACTAGGACCAAATCGCCCCTACTAGTGTATTAGTCCCAGTGTATATTAAAATTCAAAATTTTAGGATTCTAGACCATGTTCTAAGCTTCTTCAATTTTCCAGGTGCACCCTTATCCTTTCTTAGTTTAGTATTCTAATTTCTAGTTTCATATTTTGACATATTTTGAGTCGAATAGTTAAGTTTGCATATCATTTTCATTTCTTTCTTTCCAAGCCTTTTCTTGGTGGTGCACCCCTTTTTAGTCTTTAATCACAGCCATTGGACACCTTATTGCAAATCTCTTTCCCTCATTTACATCCTTAGATTGAGATCTCTAAGGTTTCCTTGAATGAAACTTGAAGTAAATTGGTGGTTCTATCTCCCAAAACATAGTGTATACAATTTTCTACATTTCAAAAAGTAATGTCAAAGGGCATATCGGTATGTCTCTTACGAGGTTTAACCTCAATAAATCTAACCATAGATTTTATAGAGTTTTCCTCATTATAATTCATGATATCATGATCTTTCCTAATCCTATCTCTCATCATTTCCTTTATAAGCAAGGCATCTCTAGCATATTTTTCATAGCATTGTATTTGTATTACATAGCATATTGATCATATTGTATCATATTTCGGTTCTTGTTTGGTGGAATAGCATCTTCTATTGTTATTTCTCTATGTCTCTTGTGAAGGTTATTTGGTGTTACAGATTGAAGATCTTGGTTTCTCATGTCAACATGGTATCACAGCTTTGAATCTTGCAAGCCCCTTCCATTTTTTTCATTAAAGAGTTTCTACCATCAAGTTTTCTATTGTGATTTGAGTTTCTTGTATGATCTTGCAAAGTCCCCGTATGCTCTTCTCTTATGTTTCAATATGATATTGACAATCAAAAATGGTTTACAAATATTTTTAATCCTATATTGCATGTATGCATTTTGGTGAGATCTGGTGATTGTAGCACTTTTGGCTAGAGTGGCAGTATTTTAGGTTGTTTGATTGCATCCAGGAGGTTCGAGAAAGTTAGATTTTTCTTTTCTTTCACTCAATTTGGCCACCATTTGCAACTTTGGAAAATAAGGGTTTGGAGCTCAGATCTGGTGAGCAACTTCTTACAAGAGCATTTTTTGCAAAAAATAAGCTTGTCATTGCATCTGGGTGGTTGTTTGCAATAATTTTGATATGTAATTTGCCTATATTTGGAAAAAGTTGATTTTTGTGAAAATTTATTTTGGTTGAAGGGTCGTACGGCCCCCCAACCTACACAGGTATGACGTTAATATTAAATTTAAAAAAAAAATCTGCAAAATAAATTCTTTTCATCAACAGTATTTTATTTGTTTTAAAAAATTTCAAAAAAATAAATAAATTTTTAAAGCATTGAGCACTTGTAATAAAGCACTTTAAGCATTGTACATTCCGTGGGGGACATAGACTTAACTGTCTACAATGATATTTTAAATAGTGGTCTGCATAAGCCACTAATCGTTTTTGGACCCGTTAGCAATGGTGGTTACACTATTAGATTTCAAAGCCACCAACAGCTTCTTAACTAGTGGGTAGCTAGCCGCCAGTTGGGCGATCAAACAATCAATCAGTGAAACTTTCTGCAAACCACTAGTTGCTAACAGGTGAATGTGACTAGGAGCATTGAAGCCGTTAGTGGCTACTTATAACCACTAGAATTTTTTTGCATCTCTACAACCCATGGTCACATGGGTGACTGTCTGCCAGCTCCTGGGGGCCAAAATTTTTCACTTGGTTAGTCTTCATAGTCCTTCAAGATGGCCTTTTTTTCAATTTTGCATAACTTTTCACCACAACATCATATTTTTGCAAACAAGATATCATTAGAAAGCTAGTTTGATGAACTTCACAGTGGCGTAGGTGATTTTTTCAATATTTTTCCATTACTTGCCAATTTTGTCAGCTTGAAGGTACAAGTGCATTTATTGCTTGTAATGGAATAAATTTTGCATACAAAGTCAAAATTTGGTAAACCTTTTTTTGAAATTGCTAAAAAAATGGAAAAGAATTTGTTTGTAGCCACTAATTTTAGTTTTAAATAGCTCTTTTTCCTAAAAATTGTAAAAATAACTATGTTATAAACAATTGATTTGAGCTTGTTACTTGTACAAATTGGAAAATTTCTTCATTGTAATTTGTTGGGGGTGCAAATTGAGTTTTAATACATTCTACAAGTGAAAGGAACAATTTAAGTGCCACATTTTCTTTATTATTTTCATTTTCATGGAGGATCTAAGGAAAGTTGAACCACTCACTTCACACAACTATCATACATGGAAGTGAAAAATGTCTCAATTGTTATAATCTAAGGTTCTATGGCCAATATTAGATGCAGAATGACCTAAATTAATAAGGGATTACCAAAAAATTATCAATAGATGTAAAATGGGTGAAGCAAAAGGGCTCATTGGCTTACATGTATCTAAACTTGTTTCATATTTCAGAGTGTAAAACACCTAAGAATATTTGGGATAAACTTGAAGAATTATATGGTAAAAATAATCAATTCAGAGTCTTGCAACTTCAAGTGGATCTACAAGTATTCTCTCTAGATGCATTTCATTCAATTCAGGATTTCCTTGCACAATTCAAGTTGATTTTGTTACAATCAAAAGGATGTGGGCATCTTAAATCTAGTGATGAATTTATCTTCTTGATTCTATCTAAGTTAAGAGGCCCCTACCAAGTGTTTTCCTCTACTTTCTATTCAACTATGGATGTTATGGGGAAAGATTATAAAATTCCTTCATTTGATTTGTTTTGTGAGTGTCTTACTAGGGAGGAGGGCAAATTGATTTAGTTGGATGCACTACCTAGTTCTAAGAATCATGCTCTAATGGCTCAATCATCCAAGGGTAAAGGAAAGAATAACAAGAAACCAAAGATAGAATCATCTTCAGGTAGTGAGACTCCTTCAAAATCAAAGTTGGAGAACAATAAGAAGTCAACTCCATCTCCTTGTTCTTCTACCTTTGGAGATTCTTCTTCAAGTCCAAGAAAAAGAAAGTAGATCCTTGTTCATTTTTTCAAAAAATTGGGCATGATCCAGCTCATTGTTTCAAGAGACTTGAAGCCTTGGAGGAAGCTATGAAGAAACAAAAAATTTCAATATCTAAGCCATCTTCCATGGGAAAAGGGCAAGCTCTTTCAGCATAGGCTATTCATTCATCTTCATAAAGTTGGATTCTTGATTCAAGTGCTTCACATAACATGACCAATTCACATGATCTTCTTGAATCCATTGTTCATACTTCTACTTCTCAGATTGCAATTGACAACTCTTCATAGATTCCAGCTTTGGGAACAAGATCCATTTAGATGCTAGATGGTTGCATTAAGGATGTTCTTCTTGTTCTTGATATTTTAGTGAATCTACTTTCCATGTATCAGATTTGTCATTCTTGAGATGGGAAGTTAGTGGAGTTTACTCCACAAAATGTGACTATTAGACAGTTGCAGGATCTTGAGAAGGTTTTTGCTATAGGGATAGTTAATCATGAGAACCATTTGTATCACTTTGATGGCTTTGATTCATCATTTGGCTTATATTTTCTTGGTCATGTTGATTCTATTAGCAAACTTTGGCATGAAATATTTGGAAACTTGAACTATAGATATCTTGAGCAGATGCAAGCACATAACTTAGTGGTTGGTCTTCCAAAGATATCTTGCATAGATGAATTTTTTCAAGGTTGTGTTATTGGAAATCAACATCAAGATCCTTTTCATAAGGGTCAAGCTACACATGCAACCACACCCCTTGAGTTGGTTCATAGTGATATCATGTCATTCCCAACTCCTTTTTTCAGGGGATAAGTATGTGCTTTCTTTCATTGACAATTTTTCCCAATGCAAATGGATCTACTTTCCAAAGCTCAAGAGTGAAGTTCTAACCATCATAAAGACATTCAAAAAGTTTGTGGAGAAGTAGTCAGGATTTTCTCTTTGACGGATACACATAGATAATGGGGGGAGTATGTCAATCAGGAATTTTAGGATTTTTGCAATGAGCATGGTATTCTTCATCAGCACACAATTCCTTACACCCCTCAATAGAATGGTGTGGTGCAGAGAAAGAATAGAACTTTCAAGGAGATGGCCAATTGTATGATTTAGTCTAGGTCTAGGGCTCCAACATTTTGGGTTGAAGCTATCAATTGTGCCAGTTATATTTAGAAGTGTATGCCTCACAAGGAAATAAAAAATATGACTCTTGAGGTAGCTTGATCTCATCGTAATCCTAATGTATCCTTCTTCAGAGTATTCGGTATTGAGGCTTGGGAATTCATTCCAGATGGTTGGTGTAAATAAATAGAGAAGAAGAGTCAGTGGTACATTTTTGTTGGCTATTTTGAGGATGTGAAGGAACACAAATTTTTTGATCTTGACACATGAGAGGTTCATTTCTGACGTGATGTTCAGATTGTTGATTCCTGCACATAGAAAGATCCTCCTTAAACTTTTTCTTCAAAACAACCTACTCAATCTTCTTCAATTGATGATGTTTTGCTACTTGAGGAAGATTTTGATGATGGATTTGATCCACATCCTCCTCATTCACCTACTAGGCCATGATGGGATCAAGTTACTCTTGAGGAGGATGGTCCTCTTGTTGGTGGTCCCTTAGACACTCTCTGCACTCATTCTCAGAATTCAAGAATCAGTCTTTTGAGTCATGTTATTTTAGATGATCCTTAGAAGTTTTCAAATGCTTCAAGTATTCCAAAGTGGGATAGTGCTATGGATGATGAGTATTCTTCTTTGATGAAAAATCATACTTGGGATCTTGTACCTCTTCCTAAGGGAAGAAATTTGGTTCAATGCAAGTGGGTGTATCATACCAAGTATGCAGTTGATGGCTCCATTGACAAGTACAAGGATCATCTTGTTGCAAAGGGGTTCTATTAGGTTGAAGGAATTGACTATTTTGAGACCTTTTATCCTGTTGCTAAGATGGATTCTATTCAACTTGTCTTTACTATAGTTGCATCATAGGGATGTTCTGTGTATCAGATGGATGTGAAGAATTCTTTCTTGCATGGGGATCTTCATGAGGAAATCTATATGGAGTAGCCACTAGGTTTTATGCAAGAATATTCACTTGTTTACAGGCTTCAACATTCATTGTATGGTCTCAAATGGGCCCCTCAAGCTTGGTATGAGAAGATGGATAGCTTCTTACTTTCTTTCAGCTACACTCTACCATTTTGATCCCATAGTTAAGGTTAGTGTTGATGGTGATGTCACTCACAACAATAGGGTGAATAAATTCTTCACAAACAAACCGCGAAGAGCTTATCCTTCTTGAAATACTTAACCAAATACAACCCTAGGGGATTAGTATGATAGGATAAAGGTTGGCTCAGTTCAATCCCAAGTCTCTAGTAGTTAGGTCTAGACGGTACAAGGTTCAATTTAGGGTATGATGTGATATTGCTATTAATCTCAAAGGGAATATGGTTGTTTCGAGTTTCAATAAGAATAATAAGCGTTTTACACAAAATATTCAACTCAATCATAGAATAACATCATGAAATCAAAAGATTTGAAATAATACTTCATGAATATCAACAATTTTTTCTATCACTTCAGTCGATTCATCTTTAAGAATTCAACAATTTCATAAGAAATGAAAGATTTTCAACAAATTTCCATCCATTCATCTTTTTTTTGAAACATTTTCCAGAATTTAAACAGCTATTCTAAAATAAAGCATAAAAAATACTAAAAATAAAAATTTATCCCAGTTATTCTCCATGCATGCCCCAAAGAATTAACCAAATCAAAGTAAACTACTTTATACTTCACTAGAATGTTTCACAACTACATATAAAATGGTGCAAGCTTTTAAAGAGAGGGGTTTTAGTTTGGATGCTGAGTAGGTTCTACATGCACCCCTAAAAGGTGCAATGCATAGTCTTGTTCGACTGAACTAACAAAAAGAGCTACAAAGATTCATGAGATAGGTAGCTATCAAATTGGCTTCAATATTGATTAATATCTACGTGCATTCAATTTTTTAGATCATAATGATTTAGAAAAAAAAGAAAAGAAAAAGAACAAAACTTAGAGAAGTTTTGGCTCTTTGAAATCCACAAATTTTGAACTTAAAACCTAAATAAAGCAGTAAATGGCCTTTTATAGGAACAAGGCCCCAAGAGTTCAAACTTAAAGTTTATCGAGAGAATCATAAATAGAAAATCAAAATGTGGCTCATGGCATAAGCCAACTATTAGCAAAATATTCTAGATGAATTCAAAGCTTTGACTTCCTCAACAACAACACTTTTCACTTTCAAACTTTGGTACACAATACTTCAGGGTGATCCCACAATACTGGTTTACAATTTTTGGCCAAACTAAACATTGAACTAATTTTTTCTAATTCAATCTTCACTTTCGGGCACCTATAGTGGCTAAACCATGAGGAATTTTAAGATGATGCAAACTAGTTGTTGTATGTTGTGGTGTGTTACTAATATGTTGTTGTCATTGATGTCAACACTATTATCATTTTTGGATTAAAAGTTGTATATGTCGAGGATATTGAGAAAAAATGTAATAAGAAGTGCTACAAGTTGTCAGAGGTGAAGTGAAGTTTTTTCTATTAGTGTGTTCAAGTCATTGTTCTGAGGTTGTGGACTAAATGGTTTCTTGTTGAGTATATCTAGTTTATCCACATCAAATTTCAAAGATTCACATGAATTTTTGATCAAGTTATGAAGATTTGTATTCTAACAGTTTTTTTGTTACTTCAGTTTGTGTTCTTGAATGAAGATCATGTGATTTTAGTAATTTCAATTGTTATGGATGCTTCTTTGGTGTTTCATGATGCTTGTGGATTTTTCTAGTTCATGCTATATATGTGTTACATTTCCACATTGATCGTTGTGCTCGTGATATGATATTTTCTCTTGCATGTTCATATTTTTCATGTTCTTGGCCGACAAGGTGTTGAAGCGTGTTGTGGATCTTCGAGGAGTAATTAATTGAAGTGTTTTGTGTTTGAGGATGTTATTTTTGGTCTTCACTATGTTGTGTCCAACCTTGGTTGATTCACATGAATAATATTTATTGATTTGACCTAGCTATTTGTATTCATTTTATTATTTTGTTGGAGCTGACTTATAGCGATGTAATCTCTTGTTGTGGATATATAAGAGTGATTATTTTATCATTTGGAAGTGTGAATGAGTGTGAGTATGTGAATTTTTTAGGTCCTATGTGCAAATATTGTTTAGATCATTCGAAGGCAGAGTAGAGAGTGAAGAAGAGTGAAGAAGAGTGAAGAAGTGTTCATGTGCTTAACTGGAACTATAACTAGGCATTAACAGATGGTATTTTATTAGTTCAAAGTCTAATGGATTTAATCAGAACCTTTCTGTAAGACAGTGTGTCTTCCTTGGTAATTGAGCAGTGAGCTCTAGGTAGTGTGCCTGAATGCATGTGCATTCCCCATTCAATTTTTCTTTATACTTTTAATAGGGTATAATCTTGTGGATTGATTTCCAACATGGTTTTTCCCCTAATAGGGTTTCCACATAAAAATCTTGGTGTTATGTGTACTTCTAATGTGTTGTTCATTTATGCTTTCATGATTAATGATTAGATCTGAGAATAAGGTTAATAAGTTGAATAAGTTTGAAATTCAGTGACAACTGATTCACCCCCTCTCTTAGTTGCTTGCCCTTGTGTTGCCAACACTAGTGATTTGTGACATTTTGTTTATAGATTCTAAATATATGTTTTTCAAAATTTTTGGAATAAAATTGCACTTCTTTTTCCATCTCCTTCAAAATCTAGTTTTTTTTCAATAAACACCATTTTTAAGGAGTGACGTTCACCATATAACACATAATTTTTTTACCATGAAGGATAAAATTCTATTTTTTTGAATTTAGATTTGTAACTATGATATCTAATGCTTCCAATTGGTTTCATAGTTTTTTATTGAGTACTTTTTCCTTAATCAAGTTTCAAAGCCAAACCAATTACAATTCAGACATAGGCAGACCGTATAACACAACTCTTTTTGTATGTATCAAAATTCAAATTATTTTGTTGGATCAAGGACTTCAATATTTGGTGCATTCATAATTTTGAAAAAATAATTTATAATCTTCTATTTTTCCACATGTGTAAAACAGAGAGCTTGATTTTTGGTGAAAAACCTACATTCACAAGAAATAAAAAATAAATATAATAATAAAATTAAATTTATTTTAAATTATACTTTTTTGGAAGCTTATAATAAGGACTGCATACTTACAAAATATAAATTTTAAATGAATTCATTTGATCCCCCAAAAGGTAAATCAAAAGTGGTCTTTTATGAATATTTTGATAGGTGTAAAGGAGACTCCATTATAGGTATGGTTTAAAGCTAGCGGGGTTCTATCTAAGGGGGTTTGATCTAAGGTAGTTTGATCAAACCCTATTCAATTGGAATTCTTTAAATGGAAAATTTTCAGGCTTAAATCATTATATTTTCTAAAAATATTTGATTTTAGTAAAAATTAGAATCTCACAGAAATTGTAAACCAACTTTGTGGGATCACCCTTCACATAGATCAAGTGGTGCAGGTGCACCCAAGCATGATCATGCCTCCAAAAAGAAACTTCAAATATTTGAATTAAAAATGTTGATCTAATGGACCATTTTTGGGTTGTAATAGGTCATAGTTCATCATTTTAGGTTCATTAGGCATTGGGTGTTAAAAAAGTTGCAAAATTGAAAATATTGTCAAAATATGTAATTGCAAAAATGCAAAAAAGCCAAGTAGAGGAAGGTGAATAGTCAGGGTAGTTAGAAAGTCAGTTTTAGGTGTTGGATAGGATTTATAAAGGCATGATGTAGCCTCATAAACTTTGAGGAAGGCTAGAGGACAATGTATGAATAAGAAATCCAAAGAAATTCTTAGTTTTTCTGTTAATTTTCTGCAATTTCATAGTTCCAAGCCATTGTACAGACATATTCTAAGCATAAATCCTTTCCTCCTCCATGGTACGTAATAGCCCTAAGAATCTACTTTAAATTTCTTTTGGTTTCATGAAAAATGATTTAGTTTTGTGAAAGTTCTGGGGAAATTACTCCAAGCGGCCAAAACCCTATTTTAGGGTAACTAGAGAGAAAATTGTGTATGTTCAATTTCAAACTATGGAAAATATTAATTTTTGGTGAGAAGTCATATTTTGCATGTTATTTCATATTCCAAAGTCTTAGACCAAAATATTTAGGATAGCATATGAGGTAATGATGCCCTAGTAATGAAAACTATAAAAAATCTATGTATAGTGAGATTTAAAGAGTTTTTCTTGTGGTTTTTGAGTGCTTCTTAAAGGATATTATTTTTAAAAGGTGATTAGGTGTATTGTGAACCATTTAAAATATGTTTTGGTGAATTTAAGAGATTGAGGGCCTTATTTTTTTACTGTCCTATCAAGGCAGCCTTATGATAGTTTTCTTTGGAAGTCTTAAATGAAGGTTTAACATAATTATCTCATGAATTGTCATGAGTAAAGAATGGGAAATGATTTAATTATGTTGTGTCAGGTATAATTACACATGTTATTTCCATTGAGAAAGAGAAATGGGCTTGGGAATTTAATGTTGTTTTGTGGATGAGGCCTAAATGGCCTAATGCTTATTTGGATAGTCCACTTCGAAAAGTTCTTACAGTTGAGTTTCCTATGTTGGAAATGGGATTTGAGTCTGTATTTTGATGTTTTTCTAAGGTATTTTGAGATTCAACAAGGGAATTGATTACCTTAATCTCAGTTTTGATGTATTGAAACAAGGGTTTGTGAAGAGAAAGGTGAACTTGAGATGAATAGACAAACAAAGAATGTTTTTAGTTTTGTCAAATGAGATTGAGAATGTTTTCAGTTTTGTCAAATGAGATTGAGATGAATAGACAAACAAAAAATGTTTTCATTTTTATTCCTTTGCAGCCACTCCCAAGCATGAAGGATAATTTAAAGTAGAGATAAAGGATCTGATTTCAGAGGAAGGAGATATTGAGTTGGTGTCAAGATTGGATGAAGAAATGATTAAATATGAATTGATCTTGGAGACTTGTAAAGAGTTGAAGAAGGATGGAGATATTGTGATAGAGTTGATGTATCATTTCTTTGTTATGCTAATTTTTTAGATAGAGAATAATTTGCACATCAAGATAGGAGAAGGAAAAAGGGAGATTGTGATATTTGAGGGCATGAAGAAGCAGATTCCAGGTGGCAAGATGCAATGGAAGAAAGTTGGCATAGACCAACTCAAACCAAAGGTGAATTTGAAAGTTTCTGGGCATAAGGACTAAAAGGAGGAGAATATGATGATCCAATCCAAGAGGACTTGGAATTCTTTTAGGTTGGAGATAATGGTGTAGGTGCACCCAAGAATGGTCATGCCTCCAAAAGGAAACTTCAAATATTTGAATTAAAAATGTTTATATAATGTTTTAAGAAGGTCAAATGGACCATTTTTGGGTTGTAATAGGTCATAGTTCATCATGTTAGGGTCATTAGGCATTAAGTGTTAAAAAATTTGCAAAATTGAAAATATTGTCAAAAGATGTAATTGCAAAAATGCAAAAATTCCAAGTAGAGGAAGGTGAAGAGTCAAGGTAGTTAGCAAGTAAGTTTTAGGTGTTGGATATGCTTTATAATGGCATGATGTATTCTCATAAACTTTGAGGAAAGATGGATGGCAATGTATGAATAATAAATTCTCAGTTTTTTTGTTAATTTTCTACAATTTCATAGTTTCAAGCCATTGTACGGCCATATTATAAGCATAAATCCTTTCCTCCTCCATGTTACATAATATCCCTAAGAATACACTTTAATTTTCTTTTGGTCTCATGAAAAATGATTTAGTTTTGTGAAAGTTATGGGGAAATTACTCCAAGTGGCCAAAACCCTATTTTAGGGTAACCAAAGACAAAGAAAATTGTGTATGTTCAATTTCAAACATAATTTTTTGTGAGAAGGAATATTTTTGCATGTTATTTCATATTACAAAGTCTTATATTGAAATATTAAGGATAGCATATGAGGCAATGAGGCCCTAGTTCTAAAAAACTATGAAAAATCTGTGTACAGTGAGATTTAAAGAGTTTTATTTGTGGTTTTCAAGTGCTTCTTCAAGGATATTGTTTTTAAAAGGTTATTAGGCTTATTGTGAAACATTTAAAAATAGGTTTTTATGAATTTAAGAGGTTGAGGGCCTTATATTTTTACTGTCCTATCAAGGCAGTCCTATGACAATTTTCTTTGGAAGTCTTAAATGAAGGTTTAGCATAATTTTCTAATGAAATGTCATGAGTAAAGAATGGGAAATTATTTAATTATGTTGTATCAGGTATAATTACCCATGTTGTTTCCATTGAGAAAGAGAAATGGGCTTGGGAATTTAGTGTTGTTTTGTTGATGAGGCCTAAATGGCCTAATGTTGATTTGGATAGTCCACTTTGAAAAGTTCTTACAGTTGAGTTGCCTAAGTGTGAAATGGGATTGGAGTCCATATTTTGATGTTTGTATAAGGTGTTTTGAGAGTCAACAAGGGAATTGATTCCCTTAATATCAATTTTTTTGTATTGAAACAAGGGTTTGTGAAGGGAAAGGTGAACTTGAGATGAATAGACAAACAAAGAATGTTTTGAGTTTTGTCAAATTAGATTGAGAGAGTGAGTTTCCTTCCTTTGCTTACATCATCAAGGCTATCAACATCCTTTTGAATAATGGATAGGAAAAATCTATCGGGACTAGGAGCAACCTGTAAAACTCAAATGCGACAAAATATTTCTAAGACACCTCCGATATCTGATATCAGGTACTTCTTTTCATTATTTAGGGCTTGGGCTCTGGGATCTTTTCTTTGCCTTCCTTCATTTGGTATTCTCAAAAATAATTCAATGTTTGATGCATAAATTCATTTTAAATCCCTTGTATTTCCTTCCAAGTGAGCTTAAGCCTAATGTATTTGTCTGATACCTAGAGTATATTAGCATTCCTTTACACTTTGTTTGTCTCATATCTAGCTATGGTGCTCTTGCACTGTATAATTTCATCAATGGCCTCCCAAGTTAACAAATAAACAAGGTCTCTATTTATCCTTTCAATCAGTTCCTTGAAGGCCTTAACTTATTTACCCTCCTGTCCTAGCATTTGGGGATCACAACCTTGGCATGCCAACATTTCAATAAAGTCTTGATTTGTATCAAGTAATTTTCTACATTCCACGATGACCTTTTCAAATCCTTCTATACATTATATCAACATGTCACCTTCCCATTTAAATTGTTTCTCCCATTTTTATGGCAATGGAACTTCTTTCTCTGAAATTACATTTCTCTATATTAATTCTTGGACAACCATTTGTGTGAGAATTTCAAATTTTTGCCTTTCATTATCAATCTGCTATTGGCCAACCTTCCATTCACTTTCAAATATTTTGGATTTATAGGACCAATGGTATGCTTCCTTATACTTTATTATTGCATATGTAATAAATTATTCTCCCTGCCTCACCCAAAACCCAATCCATTCTTCAAATACATTCATTTTATGAAATACTGCTACAATTACATCCACCTATTCTTGAGACATTAGTACTAGATGTTGAGGAAATTCAATTTAAGCTTGACCAGATAGGGTTAGTGATTTTATAAAATGTTCAAAGGAGGAAACCTATTCCTTTAATTCTCTTTCCTTCATTTTATACTTTTGTACTCTGGCAACAGTAACATCCATAATCATCTTTATTTCTTCCAACTCTTGCCTCAAAGATGAGTGTCCAAGATTAATACTTGTTATCTTGTACTCCTTAGGTGTTATTTCATGTATATTTTTGTTAGCTACTAGAGTAGCTACATGTATGGTTTTGTTTCCATCTACATTTTTCTTTATTACACTTTTTCCTTAGCTCTCTACCTAGGCTTAGGAGTATCTACTTCCTATATAAAACTGTTAAGATTTAGAGGAAGCATTTCTACTTCCATTGTAGAAGCCAATTCCTTGATCAACCAATTAGGTGCATCTTCATCATGCTCTACCTTTGCAACATTACTTTGTTCCTAGTTTCCACTTGATTCAGGAACCTCTTCTCTTCTTCAATTTTATTTGTCATGTCCTCTGAAATAGGGATTTCTTTAACAATTTTTGGCATAGATTTGAGATTTATAGGATTTGGCAATGTCTCCTTTATTTGAAGACTTCTATTTTCTTATCTATCTAGATGGTCAACATCACCTTCGTGGACATCACCTTCTTTTTATTTTGCTACACTAGGGATTTTCTTCATTTCTAACTCCATCACTTGAAACCTGTGTAGCTTCTTCTTTCTTAGCTTCAACTTCAACTTGGTCCTTTTCTGATTCTTCAAAGACTTGCAGTTGTTAATTATCATTTGGATTATTCCCAAGCAAAGGCTAGGAATAAAAAATATCTTCAATGACTATTTCATCAATAGGATCCTACCCTGTAGTCTCTCTTGCTTCCATCTCAAGAATATCAGGGTTCCCCACTTCTAAAGTGAGTTTTCCTTGTATAAATTATTCTTCTTCAATATTTGTAGGAGTGGACCCTATGTCTGGAATTTTTTCTACCATTGGTTGTACCATGGGTTTATCTTCAAACTTCTTTTCTTTCACCTTTTCCCGCATGGCACCCCATCTATCCATCAGTTCTTTAATTCTAGCTTCATCTACCTCAAAAATTTCCTCCAAAACAATAGGAATCTCTCCTAGTGCTTGTTTCACATTAGCTATATTAACAGAGGGAGGGGAAGTAAACAATGTTGTAGCTCTTTTAGAAGTAGACCTTATCTATGCACCGACATTTTCTATTGCTTCTACCTCTTCATTAATGGTAGGTTTAGTCTTTGGATTTGTTGTAGAGGAAGATGCACCCTTAGGTCTTACTTTTGATTTATCTTTACTTAATTCTACATCTTTCTACTTATCAGTTGGCTTTAATGAAACTCCTTGACTTGAAGCCTTAGGGGTTTTTTCTTCAATTCTTACACCAGGAGCCACTTTACTAGTTTTCCTTTTTTCCTTGGCAGGTTCCTCACTCCCAAATGTAGTTTCATTTGCTTTATTTCTTCTTTTATCTTTTGATAATGTGGGTTCAATTCCTCTCTCTTAAAGCTTTACAAAAAATATTTATCCAGTGTTGAGTGTGTAATAAAACTAGTGCAGAGAACTCATCAATTGATGTCATTTCTTCACCCTCATAATCTAGGTTTGGGATAGGTTCATCATAAAATCTTTCTCCATTATAAGCTCTATTCAACACTTCTCCATCATCTTCTTCCAACTGATTTGGAATATCATGAAGCATCAGAATTTGAGCAGATCTTAAGGACAATATTTCATATTTTATTTTCCATACTATGTGGTCATCTTCACAATTAATCCAATAATATTCAAGGTGTTGGACATAAGCATGGTAACCAACAATGTTCTTGGAAATATTCCCTTCAATATCGTAATACATTCTTTGAAGTGGAAAATATTCAAAATTATATGTTTTCATTTCTTCTTCACACAAGTCAGCTACCTTAATTGTATTGCATTTATAATTCCCTATCACAATAGGAAATTTGAAGGAAGCCTTCTTATGAGATTTGTTATAAAGAGCCTGAGACAATTTTAATTTTCACAATTCTAATAACACATTTTTTTCTATAGGATACCTAGGCAGCATGAAAGGATGTCCATCAAACACTTCCACCCTAATCTAGGAGAAAGTAGGGAACTGAACATACCATCCTCCCATCAGTCTGATAACACTTTGTTCCTCCAGCATTAGTGTTTTGGTGTTGTCACCTTCCATCACTCTAACTAGATTCATAGAGAACACATCATTAACTCTTATGTAATTCTCTCTGTATCCATGGATAGTGATTTGGAGCGAATGATCATATATTAAACTATTTCCTATTTCTTTGCCTGAAGTACCTATTTTCTACAACCCTTGTTTAATTGCTTTCATGGCACAAGAATAGATCACATATGATGAGATATAGAAACATCTAGTTTTGGGGAAAAAAATTATCTATTCATGCAATCTTTCACTTTTATCTATTTGGGAAACACATTTATGAGTCCTCAATGCATTTGCATTCTCCATCAGTCTGGATATTATCACAAACATATAGGGTTCAAATTTACTAGCATCTCTCAATACAACTACCCTACTCAACATGGTTATAATATATTGAATATCTTGGTTGAACATATACCTTAGAATTACTTTGGTCTGTTTTGTAGTTGGCTCTTGGCACCATTGGGTAATCATCATATCTCTGTTGCACCCTTCAACATTCTGATAAGTTTTGGGTTTCGTCCTCATATCAATATTATACATCTGGGTGAATATAGGAAGCCCAAATGTGTATATAATTCCTTTTTGGGAGAGATCTACATAAGTTCTTCCCTCCTTCTCAATGATTCTTTTATTTGGGTTGTAATAATTCATACATTCCATGGCCAGTTTAGGGGTCTCCATTTTTGGTGAAAATGATCCTACTAAAAGTAACCCACTTGCTATAACATTTCTAGCACACTTAGAAGCATTTTCCTGCCATACCCGAGTACAAATTTCAGCATCAGAAGAACACCCCATATGAGTATCTGTAACTACCACACCAATTGGTATGGCCTATGAAATGAAATATTTAAATTCATCTTCTTCTCTTGCGTTAGAAGTACTCATTCTTGCTAGTGTGTTCTACATTTTCAAATGTGTGACTTGTGTGCAAGTTAGGGTTAAATTTAACCAAATTTATTACAATTTTACAAAACTTTAAATTTACCATTTTGGCTAAATTCAAATTAAAAATATAATCAACACTTCAATTTCAAAAGGGAAATGCCATTTTTTAGGGTTTTAATCCATGAAAATAACTAATAGAATATTAGTTATCAGAAACATACCTAGATTTGGTTGACGATGAAAATCTTTTCAAAATGGAGGTTCAAATCCCTTGGTAGTGGTGTTCTTAGTTTCTTGAAATTTACCTTTCCTTGCACGCTAGTATTATCTCATTTGTTCTATGTCCTTTGCAAATTTGAAGCATGATATGAAGTGGAGTGTTATGAAAGAAATTGCATGCTTAAGGTGGTACCAAGTACAAGAGTAGTTCACCACCTTCATTAATTACTTGTTATAATACATTAATTCCTCGAATAAAGGTGCAATCATTATGAATTAGGGCTCAATTTACGAATGCCTAGATTTTTGTGAGGGCTCATAACTAGAGGAGAAAGACAACATGATGATATTATGTGGCACTCTAGTGTCACTTTGATTTTTGTGAGGAATAATCCATTAAGATATGTGATCAATTTATGATCATTGGGATTAAAACTTTTGGTACCCACTTTTGAGAAAAAATACTAAGAACCGGGGCACTTACCTCCAAGCTTGAGAGAAAACCAAAACAAAAGAAAAGACCAGGAATCGAGTTCAAGAGAGATCAAAATAATATAAATGATTAAAATGTTACAAAACAAAACCTATGGTTTCTGAGTTCCAAATAAAGGAAATGAAATAAAAACTACTAGAATCTGGTAGAAGAAAATGGTATTACCGAGATTAACACTATCAGCTGATGAGTTATTGGACGGGGCTAGGACAAAATGAAGATACAATCCACTTGATATAGCTACACAACTCTGGGATTCTGGTTTCTAGGAAAATATTAAACTTCATGAAAAGACTGAAAGACTGAATCTGAGAAAGAATAGGAATAAAACAAAGACCAAGTAGAAATTGAAAATGAAGCCCACATTTGACCAAACCACAGAGCAATACTCAAGCAAATGAAAATGAAAGGGAAAAGAAAGAAAAGAGGGGTCCAAATTTTGTGAAGGGGAAAAATGGGGCATGTTGTGAGACCACACAACAACTAGCAACCAACAAAACTAAACAAAATAATATAAAATCAATTATGGATTTAACATCACCATACCAAATTTTTTTAGTCTTCTAATTATAAACAATTAGATCCTCATTTCAACATTTGAATTTAACTTTAGCTAGCATGTAAGATTAAGTATTACTAATCTTACATGTGTGCAATTGGTTATTTCTACCATAGTTTACTTAGGAAATAGCAATTATTTGCATTGAACTACATAATATGACAATTCCTTTAAAGCCAACTAGGGATAGAGCTTTGTTGCCAATCCATCGTCCATAGGCCCGATAAGGTTATCTCTGTAATTCCCCCAAACATATCTCTACTGCCATCCAGAAATCTATAGCCCCGGTAGAGATATTTGGATAGCCTAAAGAGTTGATTTTTTATAGATATTACAATACTAGCTCATTTTTCTCTTTTGATATTTCAATAATAGCTCATTTTTCAACTTGCAGGTAGTGAAGCCTACTATTAGGTGGGGAATTACAGTGGTAGCAAAGGTATTCTTTTAATTTTTCACTCAATACAAATAACTACTATCCCAAATTTTAGTAGAATGATTTAAATGTGTGCATTTGTAGCTCAACATCAACTAAATGATTCATGCTAACTAGAGTATAAAGAATAGAATAATTCCAAAACAATTTATAAGTAGAGGACTACTTCCAGTTAGAACATGAATCAAATTTCTAGAATTGATGTTCTATTAACTTGTTCACCTTCAAAGGTTGCCAATCATTGTAAATCCCAATGATGCAACACCCAAAAAAAGAAAAACAAAAGAAAAAAACAACTATTTACAAAACAATAGCAAGAACTAACCTAGAAAAAAAACTATTTACCTATGACTAGAAATAATGCTTTAGAAACTGTACATTGATAGACAATGGGATATCTTCATCAGTCAAAGACTTTAATCTATAAGTGTTGTCACCCAAGATTTTTGAAACTTGATATGGACCAGGTCCACAACTTGTCAAACTTACCATGTTCACCTTTTCGCTCATGGAGTTTATTCCAATACAAGACCAAGTCAAATATTCTAAAATTCTTTAATCTAACCCTTTTATCAAACCATATTTTTACCATAGATTGGTGTCTAGAAAAATGATCTATAGCTCAAGTATGTTTTTCATCTAGATGCATTAACTATAATAACTAAGCTTTAGTTTGATCATCTAATCCAATGTATTCCTAGGAAAACTTCCTAGTAGGGATTTTCAAATTTATTGGTAATATAAGATCTACCCCATAAAATAAATGGTAAGGAGAATTCCCTAATGTGGCTTTCATCCTAGTACGGTCTACCCAAATGGTGAATTTCAGCAAAGAATGCCATTCTCTAGGATTGTTTTCAATCAATTTTTTAATTATATCCAACATATTTTTATTTGATGATTCAACTAATCCATTTCCCTACAGATAATAGTTAGATGAGAATTTTAATGTTATACCATATTTGAATGCCCAATTGGAAAATTTTAATGAAGAAAAGGAAGGGCTATTATCACATACCAATGTGTATGGTACTCCAAACCTGGTGATGAGATTCTCTTCCAAAAATCTGATTACTAATTTTGTAGTGCATTGCTTTTTGGGACACACCTCTTTCCATCTAGTGCAATAGTTTGTAGTAGTTAATATAAATCTATGTCCTATGGATGATGGAGGATTGATCATTCCAATAAAATCTAGAGTCCCCATTGTGAAAAGGGATGAATCTACATCACCGATTGTAATGGTTGAGCATTGAATCTTACTTTATCTGATGCAGTTCAACATGTGTAGTAGTGTTTCACATGTGTGTATGTATCCTTGAAAATCGTTGGCCAGTAATAACTAACTCTCAAGATGAGGTGTGTAGTAGCTAAGGGTGCTCCATGAGCAGTTCCAAATTTATCATATAGTTCCTACAACACTTTGTTTTCTTCTATTCTATTTAAGCATCTTAAATAGATTCCTTCATGGTTTCTTTTGAATAGAGATCCTCTTTTGATCATGTAACTTTGAGATTTTATCTTAAGGGCTCTTCTTTGATTTCTTTGCATATGATCAAGGAAAGTATGGCTGGCTAGATAATGCCATATATCCCAATACCAGTCTTCTTGGTCTTTTACATCCAGAGTATATTGTTGACTTGAAATTTATGGGTCTATTTCTACAATAGAGTTAACCAAATCCTATCCTTGAACCAATTTCATGGGTATAATTTCTAAATCAAATTCTTGTAGGATTTTAACCCATTTGGCTCTTTTTTCTCTGAGCTTAGTCTGTGTTAACAACATCTTGACTATAGAATCTGGAACAATAGCTTTGACTGTACTCCTGAGAATGTAATGCCTAAATTGTCATAATAATTTGACCAAAGCAAAGTCTTATTTTTCAACATTTCTATATCTTAGTTCTGCTTCTTTACAAGGACTACTCATAAAAGCAATCAACTTCTCTTCTTTATTCTCGCCCTTCTATGTTAGTATTGTTGCACAAGTATGACTAGAAGAAAAAGAGTAAATATAAAAAGGTTTAATGTAATCTAGACTTACAAATATCGGTGCTTCTATAATTACGGTCTTTATACTTTTGAGGGTGATTATAGATTCATTTTTCCACTCTATATTGGCATCTTTCTTTAGCATATCATTGAGTGGTTTCACTATTTCAGTGAATCCCGTAATAAAATTTCAGACAAAATTGATCTTACTCAAATATGATTTCAATTCTTTCTTGCTTCCTTGGGGTTGTAAATTGAGTAGTGCGCTCACTCTATCTGGGTCTATTGAGATACATTTTTCATAAATAATATTTCCATATAGCTTACCTTCAGTTACCCCAAAAATACACTTTTTAGGATTTAATGAAATTTCGTAAGTTTCACACTTCTACAATATTGCTATGAGATCTCAAACATGATCTCCTCTATTTTTCAAAAATACTATGAGGTCATCCATGTAGATAATGATGCATTTTCCTATCATCTCAAGAAAAGCATAATCCATGGCTCTCTAGAATTTAGCCCCATCATTTATCTATCCAAATAGAATCCTTCTGTAAGAAAAATTTCCCCACTTCGTGGTGAATGTTGTTTTCATCTGATCTTCCCTTGCTACCATTACTTGATTATATCTAGAGAATCCATCCAAAAAGGACATCATCTGCGAAAAATTTACTATTTGTAGCACTTCTTCTAGTGAGGGTAGTGGATAATTATCTTTCTCAAAAACCTTGTTAAGATTCTGGAAATCTACACATAACCATATATCTCCATTCTTCTTTCTCACAGGCACCAAATTTGCCACCCAAGTAGAATGTTTGATAGGAAAAATTATTTTAGCTGATAAAAGTTTTTGGAATTCCTTTTGAATTAATGGCTCCAAGAGTGCATTTACTAGATGTTGTTTCTATCAAAAAGGCTTTGCATCTGGATTTAGCAGTATCATATGCATAATAATGGAAGTGCCACAAGTCTTTAGATATTCATACATTCATGCTATAACCTTCCAGTAATCTTTAAGTGTTTGAGCAATATTTCTCTTTTCTTCCCCGATGTAGACCTTTCCTATTAGCACGTTCTTAAGATCTTCTATAGTATACAAATTGTATAATTCAGATTGTCCTCTGTCACTTCAAGGAAAATATTTCTATTTAACTATCTGATTAATGTCAAACAGTCATTCTAACTCAATTATTCCTTTTGGAACATTATTAGCTTTGACATGAGCTAATTCTTTCTCTTGAATTTCACCATTAGAGTTATCCATCTCTTCAATTATTTGTTCTTCAAAAATACTAGAATTAGTGATGAATTTGAATATATGTCATTCATCTTCAAACACTTGAAAATTAGTAACATTATCAGGAATTGAAGGCAACTGCACTAGCTCAATCGTGAATCTCTCCAAATCAGAGGAATCTAAAGATTCTAGAGCACTAGTAGCAGTAGCCAAAGCATTAGCTTTTTTATTAAATCTTCTTGGGATATGAGTAATGTTGAATGCATTGAAATCTTCTATCAAATCCCATACTCTATGTCAATAATTGGAAAATTGCTTATAGTGATAGATATACTACTTTCAAACTTGTCGAACTACTAATTCAGACTCACCAAATACCTTCAAATTTTTGACTTTCTTCTTTATTGTGAGGATCAGGCCATGTATAAGGGCTTCATATTCTACCATGTTATTAGTACGTTGAAATTTTAAATGATATGCAATAAGAAAATATTTACCTTGCAAGTTGACAAGTTCAACTCTGATTCCAATTCCTTGTTTCGATTTGGATACATCAAATTTAAGAATCGAGGCTTGATCATCTATAGCTTTTAATTTACCATTCTTTAGTATTATAGAATTAACCTTTCTAGTCTATGTAACATGGATTTTGTCTTAATGCATTTTTGGTTCAGATCTTTTAATCTTGTCATGTTCTAAATAGTACTGGTTCTCGATTTGATGAATTATTTCTAGGCACATCATGCAACTGTCTTCTAAATGTGCAACATTATGTAACCTGCACCAATCCTGCAACAACAAAAAATTTAGTGACATTTCAATTTTATCACTCTTTCGAGCTTCTATAATAATATTCTTCCAAAATTTATCATAAGGACTATTTTCTTCTTCAGAACAATCACAATCTGATTCAATTAAAACATTTGTTCTAGGAGTTAGTTGATTAGGTTTTTTAGCATTACATGTAAATACTTCTTCTCTTTTAACTCTAGAACTTTGTATTTTATAAACTCCTGGTTCTACATCAATATATAGAACTTCATTTTTCTAATCACGATCAGTGTTCATGTATTTCATGCCTGGTTCTCTTTTGATTATGATTTGATTGGGAATTCCCTTCCATGGAAACTACATTTGTGATAAATTAGTAGCCATATATCCATTCAAAGTTTTAGACCAATCTTTGCTCAATAACATACCATAGGTATTAGGTATCTCAACAACTTGAATGTCTATGTAATATTGAATTCTGGGATCTGATGCTAGTTGCATGTGAATATTAGTTAACTCTTTGACTACATTTACTTTTTTTTTATTGAGTTGAGTAACTTTCTTTAAAGAACTTTCTAGAGTTAACCATAGCATTTGACATATGGAAAAAGGAATTACATTAGTAGATTCTCTAGAGTCTACTAAACAATTATGAGGGTTTTTACCAAGTATTCTTAGCATGAGTAAAAATGGTGGAGATTCCAACTTTCCTTTGTAAAGGATATTTGCGCATTTTCTATAGGAACGATGTTCTTATCTTTTACCTGAAATTCCTTAAATTTTCCTTCTTTTAGAAGATCTTCTATAGTTTTTAAGAAAGTGTTCCTGATCATAGGTTTTTTGAGGAATTTTGATAAATAAAAGTTGATTTTTACCTTTTTTATTTCTTCTGCTAAGTAGCTAGTCAAATTTTTTTGGTCAATGGAATATACCTTTTCGTTTCTTGAAGAATTTAATGAATTATAATGATAGGTTACTTTGGGTAACCCTAGATTATTACTTGATTTATCATCGGGTGGAGTATTGAATTTATTAGGCAGGATCAACATAGTTAATGGACCGTTGAATTTACTTCCACCATTTTTTTTACTTCTCAGGTTATAATTATGTCCTTTATGATATTGTTGAAAAGTACGAATTTCGTTGATTTCTTCATGAGGTTCATTTTCATCTTGATAGGGAAATGTATATGTTTCTAAAGTCATGGTTTAATTTTCTCCCTCATATTTATGAGTGTAACTTGTGACAACAATAGGTGGTTTTACACGTTCATAAATTTTAAGAACTAAAGAAGAGTCATATCCTACTAGAAGCAACTCAATTCCCTTAGGACAATGAGAGTCACACTATTCATTATAATGTGTAGTAGCTAGAAAAATGTTTAAATCAATTTTGAACTGTGAGCAATCTACTTCAGCGTGAGAATTTATATTATGACACCAATTATTGATTGCAAGATCAGAAAAATTCCCTTTCAACATGGATATTTCGTCAGTAGGATTAGTGTTATCTAAAGGTGTTGACACTCCTGTATTGTTCTGTCATTTATTCCAAGGTCTAGGTGTTCTAGGAGCATTATACATCCAGTTTTGCAAATTTTGGTTGTTACTTTGAGCATAAAAGTTTTGATTTCTTAATTGTGTAACCTCTATATAGTTAACCTTTTGAGTTGAGCTATAATTTATTTCATGTCTTCTTTTTCCTTTGAAATTTTGACATTCTGATTTTCTTGATTTTGTGAGAAAAATTAATTTCCATTAGTACAATCAACTCTATGATAGTTGGACTAGGGTGAGGGACAAGTTTAACTATTTCCTAGTTGGAAGAAAGTATTCTAAGGAAATGTCCCACTCTGGACCATTGAAGTATAAACATTAGGATTCATGGGATGATTTAAAGGGACTCCATTTATGCTCAAGGTAGGATAATTATTCAATCCATTTCCGAGGTTCTTCATTTCTAAATTTACACTTACAACTTCGACATAGGCTTTGGGTAAAGTAGTAGGAGGATTTTCCCTTCACTTTACAAACATAGTAGTTAAAGGATCTACTATCATATAATATATTGCAATAGGAGACAAATTATCTACTACATAAGGTGCTTGTAGCCTAGAATAATCCTTTTGAAATGTGTCATTAAAGGTAGTTATAGGTTCTCCTTCGAACCTCTTGATTTGAGAAAATTGATGATATAACAAAGTAGGGTTAGTAGGTGTTCTAAATTTGGCCAAAATTGACTTTCCATATCTTTCCACGATCTAATAGAATTGTGAGGTAGGTTGATATACCATTGGTAAACTTCATCGCTTAAAGTGTAAGAAAAAAAACTACATATGACATCTTGATGTTGAATCCTATCTCTAAAACATGTATCCTTAAAGATACTAATATGTTCTTCCACATCTTTGTGGAGATAATACTTGGGACACAACTTATCAAGATTTTTTGGTAAATCATTGTACATGAAAAATTGAATCAGTGACTCTATGTTAAACAAGGCCATCGCTATACAAGGTGGTTGTGGTACAACATCAGTCAAATTCTATGAACTCACACTTATACTTCCATACTTTTGAGGTCTAGATGATGTTCGACCACTAAGCTCGAATAAAGTCACATGAGGATCATTAGATCAAGATCTAGTGACTCTACAGAAATCTAGTTTAAAACCTAACAAAACCAAAAGAACAACAATGATTCCCTCCTTCTAGTGCTAATTCCTATTGATCACAATGTTACTCATAGCAACAGGGAAAATAAATTCTTCATAGACAAACTGCAAAGATCCTATCCTTCTTGAAAGACTTAACCAAAGACAACCCTAGGGGATCCCTATGATAGGATAAAGGTTGGCTCAGTTCAATCCCAAGTCTCTGGTAGTCAGGTCTTGACAATACTAGGTTCACTTTAGGGTATGATGTGATATTGCTATTAATCTCAAAGGGAATATGATTATTTTTGGTATCATTAAGAATCATAACCGTTTTACACAAAATCTTCAACTTAATCATAGAATAACATCATGAAATAAAAAGATTTGAAATAATACTTCATGAATATCAACAATTTTTGCTATCACTTAAGTAGATTTAGCTTTAAGCATTCAAAAATTTCATAAGAAATGAAATATTTTCAATAAATTTCCATCCATTCATCTATTTTTTGAAATATTTTCTAGAATTTAAACATCTATTCTAAAATAAAGCATAAAAATACTAAAAAATTAAAATTTCTCTCGATTATTCTCCATACATACCTCAAAGAATTAAACAAATAAAAGAAAATCAATTTATGCTTCACCAAAATGTTTCATAGCTACATATAAAATGGTGTGAGATTTTAAAGAAAGGAGTTTTAGTTGGGACACTGAGTAGGTTCTGCATGCACCCTTAAATGGCACAACACATAGTCTTCTTTAGTTGAACTAACAAAACCAGCTACAAAGATTCATGAGATAGGTAGCCATCAAATTGGCTTCACTATTGATTAATATCTCTGTGCATACAAGTTTTTAGACTGTAATGATTTAGAAAATAGGAAAATGAAAAAAACTTAGAGAAGTTTGGCTTTTCTGAAATCCACAAATTCTGAACTTAAAACCTAAATAAAGCAGTAAATGGCCTTTTATAGGAAAAAGGATCCAATAGTTCAAACTTAAATTTTATCCAAAGAATCATAAATAGAAAATCAAAATGTGGCATGTGGCATAAGCCAACTATCACCAGAATATTCTATATGAAGTCAAAGCTTTGACTTCCTCAGCAACACTTTTCACTTTCAAACTCTAGTACACAATACTTCTCATAGGGCAAGGCTATTGGCATCCTTTAGAATGCCAGATAGGAAACATCTACCGAGACCGAGAATAACTTGTAAAACTCAAATGTAAGAAAATATTTATGAGACACCTCTAGTATTCAATATCTTGTAGTTCTTTTCATCATTTAGGGCCCGGGCTCTAGGATCTTTTCTTTGCCTTTCTTCAATTGGTATTCTTAGAAAGTATTCAATGTTTGATGCATGCATTCTTTTTAAATCCCTTGTATTTCCTTCCAAGTGAGCTAAAGCCTAGTGTATTCTTTTGATACCTGGAGTACATTAGCATTCCTTTGCACTTTGTTTGCCTCATATCTAGCTATGGTGTTCCTACACTGTATAAGTTCATCAATGACCTCCCAAGTTAACAACTAATCAAGATCTCTATTTATCTTTTAAATCCATTCCATGAAGGCCTTAGCTTCTTTACCCTCTTGTCCTACCATTTCGGGATCACAACCTTCACGTGTCAACATTTCAATAAAGTCTTGATCTTTATCAAGTAATTTTCTACATTCCACGGTGACCTTTTTAAATCCTTCTATACATTGTATCAACATGTCACCTTCCCATTTCAATTTTTTCTTCCATTTTTTTGGAAATGGATATTCTTGCTTTGAAATTACATTTCTCTCTATTAATTCTTCGGCATTGATTTATGTGAGAATTTTGACATTTCACATTTCAGTATCAATCTACTCTTGGCAAACCTTGCATTCACTTTTAAATCTTCTAGATTTTTTAGATGAATGGTATGCTTTCTTATACTTTCCTATTGCATCTTTAATAAATTCTTCTCCCTGCCTCACCCAATACTCAATCCATTCTTCAAATATATTCATTTTATGGCAAACTGATGCAATTGCATCCACCTATTCTTGTGACATTAGTACTAGATGTTGAGGAAATTTAGTTTGAGCTTGGCCAGATAGGGTTAGTGATTTTATAAAATGTTCCAAGGTAGCAACCCATTCCTTTAATTCTCTTTTCTTCATTTTATACTTATTTACTATGGAAACAATAGCATCCAGATTCATCTTTATTTCCTCCAACTCTTGCCTCCAAGATGATTGTCCAATATTAATACTTGTTATCTTGTACTCCTTAGGTGTTATCTCATGTCTATTTTTGTCAGCTACTAGAGTAGCTATATGGATGGTTTTGTCTCCATATACATTTTTCTGTATTACATTTTTTTCTTTAGCTCTCCACCTAGGTTTAGGAGTATCTACTTCATGTATAAAATTGTAAAGATCTAGAGGCAGTATTTTGACTTCCATTGGAGAAGCCAATTCCTTGATTAATTAATTAGGTATTGTTACCTAATTTTCACCCTCAGGCTCAATCAGGCAAGGCATCTATGTTGCAGAGGTTCATAGGGGCCAAATGAGATATCTCCATTGAGGATTATTTCACGCATCTGATGACATTTCATAGGGAATTCAGTTTGGGGCCTACTTTGTTGGAAATATGCCTCAATAGTCATAAACTGAGCCTCCATTAGAGCCAGGTTAGTATGACATCTTCACTGTCTAGCCAACTGGCTACTTTGATTCATTCTATTTTGAACAGGTCACTGTGACCTAGCTTCTATCTTACCAAACGCAGCTGTAGAGCCTATCGCTGTGACAGGAAGGGTTCGGTATGACCTCTTATCATGTGGAATTCTTTGGCCGATAGGCCATTCAATCAACAATCGGGGAGACTCATGGTGACCACAGGCTTCGGGATAACCTATAGTGCTTGGCATAAGGTCTTGTCGATATGAAGAAGTCTCCTCAATAGAAAGAGAACAGTTCACCAGGAGGTCTAGCTTACAGGAGCATGTCTCGGTGAACGGGGAGAGATCTTCGGTGTAACACGAGAGGCAAAGGGAAGTCTACAAGATGTTTCGGTGAATCAAGGTGGTCTCACTGATGGAATGGGAATCAATATTACTAATGGACTATGTCATGATGTCTTCCCGACTTGTCATGGTCTTTCCAAAGGAAGTAAAGAGCTTCGTGGAATGGAATACGTTCAGGGTGACATCAAAGGAGTCTCACTGATAGGAGATGAATGGTCTCAATGTAGCCTCTTTATTTTGGTAAAATGTCTCACCAACACTTGGGTGTCTTTCCGAATGAAGAGGAGCTCAGGGAGATATCGAAATGGACTTGGCAAGAGAGCAGACCTCAGTGTGAGGTCTGGGCGAACCAAGGGGGTCTCATCGATGAAAGGGAGCTCACTGAGGAGTAATCTCAATGAAGTAAAAGGAGCCTTCGGTATAACATTTTGAGCTCGCTAAGAGGTCTCGGTGACACTGGAAGGTCTTGGTGACATAGGAAGCATCATCATCAAAGGTCTCACCAACTGGTGGAGCCTCCCAAAACTAAAGAAGATCACCAAAGAAAAAAGGAATTCTACATGACATCTCAGCGAACTAAGGGGGTCTTGCTAACAAAAAATGAACCGAGTTCGCTGAGAGTGGAGGCTTTTGGCATGTGGTCCTAGTGACTTCTTGAGGTCTTGCTGAAGTGGATTGACTTTGGTATAGTGATGTATTTTCACCTTGAGGTCTCACCGACAAGTCATTTCTCCCCGACTGAAGAGAGGGTGGACTCATCACTGAAACATATGTAGCTCGCTATGACTCTTGCTGATGATGATGAGTCATGCCAATAAGTTGCAAAATGATATAATCGCATCGAGGAGACACGATGAGTGTCTCACCGACATGCGATTTTGACTGAGCGAGCCTTTGACCATCAGCAGTCTCATGTGGCATATGGACAACCAATTAGAGGGAGCTAAAGGTGAGCCATGGCAATCTCAACCAGATTAACCATCGACATTTTGACTGATTGACACCTCGATAAGGAAGATCAACAAAACAAGACAACGCATTTCTGCTCTGAAGTCGGGAGCATTCAAAGCAGCTCGACCGGGGGGAATTCAAAGGTGGACATGAGGATCATAAATGAATGCAGTGGTTGCTGCTAAAGATCTAAGGGCTTCTCTAGGGCTGATCTTTCACATCAACATGAACAACAGGACACGCAGGGTGTAGCATTAACTACATGAAAAATCTAAAGGTTGATCTTTTTTACAGATATTTTGTAAGCCCTAGGGGCCAACATCACTTTTGTATATAAGGAATTTTTTCCTTCTTGTAAAGGAGTTCCGATGTATGCTCTTATGAAGTCTATGACCCTTTTTGTAGTCCTCTCTCAGACTAGTAGGATTTTGTAACTCAATTTGGAACATAATATACAAAATCTACCTTGGTTACTATTGATAGTCCATCTTTCTACCTTCTAATTATTGTCAAGTATAGTGCATTCTTTTTAAGTGATTCATTGAGCTACTTAGTGAAATATTCTCTTTCCTTATAGCTTTTGTTTCATGTCATGACTTTCTTTGCAGAAGTAGTATCATGTAGGTTACAAACTGTGTTTACTTAATCCTGCACATGAGCTTCTAGTTTGTGAAAATCTGCCTTTCCTTATTAAAGGCATGTGCATGTCAAACCTATTTGAATTTGTGATCTATAGGATCTTGTTGTGTAGTCTCATGGATGTCACTAGTATTCAAGTGTAGCTCGAGTATCTCATTGTTCCTATCATTTTGGTGCATCACCTTAGAGTTTAATTTTCATTTTTATGCATTATCTCTCTCCCTTTTCCTTCAAAAAGTTAGTAGTTTTAGGTGATACCCAAAGGAAGCCAGCCTTCTCCAGAGGTTGACCTATGCTTACAAGAAACCCACATCTTTGGAGGTCTTCCAATGTTACACTGAGGTGTTGGACATCAGGTTCAACAAGGGTGCAATTTTAGGGGATAACAAGTACATCTTCATCATGCTCTACCTCTACAACATTACTTTGTTCTTGGTTTCCACTTGATTCAGGAACCTCTTCTCTTACTTCTTCAATTTTATTTTTCACATCCTCTGAAATAGGAATTTCTTTAAAAATTTCTGGCATAGATTCAGGACTTCTTAGATTTGGAACTGTCTCCTCTATTTGAAGACCTTTATTTTCTAGTCTATTGAGATGTTCAACATCACCTTCCTGGACACCACCTTCTTTGTATTCTGCTACACCAAGATTTTATTCATTTCCAACTCCATCACCTTAAACCTATGTAGCTTCTTCTTTCTTAGCTTCAACTTCAACCTTATCCTTTTTTGATTCTTCAAAGACCCATGACTATTAATTATCATTTGGATTATTTTGAAGAAAAGGCTAGGAATCAAAATTATCTTCAATAACCATTTCATCAATAGGACCTTTCCCTGCAATCTCCCCTTCTTCCATCTCAAGAATAACAGGGTTCCCCACTTCTATTGTGAGTGTTCAGGTTGTATAAATTCTTCTTCTTCAATATTTGTAGGAGTGGACCTTGTGTTCAAAACTTCTTCTACTATTGGTTGTACCATGGGTTTATCTTTAAACTTCTTTTCTCTTACCTTTTCCCACATAGAACCCCATCTATCCATATGTTCTTTAATTTTTGCTTCATCTTCCTTAAAAATTTCCTCCAAAACAATAAGAGTTCCTCCTATTGCTTGTTTCACATTAGCCATATTAATAGAGGGAGGGGAAGTAAACAATGTGTCATCTCTCTGAGAAGCAAACCTTGTATGTGCACCAACATTTTTTGTTAATTCTCCCTCTTCATCAATGGTAGGTTTAGTCTTTGTCTTTGTTGTAGAGGAAGATGCACCCTTAGGTCTTAATTTTGATTTATCTTTACTTAATTCTACATCTTTCTGCTTATTAGTTGGCTTTAATGAAACTCCTTTACTTGAAGCCTCAATGGTTTTTTCTTCAATTATTATACCATGAGGCACTTTACTAGTTTTCCTTTTCTTCTTGGCATGTTCCCCACTCTAAAATGTAGTTTTTTTTTTCTTCTTTTATCTTTTGAGAACATGGGTCCAATTCATCTCTCTCTTAAATCTTTACAAAAATCATTTATCTAGTGTTGAGTGTGTAATAAAACTAGTTCAAAGAACTCATCAATTGATGTCATTTCTTCACCCTCATAATTTGGGTCTGGGATAGGTTCATCATACACTCTATCTTCATTATAAGCTCTATTCAACACTTCTCCATCATCTTCTTCCAACTGTTCTGGAATATTAGGAAGCATAAGAATCCAAGCAAATATTAAGGACAATATTTCATATTTTCTTTTCCTTACTATGTGCTCATATTCACAATTAAGCCAATAATCTTCTAGGTGTTGGACATGAGCACAATAACTAGCAATGTTCTTGGAAATATTCCCTTCAATATCACAATACATTCTTTGAAGTGGAAAATATTAAAATTTATATGTTCTTAGTTCTTCTTCACACAATTTGGCTTCCTTAATTGCACCACATTTTTAATTCCCTACACAATAGGAAATTTGAAGGAAGCCTTCTTACGAGCTTTTATATAAAGAGCCTGAGATAGTTTAAATTATCTCAACAATTCTAATAATACAATTTTGTCTATAGGATACCTAGGAAGCATGAAAGGATGTCTATTAAACCCTTCCACCCTAATGTAGGAGGAAGTGGGGAATTGAACACATTGGCCTCCCATCCGTCTGATAACAATTTGTGCCTCCAACAACAATCTTTTGGCTTTGTCACCTTCCACCATTCTAACCAGCTTCATAGAGAATACATCATTAACTCTTATATAATGCTCTCTATATCCATGGATAGTGATTTGGAGAAAATGAGCATATATTAAACTATCTCCTACTTCTCTACCTAGAGTACCAATTTGCTTCAACCCTTGTTTACTTGTTCTCATGGTACAGGAATAGATCGCATATGAAGACATATAGAAACATCTGGTTTTGGGAAATGTTGTTATCTATTCATGGAATCTATCACTAATAAACTTTCCAAATGAATTTGCATGGGATTATCCATCAATATGGATATTATGATAAACATCCAGGGTTCAAATTTACTAGCATCTCTCAATCCAACTACCTTGCTCAACATGGTTATAATATCTTGAATTTATTGGTTGAACATAGACCTTAAAATTACTTTCATCTTTTGTGTAATTTCCCCTTGGCATGATTGGGTATTCATAATTTCTCTGTTGCACCCTTTGGCATTATGATAAGTTTTCGCTTTCACCCTTATATCAATATTATACATTTGGGTGAATATAGGAAGCCCAAATGTGTATATAATTCCTTTTTGGGAGAGATCTACATGAGTTCTTCACTCCTCAATGATTCTTTTATTTGGGTTGTAATAATTCATACATTCCATGATGAGTTTAGGGGCCTCCATTGCTGGCATAAACCCTCTTGCTAAAAATAACCCACTTGCTATAACATTTTCGGTAGACTCAGAAGCATTTTCCTATCATGCCCAAGTGTGAATTTTAGCATCAAAAGACCACCCCATATGAGTATTTGTAACTACCACGCCAATTGGTATGGCTTGTGAACTGTAATATTTAAATTCATCTTCTTCTCTTGTGTCAAAATTACTCATTCATGCTAGTGTGT
This sequence comes from Sequoia sempervirens, assembly GCA_007258455.2. Taxonomy (NCBI): domain Eukaryota; kingdom Viridiplantae; phylum Streptophyta; class Pinopsida; order Cupressales; family Cupressaceae; genus Sequoia; species Sequoia sempervirens. The sequence goes on from VDFB02049217.1 coordinate 60,828,311, forward strand.
TCTGCATTTTCAAATGTGTGTCTTGTGTTGGTGATTTTTCCAGTAGAACTGAACAATTCTCTAAGAAGTAGCCAACTCCTATGATGAAGAACTACAGGTTAGTGGCCAACACAATGAGCATAGGATTTTATGGTCTATACTCCTTCACTTCAGGCTCTGTGAAACCTAGGAGGGTGATCCCAGTTGTGTTTTCGTGCAATATAATCAATTAGTAACACATTTATACACAAATTGATTCCTATTTATGGAAAATAAAATCCATTTCACTAAAGACTTGGTGCATTTTCAAGTGAATGATTGCCTATTTTCTAAGAATTAGGGATAATTCCACATATTTTATCCTTGGAAAGATTTTTAAATGAATATTGTATTATCTTAAGTCAAGGGCAAGGAACACTATCTTTTCATTCTATGCAATATTTTTTGTCAAAATGACCAATGTCTCATCAATTGGAGCAACAAAGTCAAGTATATAAGGATTAGTAATTTACAAATACTTAATTAAGAAAGAAGCAGACTATCTTCATATTACTTTGCATTTATGAAAAATCACTGTGCAAGAATCATTTACTTCTTAGAAAGCCTAAGTCATTCCTTAAAAATTTTATAACCCTATTCAAGTATTTTAATTAACTCCTTGAATTAAAGCTGAAAATAGAGTAATACATTCTGAAAATGAAATATTTGAAGACAAATGATAACACCATTAGTATTTCTCATTCATATATTATAAGGAACATAGATAGGAGAGTATCTGCTTCTAGACTAATATTTTCTTTGATACCAGTAATTTCTATAGAAATTATTCAAGATCGCTACATATAGGATCTTGCATCGAAGATAAACTATTGGCCGATTTCCAATATTCCATTTTAAGTGCCTTTCCTAAACTTAGCTTTCACCTAGAACCCTATTAAGACTTCAGAGTCTGACCTGTGTAATAAGCCCTAAAATCCCTTTTATAGAATAAGAGAGCAACAAGTGTTGGGCTTAATTACACTTACATTTCATTTAATTTGCACTAGAATTCGAGATATTCTTAGTTTGTTACATGAAATCATCTAAGGAAAATGGAAGACTAAAAGACCACATGCCATATTCCCTAAATGAAGACACGCTAGCTCCTCAAAAGACAGAGTTTGTTGAAACTGTGTTGAATCCTCATCCTTGCTGACTAAACAAGATTCTCCAATAGCAGCTTGAACACAAACTTGTATATTGTCTGAAAACAACACACGCACTACCAAGGTTAACTAGTTTGGAACTTCTCCTACATACCATCTTGAAAAAATTCCACCTCAACACTAGAAACATGAAATCACATAAGTGATGAATAGGAAAATCCTAACTAAAAGGGAAGGTTTCATCAAAAACAAAAATAGGGCATGGTTACCACCCTGAGTCATCGACCTCAGAGGATACTCACCCACATTTTTCTCATGGTGGGACTAGAGAAAATATCACCACCTCCTTTTCAGAATTCCTTGATTTTACTAGGGAGAGGGGATAATAATCACCCTCTAGATCAGTGTCACCCTCACTATCTGAAGGGTTATTAGAAACCTCAAATGGAGAATTACATCCTTTCGAATAAGCTTTATAGTGCTCACTCTCTCCCCTTGCCTTCTTTTCATATTCCATCATGCTCCTTTCTCTATGTTTGACTAATTCTTCTAAAACTATTTGCTCTCTTAAATGGTAATTTTTTTTGTCATTATACTCCTTGAATTTTCTGAGTCTTATTCTACCATTTGGCATATTAGGAGCTCCTTGTGTTCCACTTTCATCCTTAATAACATCTTCTTTAGACTTAAATAAACTCAGCTCCTAAGACTCTCGAACCATCATGGCAGACCTACTTGTCTAGGACAAGAATGTCTCCACATTCCTTTGGAGAATTCAATTCCTAGGCACTTCTTTATTAACCCACAACCCTCATTCATGTATTTCCAACCTAATCCATACCTTCATTAATATCAGAAAAGTACATAAGACAAGTTTTTATTAGAGGGAAACTTTCTTTATTTGCTCCATCACTTCATCACTAATCCTCTCCAAATTTTGGGGTGTAATTAGTGATGAAATTATTTATACAATGATATTCAATCCATTGGATCATACTTCTTCAAAAATTTATCAATGGTTCCTCAATCCTCCCGTTGCTTTCCATTTTTCTTTACACTAAATCGTTAGGATCTGGATAGGTTGCCCATTTCATGTAGTAATCATCACTTTTGACTGATTTACTCCATCCTCAGTCAGCTCCATCAGTGATGTAAACATCCCTGTGATGATCTTTAGCCCCTGGTCCAGCAGCCTGACCTTTGGTCACATTTGTCCCTCCATTGCGCATCGCTAATTCAAACTATATGCCTAGGATCCTATCAGTGATGAGGGATGTTGTGGAGGCACCAGATTTAGACACGTGCACCTGCATAAAATACATCGCTCATAGGATCATATCAAATTAGCAAAAGAAAAACCTTTTAGAGGACACCCATCAATTATCGCTAATTCAGAACTCAAGTTCTAAAATGAATTTATGATGAGTGATATAACATAAGGAATTCGTTCAGTGCTAATTCTCATATATTTTGCAAGAAATTAGTGATTAGATGGTTTACAACATTTATAAGGTCGATCGCATATCAGTGATGTGGGACTTACATTTGAAACATATCAATGAAAAAAGGAAATCACCTTGTATCACTCATCACTAATTATAGTTTATCTTTCCATGACCATCCAAAATTATTGATAAGAAATCAAAAACATAAGCATCACTCATCACTATTACAAATTTTAAGGCTCAAAAGCCATTAGCAATGAGCGATCTCAAAGGAAAACATCATTCCACCCCTTATCACTAATTCAAGGTGTATTCCTATGAATAAATCAGCGATGAGTGTTAAAGTTATGAGGGTCATCTGGACTTAAGTGGAAAATTTTAGGCACATGCTCATAAGTTGTTTTAATAGAGGGGACTTCTTTAGGATAACATGAGAATAATAGGCTCAAGACTTTTCAAATGATGAAATACGAAGATATAGAGGCCAAAAAATCCCTTACCCAATCTTTATAAAATAAAAGACCTAGACCTAGGCTTCAAGGGAGCGGTTACCAAATGACAGTGAATGACATGAGATGTTTAAAAAATGACTTCCAACACTACTAAAGAGTCAATGACCAAATAGAACCCTGTTAGCATTTATAATGAATAAAACGTTAAACCCTCAAGATAACAACCTTACATCCAAATGCAATAAGGGTTTAAGATGGAACAAGAAATTTTTTGAGGGTTCCATCAGTGGCTCCAACTAGGGACACATGCCTCTTGTAGGCATGGTGAGATCTCAGAACTTCAGGTGAAGCAGACTAGGCACAAGAACCAAACAAAAGAAACAACATATGTACAATATATAAACAAACCAAAAGGTCCTGAAAAGGGAGATCCAATCTCCACCCAACCAACATGAAAAATTCCTCAGAGATGCAAATTGTAGTACACACCCTTCAATTTAACTAGGATTTACTCTCTTGATTGATGGCACTGGCCAAAAAAAACCTGGGTAATATTTTTCCTTTGTCAAAAACTAGCCTCCAAAAAGAACTAATGTCTTTCCATCCACATTTTCCCTTGTTGTACCATTGAAGTAAGAGTAATTTCAACCCTGCCAAAACAAATGTTAGGCCTCTTTTGAACAAGTGATAGTTTTCTTGATCACATTTATTGCTATCAACATCTCTCACAACCTTTTTGATTATTACATTGCGAGTGTAATTCCTGTCATTTTGTGTTATATAATCAGGCATAAAATTAACAATTTTTTTATCACATGACACATATGTGTTATTTTTATAACATAAAACATGTTCATACTTAAAATAACATTCCTCATTATTTATCTCATTGTCATGTTTCATCAAGTTATCTTCTAGTTGAATTGGAGTATGAAAGTATATGTACTCCTCTACATAATTGGCATCATGATACATGACCCTATCTACAACATCTGTATCGAATGCAAAATATTCATAAACAATACCTTTGAGGGTCTCATCAATGTGTTTCTTTTTTTTCTTAAGGCCAAACTCTAACTCTATTTTAGATGCATCATCAGAATCCTCAACAAAAAGTGGACTATCTCTGGATCAATAAGGATCATTATTTCTCATCTCTAGTGAAGATGGAGGCTCATCAAACAATGGGTTTTCTATTACATTCATTCTTGACATAAGAGCCTCAACTTTCTCAACATGGAGGTCTAATTCCTTCAATTCATTATTGCATCCAAAATCACTGTAATCACTAGAAGAATAGATAGACTCATTTTAAAATGCACGCACATCATTATCAGTACATTTCTCATTTGCAACAAATGATTCCATCTCTACTTCATGAGGATAATCACAATCAACAAAAAAATTTCCATACCCTATGTCATCATTACTACTACATCAAGAGGACTCAAAATTATTGCAATTAGGTTTAGAATTATCAAAATGAATGCTCAATATTACCTCTTCCACAGGAGCATAGGTAATGGATTCTTCAACAGAACTTAAACCCCACCTTTCATTTTCTTCATATACATTTTCATCCTTTGCTCTATTCTCTTCCTCTTTATGTGATATCTCACTACTTACCTCATATAAAGCAGCCAAGTTATTATCATTCTAAGTTGGAAGCATGATGGTTTCTTGATGATATGTTTAGGGATTTCTAAGATCAGCATTACAGAATGTTGTGTAAGCTGAAACAATAGGGGTGTAAGTGCTCTAAAATTCATTTTTAACTTCTAACTTACACCCTTTATCAACATTTGGTGTCCTATGGAAGTAAAAACTTGTATTCAAATGACCCTTGTGTATTCCATAATTGAGGTTTTTTTCAATGCTCATGGCTATCCGATATGCTTGATACAAGGTATTAGGTTCCTTATCTCTTAGTAGATAACTCATCTTATTATCAAAGGCTCCCAAATAAACAACCAAACACAATGCATCACTTAGTTTGAAAACATCAAGAATTTCCCTTAATGTTTCTAGAAAATCTTTGGTTAAATGCTCAGACTAGCTCATCCTCCTCTTTCTCAATGTTCATAAATTTATTGAGCAAATAATTAGCACTAATTCTTTCACCAAACTGGTCCATGAACACTGCTTTCAACTCATTCCAAGAATAGAAAAATCATATTGGTAAATCAAAGAACCAATCTCTTGCATCTCCTTTTAAAAATCGAAGAAACAACCTTATGATCACATCTTCATGATCTATCTCATAGTCATCAATTAAATTATTGAACTCTTCTAGATGATTACTTGTTGATTCACACTTTATACCACTAAACTTTGGTAGCTCATTTCTGATTTCATATGGAATAAGATTTGGGTAACCACAAATTCAATCACAATTTATGGCCATGTACCTTTTAATGTTGAAACTTCTTTTATTACATGACAGGGGTTGATTACAAACCTTGGTTGCACCAGGAAGCATACATAGATACATATACTATTGCACCTTTTCTTACAATTCTACAAGCCTTTTCATACCATGCAATTACACAAGGCAACTCAAAACTCTTTTACAACATAATCTTAAGCATTTATAATATAAATCTCTATGTCAACTTGCTTAAGATTCTCTAAATTTGTTTCTTCAAAAACATTGCATACATCACTTCTTAATAGATACTACAATCTAGTAATATAGAAGTATGCAAGCCTATCACTAATATTCGCTTCCTTAGTGCTTATTCTCACTCAATAGGGAATCAATTTTTTCAAATCTTACAACTATGTCTTTCATATATAGATTTAATTTTCTTTGAAAACTAAAAACTGAAGAATACCTAGATATCTGCAGCTGCTACAAGTTATTCTTGGCTGGAAACATGTGCAAATCTGAAACATTCTTCACATGTTCATCAGGTTCATTCATAGAGTCACCAACTCTTTTTATAGAGGATTGAACTTCAAACAATATGAAGCTCCTTCAAAGATGAATATCCTTCTGAGCTTTCTCCCACAGCAGAGTCACACATATATCTTTTGAAACTTGCTCAACAAAAACATTTCTAGGTTTGAAAATTCCCTAGTATCTGAACCAAATGTTTAGATTCACTAAATCCTTGACTCTAATAGTCTAAAAATGGATATTCATAGTGTCCCTAGCAGAGACACCATTATGTTGGTGATTTTTCTAGTAGAACTGAACAATTCTCTAAGAAGTAGCCAACTCCTATAATGAAGAACTGCTAGGTTAGTGGCCAACACAACGAGCATAGGATTTTATGGTCCATACTCCTTCACTTCAGGCTTTGTGTAACCTAAGAGGGTGATCCCAGATGTGTTTTCATGCAATATAATCAATTAGTAACACATTTATATACATATTGATTCCTATTTATGGAAAATAAAATCCATTTCAGTAAAGGCTTGATGGATTTTCAAGTCAATGGTTAGCTATTTGCTAGGAAATAGGGGTAATTCCACATACACTATCCTTGGAAATAATTTTAACTGAATATTGTCTTATCTTAAGTGTAGGGCCAAGAACACTATCTATTCATTCTATGCAAGATTTTCTAAAAAAATGACTAGTGTCTCATCAATTGGAACAATGGATTCAAGTATATAAGGATCAATAATTTACAAATTACTCACTTAAGAAAGAAGCGAACTATCTTCATATTGCTTTAAATTTATGAAAACTCACTATCCAAGAAACATTTACTTCTTAGAAATCCCAAGTCATTCCTTACAAACTTTATAACCCTATTCAAGCATTTTAATTAACTCCTTGAATAAAATTTGAAAATAGAGTAATACATTCAAATGAAATATTTGAAGAAAAATGATAACACCATTAGTATTTCTCATTGATAACTTATAAGGAAGATACATAAGAGAGTGTCTTTTTCTATACTAATATTTTCTTTGATATTAGTAATTTCTATAGAATTTATTTAAGATCACTACATATAGGATCTCACATCCAAGACAAACTACTGGCCGATTTCCAATATTCTATTCTAAGTTCCTTTCCTAAATTTAGCTTTCAACTAGAACCCTATTAAGACTTTAGAATCCGACCTATGTAATAATCCCTGAAATCCATTTTATAGAATAAGAGAGCAACAAGTGGCAAGCTTAATTACACTTACATTTCATTTCATTTGCACCAGAATTTGAGATATTCTTAATTTGTTACATGCAATCATCTAAGGAAAGTGGAAGAGAAAAAGGCCAAATTCCATATTCCCTAAATAAAGACACACCAACTCCTCAAAAGGAAAAGTTTGTTGCAACCATGTTGAATCCTCATCCTTGTTCACTAAAGAAGATTCTCCAATAGCAGCTCCAACACAAACTTGTATATTGTCTAGAAACAACACACGTGCCACCAAGGTTAACTAGTTTGACACTTCTCCTAAATACCAATCCAAAATCATTCCACCTCAACACTAGAAACAAGAAATCACATGAGTGTTGAATAGGACAATCATAATTGAAAGGGCATGGTTTCATCAAAAATAGAAATAGGGAATGGTTACCACCCTGAGTCACCGACCTCAAAGGATACTCGCCCACATTTTTCTCATGGTGGGACTAGAGAAACTGTCACCACTTCCTTGTCAGAATTCCTTGATAGTACAAAGGAGAGGGGATATTAATCACCCTCTAGATCAGTGTCACCCTCACTGTATAAAGGGTTACTACAAACCTCACATGGAGAATTACATCCTGTTGGATAAGCCTTATAGTGGTCACTCTCTCCCCTTGCATTCTTTTCATATTCCATCATCCATATTTCTCGATGTTTGACTAATTATTTTGAAACTATTTGCTCACGTGGATGGTAATTTTCTTTGTCATTATACTCCTTGAATTTCCCAATTCCTATTCTACCTTTTGGCATATCAATAGCTACTTGTGTTCCACTTTCATCTTTAAGAACATCTTCCTCATACTCAAATAAACTCATCTCCTCAGACTCTCAAACCATCATGGAAGACCTACTTTCCTAGGACAATAATCCCTACACATTCCTTAGGAGAATTCACTTCCCATGCACTTCTTTATTAACCCACGACCCTCATTCATTGAAAAATGAATTATGAAAAAGAAGATAAACAAGAAATATATATTAAATAGGCAGTTTGAAGCATGCAAAATTAATCATTTGAAAGCTCCTCATGTGAGCGAGTTGATAACTTAATAGCTCAGTATTGAATCTAACCCATTGATTTTAAAGCATTTAAAACTTCATCCATGGTGATATAAGCCTTTTTTTTATGTCCTTAGTAACTTGCTTATAGATAATAGTGATGCCAACTCAAGTGTTGTGATTTGTCAATCAATATGTATCACCAACCTAATTCCTGCTTTTATTAATATCGGTGAAGTACACAAGACCAATTTTTCTTAGAAGGAAACTTTCTTTATACGCTCCATCACTTCATTGCTGATCCTCTCCAAATTTTGGGGTGTAATTACCGATGAAATTATTTATGCGATGATCTTAAGTCCATTGAATCATCTTGCTTTAAATATTTATCAATGGTTCCTTAGTCCTCTCACTGCTTTCCTTTTTTCTTTATGCTAAATCCTCAGGATCTTGCCATGTTGCCCATTTTGTGCAGTAATCATCGCTTGCCTCTTATTTAATTCATCGTCACCCAAATCCATCAGCGATGTAAACATCCCTATGATGATCTTTAGCCCCTGGTCCAACAACACCTTTGGTCACATTTGTCCCTCCATTGCGCATTGCTAATTCAAATTTTGCACTTAGGATCCTATCGGTGATGAGAGATGTTGTGGAGGCACCAGATTTAGAAACATGCACCTACATAAAATAAATGGCACAAAAGATAGCTCTCATAGGATTCTATCAAATTAGTGAAAGAAAAACCTTTTAGAGGACACCCATTGCTTATCGCTAATGCAAAAATCAAGTTCTGAAATGAATTCACGATGAGTGATATTACACAAGGCCTTCGTTCATCACTAATTCTTCTCATATATTTTGCAAGCAATTAGAGATAAGAGGGTTTACAACATTTATAAGTTCCATCATGTATCACTGATATGGGACTTACATTTGAAACATATCCATGAAAAAAATAAATCACCTCGTATCGCTCATCGCTAATTCAATTTTATCTTTTCAGGACCATTCACGATGAGAGATAAGAACACAAAGCTAGAAGCATCGATTATTGCTGTTACAAATTTGAAGGCTCAAAAGCCATTAGTGATGAGCGATGTCAAACAAAAACATCATTCTATCACTTATCGCTAATTCAAGGTGTATTCCTATGAATAAATCAACGATGAGCGATAAAATTGTGAGGGCCATTGGGACATAAGTGGAAACTTTTAGGCACATGCTCATAAGTTATTTTAATACAGGGGACTTCTCTAGGATGACATGAGAATAAGAGGCTCAAGAATTTTCAACTAATGAAATATGAAGGATATAAAGGCCAAAAGATCCCTTACCCAATCTTTATAAAATAAAATACTTAGACCTAGGCTTCAAGGAAGCGGTTACCAAATGACAGTGAATGACATGAGATGTTTAAAAAATGACTAGCAATGCTAATAAAGAGTCAATGACAAATCAAAACCTTGTGAGCATTTATAATGAATAAAACCTTGAACCCTCAACATAACAACCCTACATCCAAATGCAAGAAGGGTTTAAGATGGAACAAGAAATTTTTGGAGGGTTCCATCAGTGGCTCTGACTAGGGACACGTGCCTCTTGTAGGCATGGTGAGATCTCAGAATTTTAGATGAGGAAGACTAGGAAAAAGAACAAAACAAAAGAAACAACATATGTAAAAGATATACATAGGCCAAAAGGACATGAAAAGGGAGATCCAATCTCCACCCAACCAAAAGGAAAAATTCCTGAGAGACACAAATTTTAGTATGCACCCTTTAGTTTAACTAGGCTTTACTCTCCTGATTAGTGGCACTAGGCCACAAAAACCCTAGGTAAGTTTCTACCTCTGTCGAAAACGAGCCTCCTAAAAGAACTGATGTCTTTCCATCCACATTTTCCCTTGTTGTACGACTGAAGTAAGAGTAATTTCAACCCTACCAAAACAAATGTCAGGCCTCTTCTAAACAAGTGAGAGTTTTCTTGATCACATTTATTTCTATCAACATCTCTCACAACCTTTTTGATTATTACATTGCGAGTGTAATTCCTATGATTTTGTGTTATATAATCAAGCATAAAATGAGGAATTTTATTGTCACATCACACATATGTGTTATTTGTATAACATAAAACATGTTCATACTTAAAATATCATTCCTTATTATTTATCTCATTGTCATGTTTCATCATGATATCTTCTAGCTAAATTGGAAAATGAAAATATTTGTAATCCTCTAAGTAATTAGCATCATGATACGTGACCCTATCAACAACATCTGTATGAAATGTAAAAAAATCATAAACAATACCGTTGAGGGTCTCATCAATGTGTTGCTTTGTGTTCTTAAAGCTAAACTCTAACTCTGTTTCAGATGCATTATTATAATCCTCAATAAAGAGAGGATTATCTATGCACCAATAAGGATCATTATTTCTCATCTCTAGTGAAGATGGAGGCTCATCAAACAATGGGTTTTCTATTACATTCATTCTTGACATAAGAGCCTCAACTTTCTCAACATGGAGCTCTAATTCTTTCAAGTCATTACTGCATCCAAAATTAATGTTGTGTACCTTTAGAATTTTATCCTACTCTAATGTGCAAAATAACTAAAAATGCAAGTGATAAAAGACTAAGGACACTTCAAGATTAGTCTAAAGAGTGATAAAATAAGAAGGTAAGTAGATAAAACAAGATGCAAATGATTATACCTTCCTTGCTGTTGGAGACTCCTTGGTTGGCCCTTGATTTGGATGACTTTGTGTGCCCCTTAGATTACTTCTTGAATGACTAAATGCAAGATCAACTTATGCAAAATGATTAGAATGGATGGCTAGATGATAGTGAATGAGTGAGAATGCAAATTGGCAACATGTAGTTATAAAATGGCTAAGTGTTGAAAATGCCCTTGAGGAGGGGGTATTTATAGGAGAATTTGAATTCTCTAGAGAATTCAATGGTCAAGATGCATCCAACAAGGTCAAGATGAAGGGATATGGTGGGTTGAGAACCCACAAGCCCTCACATCTTGACATGTGGATGGTGAAGTGGCCAAAAGAAGATGAGGTTTAAGTGAGGTGTCAAAAAGGTACATGAGGTGGAGGAAGGACAAGTACCTTCCAAGCACCTTGGGGAGTGAGAAGATTTCCTCAAAAAGGGATTTCTTGTCCGCAAGTGAGAGTGAAAGGGACATTTGAGGAATTTTGGAATTCCTCAAAAATCTACATGGGAAAATGAGAGGTGGTTGAGAACATAAATGTGAATTAAAAATTCACATTCTTAGGAGAATCTAAAGGATAAAAGGTGAGCTCCAAAAAGGTGGGACTTGGTCACATGTGGAAGATGTGACAAGTCCAAGGTTCTAGAAGCCTTAAGACCTAGGATAAATAAATGTGAATTAAAAATTCACATGGGAAAGGGGGTCAATGCCAAAAGAAGGTAAATGCAAAGGTTGGCTAAAAAGTGGTGCTAAATATGGCTAATGAACTTGGTTAAGGTTGTGCAAATATTGGATTAGACTAATTAATGGAAGATTAGAGGCAAGTGGCAAATGTAGGAGGATGTGACATTAATCTTTGATTAAGAGGATGCACATCATAATCATGAATTAATTAAATTAATTCAGATTAGGGCAAGATTATGGAGGATGTGACAAGGAGAGAGAAGATGAAGAATTTTAAATTGATTTTAAATTAAAAGGGGAAAAATGACTAAATTAAATAAATTGGTGTATTTATTTAATTTAGAGAGGAAGAGGGTGAAAGATAAAGCATTTAATGATTAAATTAAATACTTTATAGATATGAGATAAAAGGTGTAATATTAATTTAATAAATTAATATTTAATATGATAGACAAAAAGGGAGTAAATTTAATCATAATGATTAAATTTAGATGTCTACATTTTTCCCCTCTTCGAAATATTGTTAGGATAACAGTGTTTTGAAGAAAAATAAAATGCAAATGAGGGAGGAAATGATAGATGGTGATGCCCCTAGTATGGAGAAGGTTAATGATGCCCTAATGACCAAGCTGAAGGAATGGAGGAATGGTAGGAGGGTATGCCCCCTCGAGAGGGTGGTTGGGGGGAGGAAACAGGGGGTTCCTAGATGATGTCTCGATAGGAAGAAAAGGACACCATTGGATAGAGCTTGAAAACCAAGCAATTTTGGTTTTTGAACGTAGGTGATCCGACACATGGTTTGCAAATGGTAGCCTCGGGAAGTTAGGGATTAGTTGGAGGAAGAAAAAATTAAATAAAATGTAAAAAATACCTTTTTGGAGGAAGGGTTTAAAAAGGTAATTTTAAAAATTACCTTAGTCATTTTCACTATAGTAGTTGAAAGGAGGAGAGTAGAGGAGAGAAAGCGGACAAGGAGGAATGATGCTGACAGACAATGACACGGTGATTGTGCATCGAGCGGATGAGGTGCGTGCATTATACAGTGGGGGTGCAGGCGGACAGCATGTGAGTGATAACAAAACCTGCTTAATTTTTGCATTTTAACATATATTTTGATAGGTTTGAAAAATTTGAACACATGGGTTTTGTTCGTTAGGAAGAATAAGAAAATGGGTCGGGACCAGATTAGAAAAAAAAGAGTCAAAACTAGTAGAAAATCAAAGGGTAGGGAAAAAGTTGGGGCAGGGTGGTGCCGCCTCGACTGAGGGTAGTCCCACCCCGCTGTGGCAGAGCAGAGCCACCCTACTACAATTGAGGCGGAGCCGCCCTGACTGGGGGCGGAGCCACCCCACTGCAGCCAGGGCAGAGCCGCCTCGGTTGAGGGTGGAGCTGCCCTACTGCGGTGGGGCGGTACCACCCGGTTAGGGGGTAGAGCCACCCTGGTAGTGGGCGAAGCTAACCCAACGGGGGGTGGGGCCAGGAAAGAAAAAATGTAAGAGGTAGGAGAAAGGAAAAAGATGAGAAAATGGAATAATGAGAAAGTTTTCATGCGTGTAGAGTTTCAAGCGGATACGAGCGCATGAGCGACGGTCAGAGGTGATGGCGACGTCGATAGCAGCAATGAACGGGGAGGATCAAACGGCATTGGATCATGCAGGTTTTTGTCACTGTGTTCAGTTTCTAGTGGTCAAAGCACATCCAGCGATGCTGATAGCATTGATAGAGAGATGGAGCTCAAAGACATCCATGTTTTATTTCCTTAAAGGAGAGTTGACTGTGACATTGGAGGATGTGTGGCGCATCTTGAGGCTGCCAATTGCCAGCCGGTTAGTGAGTGAGGTGGTGTCCACAGGGGCGGAGTTACAAGAGACCATGAGAGTATTGTTTGGTCATGTGGAGTTGCCCCTGGTGAAGGGTCAGTTGGATTTGGACGAGAGTTTTGTCAGTGGGGGTGCCAGCCTTACCGTTATTCCTGTGTGGGCTGATTAGTGGGATACTATTGCCAGATTAGAGCAAACGCTTATATAGCTTGCGTTATATAGAGGTGATCTGACATATTGTCAAGTGGCGAGGGGGGGCTATTTTCATGGGGTTCATGTGTATTGGCTCAGCTGTATAGAGATATGCATGGGATTTGTTACTAGAGGATATCAAGTGTGACACATATGATGCTACTGTAGATTTGGGCTTGGGAGCATATTGCAGTGACAAGGCCGATAGTGGTGAGGAGGGGGACATTGGATGATCGTGAGCCCGTGGCTTGGGAGTATGGGGAGGAGAGAGGTTGGGTTTTTCACTATGAGAGGCAGGGAGAGATGGAGGGGTGGAGGAGAGCATTTGATGATCTGCGTCTAAGGGACATAGAGTGGTGGCCATATAGGGCGCGTCAATTTAGGGGATGGATTGATACGGGGAGACAGGAGGGTTATTTTCTGAGTAGGTGTTTTATTATTGGTAGTTTACCGCATATAGTAGAGTCTCATCGACCAGACAGAGTATTGAGACAGTTTGGAGTGATATAGGATATTCTGATGGCACCTATCCTATTCTGGTGGTATAGTACAGAGCTACCATGGGGAGGTCATATAGCACCAGCAACAACTAGGGCATCATGGAGGGTAGTGGGACAAGTGCCTTATCCAGGGAGAGTAGGAGGAGAGCAGGTGCTAGTGGTGACCGAGCGATACCGGAGGTGGTTCCAGAATAGGTTATGGGAGAGGATTACTCCTGTTCAACCTATTTTGAGGGTAATGGGTGCTAGACCAGTGGATGAGCAGAGACTATGGAGGGAGAGGAGAGGAGGGGAGCAACAACGATGAGAGACTATGGTAGTGGTAGATGAGGGGGGACATGAGGAGCCTAAGGGGGATGAGATAGAGCAGGTAGGCAGAGCAAGGAGGAGGAGGAGACATCAGAGACAAGGCCGAAGAGAGGGTCGGCAGCTGGAGAGAGGGTAGCCACAAAGAGCCCAGGGGGGGAAAAGGGTGGAGGAGGTGATGGATGTGGATGATATGGAGGATGTGGAGGTGGTAGGTGCAAGGGATGCTGCAGAGGAGGGGAGGAGACAGTTTGTGGTAGGACGACAGTTGTGGGTTCAGCCGACTATAGAGAGTTACGAGGCTCGTCAGGAGCTGGAAAGTAGAGAGGATGAGGATGTTAGAGTAGTATGAGGGGAGGAGAGGAGGTCACCACGATGTTGATTCATGGTTGAGAGACAGGGAGAGGTGGGATGAGTTCAGGTTCGTCAGATTGTGGAGGACCGTGAGGAGTGATAAGAGCAGGGGGGAGGGAGGAGCCAGCAGGTAGGGAGGATGAGACAGAGTAGGTGGCTAGGGAGGAGGATGTGATGGATGTAGACAGGGATGTGGTGGAGGAGGATGTTTCAGCAGTAGATTCATTAGCTTTAGTTCCTTATGTATCGGAGGATCCCATTGTATAGGCGAGAGGAGTAGAGGCGAGAGTACAAATGGTGGAGTAGAGAGTGAGGGCTCTTGAGGCCAAGCTAGCCAGAGTACAACAAGAGTCATTGAGAGATTAGGAGGCCATAGTTTTCGAGCTATGGGGAGTGGTGGAGGAGAGAGACAGGGCACAGTCAAAGGTGCAGAGGATACAGGGTGAGTTGACTAGTATGACATGGGACCATGATAGATTGCAGGCAGAGGTCATAGTTTTACAGGCCAGGGGGAGCCAGAGGGGAGGATAGAGTAGGGAGCATATCAGGGGACAAGATGTACTAGTCAGCAGTTAGGAGATCTCCAGCAAGACTGGGACAAGCTTTAGGATAGAGTACATTGCCTTGAGCAGGTAGTTGGAGAGATGGGGCTGATGCAAGAGAGGGAGGCTATGGCAGTGGAGTAGGCATAGATTATGCTGGCTGAGAGGGACGTAACACAGGTGTAGGTGCGGGTGATGGAGGCAGAGAGGGATGTGGTGCAGGTGCACGTTCAGAGTGAGAGAGCATTGGCAGAGGTGGAGGTACAATCGCTACAGAGAGGGAGAGATGAGGTAGTAGCAGAGGTAGTGATTCTCTAGAGAGAGGGATTCAGCAGAGCTAAGGGCATAGGAACTTTAGAGGGATAGAGATGTAGCAGTGGCTTGAGCACAGATGGCTCAGAGGGAGAGAGATGCAGCAGAGATATAGATACCAACTTTACAGGTGGAGAGGGATGCTGTGATGGCTCGTGCAGTGGCAAGTCAGGGTGAGGGTGGGATGCCAGGAGCAGATATGCAGGTTGTGGAGAGAGAGAGGGATGCAGTGGTGGCACGAGCAGTGGTTGCAGAGGAGATGAGTGATCAATTATAAGCAGAGCTGGCACAGATCCGGTTGGCTCAGGAGGCATGGGAGCAGGAGAGGAGAGCTATTACTAGGGACCGAGACAGGTATCGTCATGAGTGGAATTCCGCTCGGGTCCAGGTTGTAGAGCGAGAGGATAGCATGAGAGAGGCAGGGTTTTGGATGGCTACATATTATCATGTAGTTCCTGATCTAGCATAGCAGACATTCTATTATGCCCGACAGACACCCCAGAGGCCAGCGCCATCCCAGTCATTGGGGACACGGACCCACGGTTATAGTTATTCACCAGGAGGGTCACCAGGTAGTGGGTCAGTACCTAATTCTCCACAAAGATCAGATATGGGGAGTTCATTTGGTAGATGATAGGATACTATGTTTTTGACAGGTGTAGGGTAGATGGATAGTGCAGAGGTGCAATGGATATATGCAAGACTTTATGCAGGTGTTTAGATTGGATGATTTTTGTATACGATAGTCACAGATTGTGATGACATCGACGACATTATTATATGTTAGTCTAGACTATGAGATGTACTTGTGGACTTGTGGTATATTTATATATATATGATAGCTCATATTGGCCTCATGTTTTATGTGTATAATGTATATGTGGATGGTCATGTGATGGCAGTTATTTATGATGACTTTTGTGGATGTTACATGTATGGATGTTTTTATATATATGATGGCGATACAGGATGTAATGTATGGTGATTTTTGTTCTTATATATGATGAATGCCTATGTTTGAGATAGATGTGGATATGCTTATGATGACGTGACGAATTTTTATATTTTACATGTTTATGATGGTTACGTGCATGTGTGACTAATATGCAGGGTGTAATGGGTGGTGATTTTTATTCCCATGTATGGTGAATGCCTATGTTATATGATGTACATGTGTAAGATAGATGGTGATATGCTTATGATGACACGATAAATGTTTATTTTTTATATGCTTATGATGGTTATATGCATGTTTGACTAATATGTGTGAAGCAGGATGTAATGGATGTATTATGATGGTATTGATGGTGGGCCTAACACTTGACATTGTAGGTGGCGATATTATGGGTGAACCTAAGATAGTGTGTAAATGTATGGATCTAAAATGTAATTATTTCATTATAAGTGTTCCTAGGGTCATAGGTGATAGTGAAAGATGCATATGGACATGGTGTGAGTGTGCACTTGTCAAAACCTTTTAGTATCCTGAGAAGAATAGGGGATGGAGGAGAAATATTTGCACAACCAAAATCATAGGATGAGTGTAATGCAATGATTTATGAAATGAAATCCTAATATGATTTTCCATCTTCGGAGCACTAATTTTTTCTATAGCATAAGACATTCAATGCCAGGGTATGTGGAACCAAGGAATATTAGTGTCTAATGCATGAAACAAACATGCCAGACAAGAAGGCTATCCCAACACCCCAAAGTCACGAAGACCTTGGTCGGGATAGGTATTGAGATAACCACAAGCACAAAAGGATGTCCCAACATAACACAAGACCTCAAGGACCTTGGTGGGTACTATGTGGGACAACCAAGAAGACTCAAAAAAAGAAAAGATTGAGATATGCCCCTATGTGGACCAATCAAAACACTCCATAATATGATAGATTATGGCAACCTTGACAAGTGATTATAGGGAGCTCAAATGATAAAAAAGAACCAAAATCCTCAAAAAATCGCAATCAATTTCAAATGTCTTTTGCCATAGGATCAAGGGGATAGATGGAATTGATGAGGTCTGTTAGGAAGGATGTATCCTATTGAGACCTATGAGGGATACTAAGTGAAAAGATCGATATGATATAGGATATTCAAAATTGATTAGATTCGTTGGTACAAGTGGGTCTTTTTTGTTAAGAACTAGCTGGATAAGGGCATAGCTTGACAACATGACACAAGGGAGACAAGACACAACCTAAGGACTTAGGGGATCAGGGGCCAATCAAAGATTATCCTTTCCTACGTGAAAGCGCATAGCCCTCGTAGTTCAATGAAAAAAACCATGGATAAAGCATAAAGAAGACAATGGTGACCGATGATGGACACAAAATGCGACAGAAAAATACCCTAGGGGAGGATCAAATGACCAACCTTGCCTATGTGAAAGCACAGGGGCAACGTAGTTCGATGAGAAGACCATGGATAAAGTAGAAAGAGGACTAGTGATGGCCAAGCAATGGAGGACCAAGAAAAATTGATCCAAAATGCCCCAGGGGCAGATTGAATGATCAACATTGCCTACATGACAACACAGGGGCAACGTAGTTCGATGAGAAGACCATGGATAAAGCAGAAAGAGGACTGGTGATAGCCAAGTGATGGAGGACCAAGACAAGTTGATCCAAAATTCCTCAGGGGCAGATCGAATGATTAGCCTTGCCTATGTGACAGTGTAGGGGCAACGTAGTTCGACGAGAAGACCATAGATAAAGTGGAAAGAGGACTGGTGATGGCCAAGCAATGGAGGAACAAGAAAAGATGATCCAAAATTCCCCAGGGGTAGAGCAAATGATCAGCCTTGCCTATGTGATAGAGCAGGGGCAATGTAGTTCGACGAAGGACGAAAGTGCCGCAGGAGGATGAGATCTAGGTGGAGACTGACACGATGGATGATCCTACATGACAGCACGAACCAACCGACAAAGGGAATGGAAGAAATAAGGTCAAAGTGGGATATAAAAATGCTCAAGATGAGGGATAGGCAAGAGGGGTCATCCAATGCTCAATCAATAAATACCAAGCGGCCTAGGCCGAGGTGGGTGAGGATGATAGTGCGGGTGAAAGCATAAAATAACTAGGATGCCAGGTAGATAATGATTAAGCCCTCTATGGATGGCACCTATTAATAGGCTTTCACCATCCATACTTATCCAAGGCACCACCAAGAGGTGATTTTCACCATAAGATGGATTTATTTTTCTTTACTATTTTTTGGATTAATACTTTTTTGATTTTTTGATTTTTGAGGTGGAGTTACCAAACAGACTTAGGCATAGAACCTCTTTAGATGGAGGATATTGATGGGTTCGTCAAGGGAATCTCCTTCAAGAGTAGTCAACTTGTAGGCCCCGGATCCATATTTGGCAGCTATGATATAAGGCCCTAACTAGTTTTCCTCTTTTTCCTTTTTATCACAGTTCGGTTAGGTGTGTTGGTTTTCTTTGAGAACAAGCTCACCAACCTGGAATTGTCTAGGACAAAACTTTTTATTGTAATGATGTTTGAGGTGATTTTGGTATTCTTGCAGGTGATCATAGGCTTTTATTCTTTGTTCATCCAGTAATTCTAGCTGTGCAACCCGTGCAACATGAGCATCTTCTTCGCTAATAAGGTTCTTCAGAGAAATTCTCAATGATGGAAGCTCAACTTCGATTGGCAAGATGGCTATAGCACCGTATACTAAAAAGTAGGGGGTGGCACCTATTGGGGTGTGGATGGATGTATGGTATGTCCGGAGGGCAGGATGAATATGGAGGTGCCAATCGCGTCTAGTGTTATTGACAACCTTTTTGAGGATGCAGATGAGGGTCTTGTTGGTTGCTTCTACCTGACCATTGCCCTGAGGGTAATAAGGCGTTGACCAACAATACTGGATATGGAAGGTATCACAGAGGTGTTTCATGGCTTGGTTTTTAAAGGGTTTTCCATTATCAGAGAGGATGGTAGATGGGATACCATATCTGCAGAGAATATGGTAAAGGATAAATTTGGAAATCTGAGTACCGGTGATCTGTGAAAGGGGCATTGCTTCCACCCACTTAGTGAAGTATTCAGTGGCAGTGATTATGAATGTATGACCATCGGATGATGATGGGTAAATCTTGCCAATCAAGTTGAAACCCCATTGAGAAAAGGGCCATGGTGCTAGAAGGGGCTGAAGATCTTGTGCTGGGGCATGAATCAAATCTGCATGTTTTTGGCATGGAAGGCACTTCTTCACAAATTTGCAAGCATCATGTATCAATGTAGGCCAATAATATCCAGCCTGTAGGATCCTTTTGGCCAGAGCTATACCATTTGAGTGAGCTCCACAAATACCACCATGTACTTCCATTAGTACCATGTGGGCCTCGGTCTCATTCAGACATCTAAGGAGGATTCCATCATACCCACGTCAATAAAGCGTATCAACTACAATGATGTATCAGAATGAACGATGGATAAAGGATTTGTGTTGGTTGCGTGTAAGTTCTAGGGGTATGATATTATCATGGAGATAAGTGTATATGTCTTGATACTACGGGGAGGCAGGACCTACAATATCGCATACCATATCAGTCTTAGGAACATCATATGTAGGGATTAAAAGCTGTTCAACAAGAAACTCACACTTCATTCATTCCTTAGGTATGTCAATCAAGGAACCAATAGTGGCCATTGCATCTGCCACTTTATTCTGTAGCCGAGGGATTTGGTCAAACTATATGAAGGTTTCTTGAAATCATCCACCATGCATTTATAGTGTAACAGTTTATCATCTTTCATGAGGAATTCATCATTAACTTATCTAATGACCAGCAAAGAATCACCAAAGACTTTCAAATGAGTTATATGCCATTGTTTTATAATTCTGAGGCTGGTGAGGAGATCTTCGTATTCTGCCATATTGTTGGTACATGGGAATGCTATCCTGAATGATTTTGGGATGGAGTCACCTTGAGAGGTAACTAATAAAATTCCTGCCCCAGATCCACTATGAGTGTATGAGCCATCAAAATATAGCATCCAAGTCGGTGCTTCTGTAACTGTGTATATTTCTTCATCTGAGAATTTAGTGTCTAGTGGGTAGGCATCTACTAATGGTGCTTCAGCCAATTGATCAGTGATGACCTGTCCTTTTATGGCTTTTCGCTCTACATAATCTATGTCAAATTCACTTAGGAGCATGACCCATTTGGCCATGCGGCTAGTCAAAGTGGTTCTAGATAACAAATACTTTAGGGGATCAATTTTAGTGATTAACTTGACTGGATGGTTGAGCATGTAATGATGGAGTTTTTGTGTGCTGAAGACTAGCGCAAGGCAAGCTTTTTCCATGGGGGAGTAATTTAACTCATAGCCGACTAGTGTTTGACAGATGTAGTAGATTTCCCACTCTTTGAATGACTCATCATGTTGTGCCAATAATTCCCCTAGTGTGACTAAAGTAGTAGAGATGTAAAGCAGAAGGGGTTTTCCTGGAATAGGTGGAATCAAAATTACTGGATGAGCTAAATATTCCTTAATTTCATTGAAACCCATTTGACATTGTGGGGTCCATTGGAAGGTGGAATCTTTCTTCAAAAGATGGGTGAATGGCTGACATTTACCTGCTAACTGGGCTATGAACTGACAGATGGATTGCATCTTCCCTTGGAGGATTCTTAACTACTTCAGATTGCGTGGAGGTGGCATGTCTAGAATAGCCTTTACTTTGGCGAGATCAACTTCTATACCCCTTCGGGAGACTATAAAACCAATAATTTTCTTGATGTGACTCCAAAGATGTACTTTTTTGGATTTAGCTACAACTTGTAATGTTCTAGCCGTTCAAAGATCTGTTTTAGGATAGTGGGATGTTCTGCTCGTGTTTTTGATTTTCCTAGCAAGTCATCAACATAATCCTCCTTGATGATATGGATGATGTCATAGAAGATGACTGTCATTGCTCTCTAATATGTTGCCCCCACATTTTTGAGACCAAAGGGCATAACATTGTAACAAAAAGTGCCCCAGGGTGTTGTGAAGGCGGTCTTGTGTTGGTCCTCAGGTGCGATTCGAATCTAGTTATAACTAGAGAAGCCATCCATAAGGGAGAGCATCTCATGTCCTACTATGAGGTCGACTAACATGTCAATGTTAGGAAAAGGAAAGTCATCTTTTGGGTAGGCCTTGTTAAGGTCCCTGAAATTTGTGTAGACCCAAATGTCTCCATTTGGTTTAGCAACTAGTACTATATTGGAGATCGACTCAAAGTAATCAATTGGTCTAATAAAACTTGCCTCTAATAACTTTTCCAATTCTTTCTTGACTAATAATGCAACCTGCGGGTGCATCTTGTAGAGCTTTTGTTTGATAGGCTTGGTGTCTAGGTGAACGTCTAAATGATGAACCACTAGGGCAGGGTCTAGGCCTAGCATGTCTGAGTATGACCAAGCAAAATTAATGATTCCCTCTTGGAGTAGTTGCACAATGACTGGATACTCTTGCTCTGAGTGTGAATTAGCTACATAGGTGATTTTAAGACTTTCCATAGTACCCAGATTAACTTCTTGAGTCTCTTTAATTAGAATAGATGATCAGGTAGATAACTGAGTTCCCATAAGGGGAAGATGAACATCTCTATCTTCTAGCACCTCTTCGAGGTTTTCACCATCAGATGCATCCTTTATTTTTACTTTTTTAAGGTCAGGAAGTGCCTCAGGGAGGTTTTCACTAGATGACCGCTTTTTACTTTTTTTATTCTTATTTTTGCGACTGGAGTGTTCATCCTCCCCCAATCCCATAAGGTTGACATATGTATCTGTAGACATACTGATAGGTGTGCTATTACGTAGGTCCCAATCAATAAGCTTAGAAAGGGATAGGCTAATAGTGTAGATGGATAGGCATTCAAACATGGATGCTAAGTCAGTATGATCGACATCATCGTACGCATGTATGATGGATTCCTCCTCGGGTATGTCTTCTAATGAGCCATTGTCCACAGCGACACTATTGGAAGTACTGGATGATGTTGTAAGGCTTTTCTATTTTCTATCATACCCAATGCCTATGTTCTTTGATAACTGTGATGTATCAATGGGTTGCAACCGCCCTTGTTCTTCTTTACTTAGGCCCCTACCTTGATAGTTATGTTTTTCCACAAACTTTGTTAGCCAGGGGTACTTTTCCTGAAAGTATTTGTTTAGAGGAGTTTATGGTTTGAGCTCTTCTTGGTAGACCCATTGGCTTATGTCCTCTTCTGGTGCATCTATCTTGACACTCGGGGATCTAAAAGTGGTGGTAGGGATGTTTTTACCACTGAAGGTGACAGTCATGTCTTCCTTTGTAGTAGCATGTGAAGGTTGACCATACTCATGGGGTGATGGTGGCATAGTTGCTACATTGAGAGGAGTATGCATTTCATATTCCCCACACCCTTTGTCAATGATCTGGAATTTCGTGACCGTAGGATCAGCGGTGGAGGATGAAGTGGTTGTCGAGGTGGATGGTGGATTAGTGGATGATGAGTGGGATGCCCCCATTTCCACCCTGAGACAATAATGTAAATGAGGAAATGACGCTTCTAAAGCGCAAAAATATTCAAATGGTTGGGGGTCGACATAGATGGTGACTTCTTGTCCATTAACAGGGAATTTCAAGCATTGATGGTACGTGGAGGGGACGGCTTGCATAGCATGGAGCCACGGGCAGCCAAGGAGGAGATTATATGGTAAGTCCAGATCAAGGACATGATAGGTAGTATACTAAAGTACATGTCCCACTTGGATAGGAAGACTGATAATTCCATCTAAATTTCTTTTTGCATAATCATAGGCTTTGATTGTAATGATCTGGTTACTTAAGTCCGCTTGAGTATACCCCACCTGTTTTATGAATTTCAAAGTACATAAATTGAGGGCAGAGCCATTATCTACCAAGACCTTTTTTATTTTATGGCGAGCAACCACGACTTCGATATGTAAGGGGTGATTATGATTGACATCGATGTTTGGCATATCATTTTGGCTGAAGTGTAGGTGATGAGACAAAGCCAAGTGTCCCACCAAAGCTTGGAATTGTGTGGGGTCAATGTCATTTGGCACATGGGTTTCCTGTAGGGCTCTATTGAGGATTTCTTGATATACCGGGGAAGACTTAAGCAAATCCAAAATGGATATATGAGCAGGGGTCTTCCTTAGGTGATCAAGGATGTTGTACTGAGAGTTTACAGGAGTTGGTTGGGTGGGTGCAGAGGCTGCAGGGACGGTGATGTGAGCTCATCGTGTAGTAACAACACATTGAGGGTCTTTGGCTTTAACGTGTATCATGGATACTCGGGGTTCCACCTACTCAATACAATGGATAACACCTTCATAATTGAAGGGAACACTCTTGTAGCTTACATTATTTGTGCTGTTTCCTTGGGGATTATTGCTAGATGTGCTTGGGCCTTGATTATGGTTTGGAAAGGCATTCTGGTATATCTGCAATTGAGCATTGGACGACGAAGCTTGACTGGGGTCAACCTTGATATCGCCTCAATCAATGAGATCTTGGACATAGTTCTTTAGACCCTGACACTTATTCAAAGAGTGTCCCTTGATTTTATGTAACTCACAATACTCATTTTCTTTAAACCATGCTGGCTTGGGTTTGGACTCGTTAAATGGCTTGGTGACAGGGTATGTGATGGGGTAATTGATTTGTAACAACTTATTAAAAATAACACTCAAAGGTTCTCCTAATTGGGCGTATTGATGTTTGGTGTTCCCCTGATTGTTTTGGTTTGACTGCTGAGGGGGACGAGGTGCCCCCTGTGGTACAAATATGGCATTGGGTACAGACGGTTGTTGTTTTTGGGATGCATTAGCCACTTGGACATGTTTAGTGTCTGTCACACCGTCATTCACTGCATTCTTTTTCTCATTCCAGAAGCATGGTTTATCTCCAAATGACCTCTCTTTATCATGACTGTGTATTTTAATGTGTCCTTTGGCAATAAGGGTAGGTTCAAGGATGGGTCCCTTTTCTACTATCTCTGCGAAGGTGGTGACACAATGTAACCTAAAATTATGGGCCATGTCAGGATGAGATTTTTCCATGAAAAGAGTGACCATGTCTTTTTCTTTCAGAGGAGTTTTCATTCGACTTGCTAATGCATGCCACCATTGTAGGTAGCTGGTAAAGGTTTCCCCCTCATGTTGTTTCTCTTTGAGGAGATCGAAGGTGTCCGTGTCCTTCTCCAAATTGAAAGAGAAGTAGGATACAAAATTTTCTTACAGGTCTGCAAAAGTTTTTATGGACCCTTTTTCGAGAGTCATGAACCAATCTAAGGCATGGCTTGCTAGGCTTCATGGGAACAGGTGCAAGAGATAGTTTCCATTGTACATGACCTCTTGACACTAGGAATAAAACTCCTGCAAGTGAGCCTTAGGGTCTTTGTTTCCATTGTATTTGTCAAATTTTGGTATCTTGAAATGTTTAGGAAATGGGATTAATGAGATGGAGGGATCAAATGGATATGGGCATATGTCTTCAAATTTGAATGATTGTTTGGTAGCCCTAGCTTGAAGGTCTTTAAGTGTGGCTTTGATTTCCAACAAATCCAAGCTAGCCAGTGTTGGGTTTGGGGGATATTGATGATAGGATGATAAAGGATCCTACTAAAAGGGCATCAGATTGTTGAAATATGGGTTTGGATGATTGGATGATGATATGGCTTGCTAGTAAGAAGGGGGATTTTGTTGATACAGGGGCTGTTGTTGTGGGGTATAGTACAGATTTTTTTGATAAAAGTGTGGAGTAGGTTGTTGAGGAACTTGGATGGGACATTGCATGTTGGTTTGTTGGTGTTGAGGGTATTGTTGTGATTGTTGGGAGGTCGCATAAAGTGGTTGTTGGTGAAATTACTGTTGATTGTGATAGTAGTAGTGTTGGGGAGGTTGTTGTTGTGGGATATTGTGTTGTGGTTGAGCCTTTGGATGCAAAATGGATGCAAGAAAGGGAGATATGGTCTGAGCAATAGGTCAAGATGGATTGCCTTGTGATTGGTAGGGTGGTTGTTGTGAAGAGGCCAAAGCATTGTGTATAGGTTGTTGCGGATGAGATGGCAGAGGTAGCGTAGAAGTGTTTTGTAAAGGGGGTTGTTGGGTACCACCTAGAACATTCAGCTGGGGTGTGCCTTGTGGAGGTAATTGAGGTAGAATGTTGGATTGGTGAAGTTGTTGAGATGGTAGATTTGTGGTCCCAGGA
Source organism: Sequoia sempervirens (assembly GCA_007258455.2). Lineage (NCBI taxonomy): Eukaryota > Viridiplantae > Streptophyta > Pinopsida > Cupressales > Cupressaceae > Sequoia > Sequoia sempervirens. The sequence goes on from VDFB02049217.1 coordinate 60,854,147, forward strand.
GGTGGAAGCAATGTGGTAAAGGAGGTGCCCCCAATGTTGATTGGAGGTTGATTCAGAGGAAGGGGTGCTGTTAACGTTAATGGTGGAGGTTGTGGAACATTTTGTGGAATACCATAGGAAAAAGGATGATTGGGATCAGGCACTTAAGGTCCTCCTATAACTGAGGTCAAAGCATGTGGGGGATAGTTAACCTGATAAAGAATGACATTTCCAAATTCAGGTTGATGCCAACCCTCAACTGGCAGAACATTGGGGAAGTATGAACCTTCTGGTGTATTTTGTGACCCTTGGAGTACGTTAGATGGGGTACCCCTCTATTTGGACAAGTCAACATTCGAGGGGGGTTTGACACCCTTCTTAGTTAGGTGGGCCAAGATTTCTTCCCCATGTTTTTCAAGCAAATGGTTAGTCATTTGCACATTGGCAGGATTACTAAAATGTTCCTCAAGCGTGAGTTCAGGTTGATTAACCATACTCTCTTCACCATGTGGCAAGTTATTCTAATTCTCGGTGTTAGAGTGTGATGAGGTACCATTATGAGGATCATGAGGGATGTTGGTACCCTTGTTAGGATCTGATGAGACATTCATTGTATTGTTAGGATCTTGAGGGTTGTTTGATTGGGCATTCTAGGCTTGATGGTCAACCATTTTCTTTTCCTGTGATTGGGTCTGAATGGGCATGCAAATGTGTTATGAGTAGATTAATGCTTTTGACAAATAATTTGATTATGATTGGATGAGGTGTGATTTTGATAGATTTTGGATTTTGATAAGATTTTGTTTGGATATATTGGATTGGATTGGATTTTGATGGGATCGGATTTGGATTTGGCAAGATTGGATTGAATTGGATTGGATTATTAAGATAAATAGGATAGAATTGGTTGAACGAATGTGATTTGATTGATTGGACAATTTGATCAAATGATTGGTTTGATAGATTTGGACTATTGGATGGGTATGATCGGATGATGAAAGATGTGAGAGAGAGACCTTAAGCTTGATCAAAGGAAGTTACCCTTAGTGACCTAGAGCTTTGATTGATTAAGAGGATGATTACGGAACTTAATCCACCTTAAGATAAGAATGGATTGATTGGGCCGAGGATGATAACTTATGACACCGAATTCACCTCAAGATGGAAGTGAATTGATTGGGGTCAAAGTTAAAGACTAATAATCAAATTCAAATGTTATGGTCAACTTGGGTAACCTTTTTGTAATACAAGTTTAAGGCGGTTTGGTTATGAGTGGTGTTTGGAAGTAAAATTATGGTGTTTGCTAGGTGATGGTATAGACTTTTGAATGGAATATGAGGAAATTAGAATGAATGGGTGGATTGTAGATGATTGCGAAGAATGAGTGGGGATTTATAATGGTTAAACAAAGATTTGGAATGATAAGATGGAGGTTAAAACAGATCAAATGAAGGTTTTGGGAAGCTTAGAGTGACAAAATAGAGGCTTAGGATGATGAGATAATGGTTGGGAGGGGTTAAATGATGGTTTAGAGACAAAATAGATCCAAATGGGGCAATTTCGGATGTTCAGGAGGGAAAATCCACCCCTCTGCAGCAAAAATCAGGGGCATTGACAGCTTTCTACAGTAAATCAGGGGTGCTTCCACCTTTCTACAACAAAACAGGGGCACTTCCACCTTTCTGCAGCAGAATTAGGGGCACTTCCGCCTTTCTGCAGCAAAACAAGGGCGCTTCTGCCTTTCTGCTACAAAACAAGGGTGCTTCCACCCTTCTGCAGCAAAACAGGGGGCGCTTCTACCTTTCTGCGGTAAGACAGAGCTTGGTTTTGATGGCAATGGCTATGGAAAGGATGCAAAATGATAAAGTAAGGCCAAAGTATCAAAGATTTCATAGATTTTTCACAAGAAAACACTACAAGAAAGCACAATCCTATGATTAATGTTAAAGGTATGGCTAGGAAAGGTCTTAATCTAGGATGCACAAGGCTTCTAGGAAGTCCTTGATATACTCGCGATATGTGAGGCACAACCGTGAACACTAGCCCATCACAAGCGAGAGTCGGGAACCCCAACGAGATACTGAAAGGCTTGGACCAACTCTTCACGTCTATCTAGGTATCACCCTAGCTTCGACGCTCTGCCAATTACAATGTGACTGGATTGGGGTACAACTTTCATTCTCCCCCCTTTATATACCCCGCCGATACACGTGGTTGGAATCATCCCTTGGGGTGATGAAATCCCTAAGTAGGTCCCACTAAAAAGAAGACACTAACCGCTTCCAACTACTCCCTAGGCTCACATGAAGTGCAAGGGGAAAGTGAAAAAAAATTAATGCCCCCTTGGGTAACACAAGAATAAACAATCATAGCAAGTAATGAAGTTTACTCCCCCTAATTAGACTATGTTCCAAAACAACAAGGATAATTCTTGCAGATCTGATCAAATAGATGGCCCTGCAAACAAATGTTAGTTGCCTTTTTCTTCGTTCTTGGTCAATTACGCCATAATATGCTGCAAAAAATTAGGAAAAAACACCAATATTCTTGACAAAACAATGTTAGAGAGTTACTACTTGAAAATAGCAAAAAATGAGAGCAAAAACAAAGCTAAAATGATTGTTTTACCTTCCAAACTGTGCTATTTTGGGGCGCTTCCACCTTTCTGTAGTAGAATAGGGGTGCTTCCACCTTTCTGCAATAAAAACAGGGGTACTTCCACCTTTCTGTAGCAAAATGGGGGTGCTTCTACCTTTTTGTAGCAAAAACAGGGGCACTTCCACCTTTCTACAGCAAAAGAGGGGTGCTTCTACCTTTCTGTAGCAAGAGGTTAGAGGGCACTTCCGCCTTTCTGTAGCAAGATCTTAGAGGGTGCTTCCACCTTTCTGTAGTAAGATGTTAGAGGGCGCTTCCACCTTTCTGCAGCAAGATGTTAGAGGAAAAGAGCCTTTCAAAATAAAAGGGCGTATCCACCCCTCTGCATGAAACTTTATCAGATTTTTAAAAAGGAAAGTTGTACGCCCCACTGCAAGAAAGTGTTAGAAAATACCTTCTAAGTACACACCTAACTATAGCAAACTATTAGAAAAAAATGAAATTGTCAGATATAGGGCATTGCCACCTTTCTGCAGTGGACAAGAGGGTGCTTCCGGCTTTTTGCAGTAAAGCAGAGGGTGCTTCTACCTTTCTACGGTAAAGCAGAGGGTGCTTCTGCCTTTCTGCGGTAAAGCAGAGGGCGCTTCCACCTTTCTGCGGTAAAGCAGAGGGTGCTTCCGCCTTTCTGCGGTAAAACAGAGGGTGCTTTTGCCTTTTTGTGACCTTTTTCTACAAAATTCTTAGCAAAAACGAAGGTTAAATGCAAGAACCCATTTGTGGGTCCCACTGGGCGTGGCAGAAATGTGTACCTTTAGAATTTTACCCCACTCTAATGTGCAAAATAACTAAAAATGCAAGTGATAAAAGACTAAGGACACTTCAAGATTAGCCTAAAGAGTGATAAAACAAGAAGGAAAGTAGATAAAACAAGATGCAAATGATTATACCTTTCTTTGTTATTGGAGACTCCTTGGTTGGCCTTTGATTTGGATGACTTTGTGTGCCCCTTAGATTACTTCTTGAGTGATTAAATGCAATATCAACTTATGAAAAATGATTAGAATGGATGGCTAGATGATAGTGAATGAGTGAGAATGCAAATTGGCAGCATTTAGTTATAAAATGGCTAAGTGTTGAAAATGCCCTTGAGGAGGGGGTATTTATAGGAGAATTTGAATTCTCTAGAGAATTCAATGATCAAGATGTATCCAACAAGGTCAAGATGAAGGGCTATGGTGGGTTGAGAACCCAAAAGCCCTCACATCTTTACATGTGGATGGTGAAGTGGCCAAGAGAAGATGAGGTTTAAGTGAGGTGTCAAAAAGGTACATGAGGTGGAGGAAGGACAAGTACCTTCCAAGCACCCTGGGGAGTGAGAAGATTTCCTCAAAAAGGGATTTATTGTCCCCAAGTGAGAGTGAATGGGACATTTGAGGAATTTTGGAATTCCTCAAAAATCTACATGGGAAAAGGAGAGGTGGTTGAGAACATAAATGTGAATTAAAAATTCACATTCTTAGGAGAATCTAAAGGATAAAAGGTGAGCTCCAAAAAGGTGGGACTTGGTCACATGTGGAAGATGTGACAAGTCCAAGGTTCTAGAAGCCTTAAGACCTAGGATAAATAAATGTGAATTAAAAATTCACATGGGAAAGGGGGTCAATACCAAAATAAGGTAAATGCAAAGGTTGGCTAAAAAGTGGTGCTAAATATGGCTAATGAACTTGGTTAAGGTTGTGCAAATATTGGATTAGACTAATTAATGGAAGATTAGAGGAAAATAGCAAATGTAGGAGGATGTGACATTAATCTTTGATTAAGAGGATGCACATCATAACCATGAATTAATTAAATTAATTCAAATTAGGGCAAGATTATGGAGGATGTGACAAGGAGAGAGAAGATGAAGAATTTTAAATTAAAAGGGGAAAAATGACTAAATTAAATAAATTGGTGTATTTATTTAATTTAGAGAGGAAGAGGGTGAAATATAAAGCATTTAATGATTAAATTAAATACTTTATAGATATAAGATAAAAGGCGTAATATTAATTTAATAAATTAATATTTAATATGATAGACAAAAAAGGGAGTAAATTTAATCATATTGATTACATTTAGATGTCTACAATTGTAATCACTAAAACAATAGATAAATGCATATTTAAATGCACTCAGATCATTATTAGCACATTTATCATATGTAGCAAATGATTCTATCCCTACTTCATGAGGAAAATTACTATCAATAGAAAAATTTCCATACCCTATGTCATTATAATTACTGCAACAAAAGGACTCATCAATATTGGAATTATGTTCAGAAATATCAGATTGAATGCTCAGTATTACCTCTTCCATAGGAGCATAGGTAATTGATTCTTCAATAGAACTTAAACCACACCTTTCATTTGCTTCATATACATTTTCATCCTTTTCTCTATTCTCTTCCTGTTTATGTGATATCTCACTACTTGACTCATATAAAGCAACCAAGTTATTATCATTGTAAGTTGAAAAAATGATGGTTTCTTGATGATATTTTTGGGGATTTATGAGATCAACATTATAGAATGTTGTGTAAGCTGAACCAATAGGGGTGTAAGTTTTTTGACATGAATTTTTAACTTTTGACTTACACACTTTATCAACATTTGGTGTTCTATGGTAGTAAACACTTGTATTCAAATGACCCTTATGCATTCCATAATTGAGGTTGTTTTCAATGCTCATGGCTATCCCATATGCTTGATGCAATGTTTTGGGATCCTTATCTCCTAGTAGATAACTCATCTTATTATCAAAAGTTCCACAATAAACAACCAAACACACTACATCACCTAGTTCCAAAACATCAGGAATGTCCCTTAATGCTTTCACAAATCTCTGGTTAAATGTTGGGACTAGCTCATCCTCCTCTTTCTCAATGTTCATAAATTTATTGAGCAAATAACTAGCACTGATTCTTTCACCAAACTGCTCCATGAACACTACTTTGAACTCATTCCAAGAATAGATCTAGCATAATGGTAAATTAGAGAACCAATCTCTTGCATCTCCTTTTAAACATTGAAGAAACAACCTTATGGTCATAGCCTCATGATTATAGACCATAGTCATCAATTAATTTATTAAACTCTTGTAGATGCTTACTTGTTGATTCACACTTTGTACCTCTAAACTTTGGTAGTTCATTTCTGATTTTAGATGGAATAACATTTGGGTAACCACAAATTTCATCAAAATTTATGGCCATGTACCTTTTAATGTTGAAACTTCTTTGATTACACGACAGGGGTTGATTACAAACCATGGTTGCACATGGAACCATACACAAATAAATATATCGATTGACTTTTTCATACCATGCAATTACACAGGGAAACTCAAACCTCTTTTACAACATAATCTTAAGAATTTTTAATATAAATCTCTACATCAACTTGCTTAAGATTCTCTAAATGTTTTTCTTCATAAACATTGCATACATCACTTCAGATGAATAATAGATACTACAATTTGGTAATATAGAAGTATGCAAGCCTATCACTACTATTCCCTTCCCTAGTGCTTATTCTCACTCAATAGGGAAATGAATTTTTCAAATCTTACAACTATGGTTTTCATATATAGATTTATATTTCTTTGAAAACTAAAAACTGAAGAATACCTAGATATCTGCAACTACTACAAGTTCTTCTTCCTAATTGGAAACATGTGCAAATCTAAAACATTCTTCATATCTTCATCAGGTTCATTGATAGAGTCACCACTCTTTATATAAATGATTGAACTTCAAACAATATGAATCTCCTTCAAAGATGAATATCCTTATGAGATTTCTCCCACAACAAAGTCACACATATATCTTTTGAAACTTGCTCAACAAAAAAATTTCCAAGTCTGAGAATTCCTCAGTAACTAAACTAGATGTTCAGATTCACCAAATTCTTCACTCTAATAGTCTACAACTAGGGATTCATAGTGTCCCCAATAGAGTCACCATTTTTTTGGTGATTTTCTAGCAGAACCAAACAATTCTCTAAGAAGTATCCAACTCCTATGATGAAGAATTGCTAGCTTAGTGGCCAACACAATGAGCATATGATTTTATGGTTTGTAATCCTTCACTTCAAGCTCTGTGAAACCTAGGAGGGTGATCCTAGTTGTGTTTTCATGCAATATAATAAATTATTAACACATTTATACACAAATTGATTCCCATTTATGGAAAACAAAATCCATTGCACTGAAGAGTTAGTGGATTTTCAAGTGAATGATTAGCTATTTTCTAGGAATTAGGCATAATTCCACATAAGCTATCCTTGGAAATATTTTTAACTGAATATTGTCCCTTGTTATGTCTAGGGCCAAGAACACTATCTGTTCATTCTATGCAAGATTTTATGACAAAATGACCAGTGTCTCATCAATTGGAGCAACAAAGTCAAGTATATAAGGATCAATAATTTACAAATTACTCACTTAAGAAATAAGTAGACTATCTTCATATTGCTTTGCATTTATGAAAACTCACTATGCAAGAAACATTTACTTCTTAGAAATCTTAAGCCATTCCTTGCAAAGTTTATAACCCTATTCAAGCATTTTAATTAACTCCTTGAATTAAAGCTAAAAACAAAATAATACATTCAAATGAAATATTTGAAGACAAATGATAACACCATTAGTATTTCTCATTCATAACTTATAAAGAACATACATAGGAGAGTATCTGCTTCTAGACTAATATTTGCTTTGATACTAGTAATTTCTATAGAACTTATTTAAGATTGCTACATACAGGATCTCGCATCCAAGACAAACTATTGGGTTATTTCCAGCATTCTATTCTAAGTTCCTTTCCTAAACTTAGCTTTCACCTAGAACCCTATTAAGACTTTAGAATCCAACATGTGTAATAAGCCCTGAAATCCCTTTTATAGAATAAGGGAGCAACAAGTGTCAGCTTGATTAAACTTACATTTCATTTCATTTGCACTAGAATTTGAGACATTCTTAGTTTGTTACATGCAATCATAGGAAAGTGGAAGAGTAAAAGAACACATGCCATATTCACTAAATGAAGACACACTAGCTCCTAAAAAGGTAGAGTTTGTTGGAACCGTGTTGAATCCTCATACTTTTTGACCAAAGAAGACTCTCCAATAGCAGCTCTAACACAAACTTGTATACTGTCTGAAAACAACACACACACCACCAAGATTAACTAGTCTAGCACTTCTCCTACATACCAGCCTAAAAAAATTCCACCTCAGCACTAGAAACAAGAAATAACATGGGAGTTGAATAGGACAATCCTAACTAAAAGGGCATGCTTTCTTCAAAAATAAAATAGGGTGAAATTACCAATCTAAGTCACCAAACTTAGAGGATACTCTCCCACATTTTTCTCGTGGTGAGACTAGAGAAATAATCACCACCTCCTTGTCAAAATTCCTTGATAGTACCAAGGAGAGGGGATAATAATCACCCTCTAGATTAGTGTCACCCTCACTATCTTAAGGGTTATTAGAAACCTCACATGGAAAATTACATCCTTTCAGATAAGCCTTATAGTGCTCACTCTCCCTCCTTGCCTTCTTTTCATATTACATCATCCTCCTTTATCTATGTTAGACTAATTCTTCTAAAACTTTATGCTCCCATGGATGGTAATTTTCTTTATCATTATACTCCTTGAATTTCTTGAGTCCTATTCTACCTTTTGGCATATCCGGAGCTCCTTGCGTTCCACTTTCATCCTTTAGAACATCTTTCTTAGACTCAAATAAACTTAGCTCCTCAGACTCTCGAACCATCATGGCAGACCTACTTGCCTAGGACAAGAATTTCTACACATTCCTTAGGAGAATTCAATTCCCACACACTTCTTTATTAACCCACGACCCTCACTAATTTCAAAATGAATTATGAAAAATAAGATCAACAAGAAATTTGTATTACATAGGGAGTTTGAAGCATGTAGAATTAATGATTCGAAAGCTCCTCATGCGAGCAAGTTGATAACTTAACAGCTTGGTATTGAATCTAAGTTGTTGATTTTAAAGAATTTACAACTTCATCCATGGTTATATGAGCCTTATTTTTTTATGTCCTGAGAAACTTTCTCATAGATAACAATGATGCTAACTAAAGTGTTATGATCTGTCAATCAGTATGTATCACCAACCTAATTCATACTTTCATTAATATCAATGAAGTACACAAGACCAATTTTTCTTAGAGGGAAACTTTCTTTATACACTCGATCGCTTCATTGTTGATCCTCTCCAAATTTTGGTGTGTAATTAGCGATGAAATTATTTATGCGATGATCTTAACTCCATTGGATCATCCTGCTTTAAATCTTTATTAATGGATCCTCATTCCTCTCACTGCTTTCCTTTTTGCTTTATGTTCAATCCTCAAGATCTTGCCACATTTCCTATTTCATGTTGTAATCATCACTTGTTGCTGATTTACTTCATCCCCACCCAACTCCATCAGCAATGTAAACATCCTTGTGATGATCTTTAGCCCCTGGTCCAGCAGCCTGACATTTGGTCACATCCGTCCCTCCATCATGCATTGCTAATTCAAACTATGTGCCTGGGATCCTATCGGCAATGAGAGATGTTGTGGAGACACTAGATTTAGACACGTGCAACTACATAAAATAAATGGCATAAAATACATCGCTCATAGGATCATATAAAATTAGTGAAAGAAAAACCTTTTAGAGGACACCCATCACTTATCATCAATTCAAAACTCAAGTTCTGAAATGAATTTGTGATGAGCGATATAACATAAGGCCTTCGTTCATCGCTAATTCTCCTCATATATTTTGCAAGCAATTAGCGATGAGAGGGTTTACAACATCTATAAGGTCAAAAGCCATTAGTGTTGAGTGATTTCAAAGGAAAACATCATTCCATTGCTTATCGCTAATTCAAGGTGTATTCCTATAAATAAATCAGTGATGAGCGATAAAATTATGATGGCCATTGGGACTTAAGTGGAAACTTTTAGGCACATGCTCATAAGTTGTTTTAATAGAGGGGACTTCTCTATGAAAACATGAGAATAGTAAGCTCAAGAATTTTCAAATGATGAAATACAAAGGATATAAAGGCAAAAGGATCCATTACCCAATCTTTATAAAATAAAAGACCCAGACCTAGGCTTCAAGGGAGCGGTCACCAAATGACAATGAATGACATGAGATGTTTAAAAAATGATTAGAAAAGATAATTAAGAGTCAATAACCAAACAAAACCCTATGAGCATTTATAATTAACAAAACCTTAAACCCTCAAGATAACAACCCTACATCTAAATACAATAAGGGTTTAATATGGAAAAATAATTTTTTTGAGGTTTCCATTAGTGGCTCTGACTGTGAACACATGCCTCTTATAGGAATGGTGACATCTCATAATTTTAGGTGAAGAATACCAAGAACAAGAATAAAACAAAAGAAACAACATATGTACAAGATATACACAGGCCAAAAGGACCTAAAAAGGAAGATATAATCTCCACCCAACCAACATAAAAATTTCCTCAGAGATACAAATTATAGTATGCACCCTTCAGTTTAACTAGGCTTTACTCTCCTGATTGGTGGCACTAGGCAACAAAAACCTTGGGTAAGATTATGCCTCTTTCAAAGACCAACCTCCTAAAAGAACTAATGTCTTTCCATCCACATTTTCCCTTCTTGTATCATTAAAGTAAGAGTAATTTCAACCCTATCTAAATAAATGTTAGGCCTCTTCTAAACAAGTGAGAGTTCTCCTGATCACATTTATTGCTATCAACATCTCTCACAACCTTTTTGATTATTACATTGCCAGTGTAATCCGTGTCATTCTATATTATATAATCAGGCATAAAATGAAGAATTTTTTTTATCTCATGACACATATATGTCATTTTTATAACATAAACATGTTCATAATTAAAATAATATTCCTTCTTATTTATCTCATTGTCATGTTTCATCAAGATATCTTCCAAGTGAATTGTAATATGAAAGTATTCATACTCCTCTAAGTAATTGGCATCATTATTCATGACCCTGCTTACAACATCTGTATCAAATGTAAAAAATTCATAAACAATACCTTTGAGGGTCTCATCAATGTGTTAATTTTTTTTTCTTAAGGCCAAAATCTAACTCTATTTTAGATGCATGATCAAAATCCTCAGCAAAGACTGGATTATCTTTGCACTAAAAAGGATCATTATTTCTCATCTCTGGTGAAGATGGAGGCTCATCAAACAATGGGTTTTCTATTACATTCATTCTTGACATAAGAGCCTCAACTTTCTCAACATGGAGGTCTAATTCCTTCAAGTCATTGTTGCATCCAAAACTGTCATAATCACTAGAAGAATAGATAGACACATTGTCAAATGCACTCACATCATTACCAACACATTTCTCATCTGCAGCAAATGATTCCATCTCTACTTCATGAGGATAATCACAATCAATAGAAAAAATTCCATACCCTATGCCATCATAATTACTATAGCAAGAGGACTCATCAATATTGCAATTATGATCAGAAATATTAGACTGAATACCCAGTCTTACCTCTTCCATAGGAGCATAGGTAATGGATTCTTCAAAAAAACTTAAACCAAACCTTTCATTTTCTTCATATACATTTTCATCCTTTACTCTATTTTCTTCCTCTTTATGTGATATCTCACTACTTGACTTATTTAAAGCAGCCAAGTTATTATCATTGTAAGTTAAAAACATGATGGTTTCTTGATGATATTTTTGGGGCTTTATGAGATCGACATTATAGAATGTTGTGTATGCTGAAACAATAGGGGTGTAAGTGTTCTAACATTCATTTTTAACTTTTGACTTACACCCTTTATCAATATTTGGTGTCCTATGGCAGTAAACACGTGTATTCAAATGACTCTTATGCATTCCATAATTGAGGTTGTTTTCAATGCTCATGGCTAGGTTGTTTTCAATGCTCATGGCTATCCCATATGCTTGATGCAAGGTTTTGGGATCCTTATCTCTTAGTAGATAACTCATCTTATTATCAAAAGCTCCCAAATAAACAACTAAACACACTACATCACTTAGTTCCATAACATTAGGAATGTCCCTTAATGTTTTAGCATATCTCTGGTTAAATGTTGGGACTAGCTCATCCTCCTCTTTCTCAATGTTAATAAATTTATTGAGCAAATAACTAACACTAATTCTCTCACCAAATTGCTCCATGAACACTACTTTGAACTCATTGCAAGAACAGACATATCATACTGGTAAATTAGAGAACCAATCTCTTGCATGTCCCTTTAAATATTGAAGAAACAACCTTATGATCACTTCCTCATGATCTATCTCGTAGCCATTAATTAAATTATTGAACTCTTGTAGATGCTTACTTGCTAATTCACACTTTGTACCATTGAACTTTGATAGCTCATTTCTAATTTTAGATTGAATAACATTTGGGTAACCACAAATCCCATCAAAATTTATGGCCATGTTCCTTTTAATGCTTAAACTTCTTTTGTTACATGACAGGGGTTGATTACAAACCATGGTTGCACTAGGAACCATACATGGATACATAAATTGATGCACCCTTTCTTACAGTTCTACAAGCCTTTTCATACCATACAATTACATAGGGAAACTCAAACTTTTTTTACAAAATAATCTTAAGTAAATTTATTATATAAATTTCTACCTCAACTGGCTTAAGATTCTCTATATGTTTCTTTAAAAACATTGCATACATCACTTCATAATAGATACTACAATCTGGTAATATAGAAGTATGCAAGCCTATCACTACTATTCCATTCCTTAGTGCTTATTCTCACTCAATAGGGAATCAAATTTTTAAAATCTTACAACTATGGCTTTCATATATAGATTTATCTCTCTTTGAAAATAAAAAACTGAAGAATACCCAGATATCTACAGTTGCTACAATTTGTTCTTCCTCACTGGAAATGTGTGCAAATCTGAAATGTTCTTCACATCTTCATTAGGTACGTTGACTTCGTCGCCACCTCTGTTTACAGAGGATTGAACTTCAAACAATATGAAGATCCTTCAAAGATGAATATCCTTCTGATCTTTCTCCCATAGTAGATTCACACATATATCTTTTGAAACTTGCTCAACAGAAACATTTTTCAGGTTTAAAAATCCCTCAGTATCTGAACTAGATGTTCAAATTCACCAAATTCATGACTCTGATAGTCTACAATTGGAGATTCATAGTGTCTCGAACATAGTCTCCATTTCTATTGGTGATTTTTCTAGCAAAACTGAACAATTCTCTAAGAATTAGCCAACTCCTATGATGAAGAACTGCTAGGTTAGTAGCCAACACAACAACCATAGGATTTTATGGTCCATACTCCTTCACTTCAGGCTTTGTGAAACCTAGGAGGGTGATCCCAGTTGTGTTTTCATGCAATATAATCAATTATTAACACATTTATACACATATTGATTCCTATTTATGGAAAATAAATTCCATTTCATTGAAGAATTGGTGGATTTTCAAGTGAATGATTAGCTATTTGCTAGGAACTGGGGATAATTCCACATACGTTAACCTTGGAAATATTTTTAACTGAATATTGTCTTATCTTAAGTCTAGGGCCAGGAATACTATCTATTCATTCTATGCAATATTTTCTAACAAAATGAATAGTGTCTCATCAATTGGAGCAACAGAGTCAAGTATATATGGATCAGTAATTTAAAAATTACTCACTTAAGAAAGAAGAAAAATATCTTCATATTTCTTTGCATTTATGAAAAGTAACTATGAAAGAAACATTTACTTCTTAGAAATCCTAAGCCATTCCTTACATAGTTTATAACCCTATTCAAGTATTTTAATTAACTCCTTGAATTAAAGTTGAAAATAGAGTAATACATTCAAATGAAATATTTGAAGACAAATGATAACACCATTAATATTTCTCATTCATAACTTATAAGGAATGTACATAGGAGAGTATCTGCTTCTAGACTAATATTTTCTTTGATACCATTAATTTCTATAGAACTTATTTAAGATCGCTACATATAGGATCTCACATCCAAGACAAACTACTTGCCAATTTCTATTATTTTATTATAAGTTCCTTTCTTGAACTTGGATTTCACCTAGAACTCTATTAAGACTTCAGAATCCAACCTGTGTAATAAGCCCTAAAATCCCTTATATAGAATAAGGGAGCAACAAGCGTCAGGCTTAATTACAGTTGGATTTCATTTCATTTGCACCAAAATTCAAGATAATCTTACTTTGTTACATGCAATCATCTAAGGAAAATGGAAGAGTAAAACACCACATGCCATATTCCCTAAATGAAGACACGCTAGTTCCTCAGAAGGAAAATTTTGTTACAACCATGTTGAATTCTCATCCTTGTTGACCAAAGAGTATTCTCCAATAGCAACTCCAACACAAACTTGATAATTGTTCACAAAAAACACACGCGCCACTAAGGTTAACTAGTCTAGCACTTCTCCTACATACCAACCTAAAAACATTCCACCTTAGAACTAGACACAAGAAATCACATGAGTGTTGAATAGGAAAATCCTAACTAAAAGTGAATGGTTTTGTCAAAATAAAAAATATGGCATAGTTACCACTTGAAGTCATCGACCTTAGAGGATACTCACCCAAGTTTTGTTCATGGTGGGACTAGAGAAGTTGTCACCACCTCCTTGTCAGAATTCCTTGATAGTACTAGGGAGAGGGGATAATAATAATCTAAGTTGTTGATTTTAAAGCATTTAAAACTTCATCCATGGTGATATAATAAGCCTTCTTTTTTCTATGTCCTTAGCAACTTGCTCATAGATAACAATGATGCCAGATCAAGTGTTGTGATCTGTCAATCAGTATGTATCATAAACCTGATCTATTCTTTCATTAATATCAGTGAAGTACACAAGACCAATTTTTCTTATAGGGAAACTTTCTTTATACACTTCATCACTTCATCGTTGGTCCTCTCCAATTTTGGGGTGTAATTAGCAATGAAATTATTTATGTGATGATCTTCAGTCCATTGGTTCATCCTACATTAAAACTTTATCAACGGTTCCTTAGTCCTCCCGCTAATTTCCTTTTTGCTTTACATTAAATCTTGAGGATCTTGCCATGTTTCCCATTTCATGTAGTAATCATCACTTATCACTAATTTAATTCATCCTCACCTAGTTCCATCAGTGATCTAAACATCCCTACGATGATCTTTAGCCCTTGGTCTAGTGGCCTGACCTTTGGTCACATTCGTCCCTCCATCGCACATCACTAATTCAAACTTTGTGCCTAGGATCCTATCGACAACGAAAGATGTTGTGGATGTACCAAATTTAGACATGTGCACTTGCATAAAATAAATGGAACAAAAAATTTTGCTCATAGGATCATATCAAATTAGTGAAAGAAAAACCTTTTAGAGGACACCCATCGCTTATTGCTAATTTAGAACTCAAGTTCTAAAATGAATTCACGATGAGTGATATAACATAAGGCTTTCGTTCATCACTAGTTCTCCTCATATAGTTTGAAAGCAATTAGTGATGATAGGGTTTACAACATTTATAAGGTCTATCGCATATCGCTGATGTGGGACTTACATTTGAAACATATCTGCGAAAAAAAGGAAATTGCTCATCACTAATTCAAGTTTATCTTTTCATGACCATCTGCAATGAGCGATAAGAACACAAAGCTAGAAGCAAAGCTCATTGCTATTACAAATTTGAAGGCTCAAAAGCCATTAGTGATGCGAGATTTCAAAGGAAAACATCATTCCATTGCTTATCGCTAATTCAAGATGTATTCCTATGAATAAATCAGCGATGAGAAATAAAGTAATGAGGGCCATCAAGACTTAAGTGGAAACTTTTAGGCACATGCTCATAAGTTGTTTTAATAAAGGGGACTTCTCTAGGATGACATGAGAATAATAGGCTAAAGAATTTTCAAATGATGAAATACAAAGGATATAAAGGCAAAAGGATCCATTACCCAATCTTTATAAAATAAAAGACCCAGACCTAGGCTTCAAGGGAGTGGTTACCAAATGACAATGAATGACATGAGATGTTTAAAAAATGATTGGCAATGCTAATAAAGAGTCAATGAACAAACATAACCCTATGAGCATTTATAATGAGAAAAACCTTAAACCCTCAAGATAACAACCCTACATCCAAATGTAATAAGGGTTTAAGATGGAACAAGAATTTTTTTTAGAGTTCCATCATCTTGTGTGTGAGTTAGGGTTAAATTTAACCAAATTTCTTACAATTTTAAAAACCTTTCAATTTACCATTTTGGCTAAATTCAAATAAAAAATGTAATCAACACTTCAATTTCAAAATGGAAATACCATTTTTTGAGATTTTCATGTGTGAAAATAACTAATAGAATATTAGTTATTTGAAACATACTTGGTTCTAGCTAACGATGACAATATTTTCATATTGGAGCTTCAAAACCCTTGGTATTGGTGTTCTTAGTTTCTCAAAATTTACCTTTCCTTGGGCGCTAGTATTATTTCATTCATTCTATGTCATGTGTAAATTTGTAGCATGATGTGAAGTGGAGTTTTATGAAAGAAATTGCATGCTTAAGATGGTGCCAAGTATGGGAGTAGTTCACCATCTTCATTAATTACTTGTTATAATGCATTAATTCCTTGAATAAAGGTGAAATCATTATGAATTAGGGTTGAAATTATGAATGCCTAGATTTCTGCATAGGCTCACTACTAGAGGAGAAAGATAGCGTGACTATCTTACGTGGAACTTTGGTGTCACTTTAATTTTTGTGAGGCATAAGCCATTAAGATATGTGGTCAATTTGTTATCACAGAGATTAAAACTTCTGATATCCACTTTTGAGAAGAAATACTGGGAACCAAGGCGCTTACCTCCAAGCTTGAGAGAAAACTAGAACAAAAGAAAAGACCAGGAACTAGGTTCAAGAGAGATCAAAAGAATAGAAATGATTAAAACATTACAAAAAAAGCCTCCAATTTTTGAGTTTTGAATAAAGGAAATGAAATAAAAACTACCAGACTCTAGTAGAAGAAAATTGTATTACCAAGATTAACACTATCAGCTGATGACTTACTAGATGAGGCTAGGACCAATTGAAGATAAAATCCACTTGATACAACCACACAACTCCTGGATTCTGATTTTTGGAAAAATATTAAACTTCATGAAAAGACGAAAAAGACTAAATTTGGGAAAGAATAGGAATAAAATAAATACCAAGATGAAATTGAAAATGAAACCTACATTTGTCCAAACCACAGAGCAACATTGAAGCAAATGAAAATGAAAGGGAAAAGAAAGAAAAGAGGGGTCCACATTTTTCCAAGGGGAAAAATGGGGTGTGTTGTGAGACCACACAACAGTTAGGAGCATGGGTTTGAATATTTTTGGTCACTTTTCCCCAAAAATATTATCTAGTATATCTAGTTTGGAGAAAATCATGGGAGAACTTCATGGGAGAACCAAGATCTATTTTTTTACTGTATACATTGCACTTTGCATACACTTAGGCTTAATTTAGCATAGTTAGGCATCCCATTGACTCTTTCTCAGTGAGGTGTCAATGTAGATAGGCATCCTACAAGGTGTTGACTTACTTTCAACACCTCTTCTTTCATTTGAGGTAGGAAACTTGCCACTCCATGTGTAAGGAGTCCTATCTTCATTTTTTGGAAGATGGTTTCCTTTCTCCTCCTATATATGTACATCGTGTTTTCCTAATATACTTGTTGGAATATTAGTCAATTGTGTGTTCATTGTTCTTGCTTTCAATATTCAATATTGTAGTTTCTTTCATGGTAACATAGCTAGATGTGGATTTTTTTGCAGGAAGAGAGGTGAATTCATTTATTTTGCATTTTTTTCAGTTTTGTCTATTTGTAACAATTGATAGCAAAAGTGTTTGGAATAGAGGTTGAATACAAGTAATTCTATGTGCAAATTATCTCTTCCACCTCTACAAACTAATTGTAGTTTTTGACATTCTATGAAAGGCTTGATTAAGGGGTAACACTTAGTCTCATAGGCTATGTTTCATTTGGAAGACCATTTAATTGTCTTGAAGACCTGATTCAACATTTTTTGAGGTTGTATTTTATTTGGTGGCTACAACATTGTGTAGTCCCTATGCAGGAAATTCATGCTGTTGATTGAAAATAATTTGTCTCTGTACAAATGCATACACTTGTGCATAAAGGCTCTATGCAATCCCATCAAACCCATGGTTGTGCAAGAAGGCTTTGTGTAGGCCCGTGAAAACCATGCACATGTGAGGGAAGATTTGTGTGTTGTGTGAAGGCTTCAATTTGGTGCATCATAGTTGCATTAGTAGAGGCACCAGAGGCAATTCAATCTAAAAAAAGGTATGCCTAGCTCTTTGGACCCATTGATTCTTTTCAAATTTGAAATAGAGGTATGACTAGCTCTTTGGATCCATTGACAACCATCAAATTTCATTGAAGATAGAGGTTCACTATTCATCCTCCAAACAGACCCTGGTCATATGGTGTTTTAGCCCTTGTTTCTTTGTACAACCCAAGGGGGATTAAAAAACCTTTTATTTTCCCACTCTATTCTGATTTTTCAGTGCAAGAAATTATTTTCTAACAATTTGAAAATTATTTTACATGAAGTCAAGTTATGTTTTTGTAATAGATGGAAAACTTCAAAGTGTAATAACTTTTTCTCCATAATTCAGATTTGAGTATCATTTTTTGAAAAAATTCTTAATTATTTTCCATGAATCCAAAGGGTATAATATCTCAATTATTCTACAAAAGTTCCCATTTATGCCTCTTTTGGGTTAGTTACAAAGCACTCTTCTATAAGGTGCTAAATTGGGGGGCAGGATAAATAATTAAGGGGGGTGTTGTGTGGTTTGTTTTCACTTTTGTGCACATTTCTAAGTTCTTCATTTCAACATTTCTACAAGAAACTATCTAAAGTTTAGTATCATGGAGTCTAGTGTCACTATACCACCCCTAACACCTTTCAATTATCATGATTGTAAGATTAAATTAATTCTTGTGCTTAAGAACATAGGTTTACATACGGTAACCATGGGAACATAGAAATAACCTACAACAACTAAAGACAAAGATTTTTTTTTCAATAAGTGTGGTCAAGCATTTGGATTCCTATGTTTAAATTTATCTCCTGAATTGTTGTTCCATGTTGAGAACTTGAAAATACCAATCCAAGTTTGTGAAGCTCTAGACAAGTTATTTGGGAAAATAGATGAAATTAGAAGCAATGAGTTGGAAAAGAAACTCTTAGGGCTTAGTCCTAGGAGCTTTACAACTATACATGATGTCTCACAAATTTTAAATCTGTAGTGAAAAAAAATGTATCCCTTTACATTATCTCTCTTGTTTGGGCCCTCCTAGTTAAATTGGATCTAATTTTTCCTTAATTTTGTGTTGTAAAATGTATTTATTTACACTTTCAAACTTATTTAGGACTCCCTTAATTAATTGAGTTTAATCATGCCTTAATTGGCCCTTTAATTCATTTTTTGGGCCTATTTAATTGCATTTTTGAAGAGGAAACCCAACATTGTTAATTCCTAAACATAAAACTTTACATGGAGCAATGTGTGTCCCAGGTTTGGACCTGGGACCCATTTTATTGGGTCCTCCCTTTCCCTTAGGACCTCAATTTAAATTATTTTTTGGTGGGATTTTAATATCTCTAGTTGTATATTCAGATGTCAACTTGTGATATTTGAATTTTGAGAAATTAAAGATACATACCTATAAATATAAGGTCATTTCACTAAGTTTCAACTAATCAACCTAAGAGTTTTCATGCAAGTTTTCAAGAACTAAAGTTATGATCAAAGGAATACAAGAGCAGATTTATTAGAGTTTTATTGTAGCAATAAAGATCCTATTGTCATATTAAAGTCTTCTTGCATCATGCATGCTTTTTGGAGCTAATATTGTGATATATATTTCATAATCAAATCAATCATTCAAAGCACTATTTCAAGAAAGATTCAAGTTCAAGATCCACATCCATTGAATCCATTTCATGCAAGTTGCAGATCTATATTATAAGGTTTATTCAAGGGTTTATTGAGTAGTAACATTGCTTTGGTCATGATTCATTCCCTCTTTCATTCTTTTATTCATTTCAAGGTGTAATTACCAAAATGGGGTTTGACCAAGGAAAGCCCCCATTCACCAAAAATAAATAATTTTCCTCTCTCATGTTGTGTTTGCAGATCTAGGTGGAAGAAAGCTTGAAGATCTCTTGAAAAAAAATTTGGAGAAGTTAAAAAAGTTGCAAAAGTTTTCATAATAGTTGTCATCTTAGGGAAAATCACTTACAAAAATTATTTCTAACATTCTAACTTTGAAACCTAGGAAAATTGAAAGCTACAGATTTGCATTAGAGGCTCCTAAAAGCTACAAAAAATCCTGAACTTGGACCCATTCACCCATGGGAAAATTTGTCCCAGATCTACTTTGGAAAAGTAGTTTTAGTGATAAGTAAACATCAATTTTCCCTTCTCTGATCTATAATTTTATTTATGGTTCCATTAGTATTGAGCATAATATTGTTGTTTCAAGTGTCAGAATGAATTTTGGTGTTGATTTTCTATTTTTAGTTTTTCTCCCTAAAGTGTTGTTTGACGTTGACCCCCATCCATCAAGCATAAAAAGAAATCATCATATCCCCCCATAGAATTGATTCACCTAAGGGTTGTTAGTCAATTCTTTTTGGGGATCTTGTTTCTTGAATGAATTGAGGGAAGATGGGTTACCTTAGTTTCCATAGTTTGCATAACTTTATGTAACCACCAATTTTCCACCATTTCATTTTGGTGAACCCTACTTTTGAGCATTATAATTTTTTGATGTTCGAGTCCATTTTCCACCCTATATATAGATCTTGTATTAATTTTCATTACATTTTATTGATTTACATTTCATTTAGGTTTCTTAACTTGCATTAACTTGCATCTCATATATGGTTTTAGGTTTACATTTTTCTATTCTTTAAAATCTAGAAAAAGAAAAAATGTCACTCATTTTGCAAATCGTTTACATTTAACATTTCATGATCAGCAATTTAAAAAAAAAAATTGAATCAAAATAAAATTTAAAATTAGTTCTCCTAGTTTGTCATTTAACATCATTTTATACTTTCATTTAGATTTCATTTCCTAGAAATCTAAAACTGTAACCACCTGTCTCATTCTAGAATATGAAAACCTTAAAAATTATTAGAAATCTAAAAAACCATTTTTTAGAGCCCTAAACTAGGACCCATTCGCCCATAGGAAAATGAGAGCCTAATTAGGGATTTTTCCTGCATTTCTAGGCATCACAATCTTTATTTCTATATTATGTTTTCTTGTTTTTCAGTGTGTTGTTTCAGTTTGCAAAATTTTTTATTATTGAAACTGGTCATATTAAGGTTAAATTATAGAAATCAGTGCATTGTTTGAATTCAAAATTTCATTTAAACAACATCATTTTTAGGTTTTTTCATAGTGTAATCAAAACCTTATCTTGTTTACAATCTAAAAATTGCTACTTCCTTTTAAATATTTGCACTACATTGATTGTTAGTAGCATTCATCTAGTGCCTATCTTCCATTTTGGGTCCACCTAGGTTTGTAAAACTTGTAAGAGCTTCACAAATTGGTGTCCTATTGCCAATACTATCATGAGGCATAATTCGATACTCATTTTATCCCATGATACATCAATCACTATAGATCTTGGACTCTCTAACTCTTTCATTCATAGTGTTGACACTAGTCAACCCACTATGGATCATACCTTTGAAAATTCATTCCCTATGACCTCCTTCCCAACAACAGTATTACTGATGTTGAAACAATGGTTGCTAATGTCCCTCAAGAGAACCTTAGAAGAATGGATGAAGAATTAGAGAAATTGCAAAAAATTGCGAGTTTTGATTACAATGTTGGTAATGTGGTTCCTATAATAAAAAACATAAGAGAGATGATTAGAAATGACCAAGGACTAGAAATTTTGTGTAGCCTTAGTTACATCATTAAACACCACATGAACAATAACAAGAATGATTGTACACAATACTGTCAACTTCATTTAAGAAAAACCTCGTAAGGGATGAACTGATATGTCACTTGACATTGTTTCCTCACAACATGACATAATTAAACATGCACTCGATGGTCCTATTTACATAGCTGGAAGAATAAAATATAAGCCTACTAATGTGATATTAATTGATCTCATCTGTGTAGAGAATGTGATCACTAAATAATTCTTGTGTGTGCATGAGCTTTATGAAGATACTTATGAAAAATAGAAAGCATGGATCAAAACACATAATGGTTATTCTTTCGCTATGATAGGTTTAATAAATATTCCTTTGAAATTCAAACTGAAACAATTAAGTGTCTCATTCACCATCATCCTAACTTCAGACCAATTTCATGTGAAGTTAGGCTATCCATGGCTTCACTCCATGAATATCACCCCATCGGTTATGTATAAATGTTTAAATTTTCTAGGTGGCAATGAGATCATTATTGTGCATCATAGTTTATTTAAACCCGTGTCTTCCTCTGGGAATTTCTCATTGGATTTCTTTTGGATTGAACCTATTGAACTTGTTAGTCCTAATGAAGACTTCTTTTTCAAATCCTACCAAAAGTTTAAGGAAAAATGTATAATAGAATTATCCCTTAGCAATATCCCTCGACCCACGATTAAGCCTCCTATCCGTGATGAAATAATGGTTAAACCAAAATCCCTTCCAAGTAATCAAATCAAAACAATGAAAATCCTCCACCCATTTCATATAAGAGAGCATGAGATAACCAATTTAGTCATGTTGTGCTAACTGGAATCAAACAAGTTTACAAAGCTAAAGAGAAATTGGTTGAACACCATACCATGGTTCCTTCCATTTCTCTGTTAAGGGAAGCAAAGAAACCTATGGTTGATAAACCTACTCCTATAGAATTACAACTTGAAAATCAAAGAAATTGAAACCGAAGTTCTATAGAGCATAGGAATATACATTATTCTATTGCTTGTTTTTAACAAGCAAAAGAAGAAAAGAAACACATAGAAAATCAAAATCTAATTTTGTCTCAAGAAATGCATGATGCCTCTTCACCTTCACTAAAACATAAACAACAACAACCTATTGTGGATATTTTCATTAGACCTACTTTTGTGATTAACTTGGATGATGATGAAACCACTAATATTGATGAAAAAGTGCATAATAAGTTGAATTCATTGTTTTCTTCTTCTATGAGCTTAAATGATTGTCCTCCTAAAGAAAGTGTTGAAATTGGTGCTTGTCCTAGTTTGGCACTTGACATTGTCCCTTCAGCTAGTTTTCTACCTTCCACATATATTGAACAAGATTGGGATACAAATGACCTACCACTAGTTGACTTGCATGTGCCTTACTAGTCTTGTCTTTGATTTCTTTTTCATGTTCTTTGTGTGATTGCATGTGTGTAATGTGGACCCCCATACTATTTTGTTTCATGTGTCTTCATGTTCATTCCTCTATTTGTATCTACATTCTTCTATATGTCATAAATCCTTTAAATTTTCTCTATTGTCTTGTGTTTTCCTTTTCAGGTGGTAAAAGCACAAAGTTGTGTCACACTTTCAGCCAACTTATCAGCACAACTGAATTTAAGTATTTCTAACTAAAAATCAATTTTGGCCAAACATATGATCTAGTAAGATTCATTCTAGCTAAGTTAGATGCTTCCACAATTTTTTCAACTAAAATTGTTGGCTAAAAATGTATGGAGCACCACTTTGAGTCCAATTTACCAAAAAAATAAATTATTTGAAAAAAATTGAAGTTTCAATAACTCCTGCTAATGTAAACAACATTTTTAAAAATATAAAAATACCCTTTTGTAGATCCATAAGTGTAGTTTTCAAAAATATATTTATTTTAATAGTTTCATTATATTTTATATTTTATTTTTACTAAAAGTAGGTTTTTAGCACAAAATATTAGGTTGATTACTATTCCAAGGAAAAATACTAAAACTTATTAAAAAGAATTGAAAAAAATATGATGCACTAGATAAAAGAATCTATTTCAAGATGGTATAATTTTGTTTCCATTTTAGATAAATATTTAATATGAAAGTTGACATCTAATGAAAACAATTGTTTTTTTATTCACGCACATTTTAATATTTATTTAAAAATATATATTTATCAAAATTTGAAAAAAATATATACATGCACTAAAATTTCAAGTTATAAATACACAAAAAATTTGAAAGAAAAAAAAATTACTATAAAAAGTTTGACGTCCCATACAACTTCATTTTTCAGCATTTTATCAACAACTAAATTATAGTTTTAATTTATTAAAAACTAGTTTAAAATAATTTTTTATATATTTTTTTAAATACAAACATAAAATATACTAAAAATACATATTTTACTAGTTTACGTCTTTTTAAAACTCAAAACATATATGCCACTTTTTAGTGATTCAAGTTTAAAAATTGGATCAGCGTTGGCCATTTCCTTTATAAAGTGTGACACAACTTTGTGCTTTTACCCCGGGATGACACAAGGCATAGAAATATTTAGGTCTTTTCATGTTTACCCAAAATATTTTCTTTGTTTTCATTCTCTATGTGTCATTCTACCTTCATCCATGTGTTATTTGGAGAATGGTGATGTTTCTGAGGTCTATAATATGATTGTAGCAAAGACATACTAACCCTAAATCCATGGATCCCTTATGTGTTATTTTGGGATTTCATGTTGGGGGCAACCCATATTTTCCATGACATAGCTTTAGTTGGAAACATATGACTTGGCATAGGGATTTCTAAATAAGCTCTCATGTCTCCTTTATTTTTAGCATTTATTATTTGCTACTTTAAAGTAAATTGCTCACATTATGGTGTTTAGCAATTTCTTTAAATTGGGGGCATACATTAGCATTATAATTTTTAAAATTTGTGACATACATTATGTTTCATAGTGCGATATTCTTACTTCTTATGATGTCTTTTCTTTTTGTGGTGTCACTGGGCTTGATGTCCTCCAAGAGTGTGACCTTTCTTGGTATATGAATTTCCTCTTAGTGGTAACACCACCCATTGCATTCCCTAATTTTTGAGTCTTTTATCCTAGACTTTTCCTCTCTTGGATACTTTAGGCACGATGTTCCCTAAGAGAAGACCATATTGTTGCAAGGTGTGACCCTTGGTCTTCCTTGCTGCACTAGTGCTTGGGTTTGTGACATGGTCTAACCACCTCCTATGGTTCTTAACTGAAACTTGTATCAGGCATTGACAGGTCGATCTTTTGGTGCAATGACAAGTCCAAAAATTGGTATTAGAGCTTCTCATAGATTCAAACCCCTTGTTTGTGTTGAGGGGTTTTGTTGCAGGATGTGACCCTTGGTCTTCCTTGCAGCACTAGTGCTTGGGTTTGTGACATGGTTTAACTACCTCATGTGGTTCTTAACTGAAGCTTGTATCAGACATTAACAGGTTGATCTTTTGGTGCAACGACAAGTCCAACACATATATGAACTAAACAAAAATTTCTATTTGCATTTTTTTAATAAGTTTTTAGCATAACACAACTTGTTAACCTTATGATGCTCAAATTTCATTATTTTGTGGTCCCTTATCAACGTTATTAGAGGTATAGCTCTGGTATGGTTAGTACGATGAGAAGCCTATAGATCTGACATGAATTTCTCCTTATATGGTGAGAGACTATAGACCTGACATGACTTCTCACTTAGCCACTCTTTGGGGGCTCACCTAGTGCACAACTTGAGGTTCCATTAGCTCAAGTGACTGTGCATTGTTGTTTTCATAGTGGATAGCAAGTTCTTCTTGTGAACATTTTTGGACAAACAACTAAGGATTGATCCATATTGAGTTGGAAAAATATTTGATGCTTCATCCACCCTTTTTTTTTCCATTTATTTTACTCTTTGATATTCTATGATTGAGCATCTTGTCATTGTTACATATTTCTTGATTGTCTACTTTAGTGTGAGTTTGTACTTGTGCTCATCCTCTCACTAAAGTGGGGGATATATATGGTGATGGAAAATATATCCCTTTCCAACTTCTCACATGTTTAGGCCCTCCTAGTTACATTGTACCTAATTTTTCCTTAATTTAGCATTGTAAAATGTATTTATTTAAACTTTCACACTTATTTAGGTCTCCTTTAATTAATTGAGCTTAATTATTCATTTAATGTCCCTTTAATTCATTTTCTAGGCCTATTTAATTGCATTTTTTAAAGAGGAAACCCAACATTCATTAATTCCTAAATATAACACTTTACATGGAGCAATGTGTGTTCTAAGTTTAGGGACCTGGGATCCATTCATTTGGGTCCTTCATAGACCTTAGGAGCTAAATTTAAATTAAGTTTTGGTGGGATTTTATTGTCTCTAAGTGTATATTCATATGTTGGCTTGTGATATTTGAATTTTGAGAAATTAAGGATACATACGTATAAATATAAAGTCATTTCAGTAAGTTTCATCTAAGCAACCTAAGAGTTTTCATGCAAGTTTTCAAGATCTAAATTTGTGATCAAAGGAATTCAAGAGCATATTTATTATTTTTTTATTGTAGCAATCAAGATTGTATTGTCATATCAAAGTCCTCTTGCATCATGCATGTTTTTGGAGCTAACATTGTGATGTAGGTTTCATTATCAAGTCAAGCATTCAAAGCACTATTTCAAGCAAGATTCAAGTTCAAGATCCACATCCATTGATGTTAGTTCATGCAATTTGAAAATCTATATTCAAAGGTTTATTCAAGGGTTTGTTGAGTAGTAACATTGGTTTGTTTATTCTTCATTCCCTCTTTCATGCTTTTATTCATTTCTAGGTTTAATTACCAAAATGAGGTTTGACCAAGTCAAATCCCCATTCATCAAAAAATAATAAGTTTTCCCTGTCATGTTGTATTTGTAGATCTAGGTGGAAGAAATATTGAATATCTCTTGAAGACACAATTTGGAGAAGTTGACAAAGTTGTAAAAATTTTCATTAAAGTTGTCATCTCATGGAAACTCACATAAATTATTTTTGACATTTTGAATGTGAAATCTAGGAAAATGGAAAGCTCCTAATCTACATTAGAGGCTCCTAAAAGTTATAGAAAAATCCTAAACTTGGAACCATTTTCCCATGGGTGAATGCATCCCAAATCTACTTCAGAAAATAAGTTTTGGTGACTAGTAAACATCATTTTTCCCTTCTCTAATCTGTAATTTTATTTTTGGTCCATTAGTATTGAGCATAATATTTTTTTAAGTGCTAGATTGCATTTTGGTGTTGATTATATATTTTTATCTTTTTCTCCCTAAAGTGTTGTTTGAACTTGATCCCCATCCTTCAAGCATAAAAAGAAACCAGTAGATTTCTCCCATTGAATTGATTAACCAAGGGTTGTTAGTAAATTTTTTGTTGGGATCTTGTTTCTTGAATTAATTGAGGGAAGATAGGTTACCTCAGTTTCCATACTTTTCATTTTAGGTATTGACCTATTTTCCACCATTTAATTTTGGTGAACCTAACTTTTGAGCATTATAATTTTCTGATGTTCGAGTCCATTTTCCACCCTAGATCTAGATCTTGCATTGATTTTCATTACATTGCATTGATTTTCATTTCATTTAGGGTTGTTAACTTGCATTAACTTGCAACTCATTTATGGTTTTAGGTTTTCATTTTTGCATTCTTTAAAATTTGGAAAAAGCAAAAAATTTAGTCATTTTGTAAAGCATTTACATAGCATTTCATGATCAACACTTTAAAATAAAAAATTGAATTAAAATCAAATTTCAAATTAGGTCTCCTAGGTTTTCATTTAACATCATTGTGCACTTGCATTTAGACTTCATTTTCAAGAAATTTGAAACCATAACAACCTGTCTCAGTCCAAAACCTAAAAACCTTAAGAATTATCTCAGAAATCTAAAAAACCATTTTTAAAAACATTGAACTAGGACACATTTTCCCATGGGCTAATGATTTTCTGGTTAGTGCTTTTTCCTACATTTTTGGGCATAACAATCTCTATTTCCATATTTTTTTTATTTTCAATTTGTTACAATTTCTATAATTTTAGTTTACTGAAATTGATCATATTAAGGTCAAATTGTCAAAATTATTCAATTGTTTTAATTCAAAATTGCATTTAAACATCAATTTTAGGTTTTTGCATAGTGTAATAAAAAACTTATCTTTTTTAGAATCTAAAAATAGCTATCCCATTTTACATATTTGCATTGCATTGATTGTTAGTTGCATTCATCTAGTGCCTATCCTCCATTTTGGGTCCACCTAGGTTTGTGAAACTTGTATGAGCTTCACAACTTGGTGTCCTATTTCAAATACTATCATGAGACATAGTTTGAGACTCATGTCATCCCATGATACATCAATCATTGTGGATCTTGGGATATCTAACTCTTTCACTCATAATGTTGACACTAGTCAACCCACTATGGATCATATGTTTGACACTCCATTCCCTATGACCTCCTTACCAACAAACAATGTTACTAATTTTGAAACAATGGTTGTTAATGTACCTCAAGAGAAACTTATAAGAATGGATGAAGAATTAGAGAAATTTTAAAATTTTATGAGTTCTAATTACACAGTTGGTAATGTGGTTCCTATGATAGAAAACATAAGAAAGCTGATTAGAAATGACCAAGGACTATAATTTTTGTGTATCCTTAGTTACATCATTAAACATCACATGAACAATAACAAGAATGATTCTACAGATGCTATGGTCAACTCCGTTGAAGAAAAACCTCATAAGGGTTGTACTAATATCCTGCTTGACATCACTTTCTCACAAAATGACATAATTAAACATGCACCTAATGGTCCTCTTTACATAGTTGGAAGAATCAAAGACAAGCGTACTAATGGGATATCAATTGATCTCCTCTATGTAGAGAATTTGATCACTAAATAATTCTTGTTTGTGCATGATTTTTATCAAGATACTTATGAAAAACTAAAAGCATGGATCAAAACGCATAATGGTTTTGATTTGCCTATGATAGGTTCAATAACTCTTCCTTTGAAAGTAAAACCAAAAAAATTCAATATCTCATTCACCATCATCCTAACTTCAGACCAATTTCATGTGAGGTTAGGCTATCCATGGCTTCACTCCATGAATGTCCTCCCATTGGTTATGCATAAATCTTTAAATTTTCCAAGTGGAAATGAGATCATTACTATGCATCATAGTGGCTTTAATCTTGTGTCTTCCTATGGGAATTTCTCATTGGATTTGTTTTGGCCCAAACCTATTGAACCTGTTAGGCCTCGTGAAGACTTCTTTTCAAATCTTACGAAAAGTTTAAGGAAAAATTTATGGCATAATTATCCCTTAGCAATATGCCTCAATCCACAATTGAGATTCTTATCCATCATGAAATAATTGTTGAAACAAAATCCCTTCCAAGTAATTGAGCTCAAAAAATAGAAAATCCTCCACCCATTTCATATAAGAGAGCACAATATAACAAAATTAGTCCCATTGTGCCTCCTAAAATCAAAAAAGTTTTCAAAGATAAAGAGAAAGTGGTCAAACAACCTACCATGGTTCCTTCCATTCCTCCCTTTAGGAAAGAAAATAAACCTATGGTTGATAAAACCTCTCCTACACAATTACAACTTGAAAATCAAACAAAGCGAAACTGAATTGCTAAAAAGTGGACATATACTTTGTTCTATTGCTCACTTGTTACAAGCGAAAGAAGAAAAGAACCACATAGAAAATAAAAATCCAATTTTGTCTCAAGCCTCGTATGATGCCTCTTCACCTTCGCTGCAACATAAACAACAAAAACCTATTGTGGATCTCTTCATTAGACTTGCTAATTTGATTAACTTGAATGATGGTGAAACTGCTACAATTGATGAACACGTGCATAATAATTTGAATTCATTGTTTTCTTCTTTGATAAGCTTAAATGATGATCCTCCTAAAGAGACTATTGAACTTGGTGCTTGTCCTAGTTGGCACTTGATGTTGTCCCTTCAGCTAGTTTTCTACCTTTTGCATATATTGAACAAGATTGGGATGTAGATGACATGCTATAGGTTGACTCACATTTGCCTTATTATTCTTGTCATTGTTTTCTTTTTCATGTTCTTTATGTGATTGCATGTGTGTAAAGTGATCCCCCATACTATTCTTTTTTATGTTTCTTCATGTTCATTCCTCTATTTGTATCTACATTCTTCTATATGTCGTAAATCCTTTATGGTTTCTCCATTGTCCCATGTTCCTTTTGGGGATGACACAAGGTATCGAAACATTGATGTCTCTTCCATGTTGACCCAAAATATTTCCTTTCTTTTCCCTCTATGTGTTTCATTCTTCCTTCATCGATGAGTTATTTGGGGAATGATGATGTTTTCAAGCTCTATAATATCATTGTAGAAAAGACATATTGACCCTAAATTTGTGGATGCCTTATGTGTTATTTTTTGGATTTCATGTTGGGATCAACCCCTCTTTCCCATGGCGTAGCTTCATTTGGAAACATATGCTTGGAATGGGGCTTTCTGAATAATCTCTCATGTTTCCTTTATTGTTAGCATTGGTTATTTGCTACTTTAAAGTAAATTTATCATAGCATGGTGTGTATCAATTTCTTTAAAGTGGGGGCATACATTGACATTATCATTTTTCAAATTTGTGACATGTTTTATGTTTCATAGTGCTATCTTCTTACTTCTTGTGATGTGTATTTTTCTTGGTGGTGTAATTGGGTCTGATGTCCTCCAAGATTGTGACTTTTCTTGGCATATGACTTTCCTCTTAGTGTTAATTTTATGCATTGCATTCACTAAGTTGTGAATCTTTTATCCTAGACTTGTCTTCTCTTGGAGACATTAGGGACGATGTTCCCTAAGAGAAGACCATACATGAACTAAGAAAAATCCCTTTGAACATGTCTATTTTCATTTTTTTCATAAGTGTTCAACATAACATAGCTTATTAACCTTATGAAGCTCAAAGTTCATATTTTTGTGGTGCCTTCTCAAGGTTATCAGAGGTATAGCATTGGTATGGTTTGTACAATGAGAATCCTGCAACCTTGGCATGACTTTCTCATTATACAGTGAGAGCCTATAGACCTGGCACAACTTATCACTTAGCCACTTTCTGGGGGTTGACCTAGTTCACATCCTGAGGTTCCATTAGCCCGAGTGAGTGTGTGTAATTGTTTGCATAGTGGATACCGAGTTCTGCTTGTGAACATTTTTGGACAAACAACTAATGCTTGATCCACATTGAGTTGGACAAACAGTCGAGGCTTAATCCACCCATTTTTTTTATTCCTTTTCTTTTAGTCTTTGATATTGTATGATTGAGTATCTTGTCATTGTTGTATATATATGTCTTGATTTTCTACTTTAGTATGATTTTTTGCTTGTGCTCATCCTCTCACTAAAGTGGGGGCTAAATATGTAGTGATGGAAAATGTATCCCTTTACAATTTCTCACCTGTTTGGTCCCTCCTAGTTAAATTGGACCTAATGTTTCCTTAATTTAGTGTTCTAAAATATATTTATTTACACTTTCACACTTATTTAGGACTCGTTTAATTAATTCAGCTTAATTATTCCTTTATTGGCCCTTTAATTCATTTACAATCCTATTTAATTACATTTTTCGAAGAGGAAACCTGACATTCATTAATGCCTAAATATAACACTGTACATGGAGGAATGTGTGTCCTACGTTTAGGGACATGGGATCCATTCACCTAGGTCCTCCCTAGACCTTAGGACCTAAATTTAAATTATGTTTTTCATGGGATTTTAAGGTCTCTATGTGTATACTCAGATGTTAGCTTATGATATTTGAATTTCATGAAATTAAGGATACATACCTATAAATATAAGGTCATTTCACTAAGTTTCATATAAGCAACCTAGGAGTTTTCATGCAAGTTTCCAAGAGATAAAGTTGTGATCAAAGGCATTCAAGAGAAAATTTATCAGAGTTTTATTGCGACAATCAAGATCATATTGTCATATCAAAGTCTTCTTTCATCATGCATGGTTTTGGAGATAACATTGTGATGTAGGTTTCATGATCAAGTCAAGCATTCAAAGCACTATTTCAAGCAAGATTCAAGTTCAAGAACCACATCCATTGAGGCTATTTCATGCAAGTTGTAGATCTATATTCCAAGGTTTATTCAAGGGTTTGTTGAGTAATAACATTTTTTTTCATTCTTCATTCCCCGTTTCATGTTTTTATTCATTTCAATGTTTAATTACCAAAATGGGGTTTGAACAATGAAAACCCCCATTCACCAAAAACAAAAAAAAATCCCTCTCATGTTGTGTTTGCAGATCTAGGTAGAAGAAACCTTGAAGATCTCTTGAAAATAAAATTTGGAGAAGTTAAAAAAGTTGCAAAAGTTCTCATAAAAATTGTAATCTCATAGATACTCACTTAAAGAAATTATTTTTGACATTTCGACTATGAAACCTAGGCAAATTGAAAGCTACAGATCTACATTAGAGGCTCCTAAAATCTATAGAAAAATCCTAAACTTGGACCCATTCGCCCATGACCAAATGAGTCCTAGATCTGCTTTAGAAAAGCAATTTTGGTAAGTAGTAAACATCATTATGCCCTTCTCTGATCTACAATTTTATTTTTTTCTTAGTTAGTATTGAGCATAATATTGTTGTTTCAAGTCTTAGATTGCATTTTGGTGTTTATTTTATATTTTTATATTTCTCCCCAAAGTGTTGTTTGACCTTCACCCCCATCCTTCAAGCATATAAAGAAACTAGTAGATTTCCCACATTGAATTGATTCACCTATGGTTTGTTAGTTAATTCTTTATGGGGATGTCATTTCTTGAATGAATTCAGGGAAGATAAGTTACCTTGGTTTCCATACTTTGCATAACTTTAGGTACCCACCTATTTTCCACCATTTCAATATCTTTAAAGTTGTAATTAAAAGATTGTGGAATTCACAAGAAAGAGGATCAATTAATCCTTTATGTACTTTCCAATATAGGTATAGAATATTTTGTGTTTGTATCAACATTCTACTCTACTAAAAGTTCTCTTGGAGCCTCATGGTCAATGCTCACACTTGATAAATTTATTGTTGACCTTATAATAAAGCAAGGAAAGTTAATTAAAGTGGGTAGTTTTATGTCTACTAAGCCTCAAGCCCTTTTTGGAAGGAATGAAACACAACAAACTTCAAAAGGAGAGAAGAAGAACACTAAAAAGGATAAGGAAGTTAAGAAAGAAGGAAAAGTTGATAACTCCAAAAATAATTCTCAAAGAAAGAAGAAATTCAAATGTGCCTTTTGTAAAATTCCTTGACATGATGACCATCAACACATGAAGTAACATTTTTGGTCTAGTTTTGCAACATTTCAATGGGTATGTGCAGAATCATAATGGAAAAAATAGGCCCTTAAGTGGCGAAAAATTCATAAAAATCAGAGTTAGGAAACTTGACATAAAAATTTGAATAAGTTATCTATATTATTTCAAAATTATGTAAGAATAGAATCTATAGAAAATTGAATGTAGTTTCTAAACTATTAGGTTTATTTTAAAAATATACATATATTTGGTGAAAATTTGAAATTTCAATGCAGTAGTACTTAAATTTCAAGGAAGAAATAAGAAATAGGTGTCTGTTTGACCACCCTAACCACAATAAAATCATAATATTTTTTATAAGATTTTAGATTTAAGTAGAGGACTCATGTCCTGATGTGATGCATGGTTTTTTATAATCTTTTTCCAAGTAAATAATTAATTATGATTTTTTTATTACAACTTTTAAAAAATATAAAAACTCATATGTCTAACCACCTTAACTTGGTCAAAACTTCATGATTTTTTTTTAATCCTATAGTATGCAAGGCATAGAATGTGACACATGTTTCAGATTCAAAAAAATTGATACCGTTTGAAAGCTATAGATTTTTTTTTAATCATCCTATCAACTAGGACTTTAGTCATAATTCAAATAGAAAATGAATAATAATTATTTATTAAATTCAAAGTAAAGCATAATTTATATTGGTGGAAAGTTGACAATCTCCTTTAAAAACCCTTTTCGTTTCATCAATTTTGGGTAAAAAAAAGTCATCAGCCACATACCCTACACATACCCATCATATCGCCACTTTTTGGCCCATCATGATCCTGCACATACCCTAATTCAAAAAATGGAGACCGTTGTGGAGAAGACCATTTGGGAAGTGGGATTGAGTGATTTTAATTTGAACTCAATCCCAAGAAATCATGGTGACTTCCAATTTGGCCAATCTACGGATTTGAGGCTATCTATTGATTTTTTTGGGAAGGTTGGATCATGCGGTGTGGATGCTTTGGTGCTCTCTGTTGGAACTACTAGGAAGGATGGGTTGTGTGGTGTGGATGTGGTCAAAGATGTGATCTCTGAGGGTAAGTGTGTGGTTGAGGCTTCCAAGGATTTTTTGTTGGCTATCCATCAACGAAGGTGCCTCCAAAGGTGCCTAGGGGTCATGTGGCTTCTGGTGATATTATGTGGGCCGCAACTGTGGAATCTTCTATGGGTAATCCAATAAATCCCTAGATTGAGCATGTTTCGATGGGAAATAGCTGGCCGGTGGGGTAGTCATCTTTGCTTAGGTAGAGATGGGCTGACCTTTTCTCCTCAAAGCTTAAAGGTAAAGGTGTTGCATCTGAATCATTGTCTTCTTCTAATGTTGAAGGTGAATTTTCCTTGTCCATTCCAAACCCTCTTGTGGAAAAAAATATAGTCATAATGGAATTTTCTCTAGTAGGAAATTTTCTAGGTCCTAGACCTAACATTGAGGAGTTCCACACCTAGGTTCATAAGAAGTGGGCTTTGAAGGGTCAGGTTAAGGTTGGGGCTATGGCTAAAGGATTTTTTTCCTTTTCCTTTTCTTGTGATGAAGACCTCAGAGTGTTTTATGCAAAAGGTTCATGGTCTTTCAGGTGTCTTACCTTGGTGTTACATCCCTAGGAGCCTAGGATGGATCTCTTTAAGTGCCTCTTTCATTCAGCTCTAGTGTGGGTGAAGTTTCCAAACTTTCCTTTGGAATATTGGGATGAAGAAGTGTTTAAGACGGTGGCCAATTCATTTGGGAGGTAAGTACCTATTGATTAGGACTCTCTCTCTAGAAGGAATTTGGTTACAACAAGATTTTGTGTTATGATTTACCAAGATGTTGTGATGACTATTTTTTTCACCTTAACTCAAAGGTGGGCTCCTAGTAGAAACAAATTACTTTTGAAAAATTTCTATTTGCATGCTTCAAATGCAGAAAAGTAGGTTACTAGGCTAAGGATTGCTCTGCTAAGGCAATCTCGCCCAAGGTTGTTCCTCAACCTAAAGTTTGGAAGGTTAAGGAGGCAAAGGTGACTTTAGCTCCCATGGAGCAGGGTGAGTTAGTAGCTGGAAAAGTCATGGAGGGTGAAGCTAATATGGATGACCAATTTCTTCCTCAGCCCAAGGGGACAAGGAGATTAAGAAGTATGTGGATGAGGTTGTTGTCCAGTCTATGAACCAGGATGTCCAAATCATGTTTCAAATACTTTGTGCTCCCCTAAATGTACTATTATGGAGCCTATTATCACCCTGTTTCTTCTCCTCTAGATCATGCATATGGGCTTGTGGCTAGAGAAGGTGCTTTGGTGGTTGCAGATATAGGGAGTAAGGATGAAGAAGGTTATATTGTAGTGAGGAGAAAAAATAATTCCTCTACTTCTCCTCCCCATCAATCCCATGAAGGTGTTACCATGAGAAGGAAGAAGTAGACTATGGGTCCAAGCAAAGGGGTTAGGGGAGACCTTCTCTATAGAAAAGTAGGGAGAGGGATTGCAAGTGAGATATTGCACAAGGGGTTCAAAAAAATCTCTTTGATTTGTGCTCTAAGAGCACCCCCTCATTGTGAAAATTAATATTATTTCCTGGAATATTAGAGGGTTGAATAATGTGCACAAGTAGGACCACCTAAAGAACTTGATCTGGGACAATAAGCTAGACATTTTTTTTGATTCAAGAAATGAAAATGAAAATTGATAAGTTGGAAGCTTTAAATAATTTCTTCTTTAAGGATTGTGGCTTTCATGGGGTTAGATTTGAGGGAGTTTCAGGGGCATTGCTACCTTTTGGAATGATAGGCTGTTTAAAGGTCCCAATTGCAAATGATTTTAACCATGTGGAGATGAAGTTTATTTTGATTAGGGAGTCTTAATCTTGGGGTATCTCCAAAGTGTATGCCCCTAATATGAAGAGGGCTAGGAATGTGGGATGATCTTGGGTGTCTTTAGACTAATTTTCTAGATAGCCCTTGGATGGAGATGGGAGACTTCAATACTCCCCTTTGTGACAATGAGAAAGTGGGTGGTTGCTAAGCCAATCATGATAGTCATCTAGATTTGAGAATATTCATTGATGACAATGCTTTTTATTGATGTAAAGATGACAGGGGCCAAGTTTACCTGGTCCAACAGGCTTGTTTATGCTAAAAATATTCAATTCAAGTTGG
Organism: Sequoia sempervirens; assembly: GCA_007258455.2. Classification (NCBI taxonomy): domain Eukaryota; kingdom Viridiplantae; phylum Streptophyta; class Pinopsida; order Cupressales; family Cupressaceae; genus Sequoia; species Sequoia sempervirens. Next base: position 60,890,408 of record VDFB02049217.1, read on the forward strand.
ATAGAGCCTTGACATTGGCTTCGTGGTTTGTGGATTTTTGCTACTCCCTATCCATGATTAAGAGATGTGGTTTAGATAACTTCCCTATCTCTTTTGTGGCCGATAGGCTTGGGGGTAAGAATGCTTTCATTTCCAGTTTGAAGATATGTGGTTCAGAGATCCTAGGTTTGTGGATTGTATTAAGAAATTGTGGTAAGTGAAGATTGATGGTAGTGCAATGTTTAGAGTAGCCAATAAGTTGAATTTTTTGAAGAGAAATCTCAAGAAATGGAATAGAGAGTCATTTGGTCATATTTTTGACTCTAAGAATTATATTATTCAAAGGTTGGATAGTGTTTAGGAAGTCATTCAGTCAAAGGGTTTATCTGAGGATCTCCAGTTGCAAGATTCTAGTTGCAGGAGGATGGTCTTCTTGCTTAGATTCATGAAATTGTGCAATTTGGTTAAAGTCTAGAGACCACAATTCACAGTTCTTTCACCTTACTTGCCTTAGGCATAAGTCATCAATAGGATCTCCTCTATTATGGTTGATGGTAAGCTATTGGAGGATGAGGAGGCTATTAGGAGGGTGACTACTAATTTCTTTTAGCATCTACTTAGGGATGATCTTGTGTGGGACCAAAATAGTTACCCCTCATCTAGTTTTAGAGAACCTAAATGGGGAGCTAACTACCATCCCCTCTTCTTTGGAAATCAAGGATGTAGTCTTTTCTTTTGAAGGGAGTAAGGACCTAGGCCTGATGGCTTTCCTTTTCTATTCTATCAGTCATGTTGGGAGATTGTAGCGGAAAATGTGTTTAATTCCACCAGGGAGTTCTTTGGATCTAGAAGACTACTTAGAGAGTTGAATGCAACTTTCCTTGTCTTGATCCCCAAGTTTTTTGATGCTAATAGCTTTGGTGAGTACCACCCGGTCAGCTATAACTCCATCTATAATTTTTTTTTGAAGGTGCTCACCACTAGATTGAAAAAGTTTCTCCTTGATCTAATCTCAAAACATCAAAGTGGCTTTGTTAAGGGACATCAAATCCTAGACTCTATACTAACTATCCATGAAATTTACCATTCTCTTAATGCTAACAAGGGCTTCTTCCCAAAACTGGATCTCCTCAAGGAATATGATAGGGTAAACTAGAGGTTCTTGAATATGGTTTTAGAATGCTTTGGATTTTGTCACAAGTTTCTTCAACTTGTTCAACAACTCATCTCAAATCCTTCTTTTGCTATTCTATTGAATGACTCTACTTCTTGTTTTTTCTATAGTTCACGTCACTTGAGACCAGGAGATCCCATTTCTTTTTTTCTATTCATCTTGATGGTGGAGGCTCTTGGTAGAAATATCTAGAAGTCTTTGTAAATCGGGTTACTAAAGGGTCTCTTCCCCTCTTCCAGATGTGAGCCTATTACTCATCAACAATTTGATGATGACACTATTTTGATGGGTTAATCTTATGTCCGTGAAGTCAGAACCATGAAGGGGTTGATTAAGGCTTATGAGAAGGCTTTTGGCCAACGTTTTAATCTTCCTAAGAGTAAATTTTTTTTTCCTTAACACCCCTGAAGCTTTGCAATTAAATCTTTCCAAGATTCTTTCTTGTAATAGGGGTGAGCTCACGTCTACCTACATGGGGCTTCCTTTGTGTATTTCCATTATTTCAAAGTCTTTCTAGCTAGGTCTGTTGGACAAGTTCAGTAGAAAGTTGGTAGGTTGGAAAGGGGTGCTTCTGAGTCAGGTAAGGAAGGTACAACTCATTTCCTCCACTCTTCAAAATCTACCTCTATATGCAACAAGTCTTTTTAGAATTCCAATAAAATTTGAGGAGAAAATGGAATAGATCATGAGAAGATTCTTGTGGTCGTGTGTTGAATCCAAAGCTAGAATTCCTCTTGTGGCTTGGGATTTGGTTTGCAATTCAAAGAAATCAGGTGGTCTTGGCATTAGAAACTTAAAAGAATTCAATAAGGAATTATTGTTGAAGAATGTTTGGAGGCTCCTCAATGGGGAAGCTAGTTAGGACTTTCTGGCTAGAAACAAATATTTGCATGGCTTTGGGAGAACTTGGAATATGCTAACTTCTAATGATATCCCTTCTATTTCTTGTTTTTGGATAAATATATTACCTTACAGGGACTTGATTGCTAATGGTGTTAGGTGGCTATTGGGTGATGGTATCATAATTATTTTTTGGGAAGATGCTTGGTGTGATTTTAAAAATTTGATGAATTTTCCCTAGGCCTCTCCTATTATTCCTATTTGCAAACATCTCTTTGGTATTAGGGTGGCTAACTATAATTTATACAATGGGGAGTGGAAGAATTTTTAGGATTAAGACCCATCGTTGAAGGTTTTAAAGGATTTCTTGTGCAATGTTCGTATTCCCATTATTCCTAGACCAGATAGGGTTGTTTGGGCCCCCTGTGCTAATGGTAAATTTTTGGTGGCCTCTACATTTGTTAATTTGTTGGAAAATATTGATTATTTTCCTTTCTAGGAGAAATTATGGAACAAGATGTTGATCCCCAAAGTGAATGTATTCTTTTCACTTCTTATGCAAGGTAAAGTATTAATGCAGGATAATCTTTGTAAAAGGGGATTTGCACTTTCGAAAAAATATATTCTTTGTGAAGCTGATGCTGCGAGTTTTTCCCATATATTCCTTGGGTGTTAATTTTCCTCTCTTCTATTGAGTAAATTTCTTTTCCTATGGAATTTGGATTGGGTCTTCCTGGACTCCCTTGGTAATTTTGTTGACTAGTGGAAGTGTCCCTCCACCTCCTCTACTCTTTGGTGGCTTTGGGATCTTAGGGACCCATATATTGCATGGGGAATTTGGAAAGAACAAAACAATAAAATCTTATGTGACTCTAAACTCAATGTTAGTAGTCATTTCATCAAGATTTGTTAGGCGATCTTGGAGAATTTTTCTCTCATTGGGTCTGATTCACCTCATTGTGCCCCATCTGCTTGCCTGGTTGGGTATTACCTTTTGGTGATTTCTAATTGGAAGATCCCCCTCTATTCCTTCTTAGATCTCTAAGTCCAACTTGAATGCTAGATTGAGCACTAAATGGAGACCACCACCTTCAAGGTGGGTTAAAGTTAATTTTGATGGGGCAGCTAAGGGTAACAATGGGCCTACATGTTGTGGCAGGTTGTTGAGGAATAAGGATGGAAGACTCTTAGGAATGGTGGCACTCCCATTGGGAAATCAGACAAATCACTTTGTTGAGGCGGAGGATTTGTTTATAACCATAAAATATGTTGTGGATAGGGGTTACTATAAAATATTGGTAGAAGGTGATTGTTTAAACATCATCAATTATCTACGTGGCACCCATAGACCTAGATAGAATGTTGATCAATTAATAAAGGATACTATAATCATGTTAAGTTCTTGTGAAGAGATCTGTGTATCTCACATTTTTTGAGAAGGAAATTCTTTGGTAGATTTTTTTGCCAATGAGGCTATTAGGGTAAATGAGTATTATGCATGGGAGGAAGGCTCGCTCCTTCCCTAAAAAGCTAGGATCTTAATGAGAAATGATTTTTTTGGCTAAGCCTATGCGATGGTGTCATTTAATTTTTAGTACCACTTCTCGAGTCACAAGCTTTGTGGTTTTGGTTTGGATTATTGGCTATCAATCGAATAGTAATTGCAAGGGCTTTCTACATCTAGCTTTTGAGGAAATGGGAGGTGATAGGAGTAGAATTGAGCCACATTCTTTTGCAAGCCTGAGGAAGAAGAAGAAAATTTGGAGCATTCTTCAGCATGGGAATTTTGCATTATTCTTAGAAAGATTGCATGGGCATGACTCGAATGCTTTAGTGGAGTTTGTTTCTTGTTGGCATAACCAAAAACTTTAGATAAAGGACTTGGTAGTCGATATCAATGAGGATTTGATTGCTACTATGACTAGGTTACTGATGGTTGTCCATAAGTTATATAAGGACAAGAAGATTAACGAGGAAGCAATGGCTCAATTCTTCAAAGGTGATGAAAGGAAAAAAATTATCAAAATGGAAAGTTAGGGATATGAGTAGAAGTCTCTCAAGAAGGTATGGGAAAATATTGCAGAGGTGATAATGCGGTATGTGACTTTGGAAGGTAGGTTCACTATAATACTTGGCCATCATTTTACTCTTTTAAACCATTTTAGACATGGGTTATTTATTTCCTTTCCCTTTTTTCTTTTGTCTTCCATGGAGGTCTCTATTTATGCTCACTTAAAAAATAGGAGGGCTTTGGTTCTTCATGAGGGTCTCATTCTTTTAATCATGGAGCATATTAAATCCCTTGTCCTCGCCTCTACAATTAAGGGTAAGGAGAAGGTTCTAAGTGAAGCTTTTGGCTCTTCTGGATTGGTTACCAGTATTGCTGAGGAAGAGGAGTGGAATGAAAAAGGACGAGGATGGGTCCCCAACCCTTGTGATTACCTCCTCGAAAAAAAGGAATAAGGGTAACCTTAATAGCAAATGGGTAGCTAATAGCCTTATTCTAAATGAGTTAGATTCCCATTCTAATGGTAAGGATATGAAGGTAGGCTCTGGTAATTCCACACCCAAGAATGAAGCTTTGGATGTTGGCCAAGGTGACACTGTGGTTGGTGTTAAAGAGGAGGGATTTCAGAAGAATGTGATGACAATGGAGGCAAAGTATAAGATGAGAAGGGCTTCCAAACACATTTCCAAGTTGAAGAACCAAGCCTCAAAAGATATGGTTAAGGATACCACGGTGCTCTGTGAGGAGTATAGGGAAATTTCAGTCATCTCAAAAAGAAACATCTAAGATTAGTAGTGCCTTCGGTAGATTTCATTTCCTTTGTACTACCTCAAAGACACATACTACTATGCCATGAAGCAAAATCAAACATAGTTCATTTCCCACATTAACCCTTAGAGAAAATTTAATGTTAATTACACCAGTTCCAAACAAAAGCCGTAAATAGATTCTATCACGCAGAACCATTAAACATGAAAGATGGAACAAAAGATATAAAAACAAAGATTTACATGGGGCAAATCCTTTTGGGTAAAAAAACCTGTTGGGACTATAAATTTTTTTCACAATTTCAGTATCTTGCATTCATAAACCCCACATGCTAGCCACATTTTAAGAGTAGAGAGTATCATAAATGGTTGTAATTCATTCCACATATCATATCCACCAATGATCCCATAAAATTTGACCTTTTGACACACCAAAATCCCTCTGGTCATCACTAAGTAAGAGCTCCTAATAAACAATCCATATCGGCGTGACTAGGTCCAGGTCTCTCTGAACCATAAGCTACAACCTTTCAATTTGGGAATTTCTTGCATATCGAAAAAAGGTCAACATTGTCACAGTGATCAAAAGGTTAAGAGGATACATATTTGGGAAGACAATTCCTATCGTCTTATCAACAAAAAAGGTTATCAACAAGAGTAATACTATTAGAGTGAAATTGTCATGTCATCCCAAGCATATATGTCATGTCGATGGATTTTCATCGATAAGAAATTCACTGTGTCTCACCAATAAAACAAAGGGAAAAATGTCAGGGAGACATGTGCTATTGGGGTGAGTTTCATATCTCTTTCCAACTTCATATGTCATGCCGATGAAAATAATTTTGGCAAGACTCTTGTCGATTCATTCGAAGGAAGCGACTAATAAGAGAAATACAATGGGGAGACTAATGCTATTGGAGGAACTTTTAGATCTCTTAGCGATGCTCATTCTCATTCCAATAGAAGTATGAATAGATTAAAATTTCATTGGGATGACACTTGGTGACAACTTTGATATCTAAGTGACTTAATAAATCTCTTCCCGAAGATGATATGGATAAAAGATTGATAAGAAAATAGTTATTCAACATTGGTGAGAATGCTATTTGATCTCCCAAAACCTATAAGATGTTTAATGAAAAATTTTCTTGGTTCAAACAAATAAATCAGCCAGAGTTTGAATAAGCATCGCTGATATAATCATTTGGTCTAACAGTGAGAAGTTCAAAAAATCTGCTACACTTGTGCTGAGAGTTGGACATTTATGGTTGCAGGAATAAACATTGTATAGATAATTCTCTAAGTGAAAGAAGAATAATTAAGGAGAATTTGTAGGACTAAAAGTGAAAGCAATGGGAGAACGGGAAAAGGTTAGAGAAATTCATGCAGCTGGAGATTTTCTAGTAAGCTTGTGAATTCTCTACAATTGTATTTTCAATTATGTCAATTTGAGAAGATTAAATGGAGGGTTTGAGCTCTGGGAATTTGAAAAGTAGAAAACAACAGAGTGAGGGTAGCCAACCTAGGAGTAAGAAGTTAAAAATTCAAACAATAGATGAAGAAAAAACAAGCAAGAGAAAATTGAACCAAGATCTTATTGAGCAATTTCCTAGTTCAGGACCAAAATCTAGGCATTTTGCACAACTTAGGGAATATGTGGAGAGATTTGAGAACAAGTGCAGGCATATTTGGGATGTGTGGACTCCAATTCAAGGATATTAGTTGTTTATATTTCATTTTCATTGGACGAATAGGTTTGAGCCAGTATGCAATCCTTGGAAGTTAAACCTTAGAAAATTAGTTGTCCCTAATGTATTTGTGAATGTGGAACTAGTGAAACTCCTAGCTACCCACTACAATCCAAACCTCAAGACTATTTACAATTCAATAGGTAAGCCTTTTATACACCTATTAGAAGCTACAATTTGTAAAGTTTTTTAACTAAATGACACAAGTGATGAGGCTATTGTATATGAAGCTTTGAAGAAATAATATTGGAGAATGGACACAACTTATAGAGGGTGGAGGTTATCATTGCATAGGCCCCAGAAGGACATAATTATAGTTCCACTTGATGATACTGATAGGCCTCCATTTCATGTAGTCTTATTTGAGCCCTATGTAAAATACACATACTTCTCAATGTGTCAGGTGTTAAGGACTTTGGCTTCTTAGTTTATGTCAATGGTCCCAATGGTGATTGCAACCGATGTTCAGTATCACAATTCCAGAACATTTGATTATGCTTCATATATTTTCAAAGAAATTGATTCAGGTCTAATGGAATTTAAAAATAGATCCCCTATTTTTCATTTCAAGAATTACTCTATTTTTATGCATATAATAATGTATCATGGACTGGATAGGAATTGGGGATGTGGCTAGAGGAGTTAAGGATTTCATAGTTTGATAAGGAGGGTAAATTGTTACAAATTCAATTATGGACTGCTATTTGGGATAGCATATTTGCAATTCAAGTTTTGTTCATTTTGAAGAGTTTTTTTTTCAAGCCATTGTAGAAATTTTTTAACTATCCTTGTGATCACTCATTATCTAATGAGATTAAGAGGTTCCTCAGGCCTAAGGATTTCAATGGGCCTATTGGTCACAACTAGGGAGATTGGTACTATTTTGAGGATGCTACTATGATTAGGTTTTATGGTTTTGATGGCACACCATTTATTTTGCCAAAAATAGTACCTGAAAAAACTGCTTACTTGGAGATTGTTAGACAGATGGACTACTCAAGTGTTATGAATCTAGGTTCCTTTGGAAATCATGCATTCATTCCAAGTACTTTATGCTTTGGACATTTCACTGTACTATCTAAGGAGGGGTATGACTTGATTCTGGATATAATATTGCATTTTAATTTGAAAGGGCTCCACCAAGGAAAGGGTTTGATCCAGAGGGATACATTGAATTTTCTAGAAAAAAAGATGAACTTGGGTGGGTATGATCATATACCCTATCCATATGATGACTTGATCAGGAACATGGAAGAGATTGAAGCTAAAAGAGCTATTGATGAATATAATAGGGGAGTAGATCAAAGGGTGAAATAAATGAAAGAAACAAAGTTATTATCCTCTAGTGAAGATTCATCTGATGATAAGGAGTCCCAAGGACCAATTACGAAAATTTCAAAATTGAGAATTGAGGATTATAAGTTTCCACTTACAGAGCAGGAAATTGAAGAAAGCTCTCATGTAAACACATATAAGATGTCCTATAGGTCCTTTGTTGCTAATGATGAGTTTATAAAGTCCCCATAATTCAGACCCTTCTTGTACAAACAAAAAGGAAAATCAATTAGAGAGTTTGTTGCAAACATAACACCAAACAATGAGGATAAACTATTGAATGATTTGAAATTAAGTGTAGAAAAAGAGATGAAGGATATGAATCCAGAGCAAGGAAGGAAATTATTGGAGGAATTAGGTGTAATGATTCTCTCAGGTTTGGACTTGAATTCTACTCTTGTTTTTGAAAGCTTCTTGAAAGATAATAGTGCCACACACAAGCTTACCCCTGAAGGAGTTACAGAGGTGTACATGGGATCAAAGTATAATCCTAATTAAGGTTCTCTCATGATTTAGGCCTTGTACCCACCACATAAGAAGTCTATAATCATTGATACTAAAAAATCCTTCAACCATGTCATGACACTAAAAGTTGGAGAGGTTGATCCTATAGCTACAGTTGAGATTGGCATCAATGTTGCTAAATTAAATAAATCTCAAATCCAAATGCTGATAAAAGAAAATATGTATAAAATGAACATTGTGAGGATACTTAAAGAGAATTATTACATGAAGGATGTGGTTAAAAATACAGTGAAGGAATCTACTAAGTTTTTGACTCAAGGAGAAAGCTCTCAAACAAAGGATAAGTGGGAAGAATTAGATACATATGCCCAAGGAAAATTTGATGCACTTTATGTAGTATTTAGGAAGAGATAGGATAACTTAATGGTCTAGATGAACAAGCTCTAGGGAATTCACTCAAAGAACTATGCTACAAAACAAGAGCATAAAAGAATCAATGACATAGTTCAGGAAAAATTTTAGGAAATACAAAAGAGAGATACTTTTGATAATGAAGCTATCACTACTGCTAGGGAGATCATAAGAAAGCATAATGGTTTCCATGAAAAACTACAAGGAGATGCAAAAGGAATTGTTAATGCCACAAGAAAAGCAATACCAACATTCTTTAGTAATGGAAAGTTAAAAATTAGGAATGATTGGATTAAAGAATGCAATTTGATGTTACAAAAAGCATTGGAAGTGGCTACATGTAAAGACTCGACTTTGGATGAAGCGTGTGAGTAGATTGAGAAGATGGTGATTACAAACATAGTAGCCTGAAACACGTCGAAGGATGCTGATACCCATAAAAGACGAGATTATTTGGATATTTATCAAAATTCCATTTATGGCTAAATAGATCCTAAGTGTCTATGTTTAACTATTCTTAGTTGTGGTTAGTATCAAAATACATTCATGAAGGGGTGTGTCATCTTCAAAGTTTTGATATATAAGTTAGTTACATAGTGATAAAAAGATATAGGCAAATAGGGATAGATATATAGTAGAAGGCTTCCATGATGTTTTCATTTCAAAAGACCATGTTGCAAGCATAATTTTGAGGAGATCAATGAAAGATATTCAATTATGTGGCTTCATATTGGTATCAATTGTTTGTTGAATATATTCAATTATTTGGTTGTCTCCAACATAATATTTCCTTTTTGTTTAAATTGGTGTATCAAAGATATGTTCAATTTATCAAAGCACATTTGTTGTTCTTGTGTGATGTGATTAATTGGTATCTTTTAAAGAATTAAAACCCTTGGAATCAGTCACAGTAATCTAGAAGTGTTATTTGGATTAGTAAGAAGAATCATATAACTAGGACTACCATTTTGTCTCCAATTTGGTATTATCTATTGTTCCTATGTGATTTATTCAATTGGTTCTTTCAAGTAAAGATTAAAAATAATTTTAATAAACCATAAGTTACTTGGTTGTGTCAGTTGGATCCAAAAGTAAAGTTTGTTAGTCACTTTCCTGCACGTTTATACAAGTTATAAACAAACATTTAAGTGTGCCAAATAGTTTGAGTTACAACCGATACAAGTCATCCATTCTAGATCTTCATTTGACTCCATTTACCCAACAATCACCCATTTCATTATTCAGTTTTATCAAATCTATTTTCAAAACCTCACATCTATTAACTGAACATATTAAATTTCACCTTGATATTTCTTATACAATTTATACCAGATTAGGATTATATCTTTCCACTCTCAATTGCCATTGTGGATAGATTGCTTAAGTAGGAAACACACAATTCAAGTCTACATCATTTACATAGGTAAAACCACCTAGGTTTGGTAGATCCTAAAGAGAAAAAGGTTCAAGTACACCATTTGGCCTTGTTTGTTAGCTTGAAACATACCAAGAGCTTGGAAACCTCTTGTGGTTTTTCTACCAGCATTTTTGAGACCTAACATATTGGTGACTCAGTTGGGGACCAATTCTAAACTCAAGCCTTCCATCATAGAGTCACTTCAAAATTAAAAGACCCCATTGGGAACAAACTCAATCATTTTCCTACTTTTAGAAAGTAGGTGGTGACTCTGAAGAAATTTTATGATAGATAAAGAAACATCAGATCAAAAAAATAGACCATAGACATCAAAGATACACTATATCATCTAATATGATTAGAAGAAAATCCTTAAATCAAGATAGTTCCAAGAAGAACAATGGGAAATGGACTGAAAAAAATGGATCTCCTCCCACAAAAGCAAACACAAACAAGAACAAGTCTAAGGTGACACCTAGCCAAGTAGATGTCATGACTGAAGGAAATTCATTAGAAAAAATATTTGATGTACATAATAGCTTTGACCTCTTGCATGAGGTGGAAGGGCACAATAATGATCCATGTGGAGATCCTCGCACTCCATTTTAGCAAGGAAATAGTGATCATCCTATTTATCACCTTGAAATAGACCAAGATAAGATGCAAGAATTCTATGCCCAAAAAGATATGGAACGAAGACAAAGGTAGGAGTATGATCATGAAATGACTCATGGATAAGAAGAAGGAAATTAGTGTGGGCCCATGGATAAATTAGCTGTTGAACATTTTCAGCACATGACTGATCAATAATTAGAAACACAAATGCAATGGCAGGAACAACAACTTGAAAGAAGATGGTGGATGATAAAGAGAAACATAGATTTGAATCAACAACTGACTCAGATGAATATTAATGCATCAAAACCACCTAAGTATGTTCCCCTAGATAAATAGGGGGTAATATCAATCCACAAGGAGCGTCTCAAAACACAAAAATACCACACAATGTAAATCAAAGACAAAATCATCAACCTAATATGTCATCTCAAAGATCCCAACACCAAAATGCTACTAGCACTCCCCAAAAAAATCCACCTGTAGGTCAACAATATCCCCCACAATATCATAAACTTGTGCCTCATCAAAATATATACCTCAATAACACATCCAACAAAATTCTTATTATCAACCTCAATATGGGTACCAACATTGCCCTAATCCACCACATTTGAACTTGCCTCCCCAAAATACTAAAAAGCCATTTAGAAAATTTGATCTGATAGGGTATCAATTGTACCCATACCCAATAGATAGTAACTGGAGAAATATGGTTCCCAAGTTCACTGGAAATAATGTGATATCAGTAGAGGAGCATATCAAAAAATTTAATGCCTTTGTTCAAGATATTGGTATGGACTATGACGATGTGAATATGAGATTATTCATGATGTTCCAAATAGAAGAGGTGAGCGATTGGTTTAATCAATTCTATATCATACTTCCAAGATAAGTTTTTGGAGTAATATGGGAATCAGTCTGCACCTAAGTTTGCTTTGCACGAATTGATAAGTATCCAAAAAAGTCAGAATGAGTCAATTTATGACTTCAACTAGAGGTTTTCCAAATTGCATAATAAGACACCACCTGGATCCAAACTATCTAACCCTACAACATTAATCATTTACCTAAAAGCCTTTGATCCAAAGACAGGATATGAGATTAGAAATAGGTGCCCTAGAAACCTTGTTGAAGCACCAAAAATGGAATTGACTATTGATAACTATAGAAAGGCTACAGGGATGATTGGTGAGAGAGATAATCTCAAGGTTCCCCAAAATTTTAGCAACCCTCAAAATAGACAAGAAAACACATACATAAATGAGAGGTCGAGGCTCCATGATATGCTATATAACAAAAACTAGAAGGATGGAAAGCCCATAATTGATAGGTCTAAAAATAAGGAGACTCTTGATCCCTTAAGAAGAGGGGAGCATACATGGTTAACAATAATCCTTAGTGTCAAGTTTGTAAGTTGCCACATTCCACTAATCATTGTGTTGTAGCTCAATCAATACAAGAATAAGAAATACAAGTGGACAATGAAGAAGAGGATCATACAATATATTTAACCTCTCACACCCTCCATCCAGTTGAGCAGGGATATTCATCTTTAGAAGAAGAAGGCTACAAGTACGATGTTGATAACCAAAGATACAATGTTCATATGTTAGAACAAGTCTTTTCTAAATATGATGAAAGCAATGATGAATCATGTCTTGTTAATGCATCATCTCAGTCAAGCAAATATAGAATAAGGAGGCCCACTGAGGAAGAAATAAAAGAATTAACTATTACTATTGTGGAACAAATGAAAAGTAATTATATGCTAAGGAACATAACAATAAATGTTGATGGTGGTGCTCCAAGAGGAGTATTTTTGAAAGAAAAAGAAGCAACACAAGAAAAACCAAAAAAGATGGAAATTAAGGAACTAAATCAAAATGAAAAAAAGTGTACTCGCAAAAAAGAAAATAAAGAGCCACACAAAGATAAGCAAAAGTCTGATGAAACAAATAAGAGAGAAAAGGAAGAAAGCAAAGGAGATCCACTCAAACAAAAGAAGATCACCAAAATAGAAAGTACCTCCTTCAACTTCACACAGGCCTTGTCTCAGGTAAAGATGTCTATGCCATTACTAGAAATGATGAAAATAAAAGAGTATAGGGACAATGTTATGTAACTAATATCTAATGGAACTAATAAATACATAAATTTTGAGAACAAAGAGACCATTAAGATCAGTAAAAACAAGCAAGAAGAAGTAAAGGTTCCTGAGGTTTTTCTTGGTGATGCATTGATGAATCCCCCACAAGTTGATCATTCTTTACTACACTACTCATAAATAGCAAGTTGGTAAGGAACTATATGATAGATTCAAGAGCTGCTATTAACATCATGCTAGTAGCAGCCATAAAAAAACTTGGCATGTGGGTGGACAGTAATGATGGTAAATGTTATGCCATGGATAGCAAACCAGTCCCAGTGGTAGGAATTATGAAAGATGTAGAGGCTAAGTTGGTTGCTTATCCGTAGGCAGTATATAATATCGATATAACTATAATTGACACACCCCACATTTTGGAATACTCTTGTCATGGAAATGGACTACAGCAATTGGAAAATGTACAATTTAACTTGTCCTATGCCACAATACGAGTGAATGGTGAAGAGGTTAAACTTTATAGAGAACCAAGGGTGAATTGAATTGTGGACTATGTTGCTCAAAATCAATTGAACTACTTTTGTGATGTAGATTTAGGAAGTTTCAGAATAGTTCCTAGCCTGAATTAGTAAATGTTGATCCAATTGATAACCATGTTTCCAGGAATAAACATGGTGTGTGGTGAATGTACTTTGATGGGGCATGTAGTAAAGAATGCAATGGAGCAAGAGTAGTGTTCATTTCACCTAAAGGCACTACATTCAAATATTCATTCTTATTGACATTTGAATGTACAAATAAAATAGTAGAGTATTAAGCCTTGTTGATTGGAATGAATATGGTTGTCAAACACAAAATACATTTATTGACAGTCTTTGGAGACTCTGGGTTAATCATTTCACAAGTAAGATCAAGATATGCTACAAAAAAGAAGAGGCTAGAATAATATAGGAATGTTGTATGGGATACAATTGAACTATTTGATGCTTTCTCTATTGAATGGTTGGATAGATCTAAGAACTTGATGGCATACTTTATGGCTAATGTAGCTTTGAAAAGAGATGATATCACTTTGGTTGGTATTTCATAGATTGAATTCAAAACAAGACCTTCCATCCCCGACAATGTTTATAGTTGCAGAGTTTTCAATGATGATATTGATTTGATCAAGTTTTTGCATTGCATAGATCAGTACGAAGCCCAGGAGATTGATTTTAATGCATTCGTGCAAGAAATAGATGGAAAACAAATTGTGTTTGGAAAAGAAATTGTGTAGCTCAAAACCAACAAAATTCCTAAAGGTCATGCATCACTTGAAATGGTGTTTGATGGAAATGATCATGCTCTAATGAAACAAACACCTGTAAAAAGAGAAGATGTTGAAGAAATCAACCTAGGGACTGGGTTGGCACCAAAAAGAGTATACATTGGAAAAAAGATAAGTCCAACAATCAAAAAAATGTTGATTGCACCATTAAGGAAATACAAGCATGTTTTTGCATGGTCTTATGAGGATCTCAAAGCATAAAGGGAAGATTTGTTCCAACATGAGATTACATTAAAACCAAATAAAAAGCCATTCAGGAAGAAACAAAGACCCATCAACCCAAATTTGGAGCCTAAAATGCATGAAGAGCTTATAAACCTTAGGGAAGTGGGTATTATCAAACAAATTAGACTCATCTTGGGTATCTAATATAGTACCAGTCAGAAAGAAAAATGGAGATATAAGGCTTTGTGTAGAATTCTAAAACCGAGGAAAATTATCCACTTCTAAACATGGAGGCAATGTTACTCACAGGCTATGAGTTACTATCCATGATGGATGGATTTTCAGTCTATAACAAAGTAAAAGTTAAAGAATCAAAATTATACAAGAGAACCTTTACAATGTGATGGAGAACATATATCTATGTTAGGATTCCATTCAAACTCACAAATGTTGGTGCAACATTCCCGAGAGTGATGGATGTTGCTTTCATTGACCTTATTAATGTGATAATGGTAGTCTACCAAGATTATTTAACTACATATTCCAAAAAGGCAGAGGATCATGTGGCTCATCTTGAGAAAATATTCCTAAAAGCATTGGAATATGGCATATCTCTCAATCCCAAAATGTGTCATTTTGCAGTGATAGAAGGAAAGTTACTTGGGCATATAGTCTCTAAGGAAGGAGTAAATATTGACCCTAAAAGAGTGGAGGCCATTGACAAGATACCTATCCCCAAGATGGTTAAGGCTATTCATTCCCTTTTTGGACAAATCAATTTCATAAGAAGGTTCGTGTCAAATTTTGTTGAGACAATAAAGCCAATATAAAAAATGCTAAAGAAGGGTGCAAAAATTGATTGGACTGCTGAAGCTATAGATGCATTCATATCCATAAAGAGAGAAATCAAGGAAGCTCTAGTATTGAAGTCTCTAGACTTCAACAAACCTTTCCATTTTTTTTCATTCACATCTTATCGCATAGTTACTACAGTGATGCTCCAAAAGAATGATGAAGGGTATGACCAACCAATCTACTTTTTTAGCAAATCTCTCCAAAATGGAAAGTTTAAATATGATATTGTGGAGAAACATGTGTATGCATTGGTAAGAGTTGTCAAGGAATTTAAACCATATCTAGTAGGAGAAAAATTTGTAGCATATGTGCCAAACGCTGCTATAAAATATGTATTTGTTCAAAGTGAAACAACATGACATAGGTGTCGGTGGATAAATAGAATTCAAGAGTTTGATATTGAGTTTCAGATTACTAATCTTGTAAGGGGACACAGATTAGCCAAATTGATGGATGAAACAAATTTGGAAGCTTCCCAAGTATGTAATGTCAACAATGAAGAAGATATGGTCACTAGTATTGAAAACACTTCGCGGTACACTAATATCATGTACTATCTCATACAATTGAAATATCTAGAAGGGTTTGATGACAACAAAAAAAGAACACTCAAGTTGTAGGCCTCAAAGTATGTATTCATGAAGGGAGACCTCTACTGGAAGAATAGGGATGGTGTTCTATTGTTGTGATTAGGTGAACATCAGGAAAGACATGTCTTGAAGGAAATGCATGAAGGAGTATGTAGGGGGAGTTTCTTAGCAAAAACAACTCCCCATAAGATACTAAGGGTAGGGTACTATTGGCCTAAGTTTTTTAATGATGCACATGACTATACCACGAAATGTGAAGCATGTCTAAAGTTTTCTAGGAAGCTAAAATATCAAGGAGAATTACCTTTTAGACCTATGCAGGTAGAGGTTCCATTTCACCAATGGGGAATTGAATTCATAGGGGAGATTACAGAAAAATCTAGTGGACACAAATGGATACTAGTAGCCACATACTACTTCACAAAATGGGTGGAAGCCATACCCACCAAGCAGAAAACTAGTAAAGTTGTGACCAATTTATTATTAGAAAACATCATCACAAGATTTGGGGTCCTAACAAGGATTGTAACTGATAACGGAATATGTTTTAGATCTGATGAGTTCAATAAGTTTTCCAGTCTTATGGAATTAATATCTCATATTCTTCACCTTATCACCCATAGGTAAATGGGAGGAAAAATCAAGCAATAAGAGTATTTTGAAGATCATAAGAAGAATGTTGGATAACAACAAAAAGGCTTGGGATTCTAAGTTAAGGCTTTCTTTATGGGCAGACAAGATTACTGTGAAAAAGGCTATCGATAAATCACCTTTTGAGCTTGTGTATGGAACTCAAACCAGACTCCCCTTGCATAATCTAATACTAATATGCAAGTTTATTTTGGAAGAAGATTTGGAAATCCCATAGCCCATGGAGGAGAGGATGGAGGAATTAATGTAGCTCAATGAAATCAAAAACCAAGCTCAACAACATAACAAGAAGAAAAATTTGCAAATGAAATACCTGTATGATAGGAAGGCTACAAACAAGAAATTTGAAGTAGATGACACAGTCCTCATGTGGAATGTTAGGATTCAGAACAAAGGAAAGCATGGGAAGTTTGAGGCCTTGTGGTTGGGAGCCTTTGTCATTGTTGGAAAGGGAGGTGAAGATTCATTCTATCTCCAAAACATGTTAGGAGAAGAACAAGAATTTCTAGTACATGGGCAGTTCCTAAAATATTTCTTTTCTTGAACATAGAGGACTAAGGATTGCCTGTGCATGGAAAATTCTTGACAAACCTCTTAAAATAAATCATTTCCATGAACATTAAAATAGGTAAAGTTCAAGGATTACTAGTGCATGGAAAATTCCTAAATAACCTTCTAAAAATAAATAAATTTTTCCATGTACAGTAGTATAGGATTTCATATCATTTCCACCACCCTTCATTTTCCCTCATTTCCACTACCATCTCATATCATCAACCACCTATTCTTCTCTTCTAGTGATATGAATTCTCACTATACCCACAGGGGGTATACATCCCCAAACGGAACCACTGTTGGGACTATAATTTTTTTTCACAATTTTAGTAGCTTGCATTCATAAACCCCACATGCTAGCCACATTTTAAGAGAAAAGAGTATCATAAATGGTTGTAGTTCATTCCACATATCATATCCACCAATGATCCCATCAAATTTTACATTTTGACACACAAAAATTCCTCTGGTCATCATTAAGTAAGAGCTCCTAATAAACAATCCATATCGGCGTGACTAGGTCTAGGTCTCTCCGACCCATAAGCTACAACCTTTCAACTCAGAAATTTCTTGCATATCGGCAAGAGGTCAACATTGTCACAATGATCAAAAGGTTAGGAGGATACATATTCAAGAATATAAATCCTATCATCTTAGTGACAAAAAATGTTATCAATAAGAGTAATACTATCGGAGTGAAATTCTCATTTCATCTCAAGCATACATGTCATGCCAATGGATTTTCATCAATAAGAAATTCACTATGTCTCACTGATAAAACAAAGGGAAACATGGTAGGGATACATGTGCTATTAGGGTGAGTTTCATAACTTTTTCTAACTTCATATGTCATGCCAATGAAAATAATTTTGGTAAAACTCTTGTCGATTCATTTGAATGAAGCAGATAATAAGAGAAATACATCAAGGAGAATAATTCTATTGGAGGAACTTTCAAATCTCTCAGTGATGCTCATTCTCATGCCAATAGAAGTATGAATAGCTTAAAATTTTCATTAGGATGACACTTGGTGAAAACTTTGATATATAAGTGACTTAATAAATCTCTTCCCAAAGGTGATATGGATAAAAGATAGATAAAATACTAGTTATTCAACATCGGTGAGAATACTATTTGATATCCCCAACCCTATAATATGTTTAATGAACATTTGGCTTGGTTCAAACACATAAATTGGATAGAGTTTGAATAAGTCTCACCGATATAATCATTTGGTCTGATAGTGAGAAGTTCAAAAAATTTGATACACTCGTGTTTAGAGCTAGACATTAATGGTTGAATGAATACACATTGTATATTTAATTCTCTGAGTGAAAGAAAAATAATTAAGGAGAATATTTCAGGACTGGCAACAAAAGGAATAGGAGAACAGGAAAAGGTCATAGAATTTTGTGTGGCCAAGGATTTTCATGTAAGCTTGTGAATTCTTTGCAGTTGTATTTTCAATTCTATCAATTTGAGAAGATTAAATAGAGGGTTCAAGCTTTGGGAAATTGAAATGTAGAAAAACAAAGAGTGAGGGTAGCCAGCCTAGGAGTAAAAAGCAAAAAATTCAAACAATATATGAGCCAAAAACAAGTTGGACAAAACTGAACCTAGATCTTATTGAGCAATTGCCTGGTTCAGGATCAAAATCCAAGCATTTTGCACAACTTAGGGTAGATGTGGAGAGATTTGAGGACAAGTGTAGGAATATTGGGGATGTGTGGACTCCAATTTGAGGATATGAGTTGTTTATGTTTCATTATCATCGGAGGGACAGGTTTGACCCATTATACAATCCCTGGAAGTTAAACCTAGGAAAATTAGTTGTCCCTAATGTATTTGTGAATGTGGAACTAGTGTAACTCCTAGCTACCCACTACAATCCAAACCTCAAGGCTATTTTCAATTCACTCGATAAACCTTTTATACACCTATCAGAAGCTATAATTTGTGAAGTTTTTGACCTAAATGAGACAAGTGATGAAGCTATTATATATGAAGCTTTAGAAAAAGAATAATGGAGAATGGATACAACTTACAGAGGGTGGAGGTTACCATTGCATAGGCCCAAGAAGGATGGAATTATAGTTCCACTTGATGATACTGATGGGCCTCCATTTCATGTAGACTTATTTGAGCCCTATGTAAAATACACAAACTTCTTAGTGTGTCAGGTGTTAGGGACTAAGACTCCTGAGTTTATGTCAATTGTCTCATTGGTGATTGCAGTCGATGTTCAGTATCACAATGCTAGACCATTTGATTATGCTTCATATATTTTCAAAGAAATTGATTCAGGCCTAATGGAAATTAAAAATGGATCCCTTGTTTTGCATTTCAAGCATTACTTTGTTTTTATGCATATAATAATGTATCATGGGAAGGAATTGGGGATGTGGCTAGAGGAGTTAAGGATTTCTTAGTTTGATAAGGAGGGTAAACTACTACCAATTCAGTTATGGACTACTATTTGGGATAATAGATTTGTCAATTTAAGTTTTGTTTATTTTGAAGAGTACTTTGTCAAGCCATTGTACAAATCTTTTAACTGTCCTTGTGATCACTCATTATCTGATGAAATTAAAAGGCTCCTCAAGCCTAAGGATTTCAGTGGGCCTATTGGTTATAACTGGGGATATTCGTACTATTTTGAGGATGCTACTATGATTAGGGTTTATGGTTTTGAGGACACACCATTTATTTTAACAAAAATAGTACTTGACATAATTACTTACTTGGAGATTGTTAGATAGATGGACTACTCAAGTGTTATGAATCTAGGTTCCTTTGGAAAGCGGGCATTCATGCTAAGTACTTTATGCTTTGGACATTTCACTGTACTATCCAAGGAGAGGTATGACTTGATTTTGGATAAGCTATTTCATTTTAATTTGAAAAGGGCTCTACCAAGGAAAGGGTTTGATCCAGAGGGATACATTGACTTTTCTAGAAAAAAGGATGAACTTGGGTGGCTATGATCATATACCCTATCCAAATGATGACTTGATCAGGAAGATGGAAGAGATTGAATTTGAAAGAGCTATTGATGACTATAACAGGGGAGTAGATCAAAGGATGAAAGAAATGCAAGAAAAAAAGTTATTATACTCTGGTGAAGATTCCTCTAATGATAAAGAGTCCCAAGGACCAACTGAGAAAATTCCCAATTTGAGAATTGAGGATTATAAGTCTCCCCTTAGAGAGTAGGAAATTGAAGAAAGCTCTGATGTAGAAACAAGGAAAATGGCCTATAGATCCTTTGTTGTTGATGATGAGTTTGCAGAGTCCCCAAAATTTAGATCCTTCTTGAATAAATAGAAAGGAAAATAAATCAAAGAGTCTATTGAAAACATAACACCAAACAATGAGGATAACTTGTTGAATGATTTGAAATTAAGTGTAGAAAAATAAATGAAGGATATGACTCTAGAGCAAGGAAGGAAATTATTGGAGGAATTAGGTGTAATGATATTCCAAGGTTTGGACTTGAATTTTTCTCTTGTTTTTGAAAGCTTCTTGAAAGATAATAGTGCCACTCCCTGAAGGAGTTATAGAGGTGTACACTAGATCAAACTATAATCCTTATGAAGGTTCTCTCATGATCTAGGCCTTGCACCCACCACATAAGAATTTTGTATTCATTTATACTAAAAAATCCTTTGGCCATGTCATGACACTAAAATTTGGAGAGGCCAATCATGTAGCTACAGTTGAGATTGGCATTAATGTTGCTAAATTAAATAAACCTCAGATCCAAATGTTGATAAAAGAAAAGAAAATGTACAAAATGAATAATGAAAGGATACTTAAAGACAATGATTACTTGAAGGATATGGTTAAAAATACAATGAAAGAATCTACTAACTTGTTAACTCAACGAAAAGCTCTCAAACAAAGGATAAGTGGGAATAATTAGATACATATGCACAAGAAAAAATTGATGCACTTTATGTAGTATTTAGAAAGAGACAGGTTAACTTGATTGTATAGATGAGCAAGCTTTAGGGAATTCACTTGAAGAACTATGTTGTAGAACAGGAGCATAAAAGAATCAATGACGGAGTTCAAGAATTTTTTTAGGAAATATAGAAGAGAGATACCTTTGATAATGAAGCTATCACTACCAGTAGGGAGATCATAAGAAAGCATATTGGTTACCATGAAGAACTACAAGGAGACGGAAAAGGATTTTTTAATGCCACAATAAAAGGAATACCAACATTATTTAGTAATGGAAAGTTAAAAAGTAGGACTGATTGGATTGAAGAATGCAAGTTGATGTTACACAAAGCATTGGAAGCAGCTACAGGTAAAGACTCGACTTTGGATAAAGCATGCAAGTAGATTCAGAATATGATGATCATTCAGATAGCACCCCAGAACGCATCAGAGGATGTTGATACCCATGAAATAGAGGATTATTTGGATTATTTATCGAAAGTGCATTTATGGGTAAATAGAGCATAATTGTCTATGTTTAACTATTGTAAGTTGTTAGTATCAAAAGACATTCATGAAGGGGTGCACTCTCTTCCAAGTTCTGAAATATAAGTTAGTTACATAGTGATAAAAAGATATAGGGGAATAGGGATAGATATATAGTAGAAGGCTTCCATGATGTTTTCATTTCAAAAGACTATGTTGCAAGCATAATTTTGAGTAGCTCAATGAAAGATATTTGATTCTCTAGCTTCATGTTGGTATCAATTTTTTTGTTGAATGCATTTAGTTATTTGGTTGTCTCTAGCATAATATTTCCTTGTTATTTAAATTGGTGTATCAAAGATATGTTCAATTTATCAAAGCACATTTGTTATTCTTGTGTGATGTGATTAGTTGGTTTCTTTTAAAGAATTAAAACCCTTCTAATCAGTCACAGTAATCTAGAAGTGTTATTTGGATCAGTAAGAAGAATCATATAACTAGGATTGCCATTATGTCTACAATTTGGTATTATCTATTATTCTTGTGTGATTTATTCAATTTATTCTTTCAAGTAAAGATTAAAAATCCTTTTAATAAACCATAAGTAACCTAGTTGTGTCAATTGGATCCAAAAGTAGAGTTTGTTAGTCACTTTCCTACATGTCTATAAAAGTTATAAAAAAACATAAGTGTGCCAAACAATTTGAGTTACAACTAATACACGTCATCCATTCTAGATCTTCATTTGACCCCGTTTACCCAAAAAAGCACTAGTCTCACCCATTTCATTATTTAGTTTTATCAAATCTATTTTCAAAACCTCACATCCATTAACTGAACATATTAAATTTCACCTTGATATTGCTTTCACAATTTATACCAAATTAGGATTATATATTTGCACTCTCACTTTCCATTATGGATAGATTGCTTAAGTAGGAAACACATAGTTCAAGTCTGCATCATTTGCATAGGTATACCCACCTAGGTCTGGCAGAGCCTAAAGAGAAGAAGGTTTAAGTACACCATTTGGCCTTGTTCGTTAGCTTGAAACATACCAAGAGCTTGTCAACCTCTTGTGGTTTTTCAACCAGCATTTTTGAGACCTAACAAACCCCACACTCCAAAATCCTATATCGCCATTGTATTATTTAGTAATAAAGGTATATTTAAAAATACAATTACAGGATCTAAGCCTTTAATGGATATTTACATCTTGTTCCATTCTAGAGAGAATCTGGTAGCATAAACCTATTTTGATATCACCTCACTCTCAATACAAAATGTTCAAAATTTTATAACATTCATTCTAAACCAATAGAAAATGGTTCAGTTCAACTTCTACTGACAAATAATTATAATATAGTTCAAACCTGCTAAGTCAATCATCATTCAATCCATCAATAATCAGCAACTAACCATCACTTTCCAACTATCAACTTGAATTTTCTTTCATATACTACTTTCCATGGTTAGGGTCCACCAAGACACTTGTCCAAAGCTTGCACACCTCATGGGAGTCACTCAGGACCCACCACAAGAGGTACAAGGCTTACAAACACCATTAGATTAAGTCTTAATCAATCATTGATCAAGTCGACATATTTCAACTGCTCAAACAATTATGCTCACTCCACAAAGGTCTTTCAGTCTTCATCACAAAGGAGCATGGAGTAAACAAGGACCATTGGATTAGATCTTATCATGACCATTGATCAACATCATATAACATTACACTATCGTGGTCCTTATTGGCTCTATCATATCATTCCATGTTGTCCCTACCACCGAGTCAACATGGCTTGCACCAATTATTGCTTTCACCCTGACAACTCGGGCCCCACTATAGTCATCGATCCATTAAGGAGACCTCACTTTGAGTCCCAGTGACCATTGCAAGTCTTGCTAATAATAGTTCCTATCAATCCATCAAGGAGATAGACTTTAAAGTCTCATCGAAGTAGCCGCATCCCATTGATGAAGTTCCAATTGCTAAGTCACTCCAAACATGAACTTCAAAACCTCATGTTGGATGATGTGAAGTTCCCAAAAGCTGCAACATGCCGACAACAAAGAGAATCGCCTTCACTTTACATTCACTAAGTTAGGAGGTTATGAAAATTCAGAACCCCATGAATTAGGTTAGGAAAACTTGAAAAACCAACAACGTAACTAAGAATCCATTTCCCACCAAAGAGATTTCTATCATACTAGTGAATTTGTCCTGGTGATATTCAATAATTTGTTTGACAATACAGAGGCATGAACACTAGTACATTTGAGGCACCATTTCTCAACATTCTCCCACTTGTCGAAGAATGCACTGCCTACCAATCAATGTATGAATTCTCTGTATCACCTAGGACTCTTGCAACAACATCTATAATGTCCACCATCTTAGGAAATAGTTCCAGCTATCCTCCAAGGAAAAGAAATAATCCATGGCATAAAATCACTAGTCTAACCCGAGACACCAACATATAAACTAAGTGACAGAAAGGGATTCAACATGCTTTATCCACTTCAATGTGCTCACATTCTATACAAAAGTAATATCAACTTCAAAGCTCCAAACTAGAACACATCCCTAAAGCCTTCCTCTAGAAAACAAGATAAAACACTAGCTAGAACAATAACTAAAAGATTGACTACTCCCATCCAACTGAACAACCCATGTGACTGAAAATAGCACACACATCAAGTTCTAATCCATCCAATCTCACATACCTCAAATGTATCCTCATTAGGAAACGCATGCTAGCAACACAGCCAACCCATCAACTATAGATACAAGCTCCATGTACAAACCAGGTGAAGAAGACCAAACACATCTAGGAACTCCTACTACATGGGTAATGTTGAAAGAACAAGGCATAACAAGTCTACAAATAACATAACATGGAGAGTGTAAAAATATAGTTTAAAGGAAACATCCACAATGATATACAAAAACTATAAATACAACTCTCACAACAAGTCTTCACAGCTCTCCCAAGTTCTCCACACCCAACAAAGGAAAAAGATTAAGAACCTCCATGCCATCACCCAAGAACATGAGTGAAAAAAAAAGACCACAAGCTAGTGATCACTATAGCTCTGACCAAACCTCAAACCAATGTAATGTGAAACCAAACATCTAGGAAGACAACCAAGACCTAAGAGAGCACCTCTAGACATCATGAACCTATAGGAAATCCTCCTACATACACCTCTAAATGCCAACTATTTCAAGTATGATCTCCTTCACAATAGTCCAAAGAGAACAACATAACAATTCCCAATCGTTAAATCTCCAAGATCAAACACAACATATATATCATGTAATTATATGGATGTAAGCTTCTCCAAGAAGATCAAACTATTCTATTTCCCATTTCAGGAAATATGCCCAATGCATCTCCTAAACTTAACATCAATTAATGTAATCACAATGCATAAGGAGATAACAATGCTATCCATCTCTCACAATGAATCCTTCAAAATCATCTAATAGCAGTTCAAGATCCATATCCATGAAAGAAAGCATAAAACACCTTAGAGAAACAATGGGCAATACCTCTCAAGCAATAAACTACGAGTAGACCAAGAGTGGGAAATGAGAATGGTCCTCCATGGTAACCAAGTCATCATGACTTCTCCAAGAGAAATCTCCTCATTGGTCTCTGTTGAACTCACATCCAACCAAGGTGTAGGCTCCTTGTACTTTCTACTAAAAATTCACCAAGAGTAACCATTACAGCCTCACCTTATTCTCCATGTATCCACGAGCACCTACAAATGATCGTCTCATTCTCAAATCTAGATGCATCACTACACTATCATGAAGTTCTCAAGCATATGACCAATGTACCCAAACCATAGAGAATTACTAGACCACTATCAAAAACTCCAATCTTATAAACCAAGAACTTATCATGACATGATGATATTAACATCCCCCTTAGGAGATCCCATGCTTCAAGTGAACTAACCATGGTCTCAAAAGGAATGTATCATGCCAAAACTCTAATGTGTAGTCAGGAGTGTAACATGACATATAACAAAGCAAACTCTAAACCAACATCACCAATCAAGCACCACCAACACCTCAACCAGAGACTCTAGGAGTCCTCCATGGCTCCAAGATGTTACACATCTTCAATATCATGAAGATGGCCAATCTCCAAATAGTGTCCATGCAAATTTGAAATAACCCTTCTGCAGCAATAGGATCTAAGAGCTCCTCCTAATAAAATTTGCAACACTATAGAAGATCATTCACCACATAGTGATGAATACACAAACAATACTACAGCTCCCACCAAACCGTGATACCAAGCTTTCCAAGCAAATGAACATCTGATATACTAAAAAATTCTTTAGGACTACTCATTTAACATATCCATATGACAACAATACCAAACAACACCAAGATCTCCAAAACCAAGTAGAAATAACCATCATGGTCAAAAGCTTACACAAACCAGTGTACTCAAGCTATCTGTTGGCCTCCTACAATGATTTAATAACTAAGCCTTTACAACAATGATTCAAAGATTGGAAATCTAACCTAAATATCTATTTCAATCATCATGAAGTTGCATTTAACTTGTCAACCCAGGGATGTGAACTTGAAATGGGTCAGCATAGTATGTGCACTAGGAACCCAAAGTAGCCATTTTAATTCTATAGCTAAAGAACTCACAATACTGAAAGTAAATTGCTTAGAAGGGAATACCATAAATTCCAATCAACAACTACATCAAATTAAAATGCATAGCAGGAATGAAAATCTAATCAACAAACATGGCACTACTTTGTCTGCTTTGGCTATAGGAACAGTCACATAATGGAATTCTAGTGGTTGCAGGAATAGTCGGTGCTAGAATTCTAACTAATTACTAAACAACAAGGAATACTAAACTAATACTAAACTAAGAGGACAGATTACTCACCAAGTGGGCCCCCTTGGATAAGTATCCTCTAAAACTAATCAGAACTCAAATGCTTGAAATCAGAACCTTATTTTATTCATTGTAAATCATGAGTACAAAAGAGTAATGTATCTATATTACTAAAAAATTGAGAGTGTAATTACAATATCAAATCGTGCAACCTTCAGAGGAGCATCCAATCTTTATTTATACTATTGACTAGACAAGGTAGTCAACTCCATGACTAGGAGGATGCCATTTAGGGAAAATAGAGAAAGTGGAGTGGTGATAGTTACACATGCATGGAATTTGGTTAGACATGTAGGTCCAAATGCAGATTTAGCACAACAATAATTCTCATTTCTTCTCAATCATTAAAGTCAACTACAAGGCGATTACATTCAGTTGCATGAGGAATCTTTTTTCATCGACCTCCTTTGACCTTGAGCGATTCCTTTACTAGACTTTATGGTCCATGCCCAACTAGCGGTGTCTTCCTCAACTTAGCATCCTCAAATTAAATCTGCATGGTAATGTCAATACACACAATATCTACATATCTATAACCATCTTAAGGAACATTCATTAACTACATTCAAAATAAATATAGATAATACACATAATATGCCAATGTCATTAAAACTGTTAGAAATAGGATTACACCCAATGTCTATGGTTTGAGGAAAAAATTATGAATATCAACATTTAACATCAAAGTTCAGACAACTGCCATCAAATAAACTATAGATTCTACCCAAAATTTGACCAAAAACTAGGCTCATCACTCCCCCCAATCTAACATTTTGTTGGTCCTCCAGTAGGGGAATGATTGTTCTTATGCTTGGTCAAAGCTCTAAAATTTGAATCTAATAGTTGTCCAACATCAATGGTTGTTGTGCATGAATCAGGATCCCAATAGAATCCTCCCAATTTGTCCAATCTACTCCATCTCTATCTCTCTACAACAATAACATATTGGTAGAACTTGAATTTTGGCACGGGTAACATGAGAATGGGTGGTTGAAAAGTCAGGGAAATCCAAAATAGCCCTTTTTTCCTTCCACTGTGAATATATTTGTCAATTCTTTTAAGAGTTGCTACATAGTTCTAGATGGAATGAGGGTTAGCCTATTTGAGATCATCTATTAGGTTGTTCCATCTTTGTGAGAGGTATTTTTTCATGGTTTCCTCCTTTTTTGTTTTCTTTGCCACATACTCACTATAATCTGCCTCAATCCAAAGCATAATCTTGTTGCCATAACTAGGTCTAAGAAGCATTTTGAGTCATTCTCTGTAAATATCCTTTGGGTTTCTTGATTCAGCCCTGATGGGAAGAGGGATGTTAGACTCCAATTGCTTATAAGCCCCATGTTGATGTCCCCAACTAATCTCATTTTGTACCCAAGACATAAATGCCCTTAATTGGACATCCCCAACATACAACAAAAAATTCCAATCATGGTCTTGAGTTACAACATAATTATGCAATAAAAATTCATTACGAGTTTCAATAGAAGGATTCAAACTTGAGGCAATCCTTGACAACTTAAAAGAGAAATATTTCTATTTTAGGTGAAGAGCATAGACCCTTGGAGGAGTACTACATTCCAAAATTTGTGGTACCAAGGTTTCCATATCATCTACCCTCTTCTTTAGGGTGGTAATTTATGCATCCTTATCTTCAATCTCCTCATCCCTCTTTTGTATCTCCTTTTTCAATTTCTATTTTTCCTTTTTCCATTCTTCCTCCCTCCTTTGTATTTCTTTCCATAAATCCAAAATTTTCTTATGTATTGTAAAATTAGGAGGATTATGAATTCCTACCAATATTTTTGTTGATGGTTTCTCCTCATATAGTACTATCTACATGGACTCATATTATCTAGTCATCTTTGGTTGCAGGGGTACTATTTATTCTTCCACTTCTTGTCGTAGGATCTCCTATTCTTATTCTTGTTGTGGCTACAAGACCTCTTGCTCTATTTTTGGCTATTACTGTAGGACCTCTTGCTCATGCTATAGGAAATCCTGATTTTTCCTTAAACTCTTCTATAATGTTAGCAAGATCGGCCAGTGTTATATTTGTTGTTCTCTCAAATATATCTTCTTCTTTGAAATTATCTTGCCCTATTGGAGCTTTATGGTCCTCATGTGATGTCTTGTCAAGCTTAGGGCTTTCCTGTGGACGCATACCAATAATTTTCCCAGCTGGTCTTGATTTCCCGGGAGGTCTCTCACATTTTTCTTTAGTTGTAGGATGAATAGTGCTAGCCTTCCTCTTCTTAAAACTTGGCACCTTTCTTTCTACTGGCTTCCTTTTGTCCTTTCCTTTTCTCATTTCTACTTCTTTCTTCTGTACCCTAGTTCTCATCAGGGTTCCAAGTGGAATGTCATTATTAGAATCTAAGGAGGAGCTTTCTTTTTTTGGGTGTTCTATTCTAGAAAACTAATTTCTATGGTTTCTTCTGCTACATAAGGCTTTACAATAGGGCTTATGCTAGAGTTTGAAGCACCAGGAGTGGCTTTGGCCATGCTCAATCTCCTGCTAGACCTATGAGGTTGAGGAAAAACCCTAGGTTGTAAGTGTTCAGGTCTAATTTGATCAACATTTATAAATTCTTCCCAGGTCATTCCAGACACATCATGTAGAGACTTTTCAACTAGCAATTTAATCAGATAATGGTGGGAAAGAGAATTTTCCCTACCATTTTGGGTCTCGGTCGCCATGATTGAGAGAATATTATATAGCATGTTAGGCACATTCATCCTCCTCAAATGCCTCATGTGACTCAAAAGTTTGAAATGTACTAAATGCAGGTTTGAAAGATGACCTTCATAGGTGAGATACCTTATAATGTAGATGGCTTCTTGCTTCCGTGGTTTGGTTAGAGAGGTTCTTTTTGCACCCTATTTATCCATGTTGATTGGAGGGTCACCATGTACTATAAATTTGTCCCTAGCTGACTTGGCATCTCTAGAGGTAGGGTAATGTTTGCCATCAACAAGTAACCCTATAACCTCTACAATTCTTTGCTTAATTGCCACATACCTCCAACCCTTTTACTGTGGCTTTTCCTTTAGAAAATGTCTGGGTGAATTCTAGCACAATGCCTTCAACAAAATCATCTAGCTTCAAGAAGTAATCTAACCATCCATAGTTTCTAAATTTGGCTAGGCATTGTGCATTCTGCAATAAAACATCATGAATCAAGGGCTAATTTTGAATTATCCCTCCTCCCATTGTTTGCAATCAACTATCACTCTGCAAAAATTTATTTCCTACAATTCTTGTCTAAAATCCAAACACCTTCCTACAATACCTACTAAATTTCTAGTGCCAATATCGACTGAATTTTCCCTTTATTTTGTTTTACCTTTTTTCTTGCAACTCAGGATTACGATAGGGTCAATAATGTTAAAAAAGGAGTGATAAAGGATAATTATGATGGTAAGAAATGGCCGTTGTAGTTAGTGTCACTTCACACATGCGATTTTTCCTTTCACTTAGATTTCAAATTAGCTCATTTTAAATTTTCTGACGTATCCTAGCATAAATTGATACATGGGCAATATATTTGCATCTTTTCATCCCCCCCAACCTAAATTTGGACATGTGTCTGCACATGCGAGATGGGAGTGGCGATTTCACAAGGAATAATGAAATGTTATGTGAATGTCTATAGTAAAGTACAATGATTAAATGAATGCACTTAAAAGATGATTAAAAGATCGAAATTAATATGCACATACCTGAATGTGTGGAGGATTTGTTGCAAAGATCATGGAGAAACTATTGTTCGCCTTTTTAGGGAATAAATTGAGCAATTAATGAAAATGAAGTGGAATAAGGTGAGGTGGAATGAAGTGATGGAGGAGAGAGAAAGGTGGTGATGGATGGGTGAATGGGCGGATGGGTGAAGAAATGCACTTCCACAAGAGAGGAATTGTTTATTATGAAAAGTATGTACCTTAATTAGCTAGAAGGAGAGACACGAGGTCCACTTCCTTCGGCTATAGGAAGCTCAGTTGTTGAATGTTGGGTGAATTGTTGTAGGAAATCTTCTTTGGAAGGTAGTTTGTGATATAATATGAGGCGATGACCATTGAAAAGTAACTTGAATCTAACAGGGTCAATGGTAGCAAGTTGAACAACTCCATTAAGAAAGACCTCAGTAACTTCATATCGTCCTAGCCACCTTGTCTGTAATTTTCCTACATTGTCCTGATATCTTGAGTCATAGAGAAGGGCCCAATCTCTTGGTTATAATTTCTTATCCTTGATAAATTTTTCATGCCACTTGATTCTTTGATTCTACACTACCTTTGTATGATGCAAGGATTAT
Source organism: Sequoia sempervirens (assembly GCA_007258455.2). Classification (NCBI taxonomy): domain Eukaryota; kingdom Viridiplantae; phylum Streptophyta; class Pinopsida; order Cupressales; family Cupressaceae; genus Sequoia; species Sequoia sempervirens. The sequence continues at coordinate 60,921,107 of VDFB02049217.1, forward strand.
CTCCTTATCTCATCTAAAGAATTTAGCTACATGATTCTTTCTCTCTATGCCTCAAAAATATCTATCCCCAAATCTATTAAAGTTTGAAGAGTCTTATATTCAATTTCAATGGGCATCATGGCTACCTTTCCATACAAAAACTCCAATGAAGTGAAGCCTATAGTTGTTTTCTAAGTTTTCCTATAGGCCCAAACAACTTTTGGTAATTTTTCTCCCAATCCTTTCTATGAATAGCTACCGTTTTGGTTAGAATGGCTTCAATTTCTCTATTGGTCACCTCAACTTGGCCATTAGCTTGGGGGTGATAAGGAGTAGACTCCATGTGCCTTATGTTGTACTCATTAACTAGTGTTGCAACAAGGGTTTATGTGAATTGAGCCACTTAATTAGTCCTATTTCTCTTGGAACTCTATATCTTATGAAAATATCTTCATAAAGAAATTTTGCAACCTTGTTATCTCTTGCATGCTTCACAGCCTTAACTTCTACCCACTTTGTAACATAATCAATGCATACCAATATATAATATTTACCATTTGATGGAGGGTCCATGGGTCCTACAAAATCCAACCTCCACTTGCTAAAAGGAGTGATTACTACCTAAGGGAAAAGTGGCACCTCATCAGGTCTAGTTGGTCTGTCCATTATTTGACATCTATCACATTTTTTGGTATACCTTCCTGCATCCTTGTGGAGTGTTGGATAGTACTAACATGTGTTCAAAATCTTCATTGATGTCATCTTGGCTGCAAAGTGTCCTCCACATGGTTCATTGTGGTATGCATGCAAAATTTCATGTCTCATCTTCTCTCACACATATCCTCATGACATGGTCTAGTCTAGTATAAAATAAATATCCAACAATCTAGGAGAAAGGAAAAGGTCTTTCAATGAGTACCCTTTTCTCTTTTGGAGAGAAGTGAGAAGGAACTCTACCAATGACCAAATAATTGGCTATGTCAGCACACTAGGGTGTTTGTATACTAAGGGAGAATAGATGCTCATCAAAAAAATAGTCATCTATGGTTTGATTGTCTTTTGATGTAGTTAGCCTTGAAAGAAAATCTGCAACAACATTGGCTTCCCTTGGCTTATCCACAATGGTTATATCAAACTCCTACATCGACAATAAACATCTTGCCAACCTACCTATGATCAAAGGTTTATTCATGAGATATCTAATGGTAACCTGTTACGTAATGTCTAAATTTTTTTAGTGAATAGATTACTACCAACATTTCTTTCTCTGTCACTGTATAAATAAATTCAGCTCCTTGTAAATTTTTGCTAAAAAAGTAAATGGCATTTTCAACATCTCCTTTTTTCTGTCCTAAAACTACTCCTATGGCATAGATTGATGCATCAGTATGGATGTGGAAAGGAAGTTACCAATTAGGCCCTTTGAGTACGGGAACATGAGTCAAAGCTACCTTCAAGTCAAAAAATGCCTTGTCACAAGCTTTAGTCCATTGGAATTCAACATCTTTAGTGAGAAGAGTATACAATGGTACTGTTACCTTGCTGAAATCCTTGATAAAACACCTATAGTATCCTGCATGACCAAAGAAACTCCTAACATCCTTCTATTTTGTAGGTGTGGGTAGATTTGTGATTACCTCAATCTTTGTGGGATCTACTTGAATTCCCTTGTAGGAGATGTAATGGCCAAGAACTACACCTTCCTGCATCATCATGAAGCACTTTTCATTATTTAAGGACAAGTTTTGGTCTTCACATCTCTGTAGGAATATCTTGATATTTTCATATGCTTGATTAAAATCAACACCGTAAGTGGTAAAGTCATCCATATAGAATTCCATGCAACCATGAGAAATATCTAAAAATATGCTAATGAGTACACTCTGAAAGGTTGTAGGTGCATTGCATAAGACAAATGGGAGTATCGAATAGGCATAGGTCCCCCATGGAAAAGTAAATGTGGTCTTCTCTTGGTCCTCTGGTGCAATTTGGATCTGGTTGTAGCCGTTGAATCCATCTAGAAAAGAAAAATATCACTTTCCTACAAGTGTGTCCAAAACTTGATCAATGAAAGGTAAGGGAAACTAGTCCTTCTTGGTGGCAGCATTAAGTTCCCTATAATAAAAAAAACTCGCCATTTCCCTCCTTTCTTAGGCACAATCACTAATGGAGATACCCACTGACTATTTGAAATGGGGTAGATAAATCTTGCATCTAGTAATTTTTGCAGTTCCCCTTTTACAATTTATCTTAGTACAGGGTTAATTCTTCTATGTGGCTATCTTACTAGGGTGCAATCATCTCTTATGTAAATTTTGTGTGTACAAATTTTAGGGTCCAATCTATTCATATCATGATAATCCCACAAAAATGCATGCTAATGGGTCCTTAATAAGTTTTCCAACAACAATTGTTGTTCTTCACTTAATTTATTGTTAACATTCAAATATTTTCCTTCTGACACGTGTACTTGTGTAGTTAAATCTATCATGGCTACTTCATTAACACTTGGTAACTTTAGTTCATATGGAAACAATGTATGGGACATACATGTTGTTGTAGGAAGTTCATCTGTTGGAACAATGGTTGCAGGAAGAGTGGTTGGAGGAAGAACATCTGCAAGAATAGTGGTTGTAGGAAGAGCAAGTAAAAGTGTCTTGAATGGAGTAGTAAAATGAGAGGATGATTCTTCCTCCAATTCACAATGGTTTTGAATAATGTTAGCCAATATGTCATCCTCTTCTTGGAGCTGCATGAAATAACTTCTTCCTAGCATCATAAATTGTGCCACAAAATTAACTTCCTCGGCCTCTTCACCAACATGTGGTCATACACGATTATCTTCATCATGAGATGGCTAAGCAGGAGGATAAAGAACAAAAAATTTAGTGTTCTTCCCATCTAAAATGGTCTTGTCACCTAAATGACATCCAATGTATGCATCTGTAGTTGCTAATCAAGTTCTTCTAAGAATAATGGGATACCTGCCTAGTGTAGCTTTAGAAGAAAGAATCATAAAGTTTGTTGGGTACTCCCAAGAGTCTAAAACTACCAAAAGATCTTCCACTACACCATCAAGCTTAATAATAGATCTATTAACAAGCTACAGGATAGTAGGAGTAGATCTCATGCTTGCAATGTTTAGTTGTAGAGCATTCTTAATTTGGATCTTGTTTATAAAAACTACTACCACATGACTACTTGAGTCATTATACTTTGGGATAGTTACTTTTCCAAGCATGATGTCAACTATTTGTCCCACCACATGAACTGTAGTTGGGTCTTTCTTTTTCCTACCTAGCTCCTTGAGGCATGCTTCCTTGATTTCATTGCCATGGATTGGGACATCCTTTATGGCCTGAAATAGAGGTATCTAGACACATATATGCTTAAAATGATCCAAGATGTTAAAATTTGTATCCTCCTTCTCTTCCTTCTTCTTGAAAACTTCCAATCTTTGAGGAAATGGTGGTTCTTGTTTAGTCTGCTTGACTTGGACTAGTTCAGGATTTTTGGGCTCACTTGGTTGAATGGGATCATTTGGAGCTTCCTCCTCCTCTTCCACTGGAAGCTCAATGATAATGGGCTTGGAAGGGGCTGGTAGAGTATTTCCTAAATGCAAGTGGATGTCACATAGACTCACATCATATGAAAGGAATTGATTTGAATCAGCAGAGTATGTAGGTTGTTGTTATGGTTTGTTATTTGGATTAGGTGTGGATGAGCTGGTAGCTGGGTAGGCTTAGGTGCATTTGAGCTTGGATTAGTAGGTGGAGGCATTATAGTAGGCTATTGGGGTTGAGAAGGTGGTTGCATGTAATTGGTTGTCTGTGCAAGCCATTATTGTCCTCCCCTCCATTGATTTGTTTGCTGCCAAATTCCTAGAGGTGGCTGCCAATGCCCTTGGAATTGCTGCCAATTCCCTTGAGGTTGCTTCCAATGGGGTGAAGAGTTTTGATGATTGGGCCAAGCATTTGGAGGGTTACTCCAAGGCTGTGCTGGATATCCACCATAGTTGGATGGATATGGGGGTTGTCATTGGTTACCAGATGAATAGGAATTAAAATATGGCCTAGCATAAGATAGTGGATCCGGTGGCATACCTTGTCTTGGAGCCCAAGGATTTCTTTGTGCAACATAGTAGACTTGGTCTTCTTCAATTTGGATTGGTTTGAACTCAAGCAGACTGTATTTTCCTTCAATATTAGCTACCATCTTGCATCTGTAGTCCCTCTTCTTTTGTCTACAGTGGGGGAAATACTTTGTCAACATTGTCTCTGCCTCTTCTTGTTTCTTCTTGGCCTAAAGTGTATGTAGCTGAGTAGCTAGATTATTTATAATGTCTTGGTTAATGTCTTCTAGCAAATGAGTAATCTCCATTCTTGAAACTCCACTATTAGTTGACTTACCCATGGAAGATTAGTAAGCTCTCCCTTTCTTTGAAGCTACCCTAGAGTAGTTCTGGCATATTTTCTTGATATCCTCTCAAGGAACATGGGAGATATCTCCTCCTCCCATGAGGTCCAAGGCATCAATTTAGCTATCATTGATTCCTCTCAGGAAAAGAAAATTTTATGAGTCTTCATTGAGTGTATGGTGTGGATATTTTTGTAGGAAAAATAGAAACCTTGCAATATAATCTTTCAATCTCTCATATTTCTTTTGCTGCATCCTAAAAATGTCACCTCCTCTCATGTCACTGCCCCTACAATATTCCTTGTATTTCTCAAGGAATTTTATCTTCATGTCTTCCCAAGTTTCCATAGTATCTTTTCCTAGGCTCATGAACCATCTTAATGTAACCTCTTTCAGAGTGGTAGGAAATAGCTTTAGCCTATGGGCATCAGTAGTATAATCATAAATCCTGCAGAGTATGTCAAACTCAAACAAAAAGGTATTAGGATTTTCTATGACAATTCCATAAAACTTGGGGAGTGCTAAAGCAGGGATGTTCTTGATGTTGTCAACTTCATTCTGATGGGAAATGTGGAACAGAAAAACTAGTTGATTAGGTTTGTTCCTATTTGCATCACCCATGCCTACTTGATGTAATTCCAAAGAAAAGGGGTTCTCAAGCTGATTTTGGTCTTCAGAGGAGACTTTAGAGCTAGTCAAATCAGGAAATGCATCAAAAAATGGGTGTGGGTCTTCTTTTTCTTCTTCTTCTCTTGGTAGGTTCTGATATTCAACTAGCTAGAATGGATTAGGATTGTTAGGAAGGAATCTCCCATAAGCATCCCTTCTCCTTCCTCTATGCATGTGGTATCACTCACTATCAGCTAGCTCACACAAAGAATTGGTAAAGAATAAGGGGGTTATTACTTCCTAAGTGAGGATATACTAAGAACAACTCCTAGAAACACTACAACAAGAAAAACTACCAATGAATCCAAAAGACTCCCTAGTTTGACACCATCCTTGACAATGGTGCCAAAAATATTGGCCTCCTACAATGATTTAATAACTAAGCCTTTATAGCCATGATTCAGAGATTGGACATCTAACCTGAATAGATATTTCAATCATCATGAAGGTGCATTTAACTTGTCAACCCAGGGACATGAACTTCAAATGGGTCAGTACAATATGTGCACTAGGAACCTAAAGTAGCCATTATCATTCTACAACTAAAGAACTCACAATACTGAAAGTAAATTGCTTAGAAGGGAATACCGTAAATTCCAATCATTAATAAACAACTACATCAAATGAAAATGCATAGCAAGAATGAAAATCTAAGCAAAAAATAGGGCACTACTCTATCTGCTTTGGCTGTAGGAATAGTCATAAAATGGAATTCTAGTGGCTGCAGGAACAATCGGTGCCAGACTTCTAACTAATTACTAAATAGCAAGTAATACTAAATTAATACTAAACTAAGAGGATGGATTACTCACCAAGTGGCCCCCCTTGGAGAAGTATCCTCTATAACTAATGAGAACTCAAATGCTTGAACTAAGAATCTTGTTTTATTCACTATAAATCATGAGTACAAAAGAGTAATGTATCTGTATTATTGAAAACTTGAGAGTGCAATTACAATATCCAATTGTGCAACCTCTAGAGAAGGAGTATTCCATCCTTATTTATACTACCGAATAGACAAGGCAATCAACTCCATGATGGGGAGGATGCCATTTACAAAAAATAGAGAAATTGGAGTGGCGACAATTACATGTGCATGAAATTTGGTTAGACATGCAGGTCCAAACAAAAATTTAGCACAATAGTAATGCCCAAGTCTGATCAATCATTAAAGTCCACTATAAGGTAGTTACATTTAGTTGCAAGAGGAATCTTCTATCGTCGACCTCCTTTAACCTTGAGCGATTCCTTTGCTAGACATTATGGTGCATGCCTAACTGGAAAATGTCTTCATCAACTTAGCATCCTCAAATTAAATCTACATGATAATATCAATATGCACAATAACTGCATATCTATAAACACCTTAAGGAACATTCATTAACCACATGCAAAATCAATATGGATAATCCACATAATATGCCAATGTCATTAAATCTTGCAGAAATAGGATTAATCCCAATGTCTATGGTTTGAGGGAAACATTATGAAAATATCAACATTTAACATCAAAGTCCATGACAACTTCCATCAAATAAACTATAGATTCTACCCAAAATTGGACCAAAAACTAGGCTCATCACTATCCATGACATAATGATACACATGCTACAGGTCCCCATTATCGATAATTCAGGTACTGAATGTTGGCCTCCTACAATGATTCCATAACTAAGTCTTTACAACTATGATTCAAATATTGGGAAGTTAACCTGAATAGCTACTTCAATCATTAAAAAGGTGCATTTAAATTGTCAACCTAGGGATGTGAACTTGAAATGGGCTAGCACTATATGTGTACTAGGGGTTCGAGTAGTCATTGCATTCTACAACTAAGAAACATAATGTTGAAAGTAAATTGTTGAAAAATAAATAAAGAAAATTTTGAACATCAACCAACAACTATGCTGAACTGAAATACGAGACAATAATAAAAGATCTGGGCAAAAAATAGGGAACTACTCTATCTTCTTTGGCTATAGGAATAGACACATAATGGACTTCCAGTGGCTACAGGAATAGTCAATGCAAGATTTTCAACTAAATATTGATCATCAAGTAGTACTAAACTAATGATAAACTAATGAAATGGATTACTAACCAAGTGGCCCCCCTTGGATAAGTATCCTCTGAACTAGCAAGAACTCTAATGCTCAAACTCATAATTTTATTTCATTCATTGCAAATTGAAATTAGAATGCAATATCAAATCGTGCAACCTCTTCCTCTATTCTTAATTGAACAATCAACTCACTAGCTTGCTAACTTGAGGAAGGAGCATCTGATTATTATTTACGCTAAAAACTAACAAGGCAATGGACTCCTCGACTAGGAGGATGCCAATTAGGGAAAATAGAGAAAGTGGAGCAATGGTGGTTATGCGTGCATGTAATCTCGTTAGACATGCAAGTCAAACATAGAATTAGCACAACAGTAACACCTGTGCATGCTCAAACATTAAAATTCCATTACAACAAGCTGGTTACACTTTGACTGCATGTAGAATCTTCTGTCGTCAGTCTTCTTGACTTGAAGTGCTTCCTTTGTTAATCGTCATGGTGTATGCCCAGTTGGCAGTGTCTTCCTCAACTTGGCAAATTAAATCTATATGGCAAGGTCAGTATGCATAATAACTACACATCTATAACCACCTTAAGAGACATTCAATATCCACATGCAAAATCAATATAGATAGTTCACATTTTATGCCAAGTATCATTAAAGTTCGTATGGATCAAGTGTTAATGGTTTGAGGAAAAAATTATGCTAATGTAAACACTTAAGCATTAAAGTCCACAAAATATATGAGAAAATAAACTATAGATTCTCCCCAAAACTAGACCAAAAATTAGGCTCATCACTCCCACCAACCTAACATCTAGCTAGTCCTCTAGCAGGGAGATATTTATTCTTCTGTTTGGTCAAGGCTATGAAACTTGCAATTTAGAGCTTCCCAACATGAGTGGCAGCAGTACGCAAATTAGGATCCCAATAGAATCCTCCCAATCCATCAAGTTTGTCCCATCTCTAGCTCTCTATAGTAGGGTCATATTGGTAACCTCTAAATTTTGGCACTGGCCACATGATCATGGGTGCCTAGAAGGTTAGGGGAAGTGAAAATCTTCCCTCTATTCTACCAATCTAGATATATCTCTTAATTCTCCTTAGTGTTGTAGTGTAATTGTAGATGGAGTGGGGTTCAACATGTTTTAGCTCATCTATCAAACTATTCCATCTCTGTGATAGGTATCTCCTCATGGTTTCCTCCCTTACTATTATCGTAACTTCATACTCACTATATAATACCTCAATCCAAGGCATAATCCTATTTCCATAACTTGGTCTGAGTTGTATTCTATGCCATTCTTTGTAAATTTGCCTTAAGTTTCCTGACTCAACCCTAATAGGTAGAGGGATATTAGACTCCAATTGCTTATAGGTACCATGTTACTATCCCCAACTAATCTCATTTTGCACCCAATACATGAATGCTCTCAATTGAAAATCCCCAACATATAGCAGCGGGTTCCAATTATGGTATTTTGTGACAACATAATTATGTAAATAAAATTCACATTGTAAATTCTTCATTTCAGAGGAGGAAATCCTATAAGCATTGAAGAATTCCATAGGAGTATCAATAGATGGATTCAAACCCAAGGCAAGTCTTGACATCTTAAAAGAGAGATATTTCTATTTCAGGAGCAGAGCATAGACCATTGGAGGATCTCTACATTCCAAAATCTTTTACATCAAGGCTACCATATCATCTATCCTCTGCTTCAGGGTAGCAATCTCTACGTTTTTATCCTTAATCTCTTTATGCTTTCTTTGAATATCCTCCTTCAATCATCATTTTTTCCTTTTCCATTCTTCCTCCCTTCTTTGTATTTCTTTCCATAGATTCAAAATTGTTGCATGTATTGTAAAATAAAGAGGATTATGAATGCCTACAAGTCTTTTCATTGATGAAAACTCCTCATATATCATTACTTGAATGGATTTAAGTTGTCCAGCTATCTCTAGTTGCAAGGGTGCTATTTCCCCTTCCTTTTGCTACAGGGAGTCTTGCTCATGTCATAGGAAGTTCTATTTTTCCTCCAACTCCTCCACAATGCTAGCAAGATCAGCCAGTGTTATGTTTATTGCTCCCTTAATCATACCTTCTCCTTGTTTAATATTCTTCTACTCAGATGAGGTCTCACCAGGTTTAGGGCTTTCCTGTAGAGGCATACCAATCGCAGGCCCAACTAGTCTTGATTTCCTGGAAGGCCTTTCACATTTTCCCTTGTCTACAGGATGAACAGTATTGGTTTTCCTCTTCTTAGAACTTGGTCCTTTTCTTCCTTCAGGCCATGTTTTAGCCTTGCCCTTTCTCATTTCCACTTCTCTCCATTGTGCCCTAGTTTTAATTAGGGTTTCACGTGGAACGTCATCATCATAATCTAATGGAGAGGAGCTTCCTTTTTCTGATTGCCCAACTTCGAAAGAATTGATTTCTATAGCTTTTTCTATTGTAGGAGGGTTCATACTAGAGGTTGAAGCACTAGGAATGGATTTAGTCATGCTTACTTTCTTGCTAGACCTATGGGATTGAGGTAAAGTCCTAGATTACAAGTGCTCAGGTCTAATTTGATCACCATTTATAAACTCTTCATAGGTCATTCCGGATACATCGTGCAGAGACCTTTCAACTAGCATTATAAACAAGCAATGGTGGGAAACAAAATTATTCCTACCTTTTTGGGTTTTGGCCGGCATGATTGAGAGAATATTGTATAGCACGTTGGGCACATTCATCCTTCTTCCGCGCCTCATGTGATTCAAAAACTTGAAGTGCACAGAATGGAAATTTGACTGGCGACCCTCATAAGTGATGTATTTGATAACATACATGGCTATCTTCTTCCACGGCTTGCGCAGGGACATTCTTTTTGCACCCTATTTGTCTATGCTCAATGGGGGGTCATTTGGCTCTGTGAATTCGACCCTAGTTGACCTGGTGTTTGGAAATAAGGTAATTTTCACCATCAGTAGGTAACCTTGTAACCTTTGGAATTCTTTCCTCTATTGCCATAACTTCTAACCCTCTCATTGTGGCTTTTCCTTCTGAAAATGTCTAGGAAAATTCAAGGGCAATGCCTTCATCAAAATTATTCAACTTGAAAAAGTAATCTATCCATCCATAGTTTTGAAACTCGGCCAGGCATTGTGCATCCTACAATAAAATATCATGCATTGTGGGTTCATTTTGAATTAACACACCTCCCAATTTTTGCAACCAAGCTAATGCTCTGCAACTTTTTCCTTCAATTCCCTTAGGTATGTCCAGGATCATCATGGAAAAAATAGGCCCTTAAGTGGAAAAAAAATTAGAATAATCAAAGTTAAGCAACTTGACGTAAAAAATTGAATAAGTTATCTATATTATTTCAAAAATATGTAAAAATAGAATCTCTAGAAAATTGAGTGTAGCTTCTAAACTACTAGGTTTGTTTAAAAAAAAATTATTTCGTGAAAATTTGAAATTTCAATGGAGTAGTACTTAAATTTCAGGGAAAAAATAACTAGGTGTTTGTCTGACCACCCTAACCACAAGAAAATGATAATATTTTTTAATAAGATTTTAGATATAAGTAGAGGAATCATGTCCCAATGTGATGCACATTTTTTTGTAATTTTTTTCCAAGTAAATAATTAATTATGAATTTTTTATTACAACTTTTAAAAAATATAAAAACTTGTATACATTTGACCACCTTAACTTGGTCAAAACTTTATGAAATTCAATTTTTCTTTTTTTAATCCTATAGTATGTGGATCATAGAATGTGATGCATGTTTTGGATTCAAAAAATGTGATACCATTTTTAATCTATAGATGTTTTTCAACTAGCCTATCAATTAAGACTTTAGTTGTAATCCAAATAGAAAATGAATAATAATTACTTATTAAATTCAAAGTAAGGCATAAATTATATTGGTGGAAACTTGATAATCTCCTTTAAAAACCCTTTTCATTTCATCAATTTTGGGTTAAAAAAAAGTCGTTAGCCACATACCCATCATATTGCCACTTTTTGGCCCATCATGATCCTGCACATACCCCCTTTCTAGAATTCAAATGGACTTCCCTGCAGTGTCTTCTAAATCTTAGGACCAACCTGCTAAATTTCTTGTGCTCGTGTCGCCTAAATTTTCTTTCTCTTGTAACTCAAGATTATGGCAGGGTAATAATGGCAAGAAAAGGATTGATAAAGGGAGTTCATGATAGGAAGAAATGGTGGCTGTAGCCATTGTCACTTCACACATGCAAGCTGTCCTTTCTTGGATTTCAATTTTGACACCTGGACAATACAATATTTGCATATTTTTCATTTCCCTCCCCCCAACCTAAATTTGAACATGTGTCCACACATGTAGTATGGGAGTGTTGATGTGATAGGGAAGGATGGCATTGTATGCAAATGTCTATACTAACATACAATGAATAAATAAATGCACTTGAAAGATGATTAAAGATAGCAATTAATACACACATACCTAAGTTGGGGAAGATTTTTGCAAAGGTCATAGATAAAGTAATGCTCACCTTGATGAAAAAAAATGAATCGAGCAATAAATGAAGATGAGGTGGAAGAGAGAAAAAGGTGGTGATGGATGGGTGGATGGGCAAATGATGAAGAAGTGGAATTCCACACACATGAATTTCTTTATTATGGATAGCATGTACCTAAATTAGGTTGAAGGAGGGGCACTAAGTCCACCTCTTTCAGCTATAGGAAGCTCTAAGTGCTAGATAAATTATTGCAGGAACTCTTCTTTAGAAGCTGGCTTATGGTATAATTTGAGGCGATGACCATTGACAAGTAATTGAACCTGACAGGGTCAATGGTGGTGAGCTGGAAAGCTCCATTAGGAAAGACCTTAGCAACTTTGTATGGTCCTAGCCACCTTGTCTGCAATTTTCCTACATTATACTAATATCTTGAATCATAGAGCAAAGCCCAATCTCCTAGTTTCAACGTTTTGTCTCTAATAAATTTCTCATGCCACTTGATTCTCTGATTTTGTACTATCTTTGTATGTAGTAGGGATGCTCTTCTTATCTCATCTAGAGCATTTAGTTGTATGATACTTTCTCTCTGTGCTTTAGAAATATACATCCCCAAATTTACTGCAGTTCGTAGAGTCTTATGTTCAAATTCAATTAACATCATGGCTATCTTTCCATACTGTAATTCAAATGATTCCATAACTAAGCCTTTATAGCTATGATTCAGAGGTTGGGCATCTAACCTGAATAGCTACTTCAATCATCATGAAGGTGCATTTAAATTGTCAACACAGGGACGTGAAATTGAAATGGGTCAGCATTGTATGTGCACTAGGGGTTCAAAGAGTGATTGCATTCTAGAACTAAGAAATATAATGTTGAAAGTAAATTGCTAAAAAATAAATAAAGAAAATACTGGACATCAACCAACAACTATGCTGGACTGAAATGAAAGACATGAATAAAAGATCTGGACAACAAACAGGGAACTACTCTGTATGCCTTGGCAGTAGGAACATACACAGAATGGACTTCTAGTGATTGTAGGAACAATCAATGCCAGATTTTCAACTAGATACTGAACATCAAGTAGTACTAAACTAATGCTAAACTAATGAAATGGATTACTCACCAAGTGAGCCCACTTGGATAAGTATCCTCTAAACTACCAAAACTCAAATGCTCAAACTCAAAATTTTATTTCATTCACTGCAAATTGAAACTGGAATACAATATCAAATCATGCAACTTCTTCCTTTGTTCTTAACTGAACAATCAACTCACTAGCTTGCTAACTCGAGGAAGGAGCACCCAATTATTATTTATGCTAACAACTAACAAGACAGTCGACTCCACGACTAGGAAGATTCCAATTAGGGAAAACAAAGAAAGTGGAGCAATGGCGGTTATGTGTACATGGAATCCGGTCAGACATGCAAGTCAGATGGAGACTTAGCACAACAGTAATGCCCGTGCATTCCTAAAAATTAAAATTCCATTACAACAAGGTGGTTACACTTCATCTGCATGTAGAATCTTCTGCCACCAGTCTTCTTGCATTGGAGTGCTTCCTTTGTGAGTCGTCATGGTGTGTGCCCAACTGGCAATGTCTTCCTCAACATGGCACATTAAATCAAAATGGCAAGGTCAATACACATAATAACTACACATCTATAACCACCTTAAGAAACGTTCAATAACCACATGCAAAATCAATATAGATAGTTCACATTTTATGCCAAGTATCATTAAAGTTCACAGGAATCAAATTTCAATGGTTTGAGGGAAACATTATGCCAATGTCAACACTTAAGCATTAAAGTCCATGACATCTATGAACAAATAAACTATAGATTCTCCCCAAAACTAGACCAAAAATTAGGACCATCACTCCCCCCAACCTAACATCTTTCTGGTCCACTAACAAGGAGAGAGTTGTTCTTCTATTTGGTCAAGGCTCTAAAATTTTCAACTAAGAGTTGTGCAACATTAGTGGCAATAGTACATGAATCAGGATCCCAATAGAATCCTCCCAATTTGTCAAGTCTTTCTCATCTCTTGCTCTATGTAGTAGGGTCATATTGGTAACCTCTAAATTTTGGCACTGGCCACATGAGCATGGGTGGCTAGAAGGTTAGGAGAAGTGAAAATCTTCCCTCTGTTCTACCAATCTAGATATATCTCTTAATTCTCCTTAGTGTTGAAGTATAATTGTAGATGGAGTGGGGCTTAGCCTGTTTCAGCTCATTAGTCAAACTATTCCATCTTTGTGATAGGTATATGTTGATGGTTTCCTCCCTTGCTGCTATCTTCACTTCATATTCACTGTAGACTACTTCAATCCAAGGCATAATCCTATTGCCATATCTTGGTTTGAGCAACATTCTATACCATTCTCCGTAAATTTCCCTTGGGCTTCCTGACTCAGCCCTAAAGGGAAGAGGGATAGCAGACTCCAATTGCTTATAAGAACCATGTTGTTGTCCCCAAATAATCTCATTTTACACCCAAGACATGAATGCTCTCAATTGAACATCCCCAACATATAGCAGCGAGTTCCAATTATGGTCTTTTGTGATAGCATAATTATGTAAATAAAATTCACATAGTAAATTCTTCATTTTAGAGGAGGCAATCCAATAAACATTGAAGAATTCCATAGGAGTATCAATAGATGGATTCAAACTTGAGGCAAGTCTTGACATCTTAAAAGAGAGAAATTTCTCTTTCAAGAGCAGAGCATATACCCTTGGAGGATCTCTACATTCTAGAATCTTTGGCTTAAAGGCTACCATACCATCTACCCTCTACGTCAGGGTAGCAATCTCTACATTTTTATCCTTAATATCTTCATCCTTTCTTTGAATCTCCTCCTTCAATCATCATTTTTCCCTTTTCCATTCTTCCTCCCTTCTTTGTATTTCTTTCCACAAATTCAAAATTGTTGCATGCACTATAAAATCATGAGGATTATGAATTCCCACCAGTCTTTTCATTGATGACAATTCCTCGTATTTCATTACTTGCATGGATTTAGGTTGTCCAACTATCTCCATTTGTAAGGGTGTTGTTTCCCCTTCCTTTTGCTACAGGGACTCTTCCTTTTGGTGCAACTATAGGAAATCTTGTTCTTGTTCTGGTTGTTGCTTTAGGACTTCATGCTCATGCTACAGGAAGTTCTATTTTTCCTCCAATTCCTCCGCAATGCTAGCAAGATCGGCTAGTTTTATGTTTACTAGTTCCTTAAAAATAACTTCTCATTCTTCAATATTCTTCTTCTCAAATGAGGTCTGACTAGGTTTAGGGCTTTCCTGTAGGGGCGTACCAATCATAGACCCAGCTAGTTTTGATTTCCCAGAAGGCCTTACATGTTTTCCTTTGGCTATAGGATGAACAATATTAGTTTTCCTCTTCATATAACTTAGCTCTTTTCTTCCTTCAGGCCGTGTTTTAGCCTTGCCCTTTATCATTTCCACTTCTCTCTATTGTGCCCTAGTTTTCATTAAGGTTTCAAGTGGAACTTCATCATCAGAATCTGAGGGAGAGGAGCTTCCTTTTTTCTGAGTGCCAAGCTTTAGAAGAACTAATTTCTATAGCTTCTTCTATTGCAGGAGGACTCATACCAGAGATTAAAGCACTAGGCTTAGCCTGTTTCAGCTCATTAGTCAAACTATTCCATCTTTGTGATAGGTATATGTTGATGGTTTCCTCCCTTGCTGCTATCTTCACTTCATATTCACTGTAGACTACTTCAATCCAAGGCATAATCCTATTGCCATATCTTGGTTTGAGCAACATTCTATACCATTCTCCGTAAATTTCCCTTGGGCTTCCTGACTCAGCCCTAAAGGGAAGAGGGATAGCAGACTCCAATTGCTTATAAGAACCATGTTGTTGTCCCCAAATAATCTCATTTTACACCCAAGACATGAATGCTCTCAATTGAACATCCCCAACATATAGCAGCGAGTTCCAATTATGGTCTTTTGTGATAGCATAATTATGTAAATAAAATTCACATAGTAAATTCTTCATTTTAGAGGAGGCAATCCAATAAACATTGAAGAATTCCATAGGAGTATCAATAGATGGATTCAAACTTGAGGCAAGTCTTGACATCTTAAAAGAGAGAAATTTCTCTTTCAAGAGCAGAGCATATACCCTTGGAGGATCTCTACATTCTAGAATCTTTGGCTTAAAGGCTACCATACCATCTACCCTCTACGTCAGGGTAGCAATCTCTACATTTTTATCCTTAATATCTTCATCCTTTCTTTGAATCTCCTCCTTCAATCATCATTTTTCCCTTTTCCATTCTTCCTCCCTTCTTTGTATTTCTTTCCACAAATTCAAAATTGTTGCATGCACTATAAAATCATGAGGATTATGAATTCCCACCAGTCTTTTCATTGATGACAATTCCTCGTATTTCATTACTTGCATGGATTTAGGTTGTCCAACTATCTCCATTTGTAAGGGTGTTGTTTCCCCTTCCTTTTGCTACAGGGACTCTTCCTTTTGGTGCAACTATAGGAAATCTTGTTCTTGTTCTGGTTGTTGCTTTAGGACTTCATGCTCATGCTACAGGAAGTTCTATTTTTCCTCCAATTCCTCCGCAATGCTAGCAAGATCGGCTAGTTTTATGTTTACTAGTTCCTTAAAAATAACTTCTCATTCTTCAATATTCTTCTTCTCAAATGAGGTCTGACTAGGTTTAGGGCTTTCCTGTAGGGGCGTACCAATCATAGACCCAGCTAGTTTTGATTTCCCAGAAGGCCTTACATGTTTTCCTTTGGCTATAGGATGAACAATATTAGTTTTCCTCTTCATATAACTTAGCTCTTTTCTTCCTTCAGGCCGTGTTTTAGCCTTGCCCTTTATCATTTCCACTTCTCTCTATTGTGCCCTAGTTTTCATTAAGGTTTCAAGTGGAACTTCATCATCAGAATCTGAGGGAGAGGAGCTTCCTTTTTTCTGAGTGCCAAGCTTTAGAAGAACTAATTTCTATAGCTTCTTCTATTGCAGGAGGACTCATACCAGAGATTAAAGCACTAGGAATGGCTTTAGTCATGATTACTCTCCTCCTAAACCTATGGGATTGAGGTAAATTCCTAGATTGCAAGTGCTCAGGTCTAATTTGATCAACACTTATAAGCTCTTCCCAGGTCATTCCAAATACATCATGCAGAGACCTTTCAACTAGCATTTTAATCAAGCAATTGTGGGAAACAAAATTATTCCTACCTTTTTGGGTTTTGTCTACCATGATTGAGAGAATATTGTACAACATGTTGGGAACATTCATCCTTCTTTCGTGCCTCATGTGATTCAAAAGCTTGAAGTGCATAGAATGCAAATTTGACTGACGACCCTCACAAGTTATGTATTTGATAACATATATGACTATATGCTTCCATAGCTCAAGTAGAGACATTCTTTTTGCACCCTATTTGTCTATGCTCAATGGGGGATCATTTGGATCTATGAATTTGGCCCTAGCTAACCTGGTGTCTTTTGAAATAGGGTAATTTACACCATCAATAGGTAACCCTATAACCTCTATAATTCTTTCCTCTATTTCCACAACTTCTAACCCTCCCACTATGGCTTTTCCTTTTGAAAATGTCTAGGAAAATTTAAGGGAAATTCCTTCATCAAAATTATTCAACTTCAAAAAGTAATCTATCCATCCACATTTTTGAAATTCGGTTGGGCATTGTGCATCCTGCAATAAAATATCATGCATTGTGGGTTTGTTTCGAATTAACCCACCTCCCATTGTCTGCAACCAAACTAATGCTCTGCAACTTTTTCCTTGAATTCCCTGCAGTGTCTGCTAAATCTTAGGACCAACCTGCTCAATTTCTTCTACTCGCTTTGCCTGAATTTTGTTTCTCTTTTTTTACAACTCAAGATTATGGCAAGGTAATAATGGCAAGAAAAGGAGTGATAAAGGGAGTTCATGATAGGAAGAAATGGCGGCTGCAACTATTGTCACTTCACACATGCAAGCCATCCTTTCTTCGATTTCAATTTTGACACCTAGACAATACAATATTTGTATCTTTTTTGTTTGCCTCCCCCAACCTAAATTTGGACATGTTTCCACACATGCAGTATGGTAGTGTTGATGTGATAGGGAAGGATGACATTGTATGAAAATTTCTATACTAATGTAGAGTGATTAAATAAACGTACTTGAAAGATGATTAAAGATAGCAATTAATGTGCACATACCTGAGTTGGGGAAGATTTCTACAAAGGTCATAGATAAAGTAACACTCACCTTGTTGAAAAAAAATGAATTGAGCAATAAATGAAGATGAGGTGGAATGAGGTGATGCAATGGAGTGAGGTGGAAGAGAGAGATAGGTGGTGAAGGATGGGTGGATGGGCGGATGATGAAGAAGTGGACTTCCACACACGTGAAAGTCTTTATTATGGATAGTACGTACCTAAATTAGGCTGAAGGAGGGGCACTGAGTCCATCGCCTTTAGCAGTAGGAAGCTCTTAGTGTTGGATGAATTGCTGCAGGAACTCTTCTTTAGAAGTTGGCTTATGGTATAACTTGAGGCGATGACCATTGACAAGTAATTTGAACCTGATAGGGTCAATGGTGGTGAGTTGGAAAACTCCAATAGGAAATACCTCAACAACTTTGTATGGTCCTAGCCACCTTGTTTGTAATTTTCCTGTGTTATCCTGATATCTTGAATCAACACGGCATTTATATACCCCATTTTGGATAGTCAGTGGGTATCTCCATTGGTGATTGTGCCCAAGAAAGGAGGGAAATTGCTATTTTGTATTGATTATAGAGAACTTAATGCATTCAACAAGAAGGATCACTTTCCTTTACCCTTCATTGATCAAGTTCTAGACACACTTGTAGGAAAATAGTATTTCTCTTTTCTAGATGGATTAAACAGCTAAAACCATAATCAAATTACACCAGAAGATCAGGAGAAGACCACATTTACTTGTCCATGGGGGACCTATGCTTATTCAGTGTTCCCATTTGGCTTGTGCAATGCACCTGCAACTTTTGAGAGGGTAGTCATTAGCATCTTCTCAGACATTTCTCATGATTGCATGGAGATTTATATGGATGAATTCGCCACCTATGGTGTTGACTTTAATCAAGCATTGGAGAATCTCAAAAGAGTTATGTAGAGATGTGAAGATCAAAACTTGTATTTAAATAGTGAAATGTGTTTTATGATGATGCAAGAAGGTGTAGTTCTTGGCCACTACATCTCCCACAAAGGAATCCAAGTAGACCCTACAAAGATTGAGGTTATCAAAAATCTGCCTACACTTCCAAAATAGAAGGATGTTGGAAGTTTCTTAGGCCATGTAGGATATTACTAGCCAACACTTCACAAGGATGCAAGAAGCTACACCATAAAATGTGATAGATTTCAATGAATGGGCAGACCAACAACATCTGATGAGATGCCACTATGCCCTTAGGTAGTAATTACTCCTTTTGACAAGTGGGGATTATATTTTGTGGGACCAATTGACCCTCCATCAAATGGTATATTTTATATACTAGTATGCATTGATTATGTAACTAAATGGGTAGAAGTTAAGGCCATGAAACATGCAAGAGATAACAAGGTTGCAAAATTTCTTTATGAAGATATTTTCACAAGATATGGAGTCCCAAGAGAAATAGTGACTGATCAAGGGCCAAAATTCACATCAACTCTTGTTGCAACACTAGTAAATGAGTACAATATAATGCACAAAAGGTCTACTCCTTATGACCCCTAGGCTATTGGCCAAGTTGAAGTGACCAACAAGAAAATTGAATCCATTCTGACTAGAACAATAGCTATTCATAAGAAGGATTGGGAAAACAAATTACTAGAAGTTGTTTGAAATTATAGGACAACATGGAAAACAACTACAGGTTTCACCTCATTTTAATTATTGTATGGAAAGGTAGCCATGATGCCAATCGAATTTGAACATAAGACTCTATGAATTGCAGTAAATTTGGGGATGGATATTTCTAAAGCACATAGAGAAAGAATCATGCAGCTAAATGCTCTAGATGAGATAAGAAGAGCAACCCTGCAACATACAGAGATAGTGTATAATAAGAGAATCAAGTGGCATGACATTTATTAAAGACAAAAATTTCAAACCGAGAGATTGGGCTTTGCTTATAGTAGTTTATTTATATTTACTACACTTTTATGTATTGTTTCTCTCTTTTAGAGAGTAGTTTTTTTATATGAGGCTTTCTCCTTTTCTATGGTTATGGGAGATTTCTTTTTTTGTATGAAAATACCTCATTAGACCTTGTAGGTAGGACTCATCCATGCATCCATCATTGCATTTATCCTTTGGCTTTAGGTTTCTCCTTAAACTAATCTTAAGGGGGGTTTTGGAGTAAATAGGAAATCACCTAATAATTAATTTTTAAGCCCCTTTTTACTTTATTCACTTAAGCTAAACATAGGAGTTTTTTTTATTATTAGATTGAGCTATTTTTAGGTCATGTTGTCTCATAGAATAGGACGAGGAAACTATTATGAATCTAATCTAATATAAACCTTACCTAAGGTTGATCTAGGGATTGATGTTCCCTTTTCATTAGGATTCATTATTCATTGTAATAAAAAAATAGATTATTATATCAACACAATTTCTTAGGTTGTTGAGAAATATATTTTTCTTTTTCTCTTAATTGTGATAGTTAATTGCTTGTATATGATTTTTAGGAGCTATGTAGTTCACCACCAACTCCAACAATTTCAACCATGGATTATCTTTCTAATTACGCTTTTGAAATGAAATAATAGGATAAGATAATTTTCTAGTCAAAGAATAGGAAGATCTCTATTTCTATTTCTATCTCTAACTATAATTCACCATCAAATAATTACAAGAGGTTATTTTCAAGATTTAGTGTATGCCAAAATTATTTTGTGGTAGTTAGAAAATTGGCTTAAGGGATGTGGTCATGATTATTATTTCCTAGATCATTATGAGGTGGTATTATGTGGGAGAATAAAAATCTCAAATTTAAATATATTATCTTTTCATTCTATCAAACACCTTCAATGGCTAAGAAATGGATACAACTATTAAGTTCACATTCAAGAGTGTCTATGGGTATGTGCAGGATCATCATGGAAAAAACAAGCCCTTAAGTGGCAAAAAATTTAGAAAAATTAGAGTTAGGCAACTTGACGTAAAAATTTGAATACGTATCTATATTATTTCAAAATTATGTAAGAATGGAATCTATAGAGAATTGAATGTAGTTTCTTAACTACTAAGTTTATTTTAAAAACCAAAATCTATTTGGTGAAAATTTGAAATTTCAATGCTTAGTACTTAAATTTTAGGGAAAAGTAAGCAGGTGTCTAACCACCCTAACCACAATAAAATGATAATATTTTTTTATAATATTTTAGATATAAGTAGAGGACTCATGTCCTGATGTGATGCATATTTTTTGAATTTTTTCCAAGTAAATAATTAATTATGAATTTTTTAGTACAACTTTTAAAAAATATAAAAACTTGTATGTTTGACCACCTTAACCTGGTCAAAACTTCATGAAATTCAATTTTTCTTTTTTTAATCCTATAGTATACAAAGCATAGAATGTGACACATGTTTTGGATTAAAAAAATCTGACACCATTTGAAATCTATAAATTTTTTTCAGTCAACCTATCAATCAGGATTTTTGTCATAATTCAAATAGAAAATGAATAATAATTATTTATTAAATTCAAAGTAAAGCATAATTTATATTGGTGGAAAGTTGGGAATCTCCTTTAAAAACCTTTTTCATTTCATCAATTTTGGGTTAAAAAAAAGTCATCAGCCACATGGGCCATCATATCACTTACATAATGCCACTTTTTGGCCCATCATGGTCCTACACATACCCCTATATTGTATTATTATGGGTAATTTTTGAATTGAGGTTTAAGAAAATATTAAAAAGTTATTATAGATTGATACTCTATAATATCAAAGGGTCTCAAGTGAGGATTTTCTAGTCATAAAGCATAGATAATTTAGTTAAATTATGACATTTTCTCCATGCATGTGGTACTTTTTTTTTATTTGGGAAAGGGTGAGGAAATGACTACTTTGGGAAAAGGTTTATTCAAGAATCATATGCTAAGTATTTTTAATGAATTTTTATAGGTTACATCTTAGAGATGAGGCATTCCAATTAATAGTGGATATCTTTTTCAAGATAAATTATCTTTAGTTTCTTAGAGCTTGTTTATAAAAAAAAGAAAACCCTAAAGTAGAGAGTAAAATATATGATAAATCCAAAACTATTCTTTACTTCTTGAAACAAGTTATGGGACTAATTTAGGATCCTAGGATTGAATGAATCTACTAATTGATAGCTCTATGCAGGAGGGAGACTAGTGTCTTGATACTAGATTGTCAATTATTATTAGAACATTTTAGAAGATACAAATAATGTAATTCTGAATGAATTCATGGTATGTTCTATTTAAAAAAAATAGAATTAGATAAAAAAATATTTATGTAGAAAATAAGATTAATTTTTTAAAATAGGACATTTTATTTATAAATCCCTGTAGAAGGGGAAAAGATCATATCTTTGTTATAACTTAAAAAATTGAAATGTATATTCATATTTATGTTTTAATAAAGCAAGTGACCCCATGACTACAATTTACTTATTAAAAAAATAAAGATTATAATATTTAATATTTAATATTTATAAAGAAATATACACTATTTTTTTTTTAAATATAACTTGGAGTATGGCCCAAGAACCAATAAAATTCAAAAACATATTTATAATGAAAGAATAAAAAAAAATATTTGGAACCAACCCTATGGGAAGTAGGTGTCATGTCACAACACATTCCAGGAAGCCTCGACAATGAACAAGTACCAAGCTTAAGACTTAATAGTTCCCAACCAAAAACTAAGGGGGTATTTTGTAATTTCCTCCAATAACCTAAGAGCTTCAGAGGGAAATTACCCCACCTAACAATGCTACCAAGCCTAGTTCTAACCTTACTTCCTACTTACTAATTATCAACCCAATTAAAAACCTTAATGTGTATTTTTTGCCCTATATGAGATATAATTCTATCATCAAAACCTCCCAAGAACAACTTGGATTCATCAATCAAAAGCCCCAACTTCCAATTTTGAACCTCGCCCCCTAGGATTGAGTTAATTATAATTTTGGAGCCCCCCTTAATCCATAAATTTATTCAAATTTTTTCCTTGGTGATCATAATTTCCCATAACACTCTTTCTTTTGAAATTTTGTTCATGTCACTACCAAAGTCATAAGAAAATAAACCAATAGGTTGACCCTCATGATCATTGAAAGAAACCTCCACCTCTAGCCTCCCCAAGATTCTCATTCAATGCTACATCAAAGTTTATTTTAACCTAACTGACATTTGGTTTGCTCCATACTTCCTTATACTTTGATTGTTTTCCACCCATACTACCTAGCTAGTGGAATCAAGGCCAAGAGTTGGACCAACCAACTTCCTTCTCATATATATTCCATTGACCACCTCCACACTTATGAAAGAACCTACAATAGCAAAGAATGAAAGAAAAAAGAATGACACACAATTGCATAATAGTTGACCAAGTATACTAGGAAAACGAGGTGTACATATATAGAAGAAAGGAAACCGGATTCCACAAAATAAGGACAAGAATCCTCACACATAGAGTGGTGGTGAGTTGCCTACCTCAAATGAATGAAGGGTTATCAAAATTTAGTCAACACCTCATAGGTCACCTATCTATATTGAAACCTCATTAAGAAATGGTCAATGTGATACCTAACTATATGCAAAGTGCAATATATACACTAACAATCCTCCTTAAGCATAGCTTAGGTGGGAATGAATGAAATTGGTCCCATCTACTAGCTTGGTGAGGTACCCATGTACAATGAAAAATAAATGAGTCTCGACTGTGAAGCCTAATAAGGTACTCATGTATAATTTAGACTCTCTAAAAAATGGAGTAAGAAAACCTAGTGGGAAAGACCTATCCTCCAAAAAGAAAGAAGATGAGGAGAAGACTAGAAATCCCCCCCAAGGATGATGATGTTACTGATGTAGACTACATGCCAAGAAGAAATCGTATATTAATGAACTTTCTCTTAGTAAAGTGTTTGGTAAATATATTAGCAACCTGCTCTAAAGATTGGAAACAAACTAAGTCAATGATTTGTCCATGAATCAACTATTGAATATAATCTATATGAATCTCTATGTCCTTGGTTCACTAATATTGAATCAGATTCTTGCATATCTCAATGGTGCTCTAGTTGTCACAATAGATGACTATGGGCTACTTGAAAGGAATAACAAAATTAGAATGAATTATTTGAAGCCATATGGCCTCAATCTAGATGATTTAACAACCCCTTTGAACTCTAATTTTTTGGATAATATAGAAATAACATTCTACTTCTTTCTAGACCAATTCATAGGGCTTGAACCAAGTGAAAAACTATAACTTGAAGTGGACTTGTGATTCTCAGTGTCACCAACTCAATCCAAATTTTAAAACCAACCAAGTAAATTGAAGAACCAGCTCTGTAATGAATCCCAAACCCAAGATTTTAATGATGGTAATGAAGGATCCTCTTACCTTCTTTCCAATGTAACTCATGAGGTTCCTACATAAATATCGAAACCATGCCTACTACATAGGTAATGTTTGGCCTATTATGAGTCAAGTATATGAGATTATCAACAAGTTATTGATATGGTATACCATTAACCAATGGTGTATCACAAGAATCCTCAAACATGACTCCACATAGAAAGGGAATCAAAGGTGGTTTACAAGTATTCATGTGAAACTGTGCAAGTAGATCAAGAGTATACATAGATTGTACAAGATTAATCCCTGAAGTTGAATGTGAAATATCAAAGCCAAGGAAGTAGTGCAAGAAACCCTAGTTTTTCATGTCAAATCTATGTTGAAGTGATATCTTCACTACTACAATGGAAAATGAGGTACTCTCAGTATCAAAATATCATCAACATATAGAACTAGTATCAAAAGTGAATCATCCTACTATAATAGATACACAATAGGATCAAAATAAAATCTAGTAAAACTTGAAGATAGGAGGAAGGAATACTGTTGTGCAGTTTTCGCACACACGCCTTGCTGAAGGCAGGGACCCTCTTTCTCTTCGGTTTTTGGTTTTTGGCCCTTTCTTTTTGAGGCTTTGTCTTATTTAGGCATGTGCTTAAATGTTTATTTTGATTTCCTAAGTGTTTCCCCAGGTTATTTATTGAAAATCCTGAGTTCTGGATGAAGTTTGGGTTTTTACTCAGATTCAGGATTTTCCACCTTGGTCAGATTTTCCCAGATCCCACTTGGATTCTGGCTATGCACCATGGTTCGGGGATTCTCAGTCTTCATGGATTTCTGCGTGGGCCAGATTTTCCCAGATTCCACCCTGTTGTTGGCTTTCCAGGTTTTCTAACTGTCCTATAGATTGCATTAATGGCTTCGTACGTGCCTTGAAGGATGTATTTAATTTGGTTTTTGGTATCTTTTGTGCCATCATGCTTACTATTTGCTATCATTTGAGCTGAGTTGTGCTTTCCTGTGTTTGATTGACTTCATTTTGGGGTGCTTGGGTTTGAATTGATCGATTTGGTGGCAATTTTTTGTGCATTTCTACACCTGTTCTTTGTGGATGCCATTTGAATTTGCATTTTCTGCTTTTGGGACCGATTTCCACATTATAATGGTATGTTTCTATTGCCCGGCCTTTGATTGAGAATTATAAATGGCATGTTTATGTTATGAAAGCTTGTGGGGTTCACATCCCTATGTATTTGATCATTTCATGCTAGGGTTGTTCAGTATTGCATTATTTGTCATCTCCTAGGTGAGCCTTGAGCTCATTTGCCTATCTACATTTTGATGTGTCTTGCTTGAGAGTAATTAGTAAACCCTAGTGACGACTTAGTAGTTGAAACAACTAAATTCTGAGCTTTCCTATGCGCTAATGGTGGATGAATAGGGTTTCAAACCTAGGGCAGTGCCATGTTAGGTTATTTCATCTTAAAATTGACCTAAAATGTAAAGAAAGTCTATGAAAGGTCCATCCCTGGCTTGTCCCGAGTTAAAATATGTCAAAATTCTGCATTGGTTTGGTATCTGGGTGAAATCATGACTCTTCGTCCCTTCCAAATTTTCTTCACTAAGACCACACCCCGAAAGAAAGTCTCTCATCAATAAGCATTTTCATACTCACCATCGACAAGACAAACCCTAGTCGGAAAGAGGTCATAGCGGGCTCCATTAGTTATACCAGTATTCATTTCTTTCAATAAGACATCCATCCTTCGCTAAGACCTTTCGGCGAGCTCACAACTCTTGCCAACACCTTCACTTTTGGTGAGACTACTGACGGTCGCAAGACTTCTTGGCAAGCTCATATCTTCTGTCAATGAGACATTACGCAGTCGGTGAGACCTCTGGCCAAATTCAAAAACCTATTGCTAGTCGCCAAGACACCGTAGCTTCGCTGAGACTTCATACCGAAAAGCTTCAGTTTGGCCAAAGTGTTTGCTTCAACCCTGAAAGTCAATGAGATAAGAAAGATTCACCGGGACCTTACCCTGACTACCCTTTGGTCATATCGATATGTTTGCTATATTGCCAGTTAGCGAGATGTTAAACCGAAACCACCAAGTCTTAGTGAAACCTCTTCCGATGACATCCTTCTGCGTGACCTCACAGAATTTGCCAAGACTTCTCAACCAGATGATTGACTTTAGCTGAAACCTTCGTTCCCAGAATCTGCATTGCTTTCAGAGTTTTGACTTATCCACAAATTTCCATCAGGTCTGGATTTCTCTGAAATCTAGCTTCTCTCTAATTCTCTGAAGTTTCCTATCTGGTTCATTCTTCACAGAAATTCATCTCTGGCGGATTTTCTTGAAAGTTGATTAAATATAAAGGAATATGGAATAGCATGATGTGTTAGTGATTTTCAATGCATTTTATGATTATTCATGCTATCTTATGATCTCCCATGTGACTTATTGATTGAAAATGATCAGGTTTAATGGTTAAGTAGGTGTTTCCTAGTTATTCCGTTGGAATCTGATTGGTCTGGAATTTATCAAAATTCCTCTCTAGCTCAGATTTCACAAATGGTCTTGAAACTTAAAATTTGTTGTGGTCATTTTATATGAATTTTAATGACACCTTGATT
>VDFB02049217.1:60948075-60971494 GCA_007258455.2 Sequoia sempervirens
GGGTAGCAATCTCTACATTTTTATCCTTAATATCTTCATCCTTTCTTTGAATCTCCTCCTTCAATCATCATTTTTCCCTTTTCCATTCTTCCTCCCTTCTTTGTATTTCTTTCCACAAATTCAAAATTGTTGCATGCACTATAAAATCATGAGGATTATGAATTCCCACCAGTCTTTTCATTGATGACAATTCCTCGTATTTCATTACTTGCATGGATTTAGGTTGTCCAACTATCTCCATTTGTAAGGGTGTTGTTTCCCCTTCCTTTTGCTACAGGGACTCTTCCTTTTGGTGCAACTATAGGAAATCTTGTTCTTGTTCTGGTTGTTGCTTTAGGACTTCATGCTCATGCTACAGGAAGTTCTATTTTTCCTCCAATTCCTCCGCAATGCTAGCAAGATCGGCTAGTTTTATGTTTACTAGTTCCTTAAAAATAACTTCTCATTCTTCAATATTCTTCTTCTCAAATGAGGTCTGACTAGGTTTAGGGCTTTCCTGTAGGGGCGTACCAATCATAGACCCAGCTAGTTTTGATTTCCCAGAAGGCCTTACATGTTTTCCTTTGGCTATAGGATGAACAATATTAGTTTTCCTCTTCATATAACTTAGCTCTTTTCTTCCTTCAGGCCGTGTTTTAGCCTTGCCCTTTATCATTTCCACTTCTCTCTATTGTGCCCTAGTTTTCATTAAGGTTTCAAGTGGAACTTCATCATCAGAATCTGAGGGAGAGGAGCTTCCTTTTTTCTGAGTGCCAAGCTTTAGAAGAACTAATTTCTATAGCTTCTTCTATTGCAGGAGGACTCATACCAGAGATTAAAGCACTAGGAATGGCTTTAGTCATGATTACTCTCCTCCTAAACCTATGGGATTGAGGTAAATTCCTAGATTGCAAGTGCTCAGGTCTAATTTGATCAACACTTATAAGCTCTTCCCAGGTCATTCCAAATACATCATGCAGAGACCTTTCAACTAGCATTTTAATCAAGCAATTGTGGGAAACAAAATTATTCCTACCTTTTTGGGTTTTGTCTACCATGATTGAGAGAATATTGTACAACATGTTGGGAACATTCATCCTTCTTTCGTGCCTCATGTGATTCAAAAGCTTGAAGTGCATAGAATGCAAATTTGACTGACGACCCTCACAAGTTATGTATTTGATAACATATATGACTATATGCTTCCATAGCTCAAGTAGAGACATTCTTTTTGCACCCTATTTGTCTATGCTCAATGGGGGATCATTTGGATCTATGAATTTGGCCCTAGCTAACCTGGTGTCTTTTGAAATAGGGTAATTTACACCATCAATAGGTAACCCTATAACCTCTATAATTCTTTCCTCTATTTCCACAACTTCTAACCCTCCCACTATGGCTTTTCCTTTTGAAAATGTCTAGGAAAATTTAAGGGAAATTCCTTCATCAAAATTATTCAACTTCAAAAAGTAATCTATCCATCCACATTTTTGAAATTCGGTTGGGCATTGTGCATCCTGCAATAAAATATCATGCATTGTGGGTTTGTTTCGAATTAACCCACCTCCCATTGTCTGCAACCAAACTAATGCTCTGCAACTTTTTCCTTGAATTCCCTGCAGTGTCTGCTAAATCTTAGGACCAACCTGCTCAATTTCTTCTACTCGCTTTGCCTGAATTTTGTTTCTCTTTTTTTACAACTCAAGATTATGGCAAGGTAATAATGGCAAGAAAAGGAGTGATAAAGGGAGTTCATGATAGGAAGAAATGGCGGCTGCAACTATTGTCACTTCACACATGCAAGCCATCCTTTCTTCGATTTCAATTTTGACACCTAGACAATACAATATTTGTATCTTTTTTGTTTGCCTCCCCCAACCTAAATTTGGACATGTTTCCACACATGCAGTATGGTAGTGTTGATGTGATAGGGAAGGATGACATTGTATGAAAATTTCTATACTAATGTAGAGTGATTAAATAAACGTACTTGAAAGATGATTAAAGATAGCAATTAATGTGCACATACCTGAGTTGGGGAAGATTTCTACAAAGGTCATAGATAAAGTAACACTCACCTTGTTGAAAAAAAATGAATTGAGCAATAAATGAAGATGAGGTGGAATGAGGTGATGCAATGGAGTGAGGTGGAAGAGAGAGATAGGTGGTGAAGGATGGGTGGATGGGCGGATGATGAAGAAGTGGACTTCCACACACGTGAAAGTCTTTATTATGGATAGTACGTACCTAAATTAGGCTGAAGGAGGGGCACTGAGTCCATCGCCTTTAGCAGTAGGAAGCTCTTAGTGTTGGATGAATTGCTGCAGGAACTCTTCTTTAGAAGTTGGCTTATGGTATAACTTGAGGCGATGACCATTGACAAGTAATTTGAACCTGATAGGGTCAATGGTGGTGAGTTGGAAAACTCCAATAGGAAATACCTCAACAACTTTGTATGGTCCTAGCCACCTTGTTTGTAATTTTCCTGTGTTATCCTGATATCTTGAATCAACACGGCATTTATATACCCCATTTTGGATAGTCAGTGGGTATCTCCATTGGTGATTGTGCCCAAGAAAGGAGGGAAATTGCTATTTTGTATTGATTATAGAGAACTTAATGCATTCAACAAGAAGGATCACTTTCCTTTACCCTTCATTGATCAAGTTCTAGACACACTTGTAGGAAAATAGTATTTCTCTTTTCTAGATGGATTAAACAGCTAAAACCATAATCAAATTACACCAGAAGATCAGGAGAAGACCACATTTACTTGTCCATGGGGGACCTATGCTTATTCAGTGTTCCCATTTGGCTTGTGCAATGCACCTGCAACTTTTGAGAGGGTAGTCATTAGCATCTTCTCAGACATTTCTCATGATTGCATGGAGATTTATATGGATGAATTCGCCACCTATGGTGTTGACTTTAATCAAGCATTGGAGAATCTCAAAAGAGTTATGTAGAGATGTGAAGATCAAAACTTGTATTTAAATAGTGAAATGTGTTTTATGATGATGCAAGAAGGTGTAGTTCTTGGCCACTACATCTCCCACAAAGGAATCCAAGTAGACCCTACAAAGATTGAGGTTATCAAAAATCTGCCTACACTTCCAAAATAGAAGGATGTTGGAAGTTTCTTAGGCCATGTAGGATATTACTAGCCAACACTTCACAAGGATGCAAGAAGCTACACCATAAAATGTGATAGATTTCAATGAATGGGCAGACCAACAACATCTGATGAGATGCCACTATGCCCTTAGGTAGTAATTACTCCTTTTGACAAGTGGGGATTATATTTTGTGGGACCAATTGACCCTCCATCAAATGGTATATTTTATATACTAGTATGCATTGATTATGTAACTAAATGGGTAGAAGTTAAGGCCATGAAACATGCAAGAGATAACAAGGTTGCAAAATTTCTTTATGAAGATATTTTCACAAGATATGGAGTCCCAAGAGAAATAGTGACTGATCAAGGGCCAAAATTCACATCAACTCTTGTTGCAACACTAGTAAATGAGTACAATATAATGCACAAAAGGTCTACTCCTTATGACCCCTAGGCTATTGGCCAAGTTGAAGTGACCAACAAGAAAATTGAATCCATTCTGACTAGAACAATAGCTATTCATAAGAAGGATTGGGAAAACAAATTACTAGAAGTTGTTTGAAATTATAGGACAACATGGAAAACAACTACAGGTTTCACCTCATTTTAATTATTGTATGGAAAGGTAGCCATGATGCCAATCGAATTTGAACATAAGACTCTATGAATTGCAGTAAATTTGGGGATGGATATTTCTAAAGCACATAGAGAAAGAATCATGCAGCTAAATGCTCTAGATGAGATAAGGCTTGGCGGTACGGCATGCCGGTAAATCGCGAAAACCGAGATGCGTATTGTAAAATTCCAGCGAAGTTAGGCAATGGTTATGGCTGCCGTGATGCCAGGTGCTGGTGTCCATCCATCGATATCCGCCAAGCAATGCTGGAGTTCATTAAATCCTAACATAAATTGCCTTCATAATTTTGTATTCGTTATAGATGGCCTTGAATCACAATCACAATCACAAGCCTTGCCTGGAGGTTGATCTAGGGATTGATGTTCCCTTTTCATTAGGATTCATTATTCATTGTAATAAAAAAATAGATTATTATATCAACACAATTTCTTAGGTTGTTGAGAAATATATTTTTCTTTTTCTCTTAATTGTGATAGTTAATTGCTTGTATATGATTTTTAGGAGCTATGTAGTTCACCACCAACTCCAACAATTTCAACCATGGATTATCTTTCTAATTACGCTTTTGAAATGAAATAATAGGATAAGATAATTTTCTAGTCAAAGAATAGGAAGATCTCTATTTCTATTTCTATCTCTAACTATAATTCACCATCAAATAATTACAAGAGGTTATTTTCAAGATTTAGTGTATGCCAAAATTATTTTGTGGTAGTTAGAAAATTGGCTTAAGGGATGTGGTCATGATTATTATTTCCTAGATCATTATGAGGTGGTATTATGTGGGAGAATAAAAATCTCAAATTTAAATATATTATCTTTTCATTCTATCAAACACCTTCAATGGCTAAGAAATGGATACAACTATTAAGTTCACATTCAAGAGTGTCTATGGGTATGTGCAGGATCATCATGGAAAAAACAAGCCCTTAAGTGGCAAAAAATTTAGAAAAATTAGAGTTAGGCAACTTGACGTAAAAATTTGAATACGTATCTATATTATTTCAAAATTATGTAAGAATGGAATCTATAGAGAATTGAATGTAGTTTCTTAACTACTAAGTTTATTTTAAAAAAACCAAAATCTATTTGGTGAAAATTTGAAATTTCAATGCAGTAGTACTTAAATTTTAGGGAAAAAGTAAGTAGGTGTCTGTCTAACCACCCTAACCACAATAAAATGATAATATTTTTTTATAATATTTTAGATATAAGTAGAGGACTCATGTCCTGATGTGATGCATATTTTTTTGGAATTTTTTTCCAAGTAAATAATTAATTATGAATTTTTTAGTACAACTTTTAAAAAATATAAAAACTTGTATGTTTGACCACCTTAACCTGGTCAAAACTTCATGAAATTCAATTTTTCTTTTTTAATCCTATAGTATACTAAAGCATAGAATGTGACACATGTTTTTGGATTAAAATCGACACCAATTTGGAAATCTATACATTTTTTCAATCAACCTATCAATCGAGGTTACAGTCATAATTCAAATAGAAATGAATAATAATTATTTATTAAATTCAAAGTAAAGCATAATTTATATTGGTGGAAAGTTGGGAATCTCCTTTAAAACCTTTTTCATTTCATCAATTTTTGGGTTAAAAAGTCACTCGATACATAGACCCATCATATCACCACATGGTGCATGTGGTCCTGCTTTGTTCTCTTTGTTTTTGGGTGGTGGGTTGGGACAGGAGGCTAAGCCAGAGAGACAGGCAGGAGGACAGAAGCTACTCAGAGTTGGTGGACATAGGTAGCAGAAGCAGAGTCAGGCTGGAGTAGAAAGGAGAGCGTTTTGCCATATAAGCAAGATTTGAGAGAGCTGAAGCTGCTTTAGGAAAAAAGGTTTATTCAAGAATCATATGCTAAGTATTTTTAATGAATTTTTATAGGTTACATCTTAGAGATGAGGCATTCCAATTAATAGTGGATATCTTTTTCAAGATAAATTATCTTTAGTTTCTTAGAGCTTGTTTATAAAAAAAAGAAAACCCTAAAGTAGAGAGTAAAATATATGATAAATCCAAAACTATTCTTTACTTCTTGAAACAAGTTATGGGACTAATTTAGGATCCTAGGATTGAATGAATCTACTAATTGATAGCTCTATGCAGGAGGGAGACTAGTGTCTTGATACTAGATTGTCAATTATTATTAGAACATTTTAGAAGATACAAATAATGTAATTCTGAATGAATTCATGGTATGTTCTATTTAAAAAAAATAGAATTAGATAAAAAAATATTTATGTAGAAAATAAGATTAATTTTTTAAAATAGGACATTTTATTTATAAATCCCTGTAGAAGGGGAAAAGATCATATCTTTGTTATAACTTAAAAAATTGAAATGTATATTCATATTTATGTTTTAATAAAGCAAGTGACCCCATGACTACAATTTACTTATTAAAAAAATAAAGATTATAATATTTAATATTTAATATTTATAAAGAAATATACACTATTTTTTTTTTAAATATAACTTGGAGTATGGCCCAAGAACCAATAAAATTCAAAAACATATTTATAATGAAAGAATAAAAAAAAATATTTGGAACCAACCCTATGGGAAGTAGGTGTCATGTCACAACACATTCCAGGAAGCCTCGACAATGAACAAGTACCAAGCTTAAGACTTAATAGTTCCCAACCAAAAACTAAGGGGGTATTTTGTAATTTCCTCCAATAACCTAAGAGCTTCAGAGGGAAATTACCCCACCTAACAATGCTACCAAGCCTAGTTCTAACCTTACTTCCTACTTACTAATTATCAACCCAATTAAAAACCTTAATGTGTATTTTTTGCCCTATATGAGATATAATTCTATCATCAAAACCTCCCAAGAACAACTTGGATTCATCAATCAAAAGCCCCAACTTCCAATTTTGAACCTCGCCCCCTAGGATTGAGTTAATTATAATTTTGGAGCCCCCCTTAATCCATAAATTTATTCAAATTTTTTCCTTGGTGATCATAATTTCCCATAACACTCTTTCTTTTGAAATTTTGTTCATGTCACTACCAAAGTCATAAGAAAATAAACCAATAGGTTGACCCTCATGATCATTGAAAGAAACCTCCACCTCTAGCCTCCCCAAGATTCTCATTCAATGCTACATCAAAGTTTATTTTAACCTAACTGACATTTGGTTTGCTCCATACTTCCTTATACTTTGATTGTTTTCCACCCATACTACCTAGCTAGTGGAATCAAGGCCAAGAGTTGGACCAACCAACTTCCTTCTCATATATATTCCATTGACCACCTCCACACTTATGAAAGAACCTACAATAGCAAAGAATGAAAGAAAAAAGAATGACACACAATTGCATAATAGTTGACCAAGTATACTAGGAAAACGAGGTGTACATATATAGAAGAAAGGAAACCGGATTCCACAAAATAAGGACAAGAATCCTCACACATAGAGTGGTGGTGAGTTGCCTACCTCAAATGAATGAAGGGTTATCAAAATTTAGTCAACACCTCATAGGTCACCTATCTATATTGAAACCTCATTAAGAAATGGTCAATGTGATACCTAACTATATGCAAAGTGCAATATATACACTAACAATCCTCCTTAAGCATAGCTTAGGTGGGAATGAATGAAATTGGTCCCATCTACTAGCTTGGTGAGGTACCCATGTACAATGAAAAATAAATGAGTCTCGACTGTGAAGCCTAATAAGGTACTCATGTATAATTTAGACTCTCTAAAAAATGGAGTAAGAAAACCTAGTGGGAAAGACCTATCCTCCAAAAAGAAAGAAGATGAGGAGAAGACTAGAAATCCCCCCCAAGGATGATGATGTTACTGATGTAGACTACATGCCAAGAAGAAATCGTATATTAATGAACTTTCTCTTAGTAAAGTGTTTGGTAAATATATTAGCAACCTGCTCTAAAGATTGGAAACAAACTAAGTCAATGATTTGTCCATGAATCAACTATTGAATATAATCTATATGAATCTCTATGTCCTTGGTTCACTAATATTGAATCAGATTCTTGCATATCTCAATGGTGCTCTAGTTGTCACAATAGATGACTATGGGCTACTTGAAAGGAATAACAAAATTAGAATGAATTATTTGAAGCCATATGGCCTCAATCTAGATGATTTAACAACCCCTTTGAACTCTAATTTTTTGGATAATATAGAAATAACATTCTACTTCTTTCTAGACCAATTCATAGGGCTTGAACCAAGTGAAAAACTATAACTTGAAGTGGACTTGTGATTCTCAGTGTCACCAACTCAATCCAAATTTTAAAACCAACCAAGTAAATTGAAGAACCAGCTCTGTAATGAATCCCAAACCCAAGATTTTAATGATGGTAATGAAGGATCCTCTTACCTTCTTTCCAATGTAACTCATGAGGTTCCTACATAAATATCGAAACCATGCCTACTACATAGGTAATGTTTGGCCTATTATGAGTCAAGTATATGAGATTATCAACAAGTTATTGATATGGTATACCATTAACCAATGGTGTATCACAAGAATCCTCAAACATGACTCCACATAGAAAGGGAATCAAAGGTGGTTTACAAGTATTCATGTGAAACTGTGCAAGTAGATCAAGAGTATACATAGATTGTACAAGATTAATCCCTGAAGTTGAATGTGAAATATCAAAGCCAAGGAAGTAGTGCAAGAAACCCTAGTTTTTCATGTCAAATCTATGTTGAAGTGATATCTTCACTACTACAATGGAAAATGAGGTACTCTCAGTATCAAAATATCATCAACATATAGAACTAGTATCAAAAGTGAATCATCCTACTATAATAGATACACAATAGGATCAAAATAAAATCTAGTAAAACTTGAAGATAGGAGGAAGGAATACTGTTGTGCAGTTTTCGCACACACGCCTTGCTGAAGGCAGGGACCCTCTTTCTCTTCGGTTTTTGGTTTTTGGCCCTTTCTTTTTGAGGCTTTGTCTTATTTAGGCATGTGCTTAAATGTTTATTTTGATTTCCTAAGTGTTTCCCCAGGTTATTTATTGAAAATCCTGAGTTCTGGATGAAGTTTGGGTTTTTACTCAGATTCAGGATTTTCCACCTTGGTCAGATTTTCCCAGATCCCACTTGGATTCTGGCTATGCACCATGGTTCGGGGATTCTCAGTCTTCATGGATTTCTGCGTGGGCCAGATTTTCCCAGATTCCACCCTGTTGTTGGCTTTCCAGGTTTTCTAACTGTCCTATAGATTGCATTAATGGCTTCGTACGTGCCTTGAAGGATGTATTTAATTTGGTTTTTGGTATCTTTTGTGCCATCATGCTTACTATTTGCTATCATTTGAGCTGAGTTGTGCTTTCCTGTGTTTGATTGACTTCATTTTGGGGTGCTTGGGTTTGAATTGATCGATTTGGTGGCAATTTTTTGTGCATTTCTACACCTGTTCTTTGTGGATGCCATTTGAATTTGCATTTTCTGCTTTTGGGACCGATTTCCACATTATAATGGTATGTTTCTATTGCCCGGCCTTTGATTGAGAATTATAAATGGCATGTTTATGTTATGAAAGCTTGTGGGGTTCACATCCCTATGTATTTGATCATTTCATGCTAGGGTTGTTCAGTATTGCATTATTTGTCATCTCCTAGGTGAGCCTTGAGCTCATTTGCCTATCTACATTTTGATGTGTCTTGCTTGAGAGTAATTAGTAAACCCTAGTGACGACTTAGTAGTTGAAACAACTAAATTCTGAGCTTTCCTATGCGCTAATGGTGGATGAATAGGGTTTCAAACCTAGGGCAGTGCCATGTTAGGTTATTTCATCTTAAAATTGACCTAAAATGTAAAGAAAGTCTATGAAAGGTCCATCCCTGGCTTGTCCCGAGTTAAAATATGTCAAAATTCTGCATTGGTTTGGTATCTGGGTGAAATCATGACTCTTCGTCCCTTCCAAATTTTCTTCACTAAGACCACACCCCGAAAGAAAGTCTCTCATCAATAAGCATTTTCATACTCACCATCGACAAGACAAACCCTAGTCGGAAAGAGGTCATAGCGGGCTCCATTAGTTATACCAGTATTCATTTCTTTCAATAAGACATCCATCCTTCGCTAAGACCTTTCGGCGAGCTCACAACTCTTGCCAACACCTTCACTTTTGGTGAGACTACTGACGGTCGCAAGACTTCTTGGCAAGCTCATATCTTCTGTCAATGAGACATTACGCAGTCGGTGAGACCTCTGGCCAAATTCAAAAACCTATTGCTAGTCGCCAAGACACCGTAGCTTCGCTGAGACTTCATACCGAAAAGCTTCAGTTTGGCCAAAGTGTTTGCTTCAACCCTGAAAGTCAATGAGATAAGAAAGATTCACCGGGACCTTACCCTGACTACCCTTTGGTCATATCGATATGTTTGCTATATTGCCAGTTAGCGAGATGTTAAACCGAAACCACCAAGTCTTAGTGAAACCTCTTCCGATGACATCCTTCTGCGTGACCTCACAGAATTTGCCAAGACTTCTCAACCAGATGATTGACTTTAGCTGAAACCTTCGTTCCCAGAATCTGCATTGCTTTCAGAGTTTTGACTTATCCACAAATTTCCATCAGGTCTGGATTTCTCTGAAATCTAGCTTCTCTCTAATTCTCTGAAGTTTCCTATCTGGTTCATTCTTCACAGAAATTCATCTCTGGCGGATTTTCTTGAAAGTTGATTAAATATAAAGGAATATGGAATAGCATGATGTGTTAGTGATTTTCAATGCATTTTATGATTATTCATGCTATCTTATGATCTCCCATGTGACTTATTGATTGAAAATGATCAGGTTTAATGGTTAAGTAGGTGTTTCCTAGTTATTCCGTTGGAATCTGATTGGTCTGGAATTTATCAAAATTCCTCTCTAGCTCAGATTTCACAAATGGTCTTGAAACTTAAAATTTGTTGTGGTCATTTTATATGAATTTTAATGACACCTTGATTGTATGAGGTTCATTCTAACGATGTATTGATTATTATGATTTCCATGTTGAGTGCAAGCTAAAT
The DNA here is from genome assembly GCA_007258455.2 of Sequoia sempervirens. Taxonomy (NCBI): domain Eukaryota; kingdom Viridiplantae; phylum Streptophyta; class Pinopsida; order Cupressales; family Cupressaceae; genus Sequoia; species Sequoia sempervirens. Next base: position 60,958,843 of record VDFB02049217.1, read on the forward strand.
CTAGCAAGGCAGCAGCTGGGTCCTCAATGGCTGATGTAGAGAGGATTAAAATGGACATTAAGAGTAGGATCCCTGAGAGCAAGATCACTTTAGTTTGGTCAGAGGTGACTGATACCAATGTCGAATCATGGGATTATGAAGAATTCAAAGAAAGAATGGTGGCTAAAAGGATGATGGAATTAGGCTTGTCCCATGTAGCTGGTTTCCCTTCTATGGTGCAGTGTTATGAGTTGGTCCTTGAGTGCGCTAGGCACTATGATCAAGATACACAGAGAATAATCGGTCCTCAAGGGAGGGTTGTAGCAAATCTCAACCCTGTCTCCATCACCCAAACATTTGATATGCTAGACATGTCTTATGTGGTGGCATTTAGTATGATGGAAACTCAAGAGTTCTACGACGAGCAGACTGTGAAGTCACAATAACTTATCAATTCTTGGCTAGAGAAGCCTAACTCACACTATTCCAAATTTCCCAAGCAGCTGTTCCGAGCAAAATTCAAGGAGTATGACAATGCCATCACTATTCTCAGCAAGGTGGTTGGATTAAAGAATGCTAGTAAGTTTGAAAATTGGATGTGCCATGTGATTGTGAGAATGGAGCAAGAGAAGATTAATTACCATTGGGCAGGGGTCATTAGTGGAGTACTCCATGAACAGTTATCCAATGTGTTGTATACCAAGACTTTCACAATGAATTCATATCTTTTCTATGCACTTGCAAGATTCCATCCCTACAAAGGATTGGATACAAAGGGAATTTTCAGACAGGATATTATTTATGAAGTTTTCCCTCAATTGCACTTGGGAGGTTCAAACTATAGGAGGGAAAATGATGTATTTACCATGTATATCACCAAAATGCTTGAGGAAGCAGAGCATGTCAGGATTCCAGGCCAAGCTAAGGAAATCATCAAGAAATATGGGGCATGGTTTATCTAGTTCCCAACTTTCTCCTATATCCGGATTGATGGCTGCCAAAGGGCCCCATATAGACTTCCAAGGTATCCCATTGATCACATTATCTTGTTGGAAGTAACCAAGTAAATTTGTGACTTTGATGCTATTGTCAAGAAGGACAAGCATAAGACTAGATTTGGTGGAGATTTTCCCCTAAGGATTGGCACTGGAGAGGTTTTTCCTTCCATTATTTCTGCCTAGGCTTCAGAGGAGTAATTGAGTGCCCTTGGTCTATCTTTCCACTCCAAGAGGTCTAGATTTGATATTACAGGAGAAGCTCAAGAGAAGGCTAGCAAAGAGTATTGCCACAAGGTGAATTTGGAAGACTACTGGGCCAACTGTAGTGATGAATTTGAGGTCAGGAGGAAGAAATTCTCCTAGCTTCTAGTTGAGTCAGTTCAGTTGTACAATGTAAAGGCAGCTCCCGATCAATTGGAAGATGATGGAAACTTAATCTAGGATCATGCCTATGAGGTCATAAAAGATAGACCAATTGGTGATGTGGATTGGTTAGAGGAGGAAAAGATAGAATTGAAGCAACTGGTGGATCCAGTTATCAAATTTACTAGTATGTGGCTAAGGCATAAGCTATGGGATCTAGGAAATAATGGTGTATAATGCACCTATGTGCTAATGGGAGACCTGGATCCCCACTCCACCTCTAAGGAATCTACCAAGAAAGATCCTAAGGGCAAGGTTAAGATGGATTCTCCATTCAAAATCAAGATTAAAGGTGTTCAAGAAATAAAGGCCCGAGAAGCAAAAAAGTAGAGAAAGCCAAAAGCTAAGCAGAGGACAAGAACTAAGAAGTATGAGTAGAAAGGGATCGAAGGGTAGAATCATGAAGTTGATGTGCCAGTGCCCAAGAGGAGAAGAGTTATAAAATTTTCAGAGAAGGAAAGCTCCAAGGTTGGGGAGGAAGTTGCCCCACCTATGATAAATGTTGAAAGTTCAGAGGAGAATGCCAAGGTGTACACAAGGAGGTCTAGGAATCCTTATCCCAGGGATAGTGTGCTTGAGACAAATCTCCCTCTGGTGGTTTCTCATGAGGAACAACATGATGATATGCCTTCCGCTCATGAAGCTCAAGGTAAGCCTAGTGAGTCAGGGGATGTTGAGGATCATCTGGATACTGAAGGGGAGGAGTTTCATGAAGGTGATCTCCATAGTGGAGAGGCAGAAATTGAAAAGATAATGCAATCCCCTATGGTTGCATATGTGGATTCCCCTATTGGAACTGAAGATGTCCCTCCACGAGAAGAAGAAACAATGAAGGTTCCCTCACCTGAACAAGAAGAACATGTTGAGGAGGAGGAAAGCAAGATAGATGAGACTTTTGACAAATGAAATGTGAGTGAGGAATCACCTAAAGATTAGGAGGAGAAACAAAGTGAGGTGCAATTGGAATCCGTTGTCCCTGGTTGGATGGATAGAGAAATAAAGAGAATACAAGTTGTTGTGGAAGATAGTCCACCAGATTGGGATGCACTACTAGCCACAATTGGAAAGGATAAATGTAAGAAAAGGGCTAGGGTGATCTCGAGGATTGAAAGAGACAAAGCTCATGATAGATTTGTTCACATTGCCACCCCTGATCTTGATAAAAATAGAGATGATGTGGTTGGAAAGGATTACAATATTCAGACTTTCAATCTAGGACCTACATCAGTCGAGCAGGACATTGAAGATTATGAGGACTCTAGTGCAGTTATTATGGGTAGATTGAGGAAGGAAATGGAGACCAAGCAGAAGCTAAGGAAATAAAATGAAAACCTCAGGAAATACTTGGAGGACTTAATGAAACCACTGTAGTCCATTAACCCTTCTTCCTCTACTACAAATCCTCTACCTCAAGAGACCATCACTGAGCTAGAAAAGATGAAAGCTTCCACCCTTGCCACTACAAATTGGTTGAGAGGGGTGCAAATAAAGGGTGATGAAGCTATTAAGGAGATTCTATCAACTAGGAAGAATGCTATCATGGAAACTGAGTGGATGAAACAAGTGTTGGCATAGGACAAAGAGGATACGGATCTCCTTCTACAGAAAAATAGAACTATCATGGATTACACCCGGGACAGGTTGATGAGTGATGGAATTCTTCCTTCCTCCAGAGCTACCGAACTGTGGTAATGGTATGAGGCATTGCAAATTAGGTAGAAGGTGTTGAAGAAGATTTATAAGCAAAGAAGGCAGATTGATGATACCCTGGGTGGTGTATATAATGGCTCCATTGCCTTCTTTGAAATCATGACGGGAAGAAGGAAGATTGTGCCCAAATACTTGAATTTGGAATAGCTAAGAAATTGGTGGTAGGATGCCTATGCATTGCTTGATGATGGTTCTATTTCTTAGCACCAGTTGGATGATGTGGCCACCTACCTTGCAGTTATTGATAAATACCTAACATATAAGGTGGATTGGGATAAGTCGGTCAAATGGTCAAGAGAAGAGATTGCATCCATTGAGAATCAACTTAGGGTTCTACCCTTGCCACCAGTAGCTAACTTGGATGGGGCATTCTTGAAATTACATGAAGAGCCAGATCGAAATAGGGATAATAGGGAAGGGAGCTAATGATATACTGTGGCGCGATTTGTGTTTCCCTATTATCTTCCTACGTATTGGTTTGAATTGCATGGCAGATCCCAAGCCAACTTGGATGGAATGTGCATTTAATGCTTATTTGATTGAGCATGGGTTTCTCTTGACTGAGTTGTTGTGCCATTAAGGCTATGAAGCTCTTGATGGACAGATAGGTTATCTGGGGGGATTCTATATATTTGGCATTTTGCCTCATTTGTAAAGGGTTGGATAGTTAGATAGGTTGGAAAATAATCAGAAAGGGTTAGATAGTTAGAGAATAGTTAGAAGTAGTTAGAAGCAAGTTAGCAAGTAGGTATTCTCAAGAAAATGTTGTAACAAAAAGCTGGAATTGTTGCTACAGTGGATAATTTGAATGCAAGTAATGACATTGTGTTTTGGTGCCATACTTGTATTATCTTGTCTTGCATGGTTCTTGTTATTCCATCTTTAAAATTGCTTTGAGGAGGTTAATATTTAGATTTGATTTGATTCAATAATGTTTGTGATTTGATACTTGAATGTTGCAGCAATTCTTCAGTCCATACTTTTCGCAACCAACTAATTGTTAGTTACTTTGCAAAGTTAGCCTATAATTCATATTCAATGTGATTAGTTCGATTGTGAGGATTTGTTCATTTTAACTTCAATAGGGTTGTTGAATGAATGTTCATGATTTGAAAATTTTAACACCTCAGAAGATTGCACTGTTTATGTAAGATTGTAGATTTATCTAGGTCAAGTAGAGATTAGTTTTGGGGGATTGGTCCATTTCGAGTGTTGGTTACTTTCATTATTAATCTTAGGAGTAGTATTAAATTTAGAAATCTCTTTGAAACCCTTATCATTTTCTATTTTCTTTGATTAAAGGGTTAGATCTAGGATTAAAGTATCATCAGATTGTTAGATCTGATAAAATTGATTCAGTATTTTGCTTGTAGTAAGGTCCCATTGTGATTACCAACATTTTCACATTTTATCACTAGGTTGTTTATGCATTGTCAAGACCTGACATTGTAGACCTTGGGGTTATCTCTTGAGGCTTGCTAATAGAGATTTACCTTTCAAGAGAGATAGGATATCACATTCTTTTTGAGTTGTTGCTGTGCAGAAAACACCATCAACAAATACATATTGGAATATCAAGCCCTAGGAGCTTATTTGAGGCCATAGAGTGATTTCCTAAGTCTACAAACTAAGGATGAATCCTAAACTAATCTTGGTGGTTGTTCCATGTAGATTTTCTCCTCAAGTTCTCCATGAAGAAATGTACTCTTCACATCCATCTAATGTACATCCCATCCATTTGTTGCAACTATAGCAAGTGTGAGTTGAATTGAAGTCATCTTAGCAACTAGTGTAAAGGTTTTTGTATAGTCAATGCCTAAAATCAATGAAAAACCATTTTCAACCAATCATGCTTTATACTTATCAAATGATCCATCTACTATAAATTTAGTTTGATATGTCCACCTACATTGAACTATCTTCATTCCCTTAGGAAGTGAAGTAAAATCCCAAGTGTGATTTATAATCAAGGAATCATATTCCTCATCCATATCAATATCCCACTCTTGTATGCCTTCTACCTCTCTAAATGTCTTTGGATTAAAAACTAAAGCAAAGAAGGCATGTGCCCCCCATAAAAATAAACCTGTAGTTGTTTTTCATCTATTGGATCATGTACCCTTGTATCTATTCTGTGTAGAGTGAGATTTGCGTGAGTCTAGTACAAAAATATCAACTTCCAATGCTATCCCTAAACTAGATGAATATGAACCCTCATCACTATCGTCACTATGAGAACTTGATGAAAAAGAAACTACTCTAGGAATCTATTGGGAATGATCTAAATCATCAGTACTATAACCATGATCTAGTGAGTCTACCATATGTTGAGAAGTGTCAATTATAGTTTGAAGAGATGTTTCTTGAAGCTTAACACTTCTCTCAATAAAAAATCTTGTGTGATAGGGTAGAGTAGGTGATATAATTTTACACCATCTAGATATCTAACAAAGATGCAATGTTTGGATTGCCAATCCATAGCCTTGTGATGTTCTTTTGGAATGTGTGCCATACCATGAGTTCCAAAAAATCTAAAATAATCAACTAATGGTTTTCATCCTTTCCAAGCTTCAAAGGGAGTGATACCCTTTAAGGATTTTTATGAAATTATATTCTCAATGTACCATGCACAGTTGAATGCTTTTTCCTAGTACGATGGTGTGAGGCCCTTAGAGTGAATCATATAATTAGCCATCTCTTTTAAAGATCTATTTTTTCATTTAGCAATACTATTTTGATGTGGGGTATATGGAATTGTGTGCTTCATATCTATCCCCTCTGATAAATAAAACTTCTCAACATTGTTGTTGACATACTCACTCCCATTATCTATTCGAAGAACCTTGATGACTTTCCTAGACTATTTTTTGGGAAGAGCTTTGAAATCTTGAAAAGAATAAAACACTTCTAAAATATTGAAGAAGACCCATGTAAATTTTTTGAAATCATCAATAAAGGTGAGAAAATAACTAGCCTTTGTAAAATATGGATGGGTAAAAGGCCCTAAAACATGATTATGAACAAGTTCTAAAACTTGTGCTTTCCTCCATGATTTTCCGTTGTCAAATTTTTCTTCTAGATGCCAAGTGCAAAACCAAGTCATAAATCCCTTTAGAATATTTAACCTTAGGTAAATCCCTTAACCATATTTTTTTGGCATAGTCTCTCAAGATAGTGGTAGTGAATATGGCGAAACTGCTCATGCCATAGTTTTTTAACTTCATCTAAATGAGTTAGTAGTACTTTTAGAGAAATATATGTGGAAAAATTAGAGAAGGTATATAATTTGGATTGGTAATTTAACTCCTCTATTGCTACCAATTTGTTTCTTTATATTTCTCTTATCTTAACTGAATTTGGAGAGAAGTGTACTCCCATGCCCTTCCTTAAATGAGTTATTTGATACACTAAAAGGAGATTAGTTGATAGTGAAGGTACACTTAAGAAATTTAAAAATGTTCCTCCGTCAACCTCAATAGACCCTCTCCCTTTTACCAATGTTGGAGTATCATCACCTAAGGTGATTTTGGACATTCTAGATGGCTGTAAGGATGAACAGACAACCTGTGAAGAACATATATGTTGTTAAGCACCAAATTCTATAATCCATGATGGAGATGAAGATGTTGTAGAAACTAAGGATTTCTTCTTTGATTTCTATTTTTCATTAATATTTTCCTAAGTTGATGAATATGCCTTGATAGAATCAGGTAGTCCTATATTATTCTTTTTGAGAATTTATTGTAGAGCCTCAATTTGCTTTGATTATATGGGAAAATTAGGTTTTGAAGGGACCTAAAACCCTTTACAACTTAAGGTACAAAATTATTCTCAATAGATATACATTAAAACACCAACAACAACCCAACAAACAAATCATTAAAAGAAAAAAAATGTTGCTCAAAAGATAAAACAATAAACTATTAGCAACACCCAACAACAACAAAACAACAAAACAATAGGAAATAAATCATGACCTAGTAGTAGAAAAACACACAATTAATAGACTAACAATCAAACAAGAAACTATTTCATTCTACTTAAGGTGTTGGCCACCTCAAGCTCCTGTCTTCTATGCACTTCAATCATGTCCAACAACTCTTTTTTCTCAACTTCAAAGGACTTCTTCCAGTCAACTGTCCCTCTAGCAGTAGGGCCTTTACCATCATCTTTCACACCTTTTCTCCCTTTTCCTTTGGCCAAGTGCTCCATCTCCATTAACACAGAAAAATATAGCTGGTCCTCCTTGAGCTCACTAATTTTATGAAATAGGACTTCCAAAGAGTCTGCACTATTCTTCACTAAAATGTGACAAGCAGGGAGAAGCTTCATTATATCCACATTGATTTCCAATATCTTGGCTTCTAAACCAGCCAAGTGCTCTTCACACAGGGATTTGAAATCATAGTATGAGCCCTCAAGATCCACAATTCTATGAATAAGAATATTCGAAGATGAGCCTTTCAAACTATTCTTCAAATTCTCCTTCAAACCCCTTTATTTTAATGTTAACCTTATTAAACTCCTGAAGTGTCCATTTTGCTAACTTGAAAGTGCCAGTGGCTCCTGCCCTTGCCATGTCTAGGAGCTCAAACATAGAGGTGGAATCATCATTGAGATAGGAAAAGTCCTTAGAAATGGGATTTACCTTTAGAGGCTCTGACTTCGCATGCTTCTGCTTCACATCCTCCTCCTAAACCTTATTTTTTCCCCTCCAAGTCCACATTGGGAGAGCTCTGAATCGAGGAGTTATCAATTTCCACCACCTTCTCATTAGAAGTCTTCTCCTTGTTGACAAATGGTGCCTTGAATGTACTAGTGTTCGTCCTTCTGTATTGTTGAATAGATAGTTGAATATCACCAAGACAAAGTCACCAGTCTGATTGAAATCCCTTTAGTAGGAAATGGTTTCTTAGTTAAGTTGTTGGTTTTCAAGTTTTCCTAACCTAAGTCATGGGGTTATGAAGTTTCATAACCTCTTGACTTAATGAATATGAAGTAAAGGCATTTCTCTTTGGTGTCGACATGTCACAGAGTTTGGGAACTTCAAAACCTCCAACATGAGCTTTTGAATTTTGAGTTTTGAGCAACTTAGCAATTAGTGCTTCATTATTGGGATGTGGCTACTTCAGTGAGACTTTAAATTCTGTCTCCCCAATGGACTGATAGGAACTATTGTTGGTGAGACTTGCAGAAATTAGTGGGACTCAGAGTAAGGTCTCCTCAATGGACCAATGACTATGGTGAGACCTGAATTGCCAGGGTGGAAGCAATAATTTGTGAAAGCAATGCTAAATTGGCAATAGGGACCACAAGGAATGATATGATGGAGTCAATGGGGACCACAACACTATAATATAATATGTGTTGATCAGCGATCATGATAAGAACTAATACAATGGTACTTGTTTACTCTGTGCTCCTTTGTGATGAATACCAACAAACCTTTATGGAGTAAGTGGAATTGTTTGACTGATTGACATTTGTAAGCTTGATCAATGATTGATTTAGACTTAATCTAATAGTTTCCACTAGCCCCACACCTATTGTGGTGGGTCTTGAGTGACTCCCATGGAGTGTGTGGGCTTCAGACATGTGTCTTGGTGGACCTTGACCATGACAAATGGTATGTTAGCTCTCAAAAATGTAGGTTTGAACCATGAAAAGGTTGCCAAGCTTTCACAACATTTTAGGGTAATAGAACAAGGCTTGAAACAATCAAACCTTCTACTCTTCAGGTGCTACTAAACCTAGGTAGGTGTACCTCTTTGAATTATGTAGACTTAACTTGTGATTATCCTTCTAAAATGCTTTGTCCACAATGGCAGATGACAGTGAACAAAATTAAATCAAACTTGATAACTATCTTCTGATTTAAGTCCTAGAATGATTAATTAACTAATAAAAAGAGATTGAATGAATTCAAATAATGAAATTGTAGAGACCAGTGCCTTGTTGGGTATGTGGAGTCAAATGAAATAGAAGTGGGCAACTTATTCTAGTAGAAAATTAAATTGCAGGCATATGATATGTTCATAACTTGTATAAACAATGCAATATTATGACTACTGAGCTCTTCTTTAATAATCCAAATGAATCTTCCTGATTACTGTGATCAACGAAAAGGATTTAATCTTTACTTGAGAGAACTAGTTAATTAATCACACAAATATAACAAATGTGCATTGAAAAACTGAACATAAACTTATTATGCCAATTTAAACAACCAGAAAGAATCAAATTGGAGATAGCTTTAGCAATAATTTTCAATAAACTCAACAGACAATTGATACCAAAACTAACCTGCCACACCAACTGATTCCCATTGAATTCACCATTTTAAAACATTCACATAGTCTCTGATAAGAGAAATTTATTCTACTATAGCCATTCCTAATCTACTGTATGTGATATAAAATTTGATGACTCTTCAATTACAATCTAGGGGTATATTTATACCCAGCATGAGAAAATAAAATATATTGAAAAAAAACTCAGCCCTCCATAGAATTTGGGCCCAAAATCATGTCAGCCACAAGATTTGACAATTGTTAATCGCCAGTGAACCAGTCACTGGGACCACCAGAAAGTATGCCGAAGGCAAAATATCGTCAACCGCTGCATCCCATGCTCCTCTACTCATCACTGTAACACATCTGATTCATGAAGACATTATATCAAAAACTCCTGCCATATCGAGAGCACCATCTGTTTGTCATGCCAAAGTCAAGAAGCATCACTATAGCTTCAATTCGTCGGGGAGACCTTACATAGACTACAAAATGTTTCACCGAAGGCCCCCCCTATTTCTTTCATGTCGTTGTGACTTAAGCAAACTCTCACCGAAATCCATCTTCCACTTGTCTTCGCCAAGACATTTCAAACTTGAGGAGATTTTATATAGATTTCTCCATGCTACACTGAGAGGCCTGAGCCCACACCTGTTCGCTAAGACACATTAGATATCTCATTGACAAATTCCTTATGCCCCATGTATATCACTATAGCTTCCAACCTTTGAGGGGACCTCCTGTAGACCTCACCTCGCTATACCGATAATTCCTTTATCTCCTGAGTTGCCAAGACAAGAGAAAAATCTTGCCGATGAAGTCCCTTTGTACTCCATTGGTGAGACCGGAGGTCACTCGCCGAGACCTCATGCAGATATCGAAAACTCATACCGATAGGTTCATTTAATTGCTGGTCAGTGTAACAAAATGAAATCACTAAGACCATGCATCGAAAAAAATAACTCACATCGATGAACTACCATACACCAAGTAGGGGAGATATGTTGAAATCGGTAAGACACTCCCCCGACACACCACAGTTTGGCCGAAAAGAAACACAGCAAGCTGATTGGTAAGATAAGGAAGACCTTGACACATCACTACACCGGTGCAAAAACTCACACTGATAGGCACCATCATTTACCGGTCAACAAGACACAAACCATCTCGTCATGACATTAAATCAATGACCCAAGCTCATGCTAAAAACTACCTGCAGATAAAATCTATTTGTTATGACATCAAATGAGTCTTGCCGACAGGAAATATAGACTCATGCAAGCTGAAACACGCAAAATGGATCTAGAAGAAACTAATGGACACATGCCAATAGGAACCAGAAAGAAAAGAAATGCACAACCTGATGGAAACATAGGGTAAAAATATGCAAAATGTAAGTCGAATGTCATGATGGAAGGGTAGATGTGCTTACAATAGGGACTCATAAGGGAATTAGGGGGATGAAAATTTGTGAAATCAGGCACAAATTTATAGTCCCAATAGTGGCTCCGTCTGGGGATGAATGATAGTTAGATCATTGCAAGGATCTAGAATCTTTGGGTGAGTAGACTAGACAAAACACAAAATGAGTAGAAAGGAAATGGACTAGAAACAAGGTAGAATGAATGCAAAATGAATGCAAGATGGAGATGAACCAAACCCCTAAACCTACTGTGCATGGAAAAGAGTTTTAAAAAGAATAAGCAAGAGTTGTCCATGCACTGGCAACCCTCAATCCTCTGTGTTTTAATTTCTCCTATCAAAGTTGTTACAATCTGAAACTCAAACCATTTTCCCCTATCAAACACCTAGTTTTGTCTTGAGTTCATCAGATTCTTCTTGAAGATACTCATGCAATCTTTCCTGTCACTGAATGTTTTTAGAGAATCATCATGCTTAGTTTGGCCCAAAATCCATTCACCATTATGTAATTTATATTCTTCATCATACAAAATATATGCATATGAAATACAACATTCCTCATTTTCCTTCTCACTGTTATGTATTATGAAACATTGTCCCAGCTGTACAAAAATTTCACAATCAAAGTGCTTCTCTTGAAAAACAAAAACTTTGTCATATCATTACAGTTTGAGGAAAACAAGTCAGAAACCATCTGCACCTCTTCAGTATCTCTATTCGAAGACAATACTAGATCATGACTCACATCTCCAGTATCTAACATATATGAATCAATCAAAGCTGGAATTTTGCCAACCTTGGTATGCAAATAAACATCTTTTCCACATGAGTTAGAAATTCTAGAATCACATACCTCCTTCTGAACAAACATAGACTTTTGATCAACACCAAAAGTATCACCATCATTCCAAGAAATGCACAGGGAGTCATAAGAATCTTTACATAAAGATCTCTCACTATCAAAATAAAAGTAAGCTGGAGATAAAACTTCAAGATCATCATGTTCACATCCCTAGTATTTAGAAGTAAAAAAATTTGCAATCTATTCACAACTAAGTGAACAAGCCTCAATAGTTTCATCACTATAGTCATACTCCTCACTTTTGTCATCATCAAACATAAATCCAATACCATCAGAGAATGGGAAATCAGAAACATCATCAGTATAGTTATTTATTCCATCATTCTGCTTGTCTAAAATTATTTCCTCCTTTTCATAGAATGGATTTGAAAATATATGAAACTTACTCATTGACACACCTTGGCAAAAAATCATCTGATCTTCATTTAACTCTTCATCATACAACAAGTTTGAAAAAAAATGGAAATCACTTTCAAATGTACAAACCTCATCATGATCAAATGTATCTTCATAACTTTCAACTGCAGCCAGAGGTATTGTATACTTACTATCCGATAAATCATTATTTCTCATTGCCTCTTCATCCAAATCCTCATAAGGAGTAGAAGAATCCCTCGACTACAGATCAAAATCCTCAGGTTCATCATTAGCATCAAAATATTCACAACAAACACTGCTCTCTCTGTGACAATCTATTGTGAAAGAGATAAGCCCTTCACCCTCATCCTCCTCAACCTGATGCAAAGTATCTGAAGCTAGATATACTGTGTGATCTTCTTCATTGTTTACCATCTGCATTCCCTCCTCCTATATTCTTTGGGATACAACACAATGATCTGGGGAATGTGGCTTATCACAAAAATCACAAAAGTAATTGTTACTTACCATATAGGTTCCTTTCTTGCTCAATGGATCAGGAGCTCCCTTGCTTCCAGGCCTAGCTGTTATAAGTTTGTTGTCCTTCCAAT
>VDFB02049217.1:60971594-61337140 GCA_007258455.2 Sequoia sempervirens
ATTTCTTTGTAAAGTGATTTTATAGGCTATTTATTTGCTATTACAAATAATAATTATAATGATAATTCAACTATTAGTTATTGATCACAAATGATCTTTTAGTAGAGTGTCTTTGTATATTAATTATTTTTTATTGTAGATGCAAATTGCAATATGTTTCAAATTTTCTAAAACTATATGAACTCTATGCAACATTGTATCCTATTCTTGCCAGTGATTGGATAGTTGAAATTGCATTATTTTGTATAATTAGAATCATTATCATCTATTTTGAGCACTCCACTCTACCGTTCTCTAATCTCCAAGGATCAGCGCATGTTTCTCCCACCATCCACTAGTGGGATTTGAACTCTCGATAGTAGTTTCACTACTACTTCCAACTTGCCATTGCACTACAAGATCATCCCCATGTTTTAAATTATTTATTATTATTGATAACAAATATATATTAAAAAAATAACTTCATAAAACTTTAATTCATTTATCTCCATTCAATTATTCAAAAAGTCAAAAAAGACACCATAAATAATAATGGAAAATATTTATAAAGCTCTATAAAATCCATAATAATTCAAATCCAATTGTAAATTAATGATTGATAAATCGATATCATTATTATAATAATAATCTTAATATTTAATATTTATATAATTAAATTAAATTTTTAATTTAATAGTAATTATTAATAATATAAATTTAAATAAAATCTATTTGAAATTGATATGTATTAATATTTTAAGTTAAAGTAAGATAAGTTAAATTTTTACATGAGAAGCATTTTACAATTAGAAAAAAATGACGAGTATAATAGTATGAGTGTGTTAACAAAAACACTATCTTTTACTTTGAGGCCTTGACCTCCAACTTAACCTGTTCTGTAGTATCTCTGGGGCGCGGTTGTCCCACTCCAAATCTATCTGTCTTGGTTGGAATGAGCTACCCCCGGACTGGTTTCAAGTTTATGATTTTCAATGGGGTGGTCTGCACAAAATTGTGTGATACCTGGGCATACCCTTCTCCATAGATCCTTCCCTTAAAGACATGTGGTCATGGGTCAAAGACAAGATTACCAAGAAGTTGAGTAAGTGGCACAATAAAACCTTATCCTTAGCTGGCAGAATTCAAGTCTGTCAAAAAATTCTCTCCTCTTATAACATCTATTATTCCTCAGCCTGGATGTTCGGCAATTATCAAATCTTAGAAATTCAAAAGGCCGTTAGGAATTTTCTCTGGTCCGATGGAAAAGGCAAGAAAAAAATGCACGTTGTTAAATGGGAGTGGTGCCATATCAATAAACTCCTTGGGGGCCTTGGTTTGAAAGATCTTAAGCTCCAAGGGATTGCCCTGGCTGCCAAGTGGATCTTTCACTCACTTGATGGAAATGATCCTTGGAAGGTTCTTGTTAGGAGCAACATTGAAAGAGGCTTCCCCAAAAATGCGAAGTCCTGGAAAAATCTTTCGTTTATTGATCTTGTTATTGGTAACTTTCCTATTCTCATTCAAGGATCTGCTGTCTTTAGATCCATCTGGAAAGCTTGGGACCAAGTTAAAAATTATGTCTCTAACAAAACCTTCCATGATGACTGCCAACTTTTTGGTGAAAGGTCCATTTGGTGGAATTTATGTTCTTCTAGCAAGCCCCTTGCCCTCTCCCAAGCCTGCTCTGCTAGACAATGGTCGAATAAAGGCATATCCCAATTTGCTGATCTCTTTGAGTATGACATGTTAATCAGTTGGGAGGATCTCAAGATCAAATTTGACCTCCCCATCTCCCAAAAGAAGACTTATAATATGATTCTCAAGGCCTCTAAGGACCTTCCTTCCTCTAGTCATGTGGATTCTCATAGGTTCCTTGGATGTAAGTGGCCAGATGGGACTATGTTATCCGAGACCAAAGCCAAAAAATCTACAATGTTATTGGTCACTCGGAAGCCATCATTGATCATGTCAATTATGTTTGGCACTCCACCCTAGTTGCCCGTGCCTGGAAGAAGTACTTTGATCTTCTGTGGAAAGGTCCCATCGAGCTGAAGCTTAAGTGTTTTAACTGGCTCCTGCTTCTTGATAGACTTCCTGTTAGAAAGGAAAATGCTGCGATTGATTACTGTAATCTCTGTAGGCTCCCCGAAATGGCTAGACACATTCTGCTTGACTATATATTTGTGAAGGAAATTTGGTTTATGTTTGGCATTACTTATCCTACGATCTTCAATATTCTTGATATTGTTACTAGTCATATTAATGGTCTAAAGCATGATTCTAATCTGTTTTGGAAGATTCTCTCCTCTAACGTCTTATGGCAAATTTGGAAGTGCAGAAATGAAGAAAGATATCAGAATAACCCTCGTGATCTTACTAAGTCTTTTTGAAAACTCACTTTCTTTAAAAAAAAATTGCAGGTGCGAACTACCATGATAATTGAAAGAAAGAAACTCAAAAGATTCCTGAAGGATGGGTATGCCACTTTCTTCATCTATGAGATGAAGGGAGGCTATGCGTGGAGGGATACGTTAAATAATCTGTAGCTGTTTGAGAATACTTGTAAGATGCTCTCCTAAGAGGTGAAAAACAACAAAAGCTCCAGCAAGGACCTGACTCTTATGCTTGCACAGATCCAAGAAATGAAATGCATTGTCTGGATGGAAGGTGCAAAAGGGTGGACTGCGTGGGTTGACAAACTGGATGACATCCTTCATTAGTTCCTTGGTCACCTTGTGCTCTATTCTGCACTTTTTGTAACGGTTTTGTATTGTTGTAACAGTTTTGTAACTCTGTATCGGTTTTCTACTGTGGTTCTGCTCCTGATCTGAGGCTCGGCCTCTCTTGAGCTGATCGGATCACTCGTTGGAGCCTTTTTTGTATTTCCTATGCCCCCCTTATACTTAATATAAAAAAAATATTAAATATACTAATATACTATTAATATTTATTTAAAAATGAAATATTTTTTTATTTTTGAAAAGTTATTTCTTTTCTTGTAAACATACTTATAAAATAAAAAATATATTTTTTATCACTAAAAAAAAAAAAAGATAACTAAATAAATAAAATTTGGTACAAGTAAAGAGAAAGAAAAAATAGAAAAGGAATATAGAGTGAGGTGAAAAAATATAAAAAATAATTTAGGATTGTCATGAGTAAAATGATACAATTCTTTTATATTTATTTAATTTTAATTACATGTAGTATTAATAAATTAATTGATTCCAAAGTAAAATAAAATAGTTTTGTTCATCAATTTACTAGTTTAAATTAATAAATCTCTTACTTATATAATAGTTAAATACATGAAGATATATATATATATATAGTAGACATGTAAAATTGACCAGAAGACCTATCACACACCCTAAACAACATCCCACATCGTCTCACAACATCTCTGAAACATCCTAAAACATCCCACAACATCTCGCAACATCCTGAAACATCGCAACAACATCCAAAACCCTAATTTCCTCTATTAATTGAATAATACAACATTATTTAATTAATTCACTTTTTCATCATTTTTGACAAATTAAATAAATTCCATTTATTTAATAAAGTCCTAAAAACCCTATTTCTTCTATTAATTAAATAAAATGACATTATTTGACGAATTCATGTTTCTTCATTTCTACCAATTAAATAAATTACATTTATTTAATAAAGTCCTAATCTAACTTTATTTCATCTCGATTAGTTATATAACACCAATTATTTAATTACGTTGCTAAATCACCTTATTCCCCTAAGTTAATTAAATTATTAAATCATAATAATTTAATTATAACACTTTCCCTCAAAAGTTTGAATAAATTAAATCAAACTATTCAAATAATTATCAAAAATAAAATCAAACTAATGCAGCTTTGTTTACAAAAGTCAAACTTGATTTGTACATTCAACTCCAAAAGGGAATTAATTAAATAAATAAATTAATCAATTTTCCTCGCCCACTTTTTGATTGAGAAAATTAAGATTGCTGACTAATCAATATAATTTACTATCTAAGCCATCAATTTCCTAACTAAACCATCTAAATCCTGACAGATCAATCTAATTCTTGACTAGCCACTCTATTCCTCAATCACACAAATTGTGCAATCTACTTTGCACAATCTTCTCATGTCTAAATCCTCTCAACACCTTTCAACCATTGATCTTGATTTAACATTTTTTAATCCTGATCGTTCATTTTGAATCTCATTTTCTATATGGCAAACCTCTTTCCTTGCAAAAAAGGATCGAAGAGTCAACATCATTTGCACAATGAAGTACTGCCAACATTCACAACCACCATTAGAGCTTCAACACATTTCTCCATTCAACCAAAATCAACATCGTTCTTCAAGCTTTTGCACATGAACTATGGAGGCTTCACAGTGATACGAGCAAACAAACATTAGAGGAACACACTCTGATACGATATGGTTAACAATTTCATATTTGAATTCAATTGCTTATATATGTTATTTTCATGTGTTTGAATTTAGTTTTATAAATTGTTCATTTCGTAAGTGTAGGATTAACTCTAGATTTATGTTCTTGATCTTAGCTTAAATTTTAATTTCAATTGCTTTTGATCTTGTTTGCATCTAATGATTTCCCCCCTCACACATTCTAGCATTCCTGCTGGGACCATTTTCCCCTACACTAATGTTCGTATGATCCATTTTTGAAGTTGTAGATTCTAGAATTGCATTTGAAGAAGTTTTCATGTACTGTCCTAGCAAATTTCATAATTTTTTGTCAAGAAAACCAAACACTTGACTCTGAGAACCACACATCTGACACTAAGAACTATGCATTTGATAATTTTATGAGCATTTGATTCTGACAAGTGTGCACTTGCTCTAAAACTTGAGCATTTGATTGATGACAGGGGTGCACTTTCTCTAAAACCTGAGCATTTGATTTTGACAATGTTGCATTTGACTGTGATTCATGAGCATTTTCTCTAACAAAACCTGTGGATGGGATCTGTACTTTTGTAATTATATTTTTTTTCTAACATATGCCTATTTTTGAATGTGTAATAGGTGCTAATGTGTTTGTATGCAGGTTTTGAGGGAAATTAACTTGTTTTTTTGTAGGGAAGATTAATGGTCAAAGCATTCCAAATCTACCAAGTTTTCATAAGTTAGGAATTTTTTTTTTGGTGCATAAAAAGAACAAACAAACTTTGTTTTAGTGCTCTTAAAATGAACCATTTCAAGCTTTCTTAAGGTATGAATCGTAATTTAGTGCTTTAAAAAAGAACAAGACAAATGCACACTTTACTTTGGTGTTATTAAAATTGAACCATTTCCATGCTTTCTTAAATTAGGAACCTTTATTTGGTGCTTTAAAAAAGAACGACACAAATGAATCTTTCATTTTGGTGCTATTAAAAATAAACCATTTCAAGTTTTCTTATGTTAGGAATTGTCATTTGGTGCTTTAAAAAGAACACATCATTTCCATTAAGGTGCTCTAAAAATGAATTCTTTCCAAGTTTTCATAATTAGGAACTTTGATTTTAGTGCATAAAAAGAATGCAAAATGATTTATTTTTGTTGATACATGCTCTTTTTCACTTTTGTTGACCAAGTTAGAAACCAAGATTGATTTCTTAGAAATAGTCAGATTTGGGTTTAAAAATGAATAAGTTATTTCTTTTTGTCTTGCACCATTTCTATCTTAAGTGAATGATATCTTGAATACTTCATATTGGTGCAATTAAAAAGAACAAGTTGTTTTGTTTTATTCACATAATTTTGGGGATATCATCGCTCGAGGTGCTTAAAAAGAATTAAATTGCTATGAAGTGTATGTTGTGCATTTAGTGATTGGCAATCTAGATGGTTGTTTTCTCCCCTCGCACCTTTTGGTGATCTTGGGTGAGCAAAAAACATCTTAAGCTTTGCACCGTTCTTTTCAAGCACACCTCTTTATAGGGCTTACCTATTGGGAAACATATCATGTTGGAGAACTCATAGGCAACCCAAGCGATACTTTCATTCTGGACCACTATATAAATAAGTTATGGGTGTGAGGAAATTTTATCATCCCTATAGGTGTTGTTGGCCTATGTCGACATATTCTCCCTCAATATCCTTGTGATGCATAAAAAATGGTAAGGGATAGGAGGTTATTAATTGAACAAAACATCGGATGTATAGGAGCCCAAAAATAATATCTCCATAACATTACTAAGAGCTAAATTTTTTTAGAAGCTTCCCCTTTATCCAAAAAAATTCTTTGAAAGTGGTGCATTGGAATTTACTTCTGAGAAGTTACTTGCCATGTCTAACTACATGTAAAACCATCCCTTCTAGGCATGAGATAGACTTACCTAAAATAATGGTTTATATCCCTAGGTTTGTAATTGGTTTTTTATGTTAAACTTTCCAAATACATTAAAAAAAAATTGGACATCAAATTCTATGATTGATCTAAAAGGAACACATCAAAAAAAATGTTGAACATGATGGTTGAATTGCAAACCCTTTGGATTAGAGTATACTTGTGAAAGAAGCCCTATGTTTTCACTCCTTGAAAGGATTTTCCTTAAAGGTTTCTGAATATTCAGACTTTTAATTTAAGGTTTCATTAATCAAAGTAAACATTTGGGAACTATGGCTTGGGTGTCATGATTGCACAACTTGAGCTATAGACATGGAGGTCACACAATTCCATGATTTTTGAGTTAGTCCAAGTGTCATTGTATCACTTGCCATAC
Source organism: Sequoia sempervirens (assembly GCA_007258455.2). Taxonomy (NCBI): domain Eukaryota; kingdom Viridiplantae; phylum Streptophyta; class Pinopsida; order Cupressales; family Cupressaceae; genus Sequoia; species Sequoia sempervirens. Next base: position 60,978,301 of record VDFB02049217.1, read on the forward strand.
TCCAAAAATAAAGAATTTGAGGGAAAAACCAAAAAAACTTACAAAAATCAGAGAAATATTTCTCAAACTGGAAACAAAATAGACATAGACTACCTTTTGCAAAAAAATTCCAATGCAGTTGTCACATTTTCTGAGCAGTTACCAAAAATTCATTACATTTTCTCTTTGTCCTAGAAAAACCACTAATAAAAATTAGTTGCATTTGACAAAAGATGAGCACTTGTTGTGGGACCCATGCACTTGCTTTTATTTCCTTACATTTTCTTCTGATAAACCAATGCACTTGACACTAAGATTCTTGCATTTACCCAAGAAACTCACTTTTTCCTGAGTAGTTATTGCATTTGGCAGAAACACACAAAAGTTGCACTTGTCATTCTAGCTCACACTTGCTTCTCCAAAACCAGAGCACTTGACACATTTTTGGCTGCACTTGATAAATCTGACCACTTTTGCTCATAGTCTTGTGGATTTACTCAGAAACGAGTGCTATTTCTCTATCCTGCTGACAATGGAAAAAAAAATGAAGTTGTTTACAAGATCATTGTTAAAACAAAATGATTAGAAAACTAGATAAGTCACAAAATCCATCATCCATTATTTCCATCCTACTTGTTAGAAATCAAAATCAAACAAACCACTAGGATTGTTCCTTCACTCATAAATCTATGATATCAACAATTACTTGGGACTCACAGATAGTTCAAGTAATCTTTTCCACAACAAATCCTCTAGATAAGGAAGTGAAATATCAAACCTATTCCTTCAACATTTTGATTTCTAAAAAGTAGCACCATTCCAAAACAACACTCAAACCTTAGGTTCTTGAGCTTCATAGCACCCATCTCAACACCATCACACTTTATGACCATCTGGTGATCGACTACTCTAGTTCAACAACCAAACCTTGTAGCACCAATCCTCCAACCTAGTGTCACACACATAGAACTTGGTGAAAAAACTGATATCATTGGTAGTTTAGTAACATTTATATTTGAGAAGAATGAAACACCCAACCAGTGGAGAAACACAACACAAATATTAGATGAAGAGGAAGAGAAAGTAGACATAGTAGTCGAAAGACCCATGTTACCACCTCCTATGTGGAAATAGATATACACCCTTCATGATCTCTAGCCAATAGAAAATCCTTATATCTTGCAAGAGAAAAATCCTTAAACAAAAGTCCATATTCCACCTTTTAAAGAGGCACCATAGATCAAGGTATATCAAGAGACATGCCTTGAAGATTTATTGCAACTGAGACAACTTGGTAAGAAATCACTACTCTCGCTCTTCCAGGAGTGAACCAGACTGGTATATCTAATTTTGGCTTATATTTCCACCTCCTGAATTACAATAGACACCATCATTCAATAGACATCATCGTAGTTGGGAATCACAAAAATAGTCACAAAAGCTTGGCAATTGTTGATGACAACTAAAAGATCATAACACATGAAGACCATGGAAATGAACAAGAACAACACCAGCACCCCACCAGTAAAAACCAAAAATGATGAAAGTAACCCAAGAGGATATAAACCAAGTGACCTTATGATAGGGTATTGAGTATAAAAAAATCCCCAAAACATGTTGATCTATTACCCAAATCACTCTTATCAAGGGTCGTAACATCAAATAGGGAAACAACATCAGGGGTTTCAAAATCACCATCAAGGAATAAGTCCAAAACATCAAATTTCCTTGAATAAAATTGAGAGAGATCTGGAGGAACTTAAACAAAATTGAACTCTAATGTATCACCAATTCCATGTGCAACTTCAGAACATTACATATCCACAAAAAACATACATCATTCCACAAACACCTCAATATCCACATCAACAACACTTCCAATATTCACAGTACAAGGAAGTACCACAACACCAAGGTGTACCTCAAATGAAATATCAAAATGTACCTCAATTGTAGTATCAAGGAGTTCCACAACACCAAGATGTACCTCAAACATAGTATCAAGGAGTTCTACAAAATCAAGAGCAAAACAATCAAGAAAAGACATAGAGGAAAAATTACCAACCAAGAAGGAAATTCACCCATTTGGGAGAGACTTTATAGGTAATCATGCATGAACTAGTACAACAAGAACTTATCAAAATCAATAACAGTCCAACTTATGGTGAACCAAACTTTAAACTTCCTTGGTATAACAAGTATGAACAATGTGAATTCCACAAAATCAAGGGTCGCCCAACAAACATATGTGCTACACTCAAACATCTCATCCAAGACCTTATTGATCAAGGAGACATAACTATTAATGTTCAAGGGCCATCTACCAATGACAACGCAGAAAATATCTCAAACTCAAAAGTTTAAAACAATGATCAAGAGCTATCTATAGATCATCCAGTGAGCAAGAGGACATAAATCAAGAATTTAATCCCAAGCATGGTCAAAATCAATCACCCAAGTCTAGAAATGATCCATTCCAAGATATATTGACTTCGTCCAAACTCATGGCAGTACATATTGATGATCAAAAGACTCTTAATCCAACACTTATACCCAATGCAGAAAATCTAAGCCAAGAGCTATTACCCATATGCCCAAATTTTGAGGAAATCCAAGGATCCTTTATAAGCAATCCCTTCTTTGAAATTGGTCCATTTCAAGAATGTGATCCAAAGCACATCAAAGATAATACCACACAAATTCAAGATCAAGAATCCCTATCATCAAAATACTACAATAACTTGGAAAATATCTTCCAAGACATCCAAGGTTTTCCAAAAGAAGAACACATCCATATGCTAAGTACACATACATCCACCCATGAGATGCTTACTCATAATGGACATGTAGATGATCTTCATCCAAAACAACTGTCTCATACTCTTAATATCATAAACAAGGAACAGGAATCACCTACTCTTAACATCTTTACACATGATCAAAACACAACAAAATATATAAACACATATGAAATTGATTAAGAAGAAACATTACGATAAAAAAAAAAATCCTCTAGGAAAATTAAAGACATCAAGTATGAAAATATGGAGCACAATATCTTAAAAATAGCTATAGTGTAGAAAATTGTACGCTCTTGAAAGAGAGGCAATTTCACACTTAATTTGGACCTATTTTGGCACCCTTACATTAATTGCCCTTTAAAATCATCATTAATAGGCCCCTAAGAACCATTATTTGGGATCTTGAGGCTTATCACTTAAAAGTCCCATAAAATCACTTAAAACACCAAAAATCCTTGGGCAAATGAGTTGTCTTAGGTGGGACCCATTCGCCAAAAGTGGCGAATGAATCCCATTTGGGGTCTTTTTCAATTTTGAGTAGGAAATTCACTATTTCAATTCAATTTTTTGGTGGGCTTCGGCCTTTGAGATCTAAATAATGGTCAATTAGGTGTTGATGCCTATATAAGCAAGTTTCTAAGTCATTTTTATCATCTAATAAATTTGAGCAAGCATTCTCAAGATCAAATTCAAGAGACAAGTGTTGAGAATCTTTCACAAGAGTATTCAAGTTTCAAGAGCAAGTAAAGTTGGAGTCTTGGAGAAGCATTAAATTCTTTTTGTAGGTCTTCAAGCTCACTTTCATTCAAGATCTAGCATTTACAAGGGATGATCATGGTTTTCTATGGTGAATCATGATGGATTCTAGGTTGGGGAGATGCAACTAGCCATCAAGCCAAGCCTAAAGACTTGTTTCCTAAGTGATTCCATCTTCCATTATCACTCTACATTCAACCTAAGGGTATGTGCAGGATCATCATGGAAAAAACAGGCCCTTAAGTGGCAAAAAAATTAGAAAAATTAGAGTTAGGCAACTTGACATAAAAATTTGAATAAGTTATCTATACTATTTCAAAAATATGAAAAAATAGAATCTGTAGAAAATTGAATGTAGTTTCTAAACTACTAGGTTTATTTTATTTTATTTTAAATCTATTTCATGAAAATTTGAAATTTTAATGTAGTGGTACTTAAATTTCAGGGAAAAAATAAGAAGTAGGTGTCTGTCTGACCACCCTAACCACAATAAAATGATAAAAAAAAATTATAAGATTTTAGATATAAGTAGAGGACTCATGCCCCAATGTGATGCATATTCTTTTGTAATTTTTTCCAAGTAAATAATTAATTATGAATTTTTTATTACAATTTTTTCAAAAATATAAAAAACTTGTATGTCTGACCACCTTAACTTGGTCAAAACTTCATGAAATTCAATTTATTTTTTTTTAATCCTATAGTATGTAAAGCATAGAATGTGACACATGTTTTGGATTCAAAAAATGTGATACCGTTTGAAAGCTATAGATGTTTTTCAATCAGCCTATTAATCAAGACATTAGTCATAATTTGAATAGAAAATGAATAATAGTTACTTATTAAATTCAAAATAAAGCATAATTTATATCAGTGGAAAGCTGAGAATCTCCTTTAAAAACCCTTTTTGTTTCATCAATTTTGGGTAAAAAAATAGTCATCAGCCACATACCCATCATATTGCCACTTTTTGGCCCATCATGATCTTGCACATACCCCTAAGGAAGGTACAAGCGTCATTAGGGCTCGTTTAGGGAGATTAAATATCTCCTCAAGTGAGTCATTCATCTTCACATTTCCATTCTTGCATCATATTCTTGTATCTTAGAATAGGATTGCATCATGTTTTAGATTTCTTAGTCTTAGAAACACTTAAGGCTAGGGTTTACATGTTTATTTCATTATTTCTATCAAGGTTTAATTACCAAACTATGGTTTTGACCAAGGAAATCCCGCCATTATAAAATCAAGTTTATATTCTATTTTGTAGGTGTTTTCATAGACTCGGATCTAGAATTCAAATTGGAAGGAAAGAGAAGGTCTTGAAGTGCAAATTAGAACTTTAAATTCCTGAAAAAAGTAGAATGGGATTGATTTTCCACAAGTGGTGAATGAGTCCCATTGTAGGTGTTTTCTAGATCTATTTTTCAGATTCAGATACCCTTTTCCTTGAAACAAGCTTCGGTGCAAAATTCTAGATCTAGGACTAATTCAACCAGATTGGAAAATGAGTCCCAGTTGGTCAAAAAGTTAGGTTTTCCAGTGTTTCATAGTTGCTTCTAGTCACTTCCAGGTTTTTAGGTGCACACCATTCATCTCACTACTTTTCTTTTATGTTTTGTTTGCATGTCTAGGTCATTTGGTAGGTCATTATATTACATTAGGGTTTTATCTTCCATTTCATTTATTTTTCCTAGTCTAAACTTGGTGGTGAACTCCTTATTAGATCATATTCAACCCCTGGAAAAACCCTCTTGCAAGATATCTTTCTCTTTTGCATTGAGATCTCAAGGGTTTGTTCTTGAGTAAAAGTTAGTGAAAATTGTCCTTTCTAGGTCTCAAACCCTAGGTGAGAAGTAAAAAAAAATCCACCTTTCATTTTATGTGAACCTATATTTAGAGCATTTCATTTTCTGGTTTGGAGTGCATTATCATCCTAAATTTATCTTGCATTAACATTGCATTAGGACTTGCATTCTAGGGTTTGAAATTTTGCATCAGTGAAAGCTCATATAGCTTACATTTTTGCATCTCATTTTATTGAAAATTAAAGAAAATCTACATTTTCACTTAATATCTAGATCATATAGCATCAAAAGCACAAAAATGAATGAAAAAATTCTAAATTTTTTGAACAAAATCCCTACTGGGAGTCATTGGCCACCTTGGGAAAATTAGTCCCAATCCAAATTCTAAACTACATTTTACTGAGTTAAATTTATTTTTTTAATCTCTCGTTTGTTGTTATTGTTTTTCTATTTGAGTTTACTTGTTTTCTGTTGCATTCAAATCATTAGGAGTAGCATAATTTGCATTCATTACAATTGTGGATAGAATTAGATTCTTGCACTTTTTATTTTCAACATTTAGATTAGATTACATTAAACATATATCAAAAATCAAAACCAAAAACAAAACCAAAACACCTAAGCCACTTGGAGAAAGTATAGTTATTTGAATATGTCAAATCTCTCTTTCCAAGTTAACCTAACCCTCAAGCCTTTCAATAGTGATGACTTTGACATGTTAGATGAAGCCCTTGAGGATTCCATCTCACAAAGTTCATCCACTAAGGCTTGTTATGAAGAACCAAGACCAATAGAAGTTAACGTGATTCAACCTAAATTTATCCTTTACCCACCTTCACACAAACCTCAACTCAAAAACAAGCTTGAATTTACTCCTTATCCACCTAAGAACAATGTTTTGCAGAAATCAAGTAATAATACCATTTCTCATACATACAACACTCAAAACAACCTGCAACCAGGGCAACCAACTCTGAAAACCTTACCTTTTCCCAATCCCATTTTTCCTAGTGCTCCTTGTTTAACTTTGCATAGTGGGAAGGAGTATGATCTTGTTGGGCAACTTAAAACTACTCTTGCAAAGATATCCCTAGGAACTTAATTCATAATTCACTGAAGTATCACACTATTCTCCAAATAGCCTTACAACAAGTAGTGGTTCCACCTAGTACAAATGCAAATGATGTGGTAGCTTTAATACAAGGAACAAATATAGTTAATGTAGACATCACCTTTCATCAACATGAACTACCTCCTTTGGAATTGAGAAATAAAAATGATGCCTTCAGGATAATAGCCAAATTCAATAAAATAGGAATAAAAAGGACCCTTGTTGATAATGGTTGAAACCTTAATGTGTGTAGTGTAAAACTTCTAGATAGGTTTCACATGGATAAATAAAAAATGGAACCTGACTCTGTATCAATTCAAGGATTTGACAATGTAGGAAAGCAACCACTTGGTGTGATTACTTTACCTATTAAATTCAAAAAGGCTACCTTATAAACTCCTATTAATGTTATGCCTCATGACCTTTCATACAATCTTCTTTTAGGAAGACCATGGATCCATGAGATGCATGCGGTGCCTTCGACTCTTCATCATATAATGAAATATGTCTATAAAAACAAGGTATTCCAAGTTGAAATAGACCTCAAACCTGAAAGTTGCTTACAAGTTGAAAAAGGAACGACAAGTACTCTAAACACTTTGATTCCAACATCGCACATAGAACCTATAGAAGAAGACAAGAAAGAAACAAAAATAGTGTCAAAATTATTAGACGATGATTGGGGTTCCTTGGAGTTCACACCCTCGTTTATGGGATAATACATAATCACAAGAAAATAAGATGAAAAAAAAGAAACCAATGGTCATGTCAACTCAAAAATTGTAAGAAAATTCACAAGCATCTACCTCATGCACTCTCGAAGATGACAAAATATATACAAAAACCTTTGATGAGATCGATTACTAGCAACCACCAAACCTGAAGTAAATGGAAAAAATTTATGGGAGAGGTTATGAACTTGTGAGACAATTGGGTCATAATGGTACAAAGGATGTGGGAAGAAAGAACAAGGAATTCATGTTCCTATAGAACCTAGCACACAAGAGACTAAAACGAGCCTAGGGTATTGCCCTCCTAAGATTACAAAAGCAACAAAGAGACCATCGTTAAATATCACCATCATGTGCAAATCAAAAATCAATCTCACCTTGAAACATCTTGAATTGCTTGATATGGATTTTGAACCATCATAGGAATAATTTGAGGATGATGAAGCGTTGAAGCAAATTCTAGGAGTTTATGAAAAATCATCTACTACTCCTCAAAAGAAAAAGGTCCCATGCACTATGATTATCACCAAACAAAAAGATGCAGAAGAGGAAAATAATGAGATAGATATGAGTAAACAAGAATACAACCTTGAACTTCCAAAACCAAGTGCACTTCCTCTAGGTGATACACTTGACATACCAATGGACATAAATGATAAAGAGAAAGTAATTAGATAGGAAAGTGCCTTGATGAAGAAGAAAAAGAAGATCACACAATTTTAGTCCATGACTTTCCCAAACTTTTTGCTTGGAAATATTTGGATATGCTAAGATAGTGACACACAACATAGTCCTTGTTGAAAATTCTAAGCTGGTTAAACAAAAGATACACAAGATGAATCCTAAGATAGCCCTGCTCGTTAAAGAAGAGATTGAAAGCCTCCTTGAGGATGGTTTCATAAGAGTTGTATATTATTCTCCTTGGATCTCAAACTTTGTCGCAGTCACAAAACCTAACAATCGTATTAGGATGTGTATGGATTTTTTTGTGATTTAAATAAAGCATCTTTGAAACATGATTTTCCCCTTCCTAATATCGACATGATGGTGGATTTGACTGTTGGACATGCTTTTTTTTCATTCATGGATGGATTTTCTAGATGCAACCAAATCTTTATCAACCCTCAAGACCAATATAAAATAGCATTTACAACAGTTTTGGGAACATTCTATTGGGTCATGATGCGTTTTGGATTGAAAAATGCAGGTGTAGCATATATTATCGAGCTATGAGATTAATATTTCACGATTACATACATAATATTTTGGAAGACTATGTTGATGATAGTTTAGCCAAATCTTTAACAAGACAAGACAATGTGAATATCCTTTGGACAATATTTGAGTGAATGCAAAAATACAACATGAGATTAAATATGAAAAAGTGTCTTTGGTGTAGATAGTGGAAAACTCTATGTTTTATCATATCTCATAGAGGTATCAAGGTGGATACAAAGAAAATTGATGCTATAGTTAACATGCCACCTCCTAAAAATATATCTTAATTGTACACATTACAAGGCAGAATTCAAGATATTTGTCATTTTGTAGCATCCTTAGTTGATCGAATGTTAAAATTTACGCATCTCTTCAAGAAGGATGTGAGCATTCATTGGAACAAGGATTGTAAAAATGCTCTTAAGAGTTTGAAGACGTACCTTGCAACTCCACCTATTTTACAAATCACTATGTGAAAAAAATTGTTCATCCTTTACACAAGAGCATTAGCCCATGCTCTTACAACATTGTTGGCTCAACAAGACAAAAATGGTAAAAAGAATCCTCTTTATTACATTAGCTGAAATTTGATTGATTATGAGAAATAATACACAACAATAGAAAAGCAGTGCTTGGCTCTTGTGTTCGCTACTTGAGTATAGTGGGAAATTACTTACTGAATGTGGAAATATATGTGATGACAAAATTTGATCCTCTAAAACATCTTTTCAATAAAATTGATTTATTAGGATGCTTGGATAAATGGGTTATGTTATTAATAGAGTTTTACATTAAGTTTGTTTCACACAAAGAAATTAAAGGAAAACCCTTAACTGACCACTTAGTTGATGCTCCCTCTCCCCTAGCATTACCTAATGTAGAAACATTTCCTGACGAGAATGTGTGGACTATTCAAAAAGATGATGAAACATGGGGATTATTCTTTGATGGATCTAAGTGTAGAATAGGCTCCAACATTGGGGTTATAATTGCTATGCCCGTAGGAAAGCCTATTCCCTTATCATATTGCTTAAACTTCCTATGCACCAAAAACATGGTGGAATATGAAGCATTAGTTTTTTGATTGCACACAATTTTAGTTTTGAGAGTTTGACATATCAAGATATTTGGTGATTCACAATTAGTCATTAAGCAAATAAATGGTACATATCAAGAAAAGAATTAAAATTTATCAAAATACAAGGATCTCACAATGAACTTGTTAGAGAAAGTTTAATCATTTACCATTGATAACATCCCATGAAAGGATAATCGACATGTAGATGCAATGACAAGTGCAACTTCTCTTATATTGCCTCAAGATCCTTCAAAGGATTTCACATTTACTGTTCATCCAATTATGAAACCATCAATTGAATCCAAAATTGAAGACATATTAATAACAACTATGGAAAGCTCTAGTGAATGATATTCATTGATATTTGATTATTTAAAAAAGGGTACCTTTCTTGTGCCGACAACTAAAAATACTCGAGATCATCTTCGCAAACTTGCAACTAAGTATATAATTCTTGCTGATGCATTATATAGAAGATCCTTTAATGACCTTTTACTTAGATGCCTTAAAGAATCTGAAATCGCCATAGCACTTGAAGAAGCTCATGGAGGTGCATGTGGAGGTCATTTTGAAGGTAGATCATTAGTTCAAAAACTCATTCGCATGGGATATTACTAGAGACATATGGAAAAAGTTTTCTTCGAATATGTTAAGAGATGTGACAAATGTCAGGAACATAGCAATTCGATTCATGCTCTCGCTTCTAAGCTTTAGGCCCAGATTCCTATTTGGCCATTCTTAATATGGGGATTGGATATAATTGGAAAAATCTCACCCTCTTCCTCTGCCAGACATTCCTTTATAATCATCACGATAGATTATTTCACAAAATGGGTAGAAGTTATTCCTCTTTGATCAATAACTATTGATGTAATATGTTGTTTCATATTGGAACACATTATTTCTTGCCTTGGACTTCCTTCATAATTTATTTCAGAAAATGGTACACCATTTAAAAATAATGGCGTGGGGAAATTCTTGGAAACATTCAACATTCAACATAATTTTTCAACACCCTACTATCTACAATCTAATGGTCAAGTTGAATCAACTAATAAGACTCTTAAGAAAATCCTACGGAAGATAGTAAAAAAATGCAATAAGGATTGGAATACATAATTGACATATGCATTATGGGCTTACTGTACTAATATAAGAAAATCCAATAGAGCTACTTGCTATAACCTTGTCTATGGTATTGAAGTGATTATGCCCTTGGAGTTAGAAATCCCTACATTATGGATCGCTCTTCAAGGACTTATTGATGACAACACTTCTAAAGAATAATGTTGCATTAGCTTGAGATGCTTGATGAACACTGCATTAACGCTCTTGAGCATCTCCAATCTTATGCTAGAAAATTGAAAAATAGTTATAATGATCATTTAATTCCTCGCGTATTCAAAAAAGGTGACTTGGTATTATTTGAAGATCAATGTAGCATTAATACCAACCCGACTGAAAAAGGAAATTTCAGTCCTAACTGGTTAGGATCTTATATAATTAATGAAAGTTATGGGTATGGTCCATACACGTTAACAAAAAATGGATGGCACACCTCTCAAAAAACCTATTAATGCTAGACATCTATGTTGGTATTATGTTTAACCCCCTTGAATAGTGTGAATGATAAAGCAATGGGGTCAAAGTCATCGAATGATATTCTATGCGCTCTCACATTGCTTCATTCTTGAAAAATAGTTATTTGTGTGTCTTGAATACTAAAGTGATCATTTAATTCATTCTTAGGTGATTACTTTAGGTTTCATGCTATTCAAGTTCATCTTGTGTGTTATGTTAGATTAGATCCTTATATGCATTTAATGTTCTTTAATTAGATCATAGGTGCATTTAATTTAGCATAACATACTTAATCCCAATGTTGCATCTAAGAGAAACTAGAATAATTTTTAATTAGATCAAATAAAGAATGTTAAATCATGAATACATTCATTAAAATAGTCTTACAAAGATTATTTAATTAATCACATTATCATTTAACATTCAAAACATAAAGATAAACACAAGTAAAAATAGTTTTGTGTACATGTCATCAACATATACAATACCACTAACATTTTTGACTACCAGATCCCTCAAGACCTGGGGCTCGTATCTATCTGGTAGCAATCTATCAGGAGATGGTTCTATGCAATCATGATCATGATCTAATGAGTGTACTAAGAAAAAATTATAAACCCTACACGTATCCAAGGGCCTCCTGATGCTCCCCTGCTATTTGATCTCTCTCCTCCTATAGTCTAGCTACCTTGAACTTTATTCTCTCAAAATTGGCAAGGGTTCGAGATGACTATGCCTCCTTGGCAGTCTCGGCTCGATGGACGTGCCACCTAAGGCTCTCATACGCTATTCACAGTGTCACATAAGGCCCAAACAACTATGGATCCCACTCAATAATGGGTGAGGGCGCATAGTCTGAATCAGTGTCCTCATAAACTGATGGGGCACTATCTCCATAGCCACCTAACAATAGAGATCTTGAAGGTCTCTCAGAGCTCCTACAAGATAGAAACCATTAACACAATTAGTACACATCATGATATATATATATACACATAAAATTATTTAAAACATAACCATAATCATAAACCATTACACTAAATAAAATGTCATCACCTAGCTCTCTGGTAGGTTGTGTGAAATCAGCCTCATCATGTGTAGGGGGCATGGAGGATGTGCTAGCCTCTCCATGGCTATGGGTGTTGGTGCCTACTACAGTTATTGATCAAGATCTAGTAACACGAAAGGGGGATGGATCTCCTTGCTCATGGCCCACTAAACCCTCATCTACCACCTCACCCCCCTCACTCATGGACTACTCCTCCTCCCCCTCATCCTCCTCTTGGTCATCATAGTCAGGATTTGCATCCTCATCATACTCCTCATCTATCACATCTGTGAATATGTTTGTAGCCCTGTAGCATGTCTCCTTAGCCCTGTCCTCCCCCTTGTTTGCCTCATTTGGGAGTGGCCCTACATCTCCTATCATCTCATCCATCAAGAATACTAGAGCAGGTTGTGATACTTTCCTCCACTCCTCATAGTAATCTATGGCACCAATTTCATCAACATTAGAGACCAAAGGCATATCATAATCTAAGAACTCAGAATCACTATAGAAAACATCCTCGGTAGTGAACCGTCTAACATCACCAGGTCTCTAGGAATTCCATACTAATCTCCTAAAAAAGTGTTATGCCCTGGGTGGGTATGTGCAAGATCATGGAAAAAATAAGCCCTTAAGTGGCAAAAAATTTAGAAAATCAGAGTTAAGCAACTTGACGTAAAAATTTGAATAAGTTATCTACATTATTTAAAAAATATGTAAAAATATAATCTGTAGAAAATTGAATGTAGTTTCTAAACTACTAGGTTTATTTAAAAAAAGAAAAATCTATTTGGTGAGAATTTGAAATTTCAATGCAGTAGTACTTAAATTTCAGGGAAAAAATAAGTAGGTGTTTGTCTGACCACCCTAACCACAATAAAATGATAATATTTTTTATAATATCTTAGAAATTTAAGTTGAGGACTCATGTCCTGATGTGATGCATATTTTTTTGTAATTTTTTCCAAGTAAATAATTAATTATGAATTTTTATTACAAATTTTAAAAAATATAAAACTGATGTCCTGACCACCTTAACTTGGTCAAAACTTCATGAAATTTAATTTTTCTTTTTTTAATCCTATAGTATGTGAAGCATAGAATGTGACACATCTTTTGGATTCAAAAAATGTGATACCATTTGAAAGATATAGACATTTTTCAATTAGCCTATCAATTAGGACTTTAGTCATAATTCAAATAGAAAATGAATAATAATTATTTATTAAATTCAAAGTAAAGAATAATTTATATTGGTGGAAAGCTTGGAATCTCCTTTAAAAACCTTTTTCATTCATCAATTTTGGGTATAAAAAAGTCGTTATCCACATACCCTACAAATACCCATCATATCACCACTTTTTGGCCCATCATGATCCTGCACATACCCGGGTGCTAGCTGAATTTGACCAAACCGTCGCATCACACGATCATAGTAAACTTTTTGTAATATGTAATCATGTCTACCAATCAAAAACTTGTCCATTTGTAATTACCTCATCTCCCGAGTCTCATCCCGCCACTATAGCACAAGCTAATAAGGTCTCCATAAGATCTCATCCTCCTCCAACTGGTTAAACCAAACTCTCTAGAAGTGCAAATCCCCATACTTCCAAAACCATTGCAAAGGATAGCTAAAAGCTCATGGATAACCTATGGTTGTCAAGCATGCAAACCCTACTAGTTTGGGACACGTGATATTCTCTAGGCACCACACTATAGGAGTGTACAGTGTACCATGGTGTTGACCTCCTAAAATAAAAATTTTCCAAGATCATAGCATAGATGCGCTAGGATGTTGTGCCCCCAGGTGTACACTTTCCTATGCTGTACCATCCCTTGAATAAAGTGTACTAGTCCTCCCTCCAAGTGCACTCCCCAACCATCAAGGATGAGTACTAGTGCTACTGTTAGCATCATAATTTGTACAACCAGTGGGGCCCATGAGTATAGTAGCATCACTAAATCTATCTATGGCCTCACCCTCTTATCATGCATAGGTCCACCAAGGCAGTACTACATGTCATATTTCATCTCCTAGAATGACTTCTCCACGAGGAAATGTACTCACTCACCCCGAATCAAAACTTAGAGTATGCAGTGTACGTCATCTAGTGTAATAGTCATCTCACTAGTAGGTAGATGAAATGTACATGTATCTATGTCCCACCACTCTTCTAATTCCATTAGCATCAGATCATGGTACCTCATGGGAGACATGAGGTATGCCTAGTATAATCCTATGGTATGTGAAATCTTTGTATCTAGCGCTGAAAGAGTGGGGGCTAAATCTCAAAGAAGACTAACCTGTCTACAACCCAGACGCTATTGTAAATGGGTGGGAACCTAACAAAAAGGAAAAAATATGTCCTTTAAGTAGTCTAAACTCTTAAATATCTACATCAACAATCATAAAAGTTCACTAAAGTTATTCTAGTGTACTTTACTAGAGGTCCTAGACACTTTAGACCCCTTTTGGGACTCTTTGCGAAGAAATGAGACACTTTGCTAAAAAGTGGGACACTTCATGAACAAAAGGGACACTTTGCAAAAAGATGTGACACTTTACAAAAAAAGGGGGCACTTTGTGAAAAAAATTCAAGGACCCTAGATTAACCTAGAAATGCATAAAAATCATCAAATAAATGTCTATGGAAAAATCTAAGGAAGAAAAATCAACTCACATCATGATAGTGCTCGTCGTGTGCCACCTGGTCTCACAAGATGTCTAGTCTCATTGGCCTGTAGTCTTGTTGGCTAGGCTTCTTCAACTACTCTCCAAACACTCTCAAGAGCTACAAAAAGGTAAATGACAAAATAGTTACAATTTAATTCACTTTTTTCTCTTATATAAGTTAAAATTAGGGTTTTTACTATATTAGGGTTAAAAAGTTCCTTTCATTCAAATCAACATAACAAGTGCTAGAGAGCTCCATTTTCAATGCCATTTGTTACATTGGAATCATGATTCTGGTCCCGACCTCATCAAATGTCTATCATTATGTGGTATGTTAATTAGAAATACCCTATGATATGACCTACCTTATTTGATGAGGCTAGATTGCTACCTTGATTCCACCTCTGTAAAGCAAGTGGAATCAAGGGAGGCATACATCTACCCTTGAATGTGATTTCTAGAAAGAAGTTAGATAAAGAGGATTTTTTTATAACTAATGAATTCATGTTGTAAGATGTAGGTCCTAACATTGTGGTTTTGCAGATAGCTACAGTGGGGGCTTAATTCTCCCATGTTGTGAATGAACATATATGAGTATCCTTTTATGAAACAGAGTTTATTGTTTAGATTCCTTTAGATTGCATATGCACATAGATTAATATGGGTGCTAAAGTGGGGGATAAATGTAGTGTAGAAAATTGTACTGTCTTGAAAGAGAGGCAATTTCACACTTAATTTGGACCTATTTTGGCACCCTTGCATTAATAATTACCCTTTAAAATCATCATTAATAGGCCCCTAAGACCCATTGTTTCGGATCTTGAGGCTTATTTCACCTAAAAATCCCATAAAATCACTTAAAACACAAAAAATCTTGAAATACCACCACAAAAAGCTAAGGTGGGACTCATTCGCCGCCTTGGGAAAATGAGTCCACTTAGGTGGGACCCATTCACCAAGGGTGGTGAATGAATCCCATTTGGGGTCTTTTTTAATTTTGATCAGGAAATTCACCATTTCAATTCATTTTTTTGGTGGATTTCAACCTTTGAGATCTAAATAGCAATCAATTAGGTGTTGATGCCAATATAAGCAAGTTTCTAAGTCATTTTTATCATCTAAGCAATTTGACCAAGCATTTTGAAGAGACAAGTGTTGAGAATATTTCACAAGAGCATTCTAGTTTCAAGAGCAAGTAAAGTTGAAGTCTTGGAGCAACATTAAAGTTTTTTTTAGGTCTTCAACCTCACTTTCATTCAAGATCTATCATTTTCAAGGGATGATCATGGTTGTCTATGGTGAATCATGATGGATTCTAGGTTGGGGAGATGAAAATAGCCATCAATCCAAGCCTGAAGACTTCTTCCCTAAGTGATTCCATCTTCCATTATCACTCTACATTTATCCTAAGGAAGGTAGAAGCATCATTAGAGCTCATTTAGGGAGATTAAATATCTCCTCAAGTGATTCATTCATCTTCACATTTCCATTCTTGCATCATATTCTTGCATATTAGAATAGGATTGCATCATGTTTAAGATTTACTAGTTTTAGGAAAACTTAAGGCTAGGGTTTGCATGTTTATTTCATTATTTCTATCAAGGTTTAATTACCAAGCTAGGGGTTTGACCAAGGAAATCCCCCCATTAGAAAATCAAGTTTATATTCTATTTTGTAGGTGTTTTCATAGACTCAGATCTAGAATTAAGTTGGAAGGAAAGAGCAGGTGTTGAAGTGCATATCAAAACTTTAAATTCACCACAAAAGTAGAATGGGATTGATTCACCACAAGTGGAAAATGTGTCCCACTATAGGTGTTTTCCAAATATTTTTACATATTTAGACACCCTTTTCCTTGAAACATGCTTCGGTGCAGAATTTCAAATCTGGGACTGATTCTCCCAAATTGGAAAATGAGTCCTATTTGGTTAAAAATTCAAATTTTCTAGTGTTTCAAAGTTTCTTCCAATCACTTATGGGTTTCTAGGTGTACACCATTCATCTCACTATTTTGTTCTTCTTTCTTTTGCATTTATAGGTCATTTGGTAGGTCATTTTATTGAATTTGGGTTTTACATTTTATCTTGCATTTCATTTATCTTTCCAAGTCTAAACTTGGTAGTGAACCCTTTATTAGATCATATTCATCCCCTATAACAACCCTCTTGCTATATCTCTTTCTCTTTTGCATTGAGATCTCAAGGGTTTGTTCTTGAGTGAAAGTTAGTGAAAATTGTCCTTTCTAGGTCTCAAACCATAGGTGGGAAGCAAATAAAAAATTCCACCTTTCAACAACAAAGATAATAGACAATCCTAAGTAGTAGAGCATTGGGTATATATAATAGTCAAAGAAGCACCAATATATTTTGAAGAGCCATCAAAATCTGATATTTCACAAGATCAAGTTGAAGATATCAATCAAGAAGTTATCCCACATATGAAGGATCCTATCAGTGAAGAAGCTATCACATTTGAAGATCCACAATAGAGAAAATAAGGACTAACACCTTGTTTCCAATGTAAGTCATATCATATTGCAAATAAAATTTTCCAACAGATTCATTATTAAGACAAAGGATAGCGCCTACATGAATAGGGTATCCTAGCACCAGTGCAGATTATTAGCACTCCTAAGCATCAAAGTCTTGGTTATCCAACAATTAAGGGATCTAAACATATCAGGGATACCTCTACAATATTGGGGTCAACTTTATCTAATGCGAGCATCAACATAAAGAAAATGAAGAGTCCTTATGATGAAATTGCTACCAACACTACAACTAGCCATATCATGAATCATCATCCACATATTTTTCCACCCTCTCATTAGGACCAACAACAAGAGTAAAAGCTATATCCAAGAACAAAATAAGTCATTGAAGCAAAAGAATCGATAAAAAAAAATGGACAAGGAAAATTCAAATGGATGCAAAAGAAAAAGCAAGAAAATTATCCCTATCAGACTCCATCAATCAAAGAAACTATCGGGAAAAATCAAAAAGGGAATTTCATCCATCAAAGATGTCCAACGATGCAAAATAAAGCTTCAAGAGTGATCTACAAGGTATATCAAGATGTTGGTCCAAATCGAATCTCCATATCCACCCATCATTGCTCATCATCCAAAGTTTGGAGAGTCAAAGGTTCCAAACTGTCAACCAATCTATCTGAATATCATATCCCTCAACACATTTTTCCATCCAAGATATCCAAATCTTTCATTAACCATGCATTGGCAGCAAATCTTTATCATAAGGATTATAAAGGAACTCTATCGCGATGCACACATCAAGGTAAGGTTAACTCTAGTTTCAAAAAATAAAACAAGAAGTGTGAGGGGTTACATTTGAGCACACACATCTTAGCAAAACAACTCCTCCAAGCAAGATATTGTTGGCACATCATGACAACAACAACAACAATATCAGCACCAACAATTCCTACATTAACACAACCAGGTGGTTCAACATGAGCATAAAAATTGTCACCATAATGAAAAAATGATAAATAGGCATTTAAGAAAATAGTCAAAAGAAAAATCGTCCTCTAGTGAAAACCACTATGGTGGCACTTTGGACAAGTACCATGATGAAAACCTGGAAAATAGGCATCATGTGTAGAATTGACCATCTACGTCCACCATTTTAGGTGGAATCATCTGAGCTAATCCATAATAAATCTCATCCATTTTTATCCAAAATCCAACTTATCTTGATTTTGACAAATGTTTGGTGTACACTTTACACTTGCTTATGAAAAAAATCTTGACATGGGTCACTATCATTGATCCTATCCTATCTAGCATTATCTGAGTCATGAGACATCATCCAAAATGGTACACTCTATCCAAACATTCTATCCTATCACAAGATAATCCAACACCTACATTGCTAGACATTGGGGGCAAGTACTTACATCTTGCTTCAAAATAAATCTTGATCTATGTCTTCTAGCTTATGGTGTGATCTATACATTATCCCAACAACAAGATATACCTTCCAACACACCACCAGGGTAACCTTCAAAACAATTCATCCCAACAACAAGGTATACCACCAATGCACCACCAAGGTAATCTTCAAAACAATTCATCCCAACAACAAGGTGTACCACCAATGCACTACCAAGGTAACCTCCAAAGATACCAACAACATGGATTATTCCTTCACTCAAAAATTCTAAGATGTCAACAGTTGCTTGAGCCCCACAACTAGTTCAAGCAAGCTTTTCTACAAAATATCCTCTAGAAAAACAAAGTGAAATATCAATCCAAATTTTTAGCATCTTACACCCTAGGAAAAATAGTAAAAATCCAAAAAAATTGATAAAAGATTAAAAATACAAAAAAAAAAAAAGTAAGAAAAACAGTAAAGTGAAATAAAAACTTTCTTTGAGTGAAATTAAAAAGTACCATAGTGAAAACCTTGCAAACACGAACTATGTTTGAATAAAACTAGCACAATTATCTATTGGTGTTATCCACATCATCCACCCATCCATTTCATAATAAAACAATGTATTCAACCATGACTTGTTACAGATTAACGAAAGTAGTATTGTCTCCAACTAGGGGCACCTTCTTGAAGCTGGTTGTGGATTAGATATTGGAATGTCCTATCATGGTCAAAAACAACAAAAAAAAAAACATTCAAAAAAAAAAAATCAAAACATTCAAAAAAAATCAAAACATTCGAAGCACAAAACTCAAAAATCTCGAAACAACAAAAAAAAAAAAAAAAAGATTTGAAAATTATAAAAAAAACATTGTTGGTTATTCCTTCACTCAAATAGCCTAAGATATCAAAATTTTCTTGAACCTCATAGCTTGTTCAAGTAGATTTCCCACAACATATCCTCTAGACACAAAAGTGGAATATCAATCTAGACTATCAAATATTGTTATCCAAAAACAAGTTTATGCTTTGAGTCAAACAATCAAACTACGAGCCTCTGTGCGTACAATGTAGGAAAGGATTATCTTTGATAAGCCCCTGAGGCCCTAGGTAAGTCCCTTGAAAACAACAAAAATAACATCATAAACTCATAAAATCAAAAAGACCCATCCCGTTATCAAAATTTGCAATCAACTGTTCATCCATAATAAACAAATCATCACAATCACTCTTTGACAAAACAAAAAAACAAACAAAGAAAAAAAAAATAGAACTTTCAAGCAAAACAATCACATAGATTTGATTGAAAAATAGATAGAAACACTGTATTTCACCATCTTTTGACACCACCAACAATATCCCAGAGATCTGACAAGGATAATAATCAAATATATAAAGATAATGATTAATTTAGTCTATTTTTTATGATTTATTTTATTTTAAATCATCTGATTATATATAATGAGAAATGAACTTATTTATTTAGATTATATACACCTGTGAAATATATTTTATAATAACCAAATGATAACAACAGACTTAACGAAGTTCCAAAGCAGCGAAAGAACTGCATCAACAACCATCAATATTTTTTTCTCAACAACCATCACAAACTATATACATCTGGTTACATACACTATAGCAATAAACCAATAAAAACATCATGTATCATATATGGGGCATACATCCATATCATCATATAAACAACATATCTCACAACGGTATATCAATCATCCATAATAAAACATCATATGAACCAAAGTATAATTCATCCATCCATATCATATGCGTACATCAAAAATATACATAAACATACATCATCATCCATTATCATCCATGAAGTATAAAATGAAGCTAAATCAAAGAAGATATATCTCATATATATCATAAATACATCAACATTAGTGAAACAAGTGTGATAGGAAGATACAAAATCATATGTATATATACGAGGCCTCAACTGGGCCAATGAATATATACACAAAATTCATGTTTTTAATATGTCTCTAAGCAATTAACAACATAAAGATCAGGTAAAATTCCCCAATAGGAAGGAAAGAACCCTATAGACCAAGATGTGGACCACTAGCTAGATCAGGCTATCTAACAGAGTGACCAAGCTCCTCACCACCACCATCGCCCACAACACTAGGTTCTCCGAATTGCGGATGCCAAGCAGCCCTAGGAATAGTAGCATCATATAAGGTCTAATAGTATGTAGCCATTTGTAAAAAACTGATCCTTCTCTACTTTGAAACTATCATGCTCTGCTCTAAAAGTATTTCTCTCTGTTGTAAGAAACTGTACCTGAGCCTTTGCAACATGCCATCGACTACTCTCACTATCTCGCTTGACCCTCGAAATGTCTACCTGAGCCTCCATAGCTTGTCATGGCACTATCTTTGTGTCTCTAGTAGCAGCCATATGAGCTAACAGTATATCTACATCCCTAGGTGGTGGAGGAGGATCTAGAACCTATCCATGAACTTGCGCTTGAGGCATGTGTGCATCTTGACCACCATGTGCCCCATCATGTTGATCCCTATCCAACTACTCCATAAGAACCTCAATACACTATCACTCCCCACGACATCTTGTAATACCTGCTCTACAGAAGGCAAGATCACCCCTAGGATTGGTGAACCTCAATGGTCTGTTCCATGCCAACCATTAATCATAATCAATATTAGTACCTACATCTACTAAAGCAACCATCCAACCCCAACCAACTAGGGTAAGTTCTCTGGACTCAGAAACAATAGTATCTATATCTGCTTGGAGGCCCCATACACGAACCTCCCTAGTGGTAAGGTCAAGTACGAGCTTCTGACCTAGCAAATGGAAGAAAAATGATGCAAAGCTCTAAAATCACTAAAACTTTGCTATTGACTCAAGAAAATTTGTACATTCAATACGAGAACATAACAAGACGGAAAAAAAGAAGCAAAAAGGTACATACTAGGGCATTGACGCCTGCGGGCCGTTCGAACTCCTGAACTAGGTCAAAATGATGTGGGGCTCCCTAAATAATTGGCATTGCTCCTTGACAGCTAACAAAATGGGAAATCCAGAGACAAGAATTAGCTATAGGTTCAAAGCACAAATGAGCCAATTAGAAGCCTAATTTCCTATATTAACCCTCAAGAAACCCTAATTTCACCTAGGAATCCCTAATTTTTAATTAGGGAACCTTCCTACTTTCAAATAAGAAGCTCCCAGAAACATCGAAATGAGAAACAAAGGACCTATGTACCTAATTTTTTTGTCCTAAACACATCAGAATTGAAATAGAATAGGGTTGGGAGCCTAACCTTAAAACTCAAAATTTTCAGCCAACCTTTTGAAAACATCCCACAACATCTTGCAATGTCCCACAACATCCCGCAACATCTCAAAACATCCCAAAACATTGCAACAACATCCAAAACCCTAATTTCCTCTATTAATTGAATAATACAACATTATTTAATTAATTCACTTTTTATCATTTTTGAAAAATTAAATAAACTCCATTTATTTAATAAAGTCGTGAAAACCCTATTTCTGCTATAACTTAAATAAAATGATATTATTTGATTAATTTTCATTTCTTCATTTCGACCAATTGAATAACTTACATTTATTTAATAAAATCCTAATCTCACTTTATTTCATCCTGGTTAGTTAAATAACACCAATTATTTAATTATGTCGTGAAAGCACCTTATTCCCCTAAGTTAATTAAATTATTATATCATAATAATTTAATTACAACACTTTCCCTCAAAAATTTGAATAAATTAAATCAAACTATTCAAATCATTATCAAAAATCAAATCAAACTAATGCAACATTGTTTGCAAATTTCAAACTTTATTTTCACATTCAACTCCAAAAAGGAATTAATTAATTAAATTAATTAATTAATTTTCCTCACCCACTTTTTGATTGAGAAAATATGATTGTTGACTAATCAATCTAATTTACTAACTAAGCCATGTAAATCCCAACTGATTGATCTAATTTCTGACAAACCAATCTATTCCTCAATCACACAAATTGTGCAATCTACTTTGCACAATCTTCTCATGTCTAAATCCTCTCAACACCTTTCAACTGTCAATCTTGATTTAACATTATTTAATCCTGAGAATCCATTTCAAATCTCATTTTTAGTATAAAAAACCTCTTTCCTCACAAAAAATGATCGAAGAGTCAACATCCTTTGCACAACGAAGTACTGCCAAAATTCACAACCACCATTAGAGCTTCAACACATTTCTTCAATCAACCAACATCAACATCATTCTTCAAGATTTTACACACGAACTATGGAGGCTTCATAGTGATATGAGCAAACCAACATCAAGTGAACACACTCCAATATGAGATGGGTAACAATTTCATATTTGAATTCAATTGCTTATATATGTCATTTTCGTGTGTTTGAATTCAGTTTTATAAATTGTTCATTTTGTAAGTGTAGGATTAAATCTATATTTATGTTCTTGATCTTAGCTTAGATTCTAATTTCAATTGCATTTGATCTTGTTTGCATCTAATGATTTTCCCCCTCTCTCAAACACACACATATATAAGTATAAAAGAATAGCTCTTCAATAAATTGCAAAAAGTTATGTATTTTAGGAAATAAAATAAATATTAAATTATTAAAATATTTTTTGTTTATAGAACTTTATTTTATATGACTATGTACTTAACATATGAAGTTGAGCCCCAAGTACCATCTAACCATGTATGTTAATGATTCATCTTCTTCTGATAGTGAGGATGAGCCTCCTCCTCTTGCTCAAGAGAATGTGAGTGTTGTTGATTATATTGCCACTCTTGTGGATGTTGTTGCTTAGTTTTTGGATAAAGCTATTCCTACTTCTATGCAGGTTACCTCCCCTAAGACCCCTGCTACTCCTAGTCTATATAATGTTGTCTCTTCCATGGTTTTGGCTACTCCAGTTTCAGGTTTGGATGTTCCACCAATTTGTTGTTCTGAAGGGGCTTCTCCCCCTTCTTGTTGAAAAGATTCAAACTATGTTTCTTCTTCTTCTTCGATCGACGTACATTGCAAGAAAATTAGTACTCCTAAGATGAATGATGTCTCACTTGATAAGCCTTTGGGGGAAAAAAAATTTGGTCGAAGCTCGGGGGATTGAATTGTTTTGTGGTGGCCTATAGGCCAAGTTTTGGTTTGAACTACTAGATAGTAGGCCTATTTTATGTTGTTTTGTTTGGTTTTGATCTATTGGTTGTGTAGCCTATTTCTTGTTATTGTATGGGATTAGGCCCCTTTACCCTAGGTGGATCTAGGAAATGTAAATATTTCATAGTCTCAGAATATCATAAAACTAGCTTTATTGCATAGAGATCACTAACATGGTCGTGACACAACTTGAACAGGCTCAAAAGTAGTCTGTATGCAGAAGTTATGCACACTCAAAGGTCTGGTCAAACAGGCAAATCAGGGAGCCAGAAAAAAGGTGAAAAATTAATCATCTCAAAACAAGGAAAAAATGACACCAATCTGTAGAGCTCATCACACTGATTTCAAAACTATATTCGGCTTCAAAAACAGAGCTTGTACATGAAAGCTACAGATGGTCAATTTTTTTATCAAAGTTCAGTCAAAATGGGTTCACTTGATGACATAAGAAAAAGTGCAATCAACATGGACACTGACGTGGTAGGTGTTATTCCTTTCATAACCACCCCATTTTAAATTTGATTAAAATGGGACCCTCTTTTTTCTTTCGCTCTTTGTGTTTTTCCCCCTTCGATTTTGAGGTTTTGCTTTGCCTTGGCATGTGCTTAATATGTTTATCTTGCTTGACCAAGTGTTTTCCCCAAGTTGCATATTCAAAATCTTATGTTTTGGGTGAAGTTCAGGTTGTTACCCTAGTTCGGGATTTTGTAGTCCGTCCAAATTTTCCCAAATTTCTTTCAAACTTCGGTTTCAATGCTATTGTTTGGGTTTTTTAGCCAATTCGAGATTGTCCGCCCTAGCTGGATTTTCCCGAATTGTGCTCGAGGTCTAGCTCTATCTATTTTGCACTATAGTTCAGATTTTCTATCATTCGAGGAATTCTGCCTGGGTCAGATTTTTCTAGATTTCTGTCTAGCCATCAAGTTTTTGATTTTGGTCAATTTTTGGAGCTTTATGCCATTTTGCTTTATCATTGGCATCCTGAGTTTTAATATTTGGTCTTGTTGTCCTTTGGTGTTATTGGCTTGCTCTATGCATCCATGGTTTAAATCTAGGGTTTCATTCCTAGGGCGTCACCATTTCATCTTGATCTACTTTTGATTGAGCCTAGGATTCGAAGACATATAGGAGGGTCATGTTAAATGATTTTTGTGACCAGAGTCCTCAAATTTGTGACCTTCGATCGATTTGAGTGAATTCATATTCGATTATAGATTTTTAGGTTTTCTATCGACCTCAGGATTTTCCTGCCTGGTCGGATTTTCCCGATTTTTCCTCCTTCCCTCCATTTTCCCGAAATGTGCTAAAACTTCATAAATTTACCCTTTTCACAAAAATATGGTCCGACTGGATTTTCTGGGAGGCACTGTGGAATGAGAGAATTTGGTGAAGTGGATGATTTTAATGATAAATTCTTATGTTTCAATGCTTTAAGTTGGTAAATTACACAATGATTATGCATTATTGATTCATTTTAATAATCTATTGTTGATATTGGTGCCTCATCGGGAGAATCCGCCTAGTTCAGAATTTTCCAAAATTCCTCCAAGGTATGTTTTCTTCGGTTAGCTCAAAATCCCAAACTTCTTAGTGTTGATGCTTAATGGCTAATTTAATGGTTTTATCATGATTTTAAGCTAACACTTGGATGAAAATGTTGTCAACATTTGGATTCTCACATTGGTGTTTGATGAATGTAGGTTGGGTCTGGCAGGATGATGGTGGCTGGAGAGGCTAAAAGACATAAAGGGATCATCCATCTCTGAAGTGGAAGAAGAAAATAAAAGATGGACAAAAAGAGTAGGATTCCTAAGGGCAAGATGACATTAGTCTAGTTTGAGGTTTTAGATACGAATATGAATGCCCTGCTACAAAGGACTAAGGCTATCATGGGATACAATAACTGGACACTAGCTGGATGATGCAATGACCTACAGTGCAATCATTAATGAATATCAATCCAACAAGACAGATTGGGACAATACGATGGGGCAGCTAAAGAATAATATTAATGGTATTGAATGGCGAACTAGGGTTTTTCCTATGCCACTTGCGGATAGCTTGTAAAGGACGTTCTTGGTGACGAAGGCCAGAATGGAACAAGGTATGGGCAAAGGGGGGGAAGAAGTTAATGCAAAGCTGCATCAAAAGTTGTGCTTCCTCATTGTTTCACTTTTCCTCTTTTTCACGCATTTTGGTCTGAGTTACATGGGAGATCCTAGGCCAATCTGGTTGGTGCCCGTGCATTTAATGCATGTTTGACTTTGTTTCAAATTCTTCTAGGGCTAACTTGTTCTATGACCGACTTATTGTAAACCCTAACTAGGCCGACACATTTGGAAGGTTTTATAAATATGGCATTTTGCCTCTTTTGTAAGGGTTAAAAAAGTTAGAAAAGGGTGTAAGGGAGATCGAAAAAGCAAGTTAGGGTATTTTTAAGTAAGTTAGATGTTTTCGTAGTTCAGCAAGAGGAGGAGGTGATTTATCTTCCTAGTTTTCTTAGCATAGATGGAGATAATTTGAAGACATGGGTTTCTGTACACTAGTGATCTTGCTAGATTTGTAAATATTGCTTATCTGTTTCATTGACAATAGGAGCAACCAGATTTAAACCTACTTTATATTATGCTCTAGAATGGTATTCATTTTGGGTTAATCATTTGATTTTACAAGCTTTCAAGGAATGAAATTTTATCTTATGTTTTGTTTGAATGATGATTTGCAATCTACTGTTAAATTTTGCACTGTGAATGAATTGAAACTTTGTATCAATTACAGGTTAGTTTTATTTTCCAATTCTAGTTTAGGAATTCCTTGGAAGGCAACAAGTCTAATTAGTTGAATAAATCAACATTCTTTTCAGTTTGAAAACCTTGATCTATCTTTTTCTATTTCTTTAAAACCTTCATTAAAGTAGGTTTAGATAGATGTTTGATCTTGCAACAATCCAGAAGCTCAAAACCCCTTGAATATTACAACCATATTGCCCACTTCATGAAATAGAAATGTTGTGAACCAACATCAAGGACCTTGGGAGGTGATTAGTGTGATTACTGATTGTCTCTTTCAGGAGAGGTGAGATACTTTTACTTTTATCTTACCTACATGTTGTGTGTCAAGTTGGCACCTCAATATAATTAGCGCTAGAAGGAGGGCCAGAAGAGAAAACTAGATAAAATTGGGTCTTTCTCACCATAGAGGTCCCATAGAGTTCTTCAATCAACTAAAAACCCACCATCTTTGATAGAACTGAAGAACCCAATGAAACACAAGATTCGCACGGCAACCATTCTACCACCCTTGTCAGCTTCACTCACTCCACCAAGCTTTTCACCAATACCCTAGTTGATACTTGTGAATCCACCACCAAATCCACCTCAATTGGCATTACAGCTAGATTTAGCCCATCCAACAGTTGGCTCAACCTCCACCACTGCCACCAATGGCATTTTTTGTGAATAATCCCTCTCCATTGGGGACTATTCCTAGAGGATTTTATGATATGCGTAAGAATCATGAGCGATTATGTCCCAAATACATTCATGGTGAATCAAGGAGTGTTGAAGAGCACATACAAGCTTTTAAGGATGCTTGTACTAGAGCCCAGATAACTCACCATGATGCGGTTTGTAGGTTGTTCCCTTATTCCTTAGGGGATATGGCATACAACTGGTACCTAAATCTTCCACAAGGTTCTATTCTGAGCTGGACAGATCTGGAGAATGCTTTCATCAATTAGTTTAGAGTTTATGTGGATCCAGCCATTTTGTTCCATCAATTTTCTACCATTAGGAAGGAACCCTATGAATCACTGCCCTTGTTTAATACCAGGTTTCAATGAATGTATAGGAGATTGCAAGATCCCTATCTAGTTGCTGAGAATAGTGCCATTCAGGCATATTTTAGAGTTATAGACCCTTTGCTTGGCTTGTTCCTACAAAGGACTTATCAACCAACAGATATTGATTCTCTGTCTAAAGTTTATCATCTAGCCATCAAGCTGCAACAACAAACTAGCTCTCAACAAGGGAACTTGGGAGGAGGTTTTCCTTCTATGGGGTATTAGATGCCTAATCCAACCCCTTTATTCAATATTGTCCCAAGGGTGTGTCCTTCCCATTATGGACCTATGTCTAAGTTGCAGACTCAATCTCCTGTTCCATTATTTGCCAATGGAGCTCCTGACTTCTCTCAACAATCATAGGCTCATCATAGTCCACATGGTCATCATAATTAAGCTGGGATACCAGATCCTATCGGTCAACCACCTATTACTAAGAATGTTGAGAGTGAAAGGACAATTCAACTCAAAAACAAGGTGGAGACCCTAATGAAAACTCTATCTCAAGTCACAAACGACATGGCTCAACTTAAACTAAACCCCTCTCAGAACCAAAGTAATTATGCTAATCAAGGTAATTACCCTAATCAGAATAATAATAATAATCAGGGTAATTATTAGAACAACAATCATAGCCAGATGAATTATCAAGGCCAAAACTTCCCTAACTAAGGCTATCAAAATTAGAATAGAGGATATAACCAGAGGCCTAATAACAACAGACAATGGAACACAAGGACAAATAATGGTGGGGTTTCTCACAATTATCAAGCTAATGAGGACAGGCCACATATTGCAAATGTGGCTGACCTCAATTTTATGACTAACTGGTGTAGGCTACATGATACTGCAACTCATTCTGAGGTGAACTGTCCTAAAATGGAGAAGGTTGTGAAGATGGCATAGGTAGATGCCCAAATGTTCCAAGGGAATTCAAATAAAGGAGGTGGCTCAGTGGATATAGCAATGGATTATGACCTCTTTGAAGAAGAATTTTCATTCCCAATGTAGAATGAGAATGAACCAGAGGAAGATGTGTATGACACCCAAGTCTTTTAGAAAAAGGGAGTACACTTCCTAAGAAACCAAAATAAGGGTTTGTTCACTACATCAGCACCACCTAACCACATGGGGCCTCTAAATCAGAGTGTTGATAACAACCCTCCTCCAATGAAGGGTCCGCTTGACTTCCCTAGCAAAGGTAATTCATCTAGTGTTTTCAAATATAATGCAAGTTATAACACATAATTTGATATTGTTTCTGAGATGCAGAAACAAAAAACCTCTTTATCATACTTTGACATCCTAAAATGGTGCCCTTCCCAACGAGATATAGTGCTGAAAGCTTTGGAAGAAGCTATTAAATCAAAATGGAAAACCAAGGTGGCACTTGTTGTGGACACAAATGCAGCTTTGTTCAGAAACAAGGTAGGGACCCCACCATTTCTTTTAAGTTTGAGAATCTATGGGAAGAATCTACACAATTTTCTACTAGATTCAGGGCTCCTAGAAATGTTATGCCATTTTTTGTATGCAAAAAATTGGCATTGAATTCTATCCAAACAAACAAGAAGGTCATCCAACTTGATAAAACAGAGGTTAATGTAGTTGGAGAATTGAGAAATATATATGTACAAGTAGGGTCTTACCCTAGGATTCAAACCAATATGGATATTCAAGTAGCACACATTCCTTGGACTTACGGTATACATTTGAGCAGAGATCTAATGAAGAGTATAGGAGGATATCTCTCCCTCGAATTTTCACATATGTGGCTACCATGGAAGGGAATGCCTACATAGATTAGGATTGAGAGTGAACCTTGCCTCAAACATATCATCACTGAGTATGACTGTCCCAATGAGGTAGCTTATTTTGAAACTGAGATAGGGGTTTATAAAAGAGAGGAAATTCTAACTCTTTCAGTTCTTGATTCTAATGATTTGTCAATGCAAGAATTCCCTAATCCCATGATTAGTGTAAACCAGTAGGTATTGATTAGGAAGTTGCAATAGGATCAGTTGGTCTTAGGGAAAGATATCAATTTGTGGAGTCTTCTACTCCCAAATTGGTGTAGGCTGCATTACCAAAATTATTTGGAATTGACCTGCCAACCTTGCATCAGTGTTCTAAATCATGTTTGTCAAACTGAAGAAACTAGCCCAAGTCACCTTGAGACTGTTTCAGATCACTTCTCATTTGAATCCAAAAATGCAATAATGTTAACTAGGGATAATATACCTTCAAAGGAAGTACCTCCTCAAATTGAACTTACCTCGGTCATAATACCAGACCAACACAGTTATGTTGAACAACCCCAGGGTTTGTTTAATACCCCTACACTCATAAGTATACCAAAACCCAAGGGGTTAATCAAAGATATAGATAACTATTAGAAAGATATCCTAGGATTACATGATATATCTTTGTAGGAATTGGATATTGCACCTGATGAACCTATTGAACACCCATTCCCAATATTTGATGCAAAAGATCAAGTGGTCCCACCTATGGTTAATCTTATCCAAGCACCCACAACAAGCTCAAAGAGATCAACCAGCCCAAAAGGGAAAACATTGTTTGCTTCTTACAGGTTATAGTTTGGATGCACTAACAATATAGTAGAATATGAAGCATTAGCTCAGGGACTGATGTTCACACATCAGAATAAATTTACAACCTTCATGGTTAAAGGAGATTCAGAAGTGATTATCAAGCAAGTACATAGCTAGTACACATGTCACAATAAAAGGCTACCAGCTTATAGAAATTGGGTGTGGAACCTAATTGAAGACTTTGATGCTTTTGGGATTAGTTTAATCCGTAGAGAGGAGAATCAAATAGCTGATTCATTAGTTGTTGCTGCAAGTACCTTAGAGCCCATGCAAGGCTCCAAGCTCAAGATATTCTCAGTAGAATTGATATCCACCCTAGCTGTCCCTGATAATGTCAGGAACTTTCAAGTCTTCCACAATGATTGACATATCCTTGCTTTTCTAGCAAGCTCAATTTTTTCGAAGGACAGATCATCGATGAGTCTGACAGGGATCAAGGAGACTGGAACCCCAAAGAGTGCAATATAGAAGGTGTCCTCAATTTAAAAAGTAATAGCATTTCCAAGGGAATGGTGGCCTTAGAAAGAATTTTTTATTCAGATCCAAGGGCTCGAGAAAAGGTATCAACCGAAGATAAGGGAGGTGAATATGAAACTATTAACTTAGCTGACTCTGGCCTTGAAAGGAATGTTTACATAGGGAAATTCTGCCCTAAATAAATTTGAGAAGATATATTGAGGGAACTGAAGAAAGATATTGCTGCAATAGCTTGGGGGTATGAAGATCTAAAAACATTTGATACTTCTGTGATAACTCATACTATTCCTTTGAAGCTTGAAGCTAGACCATTTCGGCAGAAACAACATCATGTCAATGCCCTGATTGAACCACTGATCTTTAAGGAAGTTCAAAAATTTCTTTCTGCAAGAATAATCTTCTCGGTACAACATTCGACATGGGTGGCTAACTTTGTTCTAGTTTGTAAAAAGAATGGGGAGATCAGGCTATGTGTAGATTTCAAAAATCTGAATAGAGCTTCAAAAAAAGACAACTACCCACTCCCTTCTCTGGACGAAGTATTGCAAACTATCAATGGGTCTCAAATTATGTCATTCCTGGATGGTTATTCTGGGTACAATCAAGTGATTGTTAATTATGAAGACAGAATGAAGACAACCTTCACTACTAAGTGGGGAACATTTTCTTACAAGAGGATGCCATTTGGTTTGATAAACGTTGGAGCAACTTTTCAGCGTGCAATGGGCATAGAGTTCAAAGATTTGATTGGTAAGTGCATCATCATTTATATGAATGACCTAACAATATTCTCTAAAGATAGACTAAACCATGCTGCAGACTTGGCTAAGGTTCTTGAAAGATGTATCCAATATGGTGTTTCTCTAAATCCTAAAAAGTGTGTGTTCGGGGTTTCTGAAGGGAAACTTTTGGGCCACATAATCTCAGAAAGAGGGATATCAATAGATCCAAACTGAGTTGATTCTATTCTGAAGTTAACCATGCCAGGAAGTAAGAAAGAGATGAGATCTTTCTTTGGAAAGATCAACTTTGTGAGGAAGTTTATCACAAGTTTTGCAGAAATTGTTAAACCTTTGAACAAAATGATGAAGAAAGATGCTAGAATAGAATGGAGTAATGAGACAAAGGCTAATTTTTCTCAGGTTAAGAAATCCATTTCGGAGGTGCTAGTCCTCACTAATCCTGACTACTTGAAGCCATTTTATATTTATTCTTTTGCTTCTGAACACTCATGTGCAGCTGTCCTGACACAACGAAGAGGGGAGGGGGATGAAAGGCCAATTGCCTTCATGAGCTCTCCATTTAAGAATGTTGAAGTCAAGTACCCACCTCTTGAGAAACAAGCTTTTGTGTTGGTTAGAGCTATCAAGAAGTTCAGGCATTATATCCTTTGAAGTCAGATCATTGTCATGGTTCCTAATGTTGTTGTGAAGTCTCTACTTATGCATAGTGAGTTGGGAGAATGAAGGGGGTAATGGATGGCTATTTTGTAGGAGTTTGATCTAGATATTTTCCCTATGAAACTTTTATGAGGTCAAGGCTTGTCTAAATCAATGGCGGATGCTAGTAAGAACATTACTTGTTAGCAATACACAATGCAGTCATTTTCTAATGACTCTTGGTATACCAATATTATTTATTTCATGCTCAATAATTGGTGCCCAGAGGGAATGAATACAACTTAGAGGAGAGTAGTGAGAATGAAAAGCTCCCATTATATGCTCAAAGGAGGATTGTTATATCAAAAGAATTTTGAGGGGGTTTATCTACGATGCCTTGATCAACAAGAAGCTAAGCACGTAATTGTTGAATTTCATGGGAAACATGGGACAGGTCATGGTTCTGTGGATTATTTAGCACATCAGATCCTCAGATCTAGTTATTATTGGCCATGTGTGTTTAAGGATGCCCACCAACATGTAAGGACATGTCATATATGTCAAACTTCCACATCAAGAGAGCGTCATCCATCCATGCCATTGTAGCCTATTTATGAGGTAAGGCCATTTTCCCAATGGGCACTTGATTTTATTGGGGTAATTAACCCAAATTCTTCTGCATGAATAAATTCATTTTGACTGCCATGGATTACTGCACAAGATGAACAAGATCTATACCTTGCAAGAATAACACATTGGAGGTAGTAATCAAGTTCCTCACTGAATGCATCACAACCAGGTTTGGAGTACCCTTTGCACTGGTATGTGACAATGGCCTTGCCTTTTCTTCTCCCAAGTTCATTTCATGGGGTTATGATCATAGGATTTTTTTAAAGTATTCTTCAAACTATTATCCACAAGGAAATGGAGTTGCAGAATCAACTAATAAGAATCTCCTAGGAGTAATCAAAAAAGTGTTAGAGAATAATCCTAGAGACTAGCATACCCAGTTAAGATTTGTGTTATGGGCAGATAGGACTAGGATCAAGACTGTGTTGAATAATTCATCGTTTAAGCTAGTGTATGGCCAAGAGTCTATGTTCCCTATTCACTTGCAAATACCTGTCTTGAAATTTATGCAAGAATTTTACTCTAGTGATGATAGGATTGAAGTAAGGTTAGTTGGTTTGCTGAAATTAGAAGAGCAGAGAGATGTTTCTTTGCAACAATTCTTTAGGCACCAAGTTGTTGTCAAACGTTGGTTTGACAAAAGAGCCAAAGTCATGGCTTTCAGGATATCAGACCTTGTCTTACTGTGGGATAAAGCCAATGAAAAGAAGGGTGACCACCAGAAGTTTGATAAGCTCTAGTTGGGCCCCTATCAAATTGCTAAAATCCTAGGAGAAATTGCTTTTTGGTTGAGTAGTTTAACATGAGAACTTGTTCCATTGCCTATCAATGGACGATCTCTCAAACATTATTTTGGGTTGTAAAAGGTCTGGTATTTTGTTGGGTTGTATATATGTAAATAGTTTGTTGTTCTATTGGTTTTATCTTTTCCTTGTGTTCCTTTGTTTTTGTTTGTGGGGACCTTCATTTTATTCAATTGAGTAAGGGGGTTGTTATCTAAAGTATACTTTGGTTACTAGGAGAGAAGTTGGTTTAGATATTTTTAGGTTTTCTGATTAGATGATTTTGTTCTAAATTCATTATTTTATGTCCATTATCAGTGAGAGTTGTGGAATTTCATTGAGAACAAGGTGTAAAGTAAGCAATATTCACTAACTATGATTGAATCTATCACAAATCATCAGAAACATCTCCTTATGTAATGGTATATTTGTCTTAGGACGATGATGTTGCAAGATTTTAGTGAAAAATATGATTTCCCAGATGTTGTTATGAGGTCCATGGTAGTTTTCAACCCAGTAGAGATGTTGGACATCTGACATATTGAGAAGGAATTGAATAAATGAACTATCTAAGAAAAGAGAACTATCTAAGGAAAGAAAACTCAATACTGAATGGGTGATTCCAATATCTCTACTGGGGCTATGGATGCCTGACTGGCAGTAGAGAAATGTTTTGGGAAAACTAGAGGTATCTCCATCAGAGCTATGGATGCTTGATAGGCAGCATAGCAATGCCCACGATATCATTGCACAACAGTTAAAGGGAATCAACTCATGTAGTTCAAATCCGTGCATAATTGTTCAAAAGATGAGGGAAACTTTGTAAAAGGCTGATGCACCATCAAGCACACACATAGATTCAGGGGTAGCCAGTGTTGATTTACATTTTAGATTCTATCTCAACCTTGTTTATTGAAACTGACCTAACTGGAATTGTGATGTCCATAAACCAAGAGTTTTGGGTAACTGAATCCCTCAGTTTACTAAAATGGTTAAACCATTTTCCCAGCCAATTCACCAATTGTTATGCCTTGCATAACTGCCCCATTTTAAATTTGATTAAAATGGGACCCTATTTTTCTTTCACTCTTTGTGTTTTTCTCCCTTCGATTTTGAGGTTTTGCTTTGCCTTGGCACGTGCTTAATATGTTCGGGATTGTCTACCCCAACTGGATTTTCCCAGATTGCACTTGAGATCCGATTCTGTCTATTTTGTACTAAATTTTAGAGATTTCTAGCCTTCGAAGAATTTTGCCTAGGTCAGATTTTTTTGGATTTCCGTCTAGCCGTTGGGTTTTCGAGTTTGGTCAATTTTTGGAGTTCTATGCCATTTTTCTTTATCATTGGCATCTAGTTGAATTTTGATATTTGGTCTCATTGTGCTTTGGTGTTATTGGCTTGCTCTATGTGTCAATGGTTCAAATCTATGGTTTCATGCCTAGGGCATTGCCATTTCGTCTTGATCTACTTTCGATTGAGCCTAGGATTCAAAGATCTGTAGGAGGCTCATCTTAAATAATTTTCATGCCCAGGGTCCTCAAATTTGTGACCTTCGGTCAATTTGAGCGAATTCATATTGGATTATCAATTTTCGGGTTTTCTGTCAACCTCGGTATTTTCCTACCCAGTCAGATTTTCCCGTTTTTTCATCCTTCCCTCTGTTTTCTCAGAATGTGCTAAAACTTCAGAAATTTACCTTTTTTCATGGAAATCTAGTCCGGCCAGATTTTTCTAGATTTTTTGGGAGGCATTGTGGAAGGAGAAAATTTGGTGAAGTGGATGATTTTAATGATAAATTATTATGTTTCCATGCTTTAATTTGGTAAATTGCATAGTGATTATGCATTATTGATTCATTTTAATAATCTATTGTTGATATTGGTGCCTCATCGGGAGAATTCACCTGTTTCGGAATTTTTTGAAATTCCTCCCAGGAAAGTTTTTCGTAGTTAGCTCAAAATCCCAAACTTCTCAATGTTGATGCTTAATGGCTAAATTAATGGTTTTATCATGATTTTAAGCTAACACTTGGATGAAAATGTTGTCAACATTTGGATTCTCACATTGGTGTTTGATGAATGTAGGTTGGGTCTGGCAGGACGATGGTGGCTTGAGAGGCTAAAGGACACAAAGGGATCATCCATCTCTGAAGCGGAAGAAAAAATAAAAGTTGGATGAAAAGAGTAGGATTCCTGAGGGCAAGATGAAATCAGTCTGGTTCAAGGTTTCATATACGAATATGAGTTCCCTACTACAAAGGACTAAGGCTATCATGGGATACAGTAACTATGCACTAGCTAGATGATGCAGTGACCTACAGTGCAATCATTAATGAATATCAATCTAACAAGAGACTGGGACAATACGATGGGGCAGCTGAAGAATAATATTAATGCTATTGAATGGCGAACTAGGGTTTTGCCTATGCCACTTGCAGATAGCTTGCAAAGGATGTTCTTGGTGACAAAGGCTAGAATGGAACAAGTTATGGGTGAAGTGGGAGAAGCAGTTAATGCAAAGTTGCATTGAAAGTCATGCTTCCTCATTCTTTCACTTTGCCTCTTCTTCACCCATTTTGGTCTGAGTTATGTGGGAGATCCTAGGCCGATCTGGTTGGTGCCCATGCATTTAATGCACATTTGACTTTGTTTCAAATTCTTCTAGGGCTGAATTATTCTGTGACTGACTTATTGTAAACCCTAACTGGGCTGACACATCTAGAAGGTTTTATAAATATGGCATTTTGCCTCTTTTGTAAGGGTTAAAAAAGTTAGAAAAGGGTGTAAGGGAGATCAAAAAAGAAAGTTATGGTTTTTTTAAGTTAGACACTTTTACAGTTCAACAGGAGGAGGAGGTGATATATCTTCCTGATTTTCTTAGCATAGATGGAGATAATTTGAAGACATGGGTTTTTGTATACTGGTGATCTTGCTAGATTTGTAAATATTGCTTATCTATTTCATTGATAGTAGGAG
Organism: Sequoia sempervirens; assembly: GCA_007258455.2. Taxonomy (NCBI): domain Eukaryota; kingdom Viridiplantae; phylum Streptophyta; class Pinopsida; order Cupressales; family Cupressaceae; genus Sequoia; species Sequoia sempervirens. Next base: position 61,014,878 of record VDFB02049217.1, read on the forward strand.
CAACCAAATTTAAACCTACTTTATATTATGCTCTAGAAGGGTATTCATTTTGGGTTAATCATTTGATTTGAAAAGGTTTCAAGGAATGGAATTTAATCTTATGTTTTGTTTGAATGATGATTTGCAATCTACTGTTAAAGTTTGCATTGTGAATGAATTGAAACTTTGTATCAATTATAGGTTAATTTTATTTTGTAGTTCTAGTTTAGGAATTCCTTGGAAGGTAACAAGTCTAATTAGTTGAATGAATCAACATTCTTTTTAGTTTGAAAACCTTGATCTATCTTTTTCTATTTCTTTAAAACCCTACTTAAAGTAGGTTTAGATAGATGTTTGATCTTGCAACAATCCAGAAGCTCAAAACTAGTAGGCCCCTTGAATATTACAGCCATATTGACCACTTTGTGAAACAACAATGATGTGAACCAACATCAAGGACCTTGGGAGGTGATTAGTGTGATTACTGATTGTCTCTTTTAGAAGAGGTGAGATACTTTTACTTTTATCTTACCTGCATGTTGTGTGTCAACTTGGCACCTCAAAAGCAGGTACAGTCAGTAGTCAATGATGATAGGGAAAAATCTGAGCGGGACACATGGTAGATGACAAGGATGTTGATGTGGCAAGCCCAGGATCAATCACCAGTCGATAAGTAGTACCAATGATATATTGACACATGTCCTTTGACCAGTGAATTAGAAACTGCCACATGGCACTCGTGCATATTTAGTATCTGGTAGGTTGTCTATTTCTCCAAAAGTAGGTGGGTGATTTGAACCCCACACAAACCTCTCCCTTCCAAGAAAGGCGCTCAACCACTAGCCCACACACCAAACGCTTTACTATAGATGGTCTCCACTTTCTTTTGTTGTTTTAAATTTTCAAATTGCATTCTAAAAATTTAATAAGTAGGGGTCGACCCAAAGACCTCCTCACCCTTAAAATCCCTCTCTATCGCTACACCATGAGTGGTGTCAAAAATATTTCAGGACAGTTATTTTTAAAGAGTATTTCAAACCGATTATCTCCCTTATTTTAGATATTCACCCTCTAAATTTAAAAAGTAAATCTTTCAATTTTAAAAGAGATTAAAAGTCATTCTTGTAAGGCTTGAAAATATAAGAGCCATGGAATTAAAAAAAGGATGGTTATTTTTAAGATTAAAATGAGATATTTAAGGGCTTAAGGGATTTGAGAGATATTTAAAAGATTTTAAAATAATATTAAGGGGTTATTAGTGAATGTAAGGGATATTGGTGATTTTTAAATATAAATAGGGGTCATTTTGAAATATTTACATATGTAAATAGGAGATATGGGTATATTTGCAAAATAATATGGTTTAAGCCCATATTAGCAAATAAATTGGTATATAAAGGGGTGTTCTTTGGCTTGTAGGAAGCAAGTTCATTTTGGAGAAATAATTATTTGGAGAGGAATATTGTAAGCACAAAGGCCTTTTGAGTGTCTTCAAGTGTTGAGAGGAGATTGTGAGAATTTTTATTCAAGTTTTGGAGGTTGTATATTGTAACAAGGCATTTCTATTGCTTGGCAACATTAATAAAGAAATCCTACTTGAGAAGCGGGCTCGGAGACGTAGTCCTGATTGGACGAACTCTGTTATCACCTAGCATTGTCTCCTCTTCTTTCTTATTCTCTCTATTTCTTTTCATTTTTCAATTTGCTATTTGAGTTCCAATTACAACATTTCAATAATTTGTAATTCCATTAATTTATATAAATGTGAACTTATTTTGTAATTTCAATGGCTGAACAACATAATCACATAATTTTGTTGAGATCGAGGAAAAACTATAATTTAGGATTATTTTTCAAGTTATTTTGTAAACCTCTAATTATAGATCAAATTGGTATCATAGCCCATTTTGCAGGAAATTGTAGAAGTGAATGTTAACCAGGTTGAAATTGAAACAAGGAGAAGGTGCACTGGAAGAATTCAATCCAAAGATTGGAAAACAAAAGACCTTTCCACCGGAGATGTCAGAGATTGTAACTGAGCATGAAGCTCTAGAGATCGATCGAAAAGCTTTTCAACAAAATTTTCTCAAGATGAATTCAATGGTGGAAGTTCTTTTCCGAGAGAGGCAAGAATGAAAGAAGAGAAAGGAAGGAAAGGCTAGGAAGAAAGAGGAAGTTGAATCCTCATTGAAAGAAGACAAAGGTAAAGGAGTAGAAGGTGGCGGTGACCCTCTTGAACCTCCATCCCCATCCTCTTCATCCTCTTCTTCATCTAACTTTTGAAAAGAAACAACTTGTCCAAACTAATGCACCTTTGTTAAAACTAGATGTTAAATTTGATTTTCCAATCTATAATGGAGAATTAGATGCAGATAAACTAGATAATTGGATTAAAAAAATTGAATTTTATTGTAGAGTTCAGATGTTTACTGAGGATTCTCAAAAAATCCAATTAGCTAATCTTCGCCTAGGAGGAACAACTTTAATTTGGTGGGAGAGTAGAACACAGGAGGATCTAAGTCGTTATGGAAAAATTATTTCTTCTTGGTTTTAGTTTATATCTTCACATAAGAAACAATTTTATCCATTAGGGAACATGCAAAAAGCAATGATGAATTGGAAATCATTAAGGGAAGAGAAAGGACAAAGTGTGCAAGAATATACACAGGAGTTTAGGAAGAGGGCTTTAATTTTGGGCATTCCATTGTACACACAAGAAACTTTGCTAAAGTACATAGGTGGATTACATGAGAGTTTGAAACATACCATACTTATGTTTAATCCAACTAACATTGATGAAGTTAGTGTGCAAGCTATCCATTTGGAAACAAGCTCAAGGAATACCCATGAAAATCTATTGATGGACTCAAGTAAGCACAAAGGAAGCAAGAAAGGGAAAGATAAATCATAGTGAACAACTACTGTAAAGAAAGAGGACGAGAAGCCTTATTGCTTTTATTGCAAGAAGGAAGGGCATGAAGATGCAAGATGTTTGAAACTACATCTCAAACAGATGCCAAAGGGTAAGCAAAAGACAACAACTATCATATAGGATCTTGGATCCGGTTCTGATGATGAAACCAAGATCTCAGTTGTGGGTATCAAAGGTAATATTCCTTTTGTTAGTACTAGTTCCTATGCTTCTTCATCAAAGTGTAATGAGGTACTTGTTGAAAGTAATATGAATGAATTGTTTCATATAAGGATATTGTAAACCAAAGCAAGATTGATACACTCATAGATAGTGGATCACAAGAGAACTTAATCTCTGAACAAGTTGTTAAGCAATTGGGATTAAAAAAAACTCCTTATCCTAAGCCATATCCATTGGGTTAGGTGCATGATAATGCTCGGCTACATGTGTCAAGGCAATGTAAACTCTGATTTTCAATCACATCCAAGTTTGTAGATGAGGTGGAGTTAGATGTAATTCCACTTGACATCTATGGGATAGTTTTAGGTAGTCCTTACTTGTATGACATAAAGACCATTTTCTACAGGGAACATAATAAGTATCATTTGTTTAAGGATGGAATAGAATATATTGTAAAAGCTCATCACATGAAGAATGAAAGATTTGTTGTAAACACAAGGCATATGAAAATGATTGTAAAAGCAAGCAATGCTTTAACTCTCATGTTTGTAACAGCTAGTGATTCTAAGCATGAATATGATAAGGTGTCACAGACAATACAATGTGAGGATTAGTTGCAAGCAGAATCAGGCCTTCAGCCAGAGGTAGTAAAAGAGGGTTTGAATGTTTCATATTATAGAAATTTTCTTGTTTAGGAGATCCAGAATGTTGATACTATTTCCTTCACATCAGTGTATTCAATATTGTTGCTTGTTATTATGCTAGTTATTTCTATGTGGATAATGAATGTGATAGTGAATATTGATGAACATGCAATTGATGATATCAACAAAGCTATCTCATATTTCTTTGTGTTTATGATGGTCAAATGTTCAAAATTTTAGTAGGAAGGACAACTGATAGTGGGAAAGTGGGGCGACATTTCCTAGCTCAAATTGTACATAAAATAGACTTTTTGGAGGTCTAAAACCTTATCAATGGGGAAGAATGATCTAGGTGGATCTAGGAAACCTGAAAATTTTAGTCTCAAAATCTCTTGAAACTAGTTTCATCACATAGAGCTCGCTGACATGGTCCTGACACAACTTGAATAGGCTCAAAAGGAGTTTGTATATAGAAGTTATATGCAGTCAAAGGTCTAATTAAATAGGCGAATCAGGGGGCCAAAAAAAAGGTGAAAAATTGATTGTCTCAAAATGAGGAAAAATCAAAACCAATTTGTAGAGCTTGTCATGTTGATTCTAGAACTATATTCGGTTTTGAAAATGGTGCTCATACATGAAAGCTATGGTTGGTCAAAGTTTTGATCAAAGTTCAGTCAAAATGGGTTGACTTGATGATGTTAGTAAAAGTACAGTCAGCATGGACGCTGACCTAGTAGGTACAATTAGTAGTCAATGATGACATGGATGAACCTAAGTGGTACACATGGCAGCTGATGAGGATGCTGATGTGGTAAGTTCAGGATCAATCACCAATTGATAAGTGGCACCAATGATATATTGACATGTGTCCTTTGACCGGTGAATTAGAAAGTGCCACATGGCACCCCTACACATTTAGTATCTGGCGGGTTGTCTATTTCTCCAAAATTAGGTGGGGTGATTTGAACCCCACACACACCTCTCCCTTCCAGGAAAGGTGCTCAACCACTAGCCCAAATGCCAGATGCTTTACTATAAGTGGTCTCCACTTTCTTTTGTTGTTTTAAATTTGCAAATTGCATTCTAAAAATTGAATAGGTGGGGGTCAACCCAAAGACCTCCCCACCCCTAAACTCTATCTCTACCACTACACTATGAGTGGTGTCGAAAATATTTCGGGACTTAGTTGTTTTTAAAGAGTATTTCAAACCAATTATCTCCCTTATTTTAGATATTCACCCTCTAAATTTAAAAAGAAAATCTTTCAATTTTAAAAGAGATTAAAAGCCAGTCTTGTAAGGCCTAAAAATATAAGAGCCATGGAATTAAAAAATGGATGGTTATTTTTTAAGATTAAAATGAGATATTTATGGGCTTAAGGGAGTTTGAGAGACATTTAAAAGATTTTTAAAAGGATATTAAGGGGTTATTAGTTCGAATGTAAGGGATATTGGTGATTTTTAAATATAAATAGGGGGTATTTTGAAAGATTTACATATGTAAATAAGAGATATGGGTATATTTGCAAACTAATATGGTTTTAGCCCATATTAGCAAATATATTGATATATAAAGGGGTGGGCTTTGGCTTGTAGGAAGCAAGTTCATTTTGGAGAAAAAATTCTTTGGAGGAGAATATTGTAAGAATGAAGGCCTTTTAAGTGTCTTCAAGTGTTGAGATGAAATTGTGAGAATTTTTATTTAGGTTTTGGAGGTTGGATATTGTAACAAGGCATTTCTATTGCTTGGCAACATTAATAAAGCAGTCCTACTTGAGAAGCGGGTCCGAAGACATAGTCCTGATTGGACAAACTCCATTATAAATCGACATTATTTCCTCTTCTATCTTATTCTCTCTATTTCTTTTCATTTTTCAATTCTCTATTTGAGTTCCAATTACAACATTTTAGTAATTTGTAATTTCATTCATTTATATAAATGTGAGCTTATTTTGTAATGTGATTATGTTGTTTCTGGATTTTGATTGTGTGCAAGTTTTTTTGGATGAAAAAACTTGAACACAATCAAAATCCAAAAACAACATAATCACATTCAGATGGATTGTGGAAATCTCATGTCTTTATTTTTTAATTTCAACAATTAAACAACATAATCACACAATTTTGTTGTGATTGGGGAAAAGCTATAATTTAGCATTAATTTGCAAGTTATTTTGTAAACCTCTAATTATAGATCAAAAACATATGAAGATGTGAAATTAATAATTTATTTAAATAATAGATAAAATAGATCTTATATACATTTATTTTAAAAATACCCTAACAAAAAATGATATCTCATGATATATTTTAGATAGCAATAATTAATATATCTATAGGGTCATCCCACAATAATGGGTTACACTTTTTGGCCAAACTTGATATTGAAATCAACATTTTTAGAGAAAACTTCACTTTCTGACACTTATAGTAGGTATACTATTAGGAATTTGAAAATGATGTAAACTAGTGATTTGTGAGATCTTTTCTGTAGATTTTAAATGTTTTTTTTTTTAAAACTGAAATTAAATTATAATTTTTTTGCGTTTGCTTTGACAACTAGTTTTTAATAGTAAACAACATTTTTAAAAAGTGGTGTGTACTTCAGCTCACATAACTTTTTTTCTATAAAGGATAAAATTTTGATTCTTTTAAATTTTGCTTGGTAACACAAGTATCTAGTGCTTTCATTTTGTTTCAAGCATTTTGTTGAATATTTTTCTTTTAATTAAGTTTTGAAGTCAAAACATTTATAATTTAGACATAGGTGCACTTTGGCTCACATAACCTTTTTGGTATGTATTGAAATTCAATTTTTCTTTTTTTGTTGGAACGAGGACATCAATACCTAGTTTGTATATATATTTCATTTTTTTCCTCAAATTTACTATTTTTCCACAATGATTTTTCACCGAACTTGATGTTCGGTGAAAAACCTATGTACAATAAAACTAAAAAAATTAAATATAAAATAAAAAAAAATATATTAAATTTATAGTTGTTGGAAAGAACGTTTTGATCACTACAATCATCCAGCTTGGTTTATCAAGTTGACTCCATTTTCTCCTCCTTCCCAAGCTTCGATAGTAAAAAAAATGCATAAATTTTGAAATGGTGGAGGGGAAGGTGAAAAAAGGGGATTCATTAGAACCCCCTTCTAATGAAGGGTGTTCATTTGAAGGGGGGGGGTTCATTCGAAGGGGGGGCTTCATTAGAAGGGGGGTGGTTCATTCAAACCCCCTTCATTAGAAGGGATAAACCATTTTAAATTTTTTGATGGGAATTTCTAATTTTTCTTCATTCAAAAAATTGTAACCCACTATTGTGGGTTTACCACACATCTAGTAATTTCTGCAATTCTCCTTTCACAATCTCTCTCAGTGCAGGGTTGATTCTCCTTTGTGGTTGTCTCACTGGAGTTCAATCATCTTTGATATAATACTGTGCATATAGAGTTTCAGATCGAGACCTTTCATATCATGATAATCCCATGCAAATGCATGTTGATGGGCCCTCAATTGATTTTCCAGTGACTTGTGTAGTTAATTCTATCATGGATGCTTCATTAATACATGGTACCTTTAGTTCACATGGAAGAAATGTATAGAGTATACCTTTCATTTTAGGAAGAGTGTGTGAAGAAGCAAGAGCGACTGTAGGAAAAATGTCTAAAGGAACAGTAGTTGTAGGAAGAGCAGGTAGAAGTTTTCTGACTGAAGTAGAAGATGATTCTTCTTCTACTTCATAACTAAGCCTTTACAACTACGATTCAAAGATTGGGAATCTAACCTAAATGGCTACTTCAATCATCACAAAGGTGCATTTAAATTGTCAATCTAGGGATGTGAACTTGAAATGGACCAGCACTATATGTGCACTAGGGGTTCAAGTAGTCATTGCATTCTATAGCTAAGAAACATAATGTTGAAAGTAAATTGATGAAAAAGAAATAAAGCAAATACTGAAGATCAACCAACAACTATGCTGAACTGAAATGCAAGACACAAATAAAAGATCTGGGCAACAAATGGGGAACTACTCTATCTGCTTTGGCTATAGGAACAGACACATAATGGACTTCCAGTGGCTATAGGAAAAGTCGATGCTAGATTTTTAACTAAATATTGAACATCAAGTAGTACTAAACTAATGCTAAACTCATGAAATGGATTACTCACCAAGTGGTCCCCCTTGGATAAGTATCCTCTAAACTAACAAGAACTCAGATGCTCAAACTCAGAATTTTATTTCATTCACTACAAATTGAAATTGGAATAAAATATCAAATTGTGCAATCTCTTCCTCTATTCTTAACTGAATAATCAACTCACTAGCTTGCTAACTCTAGGAAGGAGCATCTGATTATTATTTATGCTAACAACTAACAAGGTAGTGGAATCCACAATTGGGAGGATGCCAATTAGGGAAAACAAAGAAAGTGGAGCGATGGTGGTTATGCGTGCATGGAATCTGATCAGACATGCAAGTCAAACACAGACTTAGCATAGCAGTAACACTCGTGCATTCCCAAACATTAAAAGTCAATTAAAACAAGGTGGTTACACTTTGGCTACATGTAGAATCTTCTATCGCCAGTCTTCTTGACTTGGAGCGCTTCCCTTGTCGGTCATCATGGTGTGTACCCAGTTGACAGTGTCTTCCTCAACATGGCACATTAAATCTGCATGGCAAGGTTAGTACGTATAATAACTACACAACTATAACCACATTAATAAACATTTAATAACCACATGAAAAATCAATATAGATAGTTCACATTTTATGCCAAGTATCATTAAAGTTCACTAGGATCAAATGTCAATGGTTTGAGGGAAACATTATGCCAATGTCAACACTTAAGCATTAAAGTCCATGGCATCTATGAGCAAATAAACAATAGATTCTCCCCAAAACTCGACCAAAAATTAGGCTCATCACTCCCCCCAACCTAACGTCTTTTTGGTCCTCTAGCAGGGAGAGAGTTGTTCTTCTCTTTGGTCAAGGCTTTGAAATTTGTAACTAAGAGCTACCCAACATTAGTGGCAATGGTACATGAATCAAGATCCCAATTTTTCAAGTTTGACCCATCTCTAGCTCTTTGTAGTAGGGTCATATTGGTAACCTCAGAAGTTTGGCATTGGGTACATGAGCATGGGTGGTTGGAAATTTAGGGGAAGAAAAAATATTTCCTTTGTTTTACCAATCTAGATATATCTTTTAATTCTCCTTAGTGCTTCATTGTAATTGTAGATGGAGTGGGGCTCAACCTATTTCAGCTCATCAGTCAAAATATTCCATCTCTGTGACAGGTATCTCCTCATGGTTTCCTCCCTTGTTGTTGTCTTCACTTCATACTCATTGTAGACTACCTCAATCCAAGGCATAATCCTATTGCCATAACTTGGTCTAAGCAACATTCTATACCATTCTCTGTAAATTTCCCTTGGGTTGCCTAACTTAGCCCTAATGGGCAAAGGGATATCAAACTCCAATTGCTTATAAGCACCATGTTGTTTTCCCCAACTAATCTCATTTTGCACCCAAGATATGAATGCTCTCAATTGAACATCGCCAACATACAACAACAAGTTCTAATTATGGTCTTTTGTGATAGCATAATTATGTAAATAAAATTCACATAGTAAATTCTTCATTTTAGAGGAGGCAATCCTATAAGCATCAAAGAATTCCATAGGAGTATCAATAGATGGATTCAAACCTAAGGCAAGTCTTGACATCTTAAAATAGATATATTTTTCTTTTAGGAGCAGACCATAGACCCTTGGAGGATCTCTACATTCCAAAATCTTTAGCGTCAATGCTGCCATATCATCTACCCTCTATTTTAGGGTAGCAATCTCCGTATTTTTATCCTTAATCTCTTCATCCTTTCTTTGAATCTCTTCCTTCAATCACTATTTTTCCCTTTTCCATTCTTACTCCCTTCTTAGATAATGTTAGCTCTCAAAAACTCAGGAAAAATACCTCAAGAGGTTTCCAATCTCTTGATATGTTTCAGGGTAATAGACAAGGCCAAATGGTTTAGACCTTCTACTCTTCAAGTGCTACCAAACCTAGGCAGGTGTACCCTTAACAATGAAGCAGACTTGAACAATGTTTATTCCTTTAAAGTGATTTACCCACAATGGCAAATAGGAGTGGATAAATGAGTTTTACTTTGGTATAAATTGTATAAGCAATATCAAGGCTAAAATCTAATGTTTTCATATGAAGAAAAAAAATGAAACTAAATAGTGGAATGGTAGAGACTAGTGCCTTATTGGGTGTGTTCACGCCCACAAAAGGATATAAAAGTCATAGCAGAACTAAACCTGGGAATTGGACATTCCAATAGGCGACTCACATCTTCTCATGGTCATTCATTTACTTTATCAAAGCAGGGAACGTATACTTGAAATGGAGTAAAATGGTATGTGCACTAAGAACTAGTTTCTAGTCACCATCTATAGAAAACAAATATTTAAAAGAAATGCAACACAAAGCTTTTTAACTTAGACACAACTCGGCTAAAACAAAAATCATAGCAACTATTATTAAAAGACAAACTGTGAACTGGCCTTATGCTGTAGGAATAGACACAGGGATGGATTCCCAATGCTGTAGGAACAATACAAGGCTGAGTTTGCATTGAAATCTAGAGAAACAAATTCTAAATAGTAATCAACATGAAATGAATAGTTAACTACAACAACTTGCTACAAAATACTTACTAAGTGGGCCCCCTTAGCAAGCATCAACTAGATTACACAAGAAGTTAACTCAAAGCTTCATCGAATTTTATTCATATTCAGAACTAGGATACATCGATTACTCAGTTTGAAAATAAAACTTAACACAGAACTCTATTGCTTAATTTTTAACACATTGTTTCATCCTTGTTCACTCACATAGGAGGAATGGTTATTTAAATGAAAAAGACAACTAACTAACTAACTAACAGAGGGAGTCATGATCATAAATACATTCTGAATCCGTGAAACAAATATTCATAAATGAAAGTCTATCTGCTCGATGCGACCTAGAGAGAATATAGCATTACACACTCCCTAGATCAAAGGACTATTAAAGCTCCTTCCCAAAGATTCAACCAAAGAGTTATTACTGGAGCAACTTCTTCAATGGAGCCGAGATTCTTTGTGCTTGATCAGCTTCTGCTCCCTCCAACAACCTGCAATAAGTGACAGAGGCGAAGGAAAGCATACACACAAGTGACACGACATCCATTCATTAATCACATGTTAATCATATTCCATTATCCAAAATCATAAGCATACATCAGCCATGCGGGAGGTCAAAAAGGTAATTAATGAGGTTGTCAGGCTACAGGAAGATGGAATTCGTTGCTACAGGATACCACCCAAAAAGTCTTTAATCAACAGGTTTAAACAACTATTAATAACAAAAGTAAGAGTATCTAAAGTTCAAACTATGAGCATATTTAAGGCTCATCATTCTATCCCCTACTTATCATAATGCTAGTCCTCCAGCATTGACTTTCCTTGTCATTTCCCTAAAATTTGTTGGAGAAGCATGACCCTATAGTGAAGTTCCAAACTTATAGTAAAAACCTCGGGTAAACTCCCATCTTTCAAATCTGTAGTTTTCTATTTCTTCATTGATTTCCTTGGCTTGGTAGGGATAGAGCGACCATATTAAAATTGGGTGTTGGAAGGTCAGTGGCATCCATAATTCAAATCTACTTTGCAAACCCAGTTGCATGTACCTTTTTGTTCTCCTGAGTGCTGCTATGAAGTTCAAAGGGTTGTGAGGCTCTGTCTTTCTTAGACCAACCATCAATTTCTCCCACCTTGCCTCAATCCTGGAAGAGGTGAGTTTCCAAAATATATATTTCTGCTCTTTGAACTCATTGTATACCTGTTGTCTGATGTCAAAAATTTTCTCTCTTTCTTGAGGGTAATTTGATCCATAAGTAACTTTAAGCCAGGTTCTTAAAACTGTGTGTGGGTCTAAACTCTCAGCTCTTAGAAGAATAGGTTCATCTCTTTTTGCTTCTTCATATGTTTCCAATTGTCTCCCATAATTGACCTCATTTGTGGCCCAAGACATAAGTGCTCTTAGATGGATATCACCTATATAGAGGAGTGGATTCCATTCAGTTTCTACAGGAATTAAATAACCATGTAAATAAAGTTCACACATGGAGTTTTTCAACCAATTAGGGGCCACTTCATAGGCATCATAGAATTCCTTGGCTGTTTCAATATCGAGGATCCAAATTTCTAGAGATCCTCATTAGTTTGAACCAAAGAAACTGTTCCTTGAGGCACATTGCATATACTTTGGGTGGCGGCCTACACTCCATTATTTTTCTAGTTATTTCCATCATTTATCCATTTTCTTCTGCATATCTTGAATTTCTTGCTTTTTCCTTTCAATTTCCCTTTGTAGCTTTTTCTTTTCCTCATCCCATAAACTTTTCTAGACTTCAGTTTTGGCAAGATGGTGAAAACATAAAGTCTGGAATGACACAAGCTTCCAAATAACTTTCAAAAATTCCAAGTATGCAATCAGTAGAGTCCTTTTGTACACAACTAAATCTTTGCAAACTTTAGTGTACAATGGATTATCATAGGGTATTTCATGCACTTCAAGCACACCTTCTTCTTGCTATAGGACAAAATCCTCTTGCTGCAGGATGAAGCCCTGTTGCTGCATGGGAGAAGATTGTTCTTTCTCAGAAATTTTCTCAGCCACACAAGCTAAGTCATCCAGACTCAACATTTTCCCCTTATCAACATTACTGGGTTGTGTTGCCTTGGGAACAATAGAGGAGCTTTTTGGAACATTTGCAGACATACCTAGGGAGTTATCATGACCTGATTCAGCAGAGTCCTCCAATATTATGATAGTTTCTATTTGAAAGGAGGTTGTAGTAGGCTTAGACTGTTTTCTCAATGAACTCCTTCTTGGTAGTTTTGCATAAGGGGCAGTAGCAAAGGATGCTTCCTTAGCATCCCTCTTCCTAACTGGTCTTGAAGATCTAGACTCGGCAAGGGAAGAAGATATTGAAGTATTAACGGGTGTTGCTGCAGGAGAAATAGAGATAGGCGAAGACCCCGCAGGAGAGGATGAGGCAAAAATTTTTTGTTTTTGAGTTTGTGGGTCCGACTCAAGAGTCTGCCCTACCCCAGATGACTCTTCTACAATTGTCTTTCCTTTTTCTCTCCTAGTGGTAGACCTTGTTTGCACACCGATAGAGGACATTGGTATATAAGCTGTAGGACTGGGCATTGTAGGAGCAGAAAATTCTTGTTCTGTTTCTATACTTGTGGATTCTATTCTCAATTTCTTTCTTCTAGACTGCACAGGTAGTGCCCTAGGGGGTTCGGGTGATTGAAGACCTTTTCGGGCAACAAACTCATTCCAGGAAAGAGGTGAAACATCCCATAAAGATTGCTCAATCAAAAGTTTTATTAGGGCATGATGTGTGACAGAGTTTCCTTTACCCTTTTGGATTTCTTGTGCACTATTTTGTAAAAGGTTTAACAAGAAATTTGGAACATTCATTACCAGTCCCTGTCTCATGTGACTTAACAATTTGAAATGATATGAATGTAGGTAAGAGAAGTGCCCTTCACAAGTTAAATACCTAATAATAAAGATGTCCTATTCAGAGTATGGATAAGGTAGGGACATTCTTTTGCACCCTTACTTTGATATTTCCAAAGGCCCATCAGCTGGTAGGATAAACTCATCCCTAGCAGAGATAGCATCCCTTCCAATAGGAAAATTTTCACCAACTGCTGATAATCCAGTAACTTCTACAATTCTTTCCTCTGTCACAGCCACTGCCAAGCCCCATACCATAGCCTCATTTTCTAAAAATGTTCTTAAGAATTCGCCCACAACCTCTTCATCAAAAGAATCAATTCTCAAGAAATAAATTAACCATCCACAATTGGCGAATGTTTGCATTAACTGAGGATCTTGTGTCAACGCCTCATGAGTCACAGGCCCGTGCCTCACCAGTTGGCCACCCATGATAAAAAACCCTTAAAACAAAAACTCAGACTGATGCTGAAAGCTTGAAAAAGACTCTTCTTCCTTACTGCACTTCCTTTTCCTTACCAAAAATAACAACTAGACATTTGCATAAAATAATTTTAATAACTACTTAAACTAAGTAGTTAGCTTATTCTTAGGATATGGCTTCGCAAGCGTACTTTAGAAAGTACAAGAACATAACTATTTTGGAAAACGTAAATTTGGTACAAGAAAATTTCAAATTAGAATACCCCCACCCCCTACTTAGCATTCGACATGTGTCCTCACATGTGCAAGGTGATAAGTTTAAAGCATGCAATTACGGCTAACATATACATTACAATTAATGAATAAACAGAAAGAATAAATTATGCGATAATGAAAAGATTTCACATACCTTGAATTCAGTTCTCAGGCATGCCGTAAAGGACAACAATGTATCATGAAATGATAGCTGAGAGAGTGAATGCATGAATGAGGGGGAGTGGTAATATGGATGACATGGCAGATAAAGGAATGAATGGTGTGATAGACGAAAAAAATGAAGAAAAGTGGTTTTCTTTTAAAAAGAAAACTTTGTTATGGGCAGTCAACACAATACTTAAATAGAAGCTACAGGAAAAAGGCCCGAGCCTTTTGCTGCAGGAAGATCAGTCGAAACAAACTTTTTCAGGAACTCTTCATTTGATGTCGGCTTATGATATAACCGCAGTCAATGTCCATTAACTAGCAATTTGAAACACACTAGATCAATTGTGGCCAACTGTACTGAACCGTTGTCAAACACATTCTCAACTTCATAGGGACCGAGGTAGTAGGTTGTGAGCTTACCTTGGTTTTCTTGATATCTGGAATCATATAGTAGAGCCCAATCACTAGCAGAGAATTGCTTGGTTTTGATGTGTTGATCATGCCATTTCTTCCTTTGTTGTTGTATTGCTTCTGTATGCTGCAAGGCAACTTTTCTCATTTCATCCAAGGCATTAAGCTATAGGAGACATTCCTTCTGTGCTTCAGAAATGTCTATATTGAGTTTGAGAGCTTTCCTCAAAGTTTAATGCTCAAATTCAATGGGCAACATGGTTGTTTTCCCATAAAGTAGTTCAAAAGGTGTAAACCCAATTATTGTCTTCCATGCAGTTCTGTAGGCCCAGACTGCCTCAAGAAGTCTATTGCTACAATCTTTCCTATGGAGTTGCACTGTCTTTGTTAGGATTGCCTCAATTTCCCTGTTTGTAACCTCTGCCTGACCATTGGCTTGAGGGTGATAGGGGCTAGACTTCCTATGCTTGATTTTATAGTCGTTCATTAGTGCAGTGATCAAATTGGATGTGAATTAAGCTCCCTGATCAGTTACAAGCTCTCTAGGAACTCCAAATCTACTAAAAATTTGCTCATACAGAAATTCAATAACCTTGTTATCACGAGTATGAGTCATTTCCTTTACTTCAACCCACTTTGTTACATAATCCATGCAAACCAGAATGTATGACTTGTCATTGGATGGTGGATCAATTGGTCCAACAAAATCCATTCCTCATTTATCAAAGGGGGTGACTATTACCTGTGGATACAGTGAAATTTCATTTGGCTTGGTTGGTCTTCCCATACGTTGGCATCTATCACATTTCCTTGTATAAGCTACAACATCCTTGTGTAATGTTGGCCAATAATATCCTGTTGTAAGAACCTTCATTGTTGTTCTCTTGGCTACAAAATGTCCCCCACATGGTTCATCATGGCAAGCATGCAAGATATCATAAGTCTCATCTTCTCTTACACATCTTCGCATAACTTGATCAGGGCCTATGTAAAATAGACAATTTGCAATCCATGAAAAGTTAAAACTTTTCTCAATTAATAGTTTCTTTTCTTTTGGAGAGAAGTGAGATGGTATCCTGCTTGCTGCTAGATAATTGGCAATTTTTGCATACCATGGAGTGTGTGCAATAATGGAAAACAGGTGTTCATTAGGGAACCTATCATCATTGACTTATTGTTCAGCAGGAGCAGTTGTTTGAAGCCTTGATAAAAAATCAGCCACAACATTAGCTCTTCATGGTTTATCAATGATTGTAATGTCAAATTATTGCAACAACAAGAGCCATCTTGCCAACCTACCAGAGATGGTAGGCTTGTTCATCAGATACCTGATTGCTACATAGTCGGTGTGGACAAATATTTGATAACCTGTGATACAATGCCTAAATTTATTCAAAGCATACACTACTGCTAGCAACTCCTTTTCTGTAACAATGTAGTTTAGCTCAGGACCTTGAAGGTTTTTGATGATAAAGTAGATAGCATGCTCAATTAAATTTTCTTTTTGGGCTAAGACTGCCCCTATGCCAAAATCAAAAGCATCTGCATGTATGTGAAAAGGCAGAGTCTATTTTGGACCTTGAAGAACAGGGGCTTTAGTAAGCAAGTCCTTTAGCTACAGGAAAGATTTTTCACAGGCCTCTGTCCATTCAAATTGAGAATCCTTAGTTAATAAGGCATATAATGGACTGAAAATTTTAATAAAATATTTTGTAAACCTTCTATAATACCCTGCATGGCCAAGGAAGCTTCTAACATCCTTTTGTTTTGTAGGAGTTTGTAAATTTAGAATAACTTCAATTTTAGCAGGGTCAACCTGAATTCCATCCTTGGAGAGATGATGGTCTAGAACAATACTTTCTTGCATCATTAGAAAAAAAAATTCACTGTTCTGAGAAATTTTTTTCTCTCTACACCTTTCCAATATTTTTTCTAAATTCACCAGTGCTTCTTCAAATGTAACCCCATAGGTAGTGAAGTCATCCATATAAATTTTCATACAGTTATGAGATATATCAGCAAAAATACTAATTACTGCTCTCTAAAATGTTGCTAGTGCATTACATAGACCACAAGGCAAGACTGAGTAAGCAAATGTTTCCCATGGATAGGTAAATTGGTTTTATCTTGATCTTTAGGGGCAATTTTTATCTAATTGTATCCACTGTAGCCATCGAAGAAGGAGAAATAGCTTTTACCAGACAAGGAGTCTAGCACTTGGTCTACAAATGGCAGTGGAAAATGATCTTTTTTAGTGGCAGTATTCAACTCTCTATAATCTACACAGACTCTCCATTTTCCACCTTTCTTAGGGACAATAACTAATGGAGAGACCCACTGACTATCAGAGATTGGGTAGATAAAACTAGCATCAAGCAACTTTTGAAGCTCATTCTTAACTATTTCTCTAAGTGCTGGATTTATTCTTCTTTGAGGTTGTCTTACTGGTAACAGTCTTCTTTGATATAGATCCTATGAGTAAAAATTTAAGGATCTATTCCTTTCATGTCCCCATATTCCCATGCAAAAGTTTTATGCTGATCTTGTAGCATTTTAAATAGGACAGCCTATTGAGATTGTGACAACTTGCTATTGATATTCAAATAGTGACCTAGAGACAATTCCATCTACTTAGTAAGATCACTCATAGAATCTATAGGTGAGGTGTGTACCTCTTGTGGAAGCAAGTGATGAAAAATTGCAGGAAGTTTAGGTAGCAAACTCTTAGAATTCAGTTGCTACAAGAAACATTGTAGATGACTGCTATTTGGATCAGATGAACTACCCGTATCAAAGTTAGACTACAAAATTTGAAAAAAACAAGGCATCCTCATTCTGAAGTTGTGAGAATGGATCAGTTTGGAGCATCATTAATTGAACCAATGAATTGGCTTCTTCAGTTTCTTCCCCCACATCTAGCCAAACAGGTTGGGACAAATCTGGTTGAGGTCTAGCAGGCGGATACAAAGCCAATTTTTTCATAGACTGTCCATCAGAAATAGTCATATCTCTATAACGACATCCTATAAAAACATCAACAGTTGCTAACCATGGTCTACCTAGGATAACAGGGTATCCTCCTAAAGTTGCCTTAGTATATAATATTGTAAAATCAGCTGGATACTCCCAAGATTCAAGAGTGACAATTACATCTTCCACCAGTCCATTAGGTTTGACTGTGGAGCTATCAGCAAGTTGCAGAACTGTAGGTGTAGACCGAATGTTTAGGATGTTCAAGTTATCCATAGTCTGCTTGGTCATGACATTGATGGCAGCACCAAGGTCAATCAAAACACTTTTTTACAATTTGGCCATTTATATGTATTTGCACTATAGGACTTCCAGGATCAGTGTACTTTGGAATAACTACATTTCCCAACATTATATCAGCCAATTTCCCTAAGACATGAATTGTTTGGGGATCCTTTTTCTTTCATCTAGGTTTCTTCAAACAGGCCTCTTTAATGGCTTTTCCATAAATTGGAACATCTTTAATGGTCTGAAATAAAGGAACTTGAATTTGTACATTCTTTAGCTGATCTAGAATGTCAAAAGTGGGTTCTTCCATGGATTTAGGTATGGTACTGTGTAACCTCTGAAGAAAAAGTGGTTTGTCTTGACTTTGCAAAATAGGTTCCTTAGAAACCGTATCAGTTATAGGCATATGCTCAGTAGGATCAGCAGGTGTAGTAGGTTCTTCAGGGGAAGAATCTGGTATCTTAGTAATTAGAGGCAGTTGTGGAGCAGGAAGAGTGATTCCAGACCTCAAATGGATATCATTAATGTTTAAGGCATAAGCTAGATATTGATTGGCTTTAGAAAAATACATGGGTTGTTGTGGCTGCTGCTGTTGCTTATTATTAGGATTTGGCAACAGCTGAGCAAGCATAAGCATTTGTTTTGGAGGGCCAATATTTGTGGTAGTTGCTAAGGAGGTGGCATAAGGGCCTGAGGTTGTGGCTATGGAAGCTGCAAGAACCTAGGGGACTGGTTCTACCATTGCTGAGAACCTCTCCATTAAAGATTCTGCTGCCAATTACCTTGGGGTGGCGTCCATTGTCCTTGTGGCTGCTGCCAACCTTCTTGAGGAGATTTCCATTGAGGGGTCTGATAGTTAAGCCAAGGTGGCTAAGATGCATTCCAAGGTGGTGGTGGTCCATATGTAGGTTGCCATTGGTTATTATAGCTAGAATAAGGATTACCAAAAGTCAAAGGGTCTTGAGGCATACCTTGTCTTTGAGCCCATGGTCTCCTTTGTGCAACAAAGAACACTTGATCATCATCACCTTTTACTGGCTTAAAGTCAGTAGGTAATTGTTTAGCTTCCAAATTAGCCATCATCTTGCATCTGCAGTCACATTTCTTCTATCTGCAATGTGGATATAACTCGGCCATGATTACTTTAGCTTCCTCATGTTTCTTCCAAGCTTGCATAGTGTCCAGTTGTGTATCCATATTGTTAATGATATCCTGCTTGAAATCAAACAGCAAATTTGTTATCTCCATCCTTGAAACTCCATTGGAAGAAGACTTGCCCACTGTAACTTGATGACCTCTGCCCTTCTTCACATTTACTCAGGAGTAATTGAGACATATCTTCATGAGATCATCCCAAGATGCTTGAGTGATATCACTGTCTCCCATCAGGTCCAAGGCATCTATGCAGGTATCATTGATTACCCTTAGAAAAAGCAATTTATGAGATTCTTCATTAAGAGTATGGTCTGAATTCTTTTTCAGAGAAAACAGGAATCTGGATATATAATCCTTCAGGCTTTCATCTTCCTTCTGTTGAACTCAAAATATGTCATCACCTTTACTACCACTCTTATAGTATTCCTTGTATTTCTCAAGAAATTTTGTTTGCATGGCTGGCCAACTATCGAAAACACCCCTTCCCATACTCATGAACCATCTAAGAGCTCCCTCTTTCTAGGTAGCAGGGAACAATTTCGGTTTGTGAGCATCTGAAGTGTATTCATAACTGCGACAAAGGATATTAAACTCGAACAAGAAGGTCTTTGGGTCTTCTATGACTAAGCCATAGAACTTGGGAAGCAAAGAAGAAGGAATATTCTTAAGATTATCATTGTTTTGTTGGGGAGTAATGGGGAATTCAAAAGTAGGAGGTCGATTCGGTGGATTACGTGCCATGTTCACCTGACCAAGTATAGGAGAAAATGGATTTTCTTCAGATTCTTTGTCAAATGGGCTGAATAGCAAATCAGCACATAGATCTTGAGCAAATGGGTCAGTATCTAAGTCTCCTTCATCCTCAAATAGGCTATAAGCTGGTTCAGTTTTCTTGGCAACTATGATAGGTTGAATGTGAGTGTTAGAAAATGAGCAGAAGTAAAAGAGTGCAAATAAACACCAAAACAACCTACACCTCAAGATTAGCCTAAGTTGGAAACAACAAAAAGCAAAAGCAACAAAATGGAACTCTATACCTTGCGTCGAATCGATCCTTTGGTTGGCCCTTCGATCTTTGATGTGTATGCTCCTTGGATGGCAAGTAGATGCAAGCTAAGTGGTGTTGTGAGGATGAGTGCAAGTGGATGAAAGTATGAAAATGACTAATTATAAGTTGAGAAACAAAATTGCAAGAGTTTGGCTAGCAAAATAATCTCTCCAAAATGAGAGAAAAGAGGGGGTATTTATAGGATTTTTGAGGATTCCTAGGGGAAATGGAGGGTAAAGATTGAGCCACCAAATATCAAGATGTAGGGCTAAGGTGAGTTGAGAACCCACAAGCCCTCACATCTTGACATGTGGCATGTGATATAGCCCTAAAAGGTGAAGTGGACATGAGGTGGAAGGAGAAGGACATGACATGGAGGGGGTACAAAGTACCTTGGGATTGGACAAAACCCTCCTATAAGAGGGTCCTTGTCCTGTGTAAGGAGAGACAAGTGGGGAATTAAAATTCCTCAACATCCTTATGGGAGATGTGGAAAGAACAAAAAGCAGGAATAAGGAAAGACATGTGGAGAAGTGAAGGAATTCAAAAATCCCTTTAAGTTTTGGGGATTAAATGTGAATTAAAATTCACATGGGGAAGTGGAGATGCTCGTCCAAAAAGGGGAAGGCCTTTTAATAGGGAAGGTTGATTTGAAGGACACATGTCACAAAGGACATGGGGAAGAGAAAAGGAATTTAATATTCCTTGGAAAGATAAAAGGAATTAAAAATTCCTTGAGAGGTTGATTAGGCTAGTTAGTGAAGGATTAGAGGATGGTTAGGTGGCTAAGAGAGATTAGAGGCCAACTTGCAAAAGTTGGAGGATGTGACACATCCTAATCAAGGATTAGGTATGTGCACATCCTAATGATGGAATTAGAAGAAGGATTAAGATAAGATAAAAATGATGGAGGATGTGACATGAAGGGAATTAAATAAATGGAATATTTATTTAATTCAATTGATGGAAGGAGGATTAAAAAGATAAGGTATTATTGATTAAATACCTTAGGGATTTGGCAGAATTAAAGATATTAATTAAATAATAGCAGTATTACTTAATTAACAAAAATAAGATGAAAGGGGATGAATTTGGATAACTTAAGTGTCCAAATTTAAACATCTTCATTTTTCCCCTCTTTGAGATGGTGTTATAAAGTAGCATCATTTCAAAGATTATTAAAATATACAACCTAGAAGAAGATGGTTAGATTGGAAAAGATGCCCTAGTCATTCAAAGAAGTGACTAGGAAGAAAGATGATGGGGGGAAAGATGAAAGTTAGGGATGAAGGATGCCCCCTCGATAGGACATGCGGGTTCAAGAGAACACAGGGGGGCTCTCAAAATGGATGAGATGATGCAAGGGGAGTTGAAGAAGATGATGCAATGAGATGGAAGATTGGGAGGGGAGTGTGATGAAGGATGAAATGCAATCTAAATGCAATTTGCCATCATCGGAGCACTAATTTTTTCTATAGCATAAGGCACAAGACGCCAAGGTATGAAGAACCAAACAAACAAACAAACATAACAAACAAACATAACAAACAAGAAGGCTATCCCAACACCCCAAAGTCATGGTGACCTTGGTCGGGCCAGGTATTGGGATAACCAGAAGTGCACAAGGATGCCCCAGCATAACACAAGACATCAGGGATCTTGGTGGGTACTATGTGGTGACCTCAAGGATTAGTGTCTAATGCATAAAACAAACATAACAAACAAGAAGGCTATCCCAACACCCCAAAGTCATGGTGACCTTGGTCGGGCCAGGTATTGGGATAACCAGAAGTGCACAAGGATGCCCCAACATAACACAAGACCTCAGGGATCTTGGTGGGTACTATGTGGGACAACCGAGAAGACAAAAAAGATCAAGATACACCCCTATGTTGACAAGTCAAAGCACACCATGATATGATGGATCAAGGCGACCATGACAAGTGATGATAGGAAGCTCAAATGATAAACAAAAGCCAAAAGCATCAAAAGATCCAATCAATTTCAAACGTCCTTTGCCATAGGATCAATCAAGGGGGGGAATGGGATTGATGAGGTCTGTTAGGAAGGATGCATCATGTTGAGACCGATGATGGATACTAAATTAAAAGATTGATATGATGCAAGATATTCAGAACTGATTAGATTTGATGATACAAGTGGATCTCATTTGTTAAGATCCAACTAGATAAGGGTGTAGCTTGACAATGCGACACAAAAGACTATAAGGGCGTAGCTTGACAATGCGACACAAAAGACTAACACATCCTAGCGACCTAGGGGCTCAGGGGCCGATCAAAGATTAGCCTTGCCTATGTGGAAGTGCAGAGCCCTCGTAGTTCGATAAAAGGCTAATGACAGACCATGATGGAGATTTTGATGGATGACCAAGATAGGAGGCCTCGATGGATGATAAAGACGGGACAGACACATAGGAACAAGATATGAAGATTGATGATAGATGATAAAGGATCAGATGGACAAAGTAGAAAGATTGATGATAGATGATAAAGGGACAAAGTGGACAATGAAGATCGATGATGGAACCCGAGGGTGGATCAAATGATTGACCTTGCCTATGTGAAAGGGCAAGGGCAACGTAGTTCAAGAAAAGGTCAAAGACAAGTGTTGGATGAAAGATGATGAGATAACCCTAGATAAGGGGCTAAAATGATTGGACCGACATGATGGGACAAGATAGACTAGTTGGATTGGATTGGAGGATCGTGGCTAGACAAAGCTTAGGGATGGGATAGTTATTCAAATCATCAAAAGATGAATTGGGAGGATGAGATGATGAATAGATGAATTATGAAAAAGGATAGGAGATTGAAAAGATGTGCAAAAGAAGCAGAAGTGATGGCGATAAGATAGATGACATTGGATTGCGTCGGGAAAAGCCTATAGCTAGATACCAATGACAAGGGATTATGAGATGGGATGAAGGGAGAAGGTGGGGGGAGGAAAAAGGATTGTTTGGGTGGATTGGATAGAGGGATAAGGATTTGGATGAGGAAAAGGTGACCAGATGGAGAGATGATTGATTCTTGGAACTAGAAGGTGAAGGGTGGGAACAGGTGGAAGATTACTCAGAATGAGTAAACGATTGATCAAGATTATTGAATGAGAGTTTGAAATGATAGAAGGAGGTTTGATGAAGGTTTTGAGATGATAGAAGGTTCAAAAAAGATGAATGGTTATACAAAATGGGTGAATAGGACAAAATTGAAGAAGATGGAGGGAGGGATCTGAAGACTTTGTTTGATATCCAAAGATCTTGATTGCAGATGGATTAAAGCCCAGATTAGGGGTTTGGTTAAGCTCAGATTGGGATAAGATTAAAGCTCAGATGAGGATGAAGACTATAATGATTGAATGATATTATTAGATTGATTCTACACTAAATTTTGGGGTTTAAAAAGCGTAAGGTGCTGACAATCAAAATTTTCCCGATTTGGCAATTTTTAAAAATTGCCAAATTTTTGCCATTTTAGGAAACCTCATGGTCGTATGTTTGAGAGTCCCAATTTTTTTCCAAAAGATACCCATTGGTGAGATAGGATGAATTGCCAACTAACATCCCAGATTTGAGATATGCATTTTGAGCTATGAGTGAAAACAATTTTTCAAAATGTTGGAAGAAAACACTAAATTGGGATTTTGAGGGTTAAGATGAAAGTTTGAGGCCCCGAAAATGGGTCAAAACGGGTTCCAACGACTTTCAAAGAAACCCGTTGGAAATCTACTTGTTATCTCATAACGCAACCACTCGTCAAATTTCAGCCCAAACGGACACCCGAGTCAAAAGTTATGGCCTCCGGAAGTTTTGGTGTAAAAATCAAAACCCTCAAAAATATGGTTTTTCAATAAATTTTGAAAATTTGGACACATGGGTTTTGATGGCGGGGGGAAATTAGAAAATGGGTCGGAGGCAGATTTTGAAAACTTTTGGTATTTTTGCGCCAGGAGGGGGACATTGGGTGGCTGCCACGTGGACGGGTCCACCGCCGCGGGCGGACAGGTCCGCCACCGGAGGCGGACAGGTCCGCCACCGCAGGTGGACCGGTCTGCCACTGGAACCTGACAAGTCCGCCATCGGGCTGGTGGGTTCGCCGCCGGAGGCGGATGGGTCCGCCACCGGGCGGGCGAGTCCACCACTGAAGGCAGACTGGTCCGCCGCCGGAGGCGGATAGGTCCGCAGCCGTCGGAGGCGGACGGGTCCACCGCCGGGCTGGCGGGTCCGCCACCGAAGGCGGACAGGTCCGCCACTACCGGGGGCGGACAGGTCCGCCACCGCTGGATGGGTCCGTCGCCACCGGGGGTAGATAGGTCCATTGGGGGGGAATGATGAAGGACGAAAAGAGGGGATTGGCCAAGATTAGAGGGATAGATGGATAGATGCTAGGATGGATGGAGAATGATAAGGAGGAAGGTTTGGATGTATAAGAAGATGAGGACGGGAAGACACAAGGGATTGGTAGGAAGACAAAGATGGGGATATGAAAGGGAGTGTTTTGATGGATGGATAAGAGGATGAGGATGGGGATGGGACACAACCTATAACGAGAGGCCGATGACAAGGGATGATGAAATGGGATGGAGAAATGAAGTAGGGAGATAGGGATGGGGGATGGAAGTGATGGGGGATAGAGGTAGGGATGGATAGGAAGATAATGATGGGGAGATGGCAAGGATGTGAGTGGACAGGATGAATGATATCTCCAAGGACTATATCACAAAGGAAGATAGATGCCCCCCCTCTAGATATGTCATGTGCGGGGAGGAATGAAGGACGAAAGACAAGTGGATGGGAAGATAAAAGAGTAAGATGGATGAAGATAGGATGCATGGATAAGCAAGGGAGATGGAAGGTAGCATGACACGTGGATCAGGAAGATAGACGAGTGCGAATGAGGATTAGGATAGTGTGCAGATGAGGGAGATGTATGCTAAGAGGTGTCCAAAGCATGCTTATATGTTGGCCCCATTTTTATCAAGATCACAAGGAGGATGGAAGGATTGGGATAAATGAGGTACGCCAAATAGGATGTGTAAGCTCGATAGGGTGGAGGGGATGGATGAAAATGATGTATAGCAAGAAGATGGGTGCATAGCCGAAAGTGTAGCAGGAAGCATAGCGGATGGAGGGAATGCATATCAAGAAGCTGCCCCCAAGTGCAGATAGGGATTTACGCATGATGCCTTTTTGCCAAGTTTTCATCATAGTACTTATCCAAGGCGCTTGGTTGCCAAGTTTTCACCATTGGACGAATTATTTCTCTTTACTATTTTTATTTATTTTTTTTAACTTTTTGACTTTTTGACTTTTTGACTTTTTTGACTTTTTTGGATTTTTTTGACTTTTTTTTTGGGATTTTTGACTTATTTGGATTTTTGGATTTTTGGATTTTTTGGATTTTTGGACTTTTTGGATAGTATGCGGAAGGAGATGGATAAGGCTAGGGAGGCGAATAAGTGGATTTAGAAGACATGTGATAAGGATATGGATGAAGGACTCAAGCATCAAGTTCTATATCAGGTATTAAGAGCTCATGTTCGAATCGACTGTTGGATGTTGGTACAACCTTAGGATAAATGGATTATGCTAGAGGATGAATAAGAGGGAGTTGATGGGGAAGATACGAGGGATAATGGGTGGGATGTTGGAAATGGTATGGATAGAATGATGGGGTGGATATGTGATGGGGAGATGTGTTCAAGACCAACATTGGCACATGTGGTGACGGATGTGAAAAGATAAGAAGATTGATGGATGGAGAATGTGGGGATAATGGAGGAGATGGAATAGTGAATTTCAGGACATAGGGACCCAAAACAGACTTAGGAGATGAAAGGTGGGTATGGTTAGCTTTTGGATTAGCAACTTTGGATGTTCTTACAGATTTTTCATTTGACGACATTGCATCTTTTTTCTTTGGGATCCACATGGTTTTGATCTTTGCTTTGTTGGCTCTTTGCGAGCTATAGATTTGATTTTGATTTGGGATTTTGTTTTTCTTTTCTTTACCATGTCTTTGAGAGGGACATGGGAAGCTTTAGATTCATGTGAATGTTTGGATTGATGCATTTTTCCTTTGGCATCCAAAGTGCTCGTACTAGCAATGGGATGGGTGTGAGATGGATGATGTGGAGCAATGGAGGTAGGAGTATGGGGATTACGTGTAGATGGGGGATGTTTAGGTATGTGCCTTTGTTGATCCTGATTATGGGATATGCGAGAGGGATGTTTATGATGGATGACATGTATAGGTGTTGGATGTGTGAAAGGATGAGATGGAGGAGGTGATCTTGGGATATACAGACCCAAGATGGATAGAGTAGATGAAGGACAAGAGATGGTGGATGGAGGGATGTAAGGACCCAAAATGGATGGAGTAGATGAAGGAGGAATATGGACGGTTGTTTTGAGGTGATATGATAGAGGAGGAGGGATGGCAGCATATGATTTGGTGGAGCGATGGGAAGAGCCGACATGTCTTTTGGAAAAGGCTCGTTGAGGACGTCTAGAGGTTGTACCAATGTGTTTAGATTGTGAGTCTTGGGGAATAGATCCAAGACCTTGCATGCAGATTTGTTCTTTGACTTGGATGGGCTCTAAAATACCTTGCTCGTGAAGGCCTAGACCTTTTCCTTGATAGTTCATGTTCTTGAGCATTCGATCCATGATAGGATTTTTGTTATTCTAAAAACATGATGTGAGTCCATTATTAGGTGGGGGATGATGGTTGGTATATACACTGTGTTTTTCTTCTACAAGGAGGCCACCATTGAAGAATGTGAGAGTACCAAGGGGATATGCAAGCAGTGTGGGAATAGCATTTTTAGGCGATGATGGGGGATCCTGAGAAGGAGATGATGGGATAGCAGCATTTGGATGGGTGGTATCTAGAGAGGGAGTAGGGGATATGATAGGATCTGATTTTGTGGTAGAAGGCTCATGCAATGGAGACGGAGGTGGAGCAGTAGAATCTTGAATCTCAAGAGGATCACGGGATGGAATGGATGGGGGACTGTGATCTTGAGGTGGACTAGATGGGATGGTAGGACCTTGATTTGGAGTAGGGGATATGTTGTCATGCTTTGGATTAGGATCTTGGCATGACTCATCGTGTGTGGGAGGCATGATAATGGAGTCATGGGGGGACTCTTCAAGTGGGGAAGATGGAAGGATGGAGGATTCAAGATATTCCTAGGAATGGATACTAGGAGTGGAAGAAGTGGATTGGATTTGGGTGTCATCGATAGGTTCAAAGGCTCTCAGAGTAGGGGGTGGGTGTTCAATGGATTTGGTAGATGTGATGGTAGGAGATGGGGACTCAGTGGATTTAGAGGATGTGATGGTAGGAGATGGGGACTCAGTGGATTCAGAGGATGTGATGGTAGGAGACAGGGACTCAGTGGATTCAGAGGATGTGATGGTAGGAGATGGGGACTCAGTGGATTCAGAGGATGTGATGGTAGGAGATGGGGACTCAGTAGATTCAGAGGATGTGATGGTGGGAGATGGGGACTCAGTGGATTCAGAGGATGTGATGGTATCATCAATGATAGGTGTTGGAAGGAGAAGGGTCTCATCACTAACGACCATGGATGATGGGTTGGGATGGCATGGTTCCATGACTACAATGTGTGGAGTGGGATATGTCTCCTTTGTTATAAGTCCTTGGAGAAACTTGAATACGCTAGGCTGAGATGGAGAGGTGGGAGTGGATGAAGGTTTATGGATTAGTGGGGGATTAGGACTAGGGATTGGTGGGCTAGGATTAGATAGGGGAATGGGAATGGATGCAGGATTGGGAATAGATGGGGGATTAGGTGAAGGGTTAAGATAGGGGTATTGGCATGGTGAATTAGGACACAAGGGGGCAGATGGTGGATTGCAGTAAGGGTATGGGGATGGTGGATTAAGATAGGATGACATGGACGGTGGATCATTGGTAGAAGATATGGGAAGCATGTTGTAATAAAGGTATTGGGATGGTGGATGAGGATGGGAAGATTGAGGTGTTTGATTAATATAAGGAGATGTGGGTGTTGGATTAGGGTAAGTTGATGGGTGTGTTTGACTAGGATAGGAAGGTGTGAATGTAGGATTAGGCTGAGCAGATTGGTATGGGAGATTGGGGTAGCGGGTATATGCGGATGAAGGATTGAGATAAGAGGATGTGGATGGGGGATCAAGATAGGGGTATTATGATGGCAAACTAGGATAAGGGGATGATGTAGATGAAGGATATGATGGACATCCCTTGTCAAAGGTAGCATAAGGAGTGTGATTAGGCATAGATGAGGACATGATGGGATAACTCGATGGGGTGATTAGATTTTGGAATGTGGGTGGAGAAAGCTTACTAGCAATGATAGTGTCAAGGGGATCTATGTCGTATACCTCTTGGTCAACAAGACTTTCATTATCATCATTGATGTAATTAGGGTTTCCCTTGACCACTATTGATGGAGGATAAGGATTCATGATGGTGAAAGGGTAAAGAAGATGGATGAAAGATTTTGGATGGAAATGGACAAAAGCCCAAATTGGGATTTAGGACAAGCTCAGATCGGGATTGGATTAAAGCTCAGATTAGGATGATTGGATGATTGGATGGGATTGATTTTGATGATTGGATTGGATTATCAAAGGATGATTATGACACCGAATCTACTTCGAGATGGAAGTAGATTGATTGGGTCGAAGGTGATTGGATAGGGATGCGATTGGATTGGATTAGATAAGATCGATCAATGATTGATTGATAAGATCGACTGATGGATGATGAAAGAGACTACAAATCCCATTCAAAGATTATCTTAGATGACTTAGGATACTGATTGATCAGATTAAAGGATAAATGGATGATTGCGGCACTGAATCCACTTTGAGATTGAAAATGGATTGATTGGGCCGACTATGATGATTAACTTAGGATGGATAACAATCCTAAGAGGATGTTAATGATGATGATTAGATCAGAAACTTCAGTCAATTTGGATAATAACCCGAGATGAAGTTTAGGGGATTTGGATGGGGAAAACGATGATTTGATTAGAGAAATGGATGAACAAATACTCAAAATGAGCAAACGGTTAATCAAGACGGATGAACGATTACTCAGAATGAGTAAACAATTGATCAGAATGATAGAACAAGGGTTCATAATGATGAAAGGAGGTGTGAAATGGATGAACATTTACTCAGAATGAGTAAACAGAGAGAGTGGTAGGGTATACCCCCTTCGAGGAGGCAGATGGTGAAGAAAACAGTGCCTCGGCCAACTTCTCAAAAGTATGAAGTGGTACATATCATCAGAAAGAGCACAAATAAATAAGAACTACCTTTGAACGGAGTCAATCAGATAAACAGTGTGGAAATGGTGACCCCGGGAAGAAAGAGCAGAAGGACAGGTCCACCACTCTGGAAGGATAGGTCCACTAGAGCACAAGGACAGGTCTGCCACTGCACTAAGATAGGTCCGCCACTGCACTAGGATAGGTACGCCATAGCATTAGGACTGGACCACCATAGCATAGGGACAGGTTCGCCATTGCACTAGGACAAGTCCGCCACAACACAAGGATAGGTCCACCACTGCACTAGGACAGATCTGCCATAGCACAGGGACAGGCCTGCCACTGCACTAGGACAAGTCTGCCATTACACAAGGATAGGTCCACCACAACATAGGGACAGGTCTGCCAAAGGATAAGTTTAAGCTTGATGTTTTGATGGATGTGTAAGGCAAAGGACCCAAAATATAGCACTCATAAAAGACTTGGCCAAATTGACAATCAGTGGTTTATGCACGAGAAAGACAATTCAAATAGCACAACCCTAAGATTAGTAGAAACGGGTATGGTCAACAAAGTCTTCTACTCTAGGATGCACATGGTTTCTAAGGAGTCCTCGATATACACCCGGTACATGAGGCCCAAACTGTGAACACCAACCCGTTACAAGCGTGAGTCGGGAACCTTAGTGAGATACTAAAGGCTTAGACCAACTCTTCACGTCATCCCGATGCTTCACCAATTACAACATGGTTGGATTGAGGTACAACTTTCGCTCTCCCCCCTTTATATACCCCACCGATATGCGTGGTTGGAATCGTCCCTTGGGGTGATGAAATCCCCAAGCAAGTCCCACTAAGAAAGTGAAAAAAGGGTGACTCAAAAAGACTTGGAAAGCTACGATTTCTTGTCACCCAGGATTGCCAAATGGCACAAGGGGATTGAATACGTCAAATAGCCTTCCCAAACACGCCAAACAAGGTTTATTGACCCCCTTTAATTAAACTATGTGCCTATTTTACCAAAAGACAATTGGAAAAAACTTGAAATTTTTACCTTCTGGAGGACAGGTCCACCACTCTACAGGGACAGATCCGCCACTCTGCATGGACAGGTCCGCCACTTTGTCAGGACAGGTCTGCCACCGGAGGACAAATCTGCCACCCTACCAAGACAGGTCCGCCACTATAGGACAGGTCCGCCATAATAGGATAGGTCTGCCACTCTGTCAGGATAGGTCCACCATTGCTGGATAAATCCACCACTCTGTCAGGACAGGTCCGCCACTCTGCAACCTAGACCTTGAAAAATGCAAAAAATAGCAAACGTGAAAAAAATAGACCCTTTTGTGGGTCCCACCGAGCATGCCAGAAATGTGATAGGTCGAATGTGAGCATTAGAAAATGAGCAACAAGTAAAATAGTGCAAATAAACACCAAAACAACCTACACCTCAAGATTAGCCTAAGTTGGAAACAACACAAAGCAAAAGCAACAAAATGGAACTCTATACCTTGTGTCGAATCGATCCTTTGGTTGGCCCTTCGATCGTTGATGTGTATGCTCCTTGGATGGCAATTAGATGCAAGCTAAGTGGTGTTGTGAGGATGAGTACAAGTGGATGAAAGCATGAAAATGGCTAAGTATAAGTTGAGAAACAAAATTGCAAGAGTTTGGCTAACAAAATAATCTCTCCAAAATGAGAGAAAAGAGGGGGTATTTATAGGATTTTTGAGGATTCCTAGGGAAAATGGAGGGTCAAGATTGAGCCACCAAATATCAAGATGTAGGGCTAAGGTGAGTTGAGAACTCACAAGCCCTCACATTTTGACATGTGGCATGTGATATAGCCCTAAAAGGTGAAGTGGACATGACATGGATGGGGGTACAAAGTACCTTGGGATTGGACAAGATATCCTCATAAAGGAGGTCCTTGTCCCCATGTGGTGAGAGGACAAGTGGGAATTAAAAATTCCTCAAATATCTATGGGGAGATGGGAAAGAATAAAGAATAAGTGAAGGACATGTGGGGAGAAGTGAAGGAATTAAAAATTCCTTTTGGGTGCCTTGGGGATTAAATGTGAATTAAAAATTCACATGGGGAAGTGGAGATGCCTTGTCCAAAAGGGGAAGGCCTTTAATAGGGTTGACTAAGGACACATGTCATAAAGGACATGGGGAAGAGAAAAGGAATTTAATATTCCTTGGAAGGATAAAAGGAATTAAAAATTCCTTGATAGGTTGATTAGGCTAGTTAGTGAAGGATTAGAGGATGGTTAGGTGGCTAAGAGAGATTAGAGGCCAACTTGCAAAATTTGGAGGATGTGACACATCCTAATCAAGGATTAGGCATGTGCACATCCTAATGATGGGATTAGAAGAAGGATTAAGATAAGATAAAAAAGATGGAGGATGTGACATGAAGAGAATTAAATAAATGGAATATTTATTTAATTCAATTGATGGAAGGAAGATTAAAAAGATAAGGTATTATTGATTAAATACCTTAGGGATTTGGCAGAATTAAAGATATTAATTAAATAATAGCAGTATTACTTAATTAACAAAAATAAGATGAAAGGGGATGAATTTGGATAACTTAAGTGTCCAAATTTAGACATCTACAACAACAAATGGCAGGTTGGGGAGAAATCTTCCCTAAGCATCTCTCCTTTTATGCATGTAATGAAAATAAATGGTATTTTAAAATATTTTGAAAAACTGACTAAACTACTGCTAACAATGACTACAGCAGGTTCTTAGATTGACACCATCCTCGACAACAACACCAAAAATGTTCACACCCACAAAAGGATATAAAAGTCACAGCAGAACTAAACCTAGGAATTGGACATTCCAACAAGCGACTCACATCTTCCAATGGTCGTTCATTTACTTTATCAAACTAGGGAACGTATACTTGAAATGGAGCAGCACAAATGTGCACTAAGAACTAGTTTCTAGTCACCATCTATAGAAAACAATTTTTTAAAAGAAATGCAACACAAAGCTTTTTAACTTAGACACAACTCGGCTAAAATAGAAATCATAGCAACTATTATTAAAGGAAAAACTATGAAATGGCCTTATGCTGTAGGAATAGACACAAGGATGAATTCTCGATGCTGCAGGAACAATACAAGGCTAAGTTTGCATTGAAATCTACAGAAACAGATTCTAACTAGTAATCAACATGAAATGAATAGTTAACTACAACAACTTGCTACAAAATACTTACTAAGTGGGCCCCCTTAGCAAGCGTCAACTAGATTACACAAGAAGTTGACTCAAAGCTTCATCGAATTTTATTCATATTCAGAATCAGGATACATCGATTACTCAGTTTGAAAATAAAACTTAACACAAAACTCTATTGCTTAATTTTTAACACATACTGTTTCATCCTCGTTCACTCACGTAGGAGGAACAGTTATTTAAATGAAAAATACAACTAACTAACTAACAAATAGAGGGAGTCATGATCATAAATACATTCTGAATTCGCAGAACAGATATTCATAAATGAAAGTCTATCTCCTCGATGCAACCCAAAGAGAATATAGCATTACACACTCCCTAGATCAAAGGACCGTTAAAGCTCCTTCCCAAAGATTCAACCAAAGAGTTATTACTGGAGCAACTTCTTCAACGGAGCCAAGATTCTTTGCGCTTGATTTGCTTCTGCTCCCTCCAACAACCTGCAATAAGTGATAGAGGTGAAGGAAAGCATACACACAAGTGACACAACATCCATTCATTAACCACGTGTTAATCCTATTCCATTATCCAAAATCATAGGCATACATTAGCCATGTGGGAGGTCAAAAAGGTAATTAATGAGGTTGGGAAGATGGAATTCGTTGCTACAGGATACCACCCAAAAATTCTTTAATTAACAGGTTTAAACAACTATTAATAACAAAAGTAAGAGTATCTAAAGTTCAAACTATGAGCATATTTAAGGCTCATCAGGGTGTACGGAGTCAAATGATAATCTGAAATGAATAACTTGTTTCTGGCAGATACTCAAATTGTTTGGCATACAATTTTAAGTTTATAACTGGTATAAACATGCAAGGATGTGACTATTGAGTTATTCTTAGTGATCCATATGATATTTCCTAATTACTATGATTGACTAAAAGGATTTAATCTCTCCTTGAAAGAACCAATTAATCCAACCATACAGATACAACAAGCGTGCTCTGATAAACTAAAAAATACCCTTGATATATCAGTTTAAACAATTAGAAAACATCAACCTTGGAGACAACTTCAACAATCCTTTTAATTAACACAACAAACAACTGAAACCAAAAAAATGTCATCACATCAAAAAAATTGATTGAAATCTCCATTGTTTTAGGCATGCATCATAGTCTCAAAATTCAACATTTTGTATCGTAAAGTATTTTTTATTCGACCTCTGCCTCTTTTTCTAACAAAAATTGGTATTTATATATTGGCCACATGAAAAGTCACGTCCATTCACATTCATATTCATGGTGATCCATTTGTTCGGGCCTTTTCCATTTTCATTAGACACCCGCTAAGACGTCTTGCCGCTTCCATGTCACTCCAAATCTCTTTGATTGTCAATAGATTATATATCGCTATATTGTCACACAGTCATACCGATGTTCCGAGTCTCATCGATACTATGTGCCATCAGTTTTGAGTATCCCTATGACACTGAGGGGTTGGCAAACATTCCTCCAACTACTCAAGTTTTACTGAGATGTTTCCTTCAGTTTTCTTTTTGATCGTCGAGACATAATAGTTTCTCCTACCGATGGAACATCATTTGGCATGACTCTCTTAGCTCTCGCTGATGAAGCAAGTCTCACCAATGATTGCTAAGTAATTATGAAATAATGTCAGTGTGGAAAAGGGGGTCAGTAGGACTCCATAAGCTCATCCCAATGATAGCGACAAAATCTCCCTTTGTTTTATCGGCGAGACTGGATGAATACTACGGGACATTACTCTGATAGCTCTTTTCTGGACATGTCACTTTTGTACTTCATCGGTATGACACATAGGTGCTCGCTATGACTAATCCTGACAATTGTTGTCTCACTGACATGTCTCTATGTCTTTGATCGGTAAGACACAAATAGGCTCGATATGACTCATTCTAATGAACATTATCTTGCTGATAGGATTCTTCTTTTGCTGAGACTATGAATTGTGTCTGCTCAATGTGAATCCTCAATAGAAATCTCATCGGTATAACATTCCCGATCTCTTGTTGATAGACTGAAAAAAGACATGCGTTAGTATAAAATAATTTTTTGGATTGCGGAGACCTGTAACATGTTACATCGATATGATTTATACATTGAAATGCTCAAGGACAGGTGAATTCTATGAGACCAAATGATAAAATATGGGAAAAAAATTTATGCAAAGCGGATTCATGTGCTTATGGCATGGACTTTTTTGGGAACTAATGAGTATATGCAGCCATGAAAATTTTCAAAATTTTACAGTTCTAACAATGGCTCCGTCTGGGGATGAATGATTGTGAGATCATTGCAAGGATCTAGATTTCTAGGTGAGCAGACCAAACTTTCAAGGTGATGGACCAATGAGTAGGATGAAATGAATGGAAATGGAGATAAAAATGACCCTATACTACTATACATGGAAAGATTTATTTTAAAAGAAGGAATGTCAGGATTGTCCATGTATTGGCAATTCTTGTTCCTTTTATTCCTAGACTACTATGCATGGAAGAGAAATTTTTGAGAGGATTGTCAAGAGTTGTCCATGCACTAGCAACCCTTAATCCCCTGTATTCCTTTTTTAAGAGAAGAAGTGCTTCATAAATTTCCCATGTATAGAAAACCCATGTTCTTCACAAGTCATGTTCTGCAAATAATATGAATCTTCACCT
This sequence comes from Sequoia sempervirens, assembly GCA_007258455.2. Classification (NCBI taxonomy): domain Eukaryota; kingdom Viridiplantae; phylum Streptophyta; class Pinopsida; order Cupressales; family Cupressaceae; genus Sequoia; species Sequoia sempervirens. The sequence goes on from VDFB02049217.1 coordinate 61,050,107, forward strand.
TTCTTGCCAACAACAACAAAGGGTCCCATCCATAAAGCATCAAATTTCCCATGTTTTCCATTCTCTTGACATCTTGCATTCCACATTAACACTAGATCATTTTCTTCAAATTTTCTATCTTTTTCCATTTTATCAAATAAATACTTCATTTGTCCCTACAACTTCACATTCTGGTTTTGAGCCACTCTTCTTATCTCATCATGCTCTACCAGTTGTTCCATTCTTTCCTCCATTGGTTATGGAATATCTATATCTTCCTAAAGGATAAATTTGTAAACTGGTAACAAATTTTGGAAAGGCATCCTAGCTTGTGCTCCATCTACTAATTCAAATGGGGACTTTCCAATCACCTTTTTCATAGTTATCCTATCAGCCCATACAACCAACCTCAATTTTGAATCCCAAGCCTTTTTATTTCCACCTAGCATTCTCCTTATGATTTTTAGAAGGCTTTTGTTGTTGGACTTTGTCTGACCATTAGCTTGCGGATGGTAAGGAGCTACATAAGACATAATGATACCATATGTACTACAAAAATATTTAAACTCATCAGATCTGAAACACATCCCATTATTTGTAATCAATCTTAATGTGTACCAAATCTGGTAATAATGTTATCCATTAAAAAATTGATCACAACTATACTTTTTGCTTGCTTGGTTGGGACTGCATCTACCCATTTGGTGAAGTTATCAGTAGCTACCAGGATCCACTTATGTCCTCCACTTGATTTATCTTATATCTCCCCAATAAAATAAATTCCCCACTAATGAAAAGGGGCTTCAACTTGCAAAGGTCTGAGTGGTAAAGCTCCCTGATACTTCATTTTCCCTGAGAAATTCTGACATGCTTCACATCTTCTTACATATGAAAAAGAATCACTAAAGACTTTTGGCCAGTAATAACCTGCCTTGAGAATCTTATGTGCAATTTTCTTTGTAGAATAATGGCCTCCATAGACCCCTTCATGCATCTCTCTCAAAGCATGCTTGGCCTGTGACTCATCAAGACAAAGAAATAGCATACCATCCCAATTTTTCCAAAATAAATCACCTTCCACAAACACATATTTTGATGCTTGTAGCTTCAAGGTTCTTCTTTGATTATCACTTAATCCTTCAGGGAACTTCATGTATCTAAGGTAATACATGATATTTGTATACCAAGTAGTATGCTCAATACTTGCAATTGTATTTCCTTCATCTTCTACATTAAATATTTGATTTTATTCAATATTTGTTTCTGCCATTAGCTTGGCCAAACCTTGACCTCTTACTAATTTGATTATATATAGCTCTTTGAAAAGTTGCACCTACATTTGTAAGACCGAATGGCATTCTCACATAAACATATGTTCCCCATGGGGTTGTAAAAGTTGTCTTGTACTGCTTAGATTCTTTGAATTTGACCTGGTTGTAACCAGAGAACCCATCCATCATAGATAACAACTCACACCCTGTTACTTTATGTAGTACAACCTCCATATTAGGTAGAGGATAATTATCCTTGAGAGATGCCACATTTAGATTTTTGAAGTCCACACATAATCTGATATCCCCGTTCTTCTTCCTCATAGAAACCAGGTTCAAAACCCATGTTGAATGCCTGATTGGTTTGATGATACCCCCATCTCTAAGCTTTACCAATTCCTCCTACATTTTGGGTTCCAATGTTGGGTTGATAGGTCTTTATCTTTTCCTAAATGGCTTTACATCTGGCTTCAATGGGATTTCATGTTGAAACAAATCTTCCCTATATGCTTTGATATCTTCATAAGACCATGCAAACACATTTTTATATTTTCTCAATAATGTAATCAACATTCTTCGAATTGTCAGGCTTATTTTCTTTCCAATGTATACCTTTTTTGGTGCCAGTTCAGTCCCTAAATTGACCTCTTCAATATCCTCCATCTTGATTGGTGTCTTCTTCATGAGGGACCAATCATTTCCATCATATACCCTTTCCAATGCTACTAGCCATTTGGGAAGCTTATTAGTTTTAACCTGTAAGACCTCTTTCCCAAATATTGTTTGCTTTCCATCTACTTCTTCAACAAAGGCATTGAAATCAACTTATTGAGCTTCATATCGATCTATACAATGAAGAAATTTTAAGAGGTCAGCATCATCATTGAAAACCTACCAACTGTATATATTTTCAGGCACAACGGTCTTGTTTTGAACTTAATTTGAGACACTAGCTAGTGTGATATCATCTCTTCTCAATGCTACATTGGCTAAAAAGTCTGCCATTATGTTTTTCGACCTCTCAATCCATTCAATGGAGAAAGCATCAAACAACTCAATTGTGTCCCATACAACATTCCTATATTGATTCAACCTTTTGTGTTTTGCTACATATTTTGATTTAACTTGAGAAATAACTAGCTTTGAATCCCCTAAAACAGTTAGCAACTTAATCTTATGTTTTACAGGGCCATATTCAAACCTGTTAACAAAGCTTCATATTCTACTAAATTGTTCATACATTCAAATGCCAAAAAAATTGAATATTTAAAAGTAACTCCTTCAAGGGAAATAAACACTATTCTTGCTCCATTACCTTCTTGCCTGCAAGCTCCATCAAAGTACATTTTCCACATGCCATCATAGTTTTTTGCAACATGTTTATCAATTGGATCACTATTGACTAACTCTGGCTGGGTTGGTTCTATCTTAAAATTTCCAAGATCCATGTCACAAAAGCAATTGACTTGATCTTGAGGTACACAATCTACAATTGGGTTCATCCTTGGTCCCCTATACAACTTAACTTCTTGGCCATTCACTGGAATTTTTGCATAAGATAAATCAAATTGGACATTTCCCCCAACTGATGTTGTTCATTGTCTTGATAAAAGCATCCCAAACTGAGGAGGGGTATCAATTACAGTTATATCTATATTGCAGGCCACCTGAGGATAAGTAGCTAGTTTGACTTCAACATCTTTCATAACACCTACTACTGGAACAGGCCAGCTATCCATTGCATAACACTTCCCTTCATTAGTATCTACCCACATGCCTAGTTGTTTCATAACTCCTTCTGGAATGATATTGATAGCAGCACCAAAGTCTATCATGCAATTCCTCAACAATTTTTTGTTTATAAGAAACATGGTGAAAAAAGGTTCAACTTGTGAGGAATTTACCAATACATCATTTAGACACACTTTTGGGACAATCATCTTCTCTTGCTTGTTAACTGATTTAGTAGCCATCTCATTTTCAAAGCTTGTACTTTTTTCATTTCCATTTGATATCAATTGAATTGCACTATCCCTATACTCCTTAATTCTCATCATCTCGAGTAGTGGAACAAACATTTTTACCTGAGATAAAGCCTGAGAGAAGTCAAAAGAAGAACCCTCTACCTTAATTGTTTTCTTTTTCTCTAATGCTTCTTCTTTGTTTTCTTCCTTTTGGATAGGTTTATGCTTTTCTTTGAATAACTCTTTATCCTCCTCCTTTTGAACAAGCTTTTCTTCCTTCTTATCATGTTGCTTATTTTTTGTTCTCCTCAAAACACTTGGTGTTACTTCTCTATCTTTCATAAATATTCCTTTCAGAGCACCTTCCTTTTCATTCACTGTCCTATTTCTTAACCAATACTTGCTCTTTTCTTTTTCAACTACAACAATGGTTAACCTCTTTATTTACTCTTTAGTGGGTGTCCCTATATCGCATTGAATAGGCACCTCAATAGAGTATTGTTTTGCATAACTTTCTTCAGAATCATAAAAGACTTGTTGTTCAGCCATGTGGACATTGCACCTTTGATTTAAAACATCATACTCACAGCCTTCATCTTCTGAAGATGAATATTCCACCTCAGTAGGGTGAAAGGTATTTGAGTTCAAGTACATTGTGTGATCCTCTCCACTGTCACCCAATAGCATTCCTTCTTCCTACATTTCTTGGGCTACAACACAGTGGTCTGGGGAATGTGGCCCATCACAACCTTCACACCAAAGATTATTATTGACCATATATGCCCCCTTCTTCCTTAATGGATTAGGTGTTTCTTTGTTCCTGGGTCTATCTATTATAGGTTTTCCATCCTTCCAATTTGTATTGTAAGGCATGTCATGTAACCGAGGCCTCTCATTTCTGTACATGTTATCCTATTTGTACTAATAATTATTGGTATGCTGATCATCCCTAGGATTATCTCTCTTACTAATCATCCCAACAACTTTCCTGTTGTTTTCAATGGTCAGTGCTATCTTTTGGGCTTTAGCCAAATCTCTTGGAAACCTATTTCTTAATTCATACCCTATTTTTGGATAGAATGCATTCAAATAAATACTCAATGATACAGAGTCTAGCAACTTTGACCCAGGTGGTATCTTACTCTGCAATTTGTTGAATCTCTAGTTAAAATCATAGATTGACTCATTCTGATTTTTTTTTAATCTGTACTAGTTCATGTAAAGCAGCATCTGGTGCACATGGATTTCCATACTATTCAAGAAATCGATCTTGAAATTCTAGGATAGAATCAACAGAGGTTGTTGGTAAGCTATTGAACCAATCCCTAGCTTCTTTCGTGAATGACATCATGAACAACCTCATATCTAAATCTTCATATGATATATCCATCTCCTTGACAAAAGCATTAAAATTCCTCAAATGATCTTCAGCAGTAATTGCACTGCTCCTTGTAAACTTAGGAACAAGACTTCTCCAACTGCTATCCATAGGGTAAGGGTATAATTGAAACCTTGTCAAATCAAATTTTCTGATCATTGTCATGTATTGTTGAGGGGGAGGGTTATGCACGTGCTGATACTAGTACATTGGATTGTTGTATTGTGTATGAAGATATGGCACATATTGTTGACCATGAGGTGGTTGTACATTTGTATGTTGTGATGCATTATACGGTGGATGGTTTGGTTGCTTGTATTAACCTCTCATATGATTCTAAGGAGCCTTTGATGGGTCTAAAGTCCCTATATTATTATTTCCTTTCCTATGAGGCGGTATATACTTTGAAAAACTAGTTGTTTGAGCATCACTTTGGTCTTTCTGCAATTTGAAATCCTAGATTACTTTTATTATTTGGATCTTTTCTTGTTCAACTTTTTCTCTTTCTACTTCTTGTTTATGATACTCAAACTATATTTCTATTTCTTCACAAGTTGAGAACTCATAATTTTCTTGAGGAATTACATGATCAATAGGCTCATTTTGATTACCCTCCATTCTTTGATCATATTCTTTTTGATATTTGATTCATTCAACTTTGAACTCCACCTATTTCTAAGGATTCTAAAAAGTATTTCTTTGTTCTTCATGGGTACAAGGTTCTGCGCTTGAATTATCTCTCCATGTATCATGACGGTCATATGTCTCACAATGTGGTCTTGATGCTTTGTCTTTATTCATTATGCACATGTCCTTATTTATCTTCTTACCCTTATGAACCTTATCATCCTTATGTGTCCACTTATTGTTGCCACTAGGACCTCCATCAAGACCACCTTTGTATTGGAAAATTCTACCATTCATGTTGAATTGAAGCAATATTCTTGTCAGAGTCACCACTCACTTTGTTGAAAGTGAGAAAAATGAAATTATTCTTGATTGTATCCCCAGCGGAATCACTCTTTTTGAAACTTCTCAAATTATGAATCTTTCTTCAATAACTCTATATGATGATCTTCAACTAGATAACCTACAATAATTTTTCCCTAGCAGAGTCACCAACTTGTTAGCTCTCAAAAACACAGGAAAAATACCTCAAGAGGTTGCCAATCTCTTGATATGTTTTAGGGTAATAGACAAGGCCAAATGATTTAGATCTTCTACTCTTCAAGTGCTACCAGACCTAGGCAGGTGTACCTATAACAATGAAGCAAACTTTACCAATGTTTATTCATTTAAAGTGATTTACCCACAATGGAAAATAGGAGTGGATAAATGAGTTTTACTTTGGTATAAATTGTATAAGCAATATCAAGGCTAAAATCTAATGTGTTCATATAAATAAAAAATGAAACTAAATTGTGGAATGGTAGAGACTAGTGCCTTATTGCGTGTACAGAGTCAAATGATAATTTGAAATGAATAACTTCTTTCTGGCAGATACTCAAATTGTTTGGCATACAATTTTAAGTTTATAACTAGTATAAACATGCAAGGATGTGACTACTGAGTTCTTCTTAGTGATCCAAATGAGATTTCCTAATTACTATGATTGACTAAAAGAATTTAATTTCTTCTTGAAAGAACCAATTAATCTGACCATACAGATATAACAAGTGTGCATTGATAAACTGAAAAATACCCTTGATATATCAGTTTCAACAATTATAAAACATCAACCTTGGAGACAACTTCAACAATACTTTTAATTAACACAACAAACAACTAAAACCAGAAAAATGTCACCACATCAAAAAAATTCGATTGAAATCTCCATTGTTTTAGGCATGCATCATAGTCTCAAAACTCAACATTTTGTATCCTATAGTATTTTTTATTCTACCTCTGCCTCTTTCGTTGACAAAATTTGGTATTTATATATTAGCCACATGAAAAGTTACATCCATTTGCATTCACATTCATGGTGATCCATTTGTTCGGGCCTTTTCCATGTTCATTAGACACCCGTTGAGACATCTTGTCGCTTCCCCATCACTCCAAGTCTCTTTGACTATCAATAGATTATATATCGCTATGTTGTCACATAGTCCTACTGATGTTCCGAGTCTCACCGATACTCTGTGCCATTAGTTTTGAGCATCGTTGTGACACTAAGGGGTTGGAAAACATTCCTCTGACTACTCAAGTCTTATCGAGATGTTTCCTTCAATTTGCTTTTTGATCCCTGAGACATAATAGTTTCTCCTACCAATGGAACTTCATTCGGCATGACTCTCTTAGCTCTCACCAATGAAGCAAGTCTCACTGATGATTTCTAAGTCATTATGAAATCCTGTCAATGTGACAAAGGGGGTCGGTAGGACTCCATAAGCTCATCCTAATGGCATCAATGAAATCTCCCTCTATTTTATCGGCAAGACCAAATGAATACTACGGGACATTACTTTGATAGCTCTTGTCTGGGTGACATGTCACTTTCATGCTTCATCGGTATGACACACAGGTGCTCACTATGACTAATCCCAATGATTGTTGTCTCGTCGATATGTCTTTATGTCTTTGATCGGTAAGACACAAATAGGCTCGATATGACTCATTTTGATGAACATTATCTTTCCAATAGGATCCTTCTTTCACTGAGACTATGAATTGTGTCTGCCCAATTTGAATCCTCAATAGAAATCTCATTGGTATAACATTCCCAATCTCTTGCTAATAGACTGGAAAAACACATGCATTAGTATAAAATGATTTTTTGGATCGAGGAGACTTGTAACATGTTACGTCGATATGATTTATACATTGGAATGCTAGAGGACAGGTGAATTTTATGAGACCAAATCATAAAATGTGGGAAAATTTGTTATGCGAAGCGGATTCATGTGCTTATGGCATGGAATTTTTTGGGAACTAATGAGTATATGCAGCCATGAAAATTTTCAAAATTTTACAGTTCTAATAGTTTCCTCCCTTGTTGTTGTTTTCACTTCATACTCACTATAGACTACCTCAATCCAAGGCATAATCCTATTGCCATAACTTGGTCTAAGCAAAATTCTATGCCATTCTCTGTAAATTTTTCGTGGGTTGTCTTACTCAGCCCTAATAGGCAGAGGGATATCAGACTCCAATTGCTTATAAGAACCATGTTGTTTTCCCCAACTAATCTCATTTTGCACCAAATACATGAATGCTCTCAATTGAACATCCCCAACATACAGCAACAAGCTCTAATTATGGTCTTTTGTGATAGCATAATTATGTAAATAAAATTCACATAGTAAATTCTTCTTTTTAGAGGCAATCCTATAAGCATTGAAGAATTCCATAGGAGTATCAATAGATGGATTCAAACCTAAGGCAAGTCTTGACATCTTAAAACAGATATATTTTTCTTTTAGGAGCAGAGCATAGACCCTTGGAGGATCTCTACATTCCAGAATCTTTGATGTCAACGCTGCCATATCATCTACCCTCTACTTTAGGGTAGCAATCTCTACATTTTTATTGTTAATCTCTTCATCCTTTCTTTGAATCTCTTCCTTCAATTATCATTTTTCCCTTTTCCATTCTTACTCCCTTATTTTTATTTCTTTCCACATATTCAAAATTTTTGCATGTACTGTAAAATCGGGAGGATTATGAATGCCTACTAGTCTTTTCATTGATTACAACTCCTTATATATCATTACTTGCATGGGTTTATGTTGTCTAGCTATCTCTAGCTATAAGGGTGTTGTTTCCCCTTCCTTTTGTTTTAGAGACTCTTACTTTTGGTTCTGGTTGTTGCTATAGGACTTCATGCTCATCTTGCAAGAAGTTCTATTTTCCTCCAATTCCTCTGCAATGCTAGCAAGATTGGCTAGTGTTATGTTTATTGCTTCTTTAAACATACCTTCTCCTTCTTTAATATTCTTCTACTCATATGAGGTCTCATCAGGTTTAGGGATTTCCTATAGAGGTGTATGAATCGCAGGCCCAGTTTATCTTGATTTCTTGGAAGGCCTTTCACATTTTTCCTTGGCTGCATGGTGAACAGTATCAGTTTTCCTCTTCTTAGAACTTGGCCCTTTTCTTCCTTCAAGCCATGTTTTAGCCTTTCCCTTTCTCATTTCCACTTCTCTCCCTGTGCCCTATTTTTCATTAGGGTTTCAAGTAGAACTTCATCATCAAAATTTGAGGGAGAGGAGCAGCCTTTCTCTGAGTGCCTAGCTTCAAAAGAACTAATTTCTATAGCTTCTTCTATAGCAGGAGGATTCATACTATAAATTGAAGCACTAGGAATGGCTTCAGTCATGGTTACTCTCCTATTAGACCTATGGGATTTAGGTAAAGTTCTAGATTGCAAGTGCTCAGGTCTAATTTGATCAACATTTATAGACTCTTCCCAAGTCATTCTAGATACATCATGCAGAGACCTTTCAACTAGCATTTTATTCAAGCAATGGTGGGAAAGCAAATTATTCCTACCTTTTTTGGTTTCTTCCACCATGATTGAGAGAAGATTGTATAGCATGTTGGGAACATTCATCCTTCTTTTGTGCCTCATGTGATTCAAAACCTTGAAGTGCATAGAATGAAAATTTGACTCACGACCCTCACAAATGATGTATTTGATAACATACATGACTATCTGCTTCCACAGCTTGGGCAGGGACATTCTTTATGCACCTTGTTTGTCATTGCTCAATGGGGGGTCATTTGGATATATGAATTCGGCCCAAACTAACTTGGAATCTCTAGAAATAGGGTAATTTTTGCCATCAGTAGGTCACCCTAAAACCTTTACAATTATTTCCTCTATTGCCACAACTTCTAACCCTCACACTGTGGCTTTTCCTTCTAAAAATTTATGGGAAAATTCAAGGGAAATTCCTTCATCAAAATTATTCAACTTCAAAAATTAATCTATCCATCCATAGTTTTGAAATTTGGCCAGGAATTGTGCATACTGTAATAAAATATCATGCATTGTGGGTTCGTTTTGAATTAACCCACCTCCCATTATCTGCAACCAAACTAATGCTCTACAAATTTTTCCTTTAATTCCCTTTTTGGAATTCAAATGCAATTCCCTGCAGTGTCTACTAAATCTTAGGACCAACCTACTAAATTTCTTATGCTCGCATCACCTAAATTTCTTTCTCTTATTTTGCAACTCAAGATTATGGCAGTGTAATAATAGAAAGAAAAGGAGTAATAAAGGGAGTTCATGATAGGAAGAAATGGCGGTTGTAGCCATTGTCACTTCACACATGCAAGCTGTCCTTTCTTAGATTTCAATTTTGGCACCTGGAGAATACAATATTTGCATCTTTTTTGTTTCCCTCCCCCCAACCTAAATTTGGACATGTGTCCACACATGCAATATGGGAGTGTTGATGTGATAGGGAAGGATGGAATTGTATGCAAACATCTATACTAACATACAATGATCAAATAAATGTACTTGAAAGATGATTAAAGATAACAATTAATGCACACATACCTTAGTTGGGGAAGATTTATGCAAAGGTCATAGATAAAGTAATGCTCACCTTGTTGAAAAAAACATGAATCGGGTAATAAATGAAGATGAGGTGGAATAGGGTGATGGAATGGAGTGAGGTGGAAGAGAGAGAAAGGTGGTAATGGATGGGTGGATGGGAAGATGATGAAGAAGTGGACTTCCATACACGTGAAAGTATTTATTATGGATAGTACGTATCTGAATTAGGCTGAAGGAAGGGCACTAAGTCCATCCCCTTCAACTACAAGAAGCTCTGAGTGCTGGATGAATTGTTGCAAGAACTCATCTTTAGAAGCTAGCTTATGGTATAATCTAAGGTGATGACCATTGACAAGTAATTTGAACTAGATAGGGTCAATGGTGGTGAGTTGGACAACTCCATTAGGAAAGACCTCAACAACTTCATACGGTCCTAGCCACCTTGTCTACAATTTTCCTATGTTATCCTGATATCTTGAATCATAGAGCAAAGCTCAATCTCCTAGTTTGAACTTTTTATCTTTAATAAATTTTTCATACCACTTGATTCTCTAATTTTGCACTATCTTTGTATGTCGTAGGGCTTCTCTTCTTAGCTCATCTAAAGAATTTAGCTGCATGATTCTTTCTCTCTATGCTTCAGAAATATCCATCCCCAAATTTATTGTAATTCGCAGAGTCTTATGTTCAAATTTGATTGGCATCATGGCTATCTTTCCATAAAGTAATTCAAATGGGGTGAAACCTATAGTTGTTTTCCATGTTGTCCTATAAGCCCAAAAAACTTTTGGTAATCTGTTTGCCCAATCCTTCTTATGAATAGCTATTGTTTTAGTTAGAATGGCTTCAATTTCGCTATTGGTCACTTCAACTTGGCCATTAGCCTAGGGGTGATAAGGAGTAGGCTTTCTATGCCTTATATTGTACTCATTTACTAGTGCTGCAACAAGAGCTGATGTAAATTGTGGCCCTTGATCAGTCACTATTTCTCTTGGGACTCCATATCTTGTGAAAATAACTTCATAAATAAATTTTGCAACCTTGTTATCTCTTGCATGTTTCATGGCCTTGACTTTTACCAATTTTGTAACATAATCAGTATATACTAGTATATAAGATTTACCTTTTTATGGAGGGTCAATTGGTCCCACAAAATCTAATCCCCACTTGTCAAAAGGAGTAATTATTACCTGAAGGCACAGTGGCATCTCATCAGATGTTGTTGGTCTACCCATTCTTTGACATCTATCACATTTTTTGGTATAGCTTCTTGCATCCTTGTGAAGTGTTGGCTAGTAATATGTTGTGTTCAAAATCTTCATTGCAGTCCTTTTGGCTGCAAAGTGTCCTCCACATGGTTTGTTATGACATGCATGAAAAATTTCATATGTTTCATCTTCTCTCACACATCTTCTCATGACATTGTTAGGTCCAGTATAAAACAAACATCTAGGAATCAAAGAGAAAGGAAAATATCTTTCAATAAGTGCATTTTTCTCTTTTGGAGAGAAGTGACAATGAATTATACCCACAACCAAGTAATTGGCTATGTTTGCATTTGTACATTCAGAGAAAATATATTCTCATCAGGAAAAGAGTCATCTATGGGTTGATTATCTTTTGATCTAGTTAGCCTTGAAAGAAAATCTACAACAATATTAGCTTTCCCTAGCTTGTCTACAATGGTTATATCAAACTCTTGCATCAACAATAACCATCTTTGCAATCTACCTATGATCAAAGGTTTATTCATGAGATACATGATGGTTGCATGATCAGTGTGTACAAAGATTTTGTAGCACATTATGTAATGTCTGAATTTTTTCAGTGCATAAATTACTTCCAACATCTCTTTCATTGTCACAGTATAATTGAATTCAGATCCTTGCAAATTTTTATTGACAAAGTAAATAGCATTTTCAACAGCCCCCTCTTGCTATCCTAGGACTACTCCTATGACATAGTCTGATGCATCAGTGTGAATGTGAAAAGGAAGCTCCCAATTGGGTCCTTTAAGTACATGAGCATTTATCAAAGCTTCCTTTAAGTCAAAAAATACCTTGTCACAAGCTTCAATCCACTGAAATTTAGCATTTTTAGTGAGGAGAGTATACAATGCTTCTGCTACCTTGCTAAAATCTTTAATGAATCTTTTGTAATATCCTACATGGCCTAAGAAACTTCTAACATCCTTATGTTTTGCAGGTGTAGGCATATTTGTGATTACCTCAATCTTTGCAGGGTCTACTTGGATTCCTTTGTGGGAGATGTAGTGGCCAAGAACTACACCTTCTTGCATCATCATAAAACATTTTTCACTATTTAAAGAAAAGTTTTGATCTTCACATCTCTACATAACTCTTTTGAGATTCTCCAATGCTTGATTAAAGTCAACACCATAGGTGGTGAAGTCATCCATATAAATCTCCATGCAATCATGAGAAATGTTTGAGAAAATGCTAATGATTACCCTTTGGAAAGTTGCAGGTGCATTGTACAAGCCAAATGGGAGCACTGAATAAGCATAGGTCCCCCATGGACAAGTAAATGTGGTCTTCTCTTGATCTTCTGGTGTAATTTGGATATGGTTTTAGCCGTTGAATCCATCTAGAAAAGAGAAATACTATTTTCTTGCAAGTGTGTCTAGAACTTGATCAATGAAGAGTAAAGGAAAGTGATCCTTCTTGGTGGCAGCATTAAGTTCTCTATAATCAATACAAACTCACCATTTCCATCCTTTCTTGGGAAAAATCACCAATGGAGATACCCACTGACTATCCAAAATGGGGTATATATATCCCGCATCTAGTAATTTCTGCAATTCTCATTTCACAATCTCTCTCAGTGCAGGGTTGATTGTCCTTTGTGGCCATCTCACTAGAGTGCAATCATCTCTAATATAATTTTTTTGCATACAAAGTTTAGGATCCATACCTTTCATATCATGATAATCCCATGCAAATGCATGTTGATGGGCCCTCAATAGATTTTCCAGTGATAGATGTTCTTTACTCAATTTATTATTGACATGTAGGTATTTTCCTTCAGACACCTGGACTTGTGTAGTTAATTCTATCATGGTTTCTTCATTAATACATGGTACCTTTCATTCACATGGAAGCAATGTATGGAGCATACCTTTCGCTATAGGAAGAGTGTGCGCAGGAGCAGTTGTTGCAGGAAGACCGGCTGTAGGAAAAATGTTTGTAGGAACAATGGCTGCAAGAAGAGTAGGAATAAGTGTTCTGACCGAAGTAGAAGATCGGGATAAGACCACATTTACAACCAAGATCACACCAATGCACAAGTGACCACAAACAAGGCCAACTAATAGGTCTACACAAACATTGAATCAACCTTGCGGATATAGACAATCAACTTTCAAGTTATCTCATTGCAGCCAATGGGTAGCTAATCCACCAACCACATAACTCGTAGATCAAAAACATCAAACATGCAAATCCATAATTACACTGGAAACTACAACACTAAGATCTCAAAGAGAATTTACCATGTAGACAATGTGACTCAAACACCAAATCAAGCTCAACCTGATTTTCCAATCATTTCCACTACTTAAGCACCATAGTCTAGGAACACAACAAGAAGCATAACAAGAGATGTTGAGTGATTGATCAAGTACCAACACTCCCATGTAGAGAATACATCACACCTCCTCACACCATGCATGGATCATTCATGCAAAATTGCAACTATCTCATCCAACAACACCCCAAAAGCCAAGGTCTATAAAATAGTTTAACAACAACTCCACAACACCACAAGTTTTCTTGACCGTGTAAAGCTTGAAAAACCATTATATTCAAGAACACCCATGCACACCCATATCCACTTCACATCTGGATGACTCAAAAAAATTACACATAAACACCATAACATTTAACCAAAAAATGGATTATCATGAATGATCATCGCCATAGACTTTTTTAAAAAACTTTAAAAAAATCTCAGACCTAGAAGCATGAATTTGAACCATGCAGGTACAAAATATCCATGAGAGGAAAAGGAAATCAAAAACTCTAGGCCCATTTCAGGCCAACTCCTCAACCATCAGCATGCACATGCATCTGAGAGATAGACTATTGCAAGAGCTTTCAGATCATCTGATGACCAGCTCCATAGCCTTCATGCAATCGGGGTTCCATAAAACTATGCCTTCCAATACTAGGAAAAACCACCCAACATAAGCACATTTCTCCATAGATGAGAAAAAACCCAAGCTTCTCCATATCATTAGGGAGCCTCTCACACATACACCCAACATGAAAGCTTTGCTACAACACAACCATAGAGAAAAATATTCCACCATGTACATCAAAATTATACCATTGCCAACTCACAAGCTTCAAGTCACATCATATCAATATGACCAACTAAATTTTCTACATCTTCTACATCCTTCATATTGCATGTTGTCTCTTGGAACTCAAACAAAATAGAAAAAATTCTACTCACCAAAGGATCAATCTATCAGTCGATTCCTTTAGATTTCCTCAAGCCCGCCACATTAAGAAATCTTCACAGAAGGAATACCCAGAACCAAAAACACTAGGAATTCTTACATACATCAACATGCAAGCACATGCAACCCACATGTGAGTCCATGAAAGTACATGAACCTACACATGCAAGCAAATAAAAAATCCTAGAACCTAGCTTTGATACCACTTGTAGGGAAATTTTGGTCATCTCATAAAGAAACATCTAAGATCAGTAGTTCCTTTGATAGATTTTATTTCATTTAGATTTCCTCAAAGACACATACTACTATGCCACAAAATAGAATCATACATAGTTAATTTCCCACATTTACCCTTAGAGAAAAGTTAATGCTAATTAAACTAGTTCCAAACAACACCATTAAACATGAAGTAAGGAAAAAAAGATATGAACACAAAAATTTACGTGGGGAAAACCTTTTAGGGTACAAAACCCCACTCCAAAAGCCCAAATCACCATTGTATTAAATTCAACAAGAAAAGTACAATTATAAATACAATTACAGGCTCTAAGCCTTTAGAGGAGATTTACATCTTGTTCCATTCTAGAGAGAATCTGGTAGCATAACCCTACTTCAATCTCACCTCACTCTCAATACAGAACATTCAACATTTTATAGCATTCATTCTAAACCAATAGGAAATGGTTCATTTCAACTTCCACAGACAAACTGTTACAATACAGTTCAAACCTATTGAGTCAATCATCATTCAATATGTCAACAATCAACAACTAACCATTGCTTTCCAACTATCAAATTGAATTCTCCTTCATATACCATGTTGGGACTTTAAATTTCTACCTGATTTCACAAATTTTCATCCCCCTAAGTCCCTTATGAGTCCCTATCATAAGCACATCTACCCTTCCATCATGACATTTAGCTTACATTTTGCATATTTTTACTCCATGTTTCCATCAGGTCGTGCATTTCTTTTCTTTCTGGTTCCTATTGGCATGTGTCCATTGGTTTCTTGCCAATCCATTTTGCATGTTTCAGCTTGCATGAGTCTGTATTGGCTATCGGCAAGACTCATTTGATGTCATAATGAATGGATTTTATCTGTAGGTAGTTTTCGGCATGAGCTTGGGTCATCGATTTAATGTCATGGCAAGATGGTTTGTGTCTTGTCAACCGGTAAATGATGGTGCCTATCAGTGTGAGTCTTTGCACCGGTGTAGTGATGTATCGAGGTTTTCCTTATTTTACCGATCGGCTTGTTGTGTTTCTTTTTAGCCAAACCATGGTGTGTCAGGGGAGTGTCTTACTGATTTCAACATGTCTCCATGACTTGGTGTATGGTAGTTCATCGGTTTGAGTTATTCTTTTCGATGCATGGTCTTAGCGATTTCATTTTGTTACACCAACCAGTGATTAAAGGAACCTATTGGTATCAGTTCGCTTAAGTCACAATGACACGAAAGAAATAGGGGGAGCCTTCGGTGAAACATTATGTAGTCTATGTAAGGTCTCCCCAACGAATGGAAGCTACAGCGATGCTTCTTGACTTCGGCATGACAAACGGATGGTGCTCTCGATATGGCAGGAGTTTTCCATATAATTTCTTCACGACTCGGATGTGTTACGGCGATGAGCAGAGGAGCATGGGATGGAGTGGTTGATGATATTTTTCCTTCGACATACTTTTTGGTGGTCTCAACGACTGGTTCACTGGCGATTAAAAATTTTCAAATCTTGTGGCCAACATGATTTTGAGACTGAATTCTATGGAGGGCTGACTTGTTTTTTCAATATATTTTATTTTCTCATGCTGGGTATAAATATACCACTGGATTTTAATTGAAGAGTCATCAGATTTTACATCGCATACAGTAGATTAGGAATGGCTACAGTAGAATAATTTTCTCTTATCAAATACTATGTGCATGTTTTAAAATGGTGAATTCAATGGGAATCAGCTGGTGTGGCCAGTTATTTTTGGTATCAATTGTATGTTGAGTTTATTGAAAAGTATTGTTGAAGCTGTCTCCAATTTGATTCTTTCTGGTTCTTTAAATTGGCATAACAAGTTTATGTTTAGTTTGTCAATGCACATTTGTTGTATTTGTGTGATTAATTAACTGGTTCTCTCAAGTAAAGATTAAATCCTTTTCGTTGATCATAGTAATCAGGAAGATTCATCAGGATTATTAAAGAAGAGCTCAATAGTCATAATCTGACATTGTTTATACAAGTTATGACTAGATCATGTGCCTGCAATTTGATTTTTTGCCAGAATAAGTTGCCCACTTCTATTTCATTTGACTCCACATACCCAACAAGGCACTGGTCTCTACAATTTCATTATTTGAATTCATTCAATCTCTTTTTATTAGTTAATTAAGCATTCTAGGACTTAAATCAGAAGATAGTTATCAAGTTTGATTTCATTTTGTTCACTGTCATCTGCCATTGTGGACAAGGCATTTTAGAAGGATAATCACAAGTTAAGTATGCATAATTAAAAGAGGTACACCTTCCCGAGTTTAGCAGCACTTGAAGAGTAGAAGGTTTGATTGTTTCAAGCCTTGTTCTCTTACCCTAAAACATTGTGAAAGCTTGGCAACCTTTCGTGGTTCAGACCTGTGTTCTTGAGAGCTAACATACCAATTGTCATGGTCAAGGTCTGCCAAGACACAAGTCTGAAGCCCACACATCCCATGGGAGTCACTCAGGACCCACCACAATAGGTGTGGGGCTAGTGGACACTGTTAGATTAAGTCTTAATCAATCATTGATCAAGCTTACAAATGTGAACCAATCAAACAATTCCACTCACTCTACAAAGGTTTGTTGGTATTCATCACAAAGGAGCACAGAGTAAACGAGTATCATTGTATTAGTTCTTATCATGATTGTTGATCAACACATATTATATTACAGTGTTGTGGTCCCCATTGAATCCATCATATCATTCCTTGTGGTCCCTATTGCCAAGTTAGCATTGCTTGCACAAATTACTGCTTCCACCTTGGCAGTTCAGGTCCCACCATAGTCATTGGTCCATCGAGGAGACCTTACTCTGAGTCCCACTGACTGCTGCAAGTCTCACCAACAATAGTTCCTATTAGTCCATCAAGGAGATAGAATTTAAAGTCTCGCTGAAGTAGCCACATCCCACTAATGAAGCACTAATCACTAAGTCACTCAAAACTCAAAATTCAAAACCTCATGTTGGAGGTTGTGAAGTTCCCAAACCCTGTGACATGCCGACACCAAAGAGAAATGCCTTTGCTTCATAGTCACTAAGTCAAGAGGTTATGAAACTTCATAACCCCATGACTTAGGTTAGGAAAACTTGAAAACCAACAACTTAACTAAGAAACCATTTCCTACTAAAGGGATTTCAATTAGACTAGTGACCTTGTCTTGGTGATATTCAACTATCTATTCGACAATAGAGAGGGATGAACACTAGTACATTTGAGGCACCATTTCTCAACAAGGAGAAGACTTCTGATGAGAAGGCGGTAGAATAATTTTCTCTTATCAGAGACTATGTGCATGTTTTAAAATGGAAAATTCAATGGGAATCAACTAGTGTGGCAGGTTATTTTTGGTATCAATTGTCTGTCGAGTTTATTGAAAAGTATTGTTGAAGCTGTCGCCAATTTGATTCTTTTTGGTTGTTTAAATTAGCATAACGAGTTGAGGTTTAGTTTGTCAATGCACATTTGTTGTATTTGTGTGATTAATTAACTGGTTCTCTCAAGTAAAGATTAAATCCTTTTCGTTGATTACAGTAATCAGGAAGATTCATTTGGATTATTAAAGAAGAGCTCAATAGTCATAATCTTGCATTGTTTATACAAGTTATGAATAGATCATATGCCTGCAATTTGATTTTCTGCCAGAATAAGTTACCCACTTCTATTTCATTTGACTCCACATACCGAACAAGGCACTGGTCTTGGCAATTTCATTATTTGAATTCATTCAACCTCTTTTTATCAGTTAATTAAGCATTCTAGGACTTAAATCAGAAGATAGTTATCAAATTTGATTTCATTTTGTTCACTGTCATCTGCCATTATTGACAAAGCATTTTAGAAGGATAATCACAAGTTATGTCTACATAATTCAAAGAGGTACACCCACCTAGGTTTAGCAGCACCTAAAGAGTAGAAGGTTTGTTTGTTTCAAGCCTTGTTCTGTTACCCTAAAACATTGTGAAAGCTTGGCAACCTTTTGTGGTTCAAACCTGCATTTTTTAGAGCTAACAAATTGGTGACTCTGCTAGGGATTATATCAGAAAATTTGGTTGAAGACCACATTATAGAGTCATTGGAGGAAAATTTGTAATTTGAGAAATTTTAGAAAGGGTGATTATGTTGGAAAAAGATTAGAAATAATGATTTTCCTACTTTTGGAAAAGTAGGTAGCGACTTTGAAATAATTTTTGCAGTTTTTTTTTTAAACATGAATGGAGGAGGATTTCAGTTCAGTGGAGGTCATGCTGGAGTTCCTCATGGTCAGCAGTATGTTCCATATTATCATACACAGTACTACAGTCTGATGTACTAGCATCAGTACCCACCTAGTGCTCCCCCTCATCAGAATACAACAATGATCAGGTAGTTTGATTTGTCATGGATTCAATTATCCCCTTATCCAATGGATGATAGTTGGAGAGGTATTGTTCCAAAGTTTATAGGGTGTGATGCAATCACTGCTGAAGATCATTTAAGAAGTTTTGATGCTTTCATCCAAGATTTGGATGTGCCATACGAAGATTTACACATGAAGCTATTCATGATATCACTTGTTGAAGATGCTAGGGATTGGTTCAATAGCCTACCAACTGTCTCAATTGATTCTCTTCAAGGATTTCAAAATCAATTCCTCAAGCAGTTTGGGAATCTAAGTGTACTACATAGTGCTCTTCGTGAATTATCACACATTCAGAAAGATCAAAGTGATACAATTTATGATTTTAATCGAAGATTCAATAAGTTGCAGAATAAGATACCTCTTGGATCAAAGCTACCAAATTCTGTAGCACTGAGTATTTATTTGAATGCTTTTGATCCAAAGACAAGGTATGAGATGAGAAATAAATTTCCAAGAAGTTTGGCTGAGGCACAAAAGATGGCGCAAACAATTGAAAACAATAGGAAGGCTATTGGTATAATCAGTAAAAGAGACAACCCTAGGTTTCTTCAGCAAAGCAGAAATTATCAGTACAGATAGGAGAACACATATAGGAACAAAAGGCCAAGGTTGCATGACATGCGTTATAATATAGATTGGAAGGACAACAAACCTATCACAACTAGGCCTAGAAGTGAGGGAGCTTCTGATCCATTGAGCAAGAAAGGAACCTATATGGTAAGTAAGAATTACTTTTGTGATTTTTGTGATAAGCCACATTCCCTAGATCATTGTGTTGTAGCCCAAAGAATATAGGAGGAGGGAATGCAGATGGAAAAAAATGAAGAAGATCACACAGTATATCTGGCTTCAGATACTTTGCATCAGGTTGAGGAGGATGAGGGTGTAGGGCTTATCTCTTTCACAACAGATTGTCACAGAGAGAGTAGTGTTTGTTGTGAATATTCTGATGCTAATGATGAACCTGAGGATTTTGATCTACAGTCAAGGGATTCTTCTACTCCTTATGAGGATCTGGATGAAGAGGAAATGGGAGATAATGATTTATCAGATAGCAAGTATACAATACCTCTGGCTGTAGTTGAAAGTTATGAAGATACATTTGATCATGATGAGGTTTGTACATTTGAAAGTGATTTCAATTTTTTTTCAAACGTGTTGTATGATGAAGATTTAAATGAAGATCAGATGATTTTTTTCCAAGGTGCGTCAATAAGTAAGTTTCATATATTTTCAAATCCATTCTATGAAAAGGAGGAAATAATTTCAGACAAGCAGAATGATGGAATAAATAACTACACTAATGATGTTTCTGATTTCCCATTCTCTAATGGTATTGGATTTCTATTTGATGATGACAAAAGTGAGGAGTATGACTATAGTGATGAAACTATAGAGGCTTGCTCACTTAGTTTTGAACAGATTGCAGATTTGTTTACTTCTGAATACCAGGGATGTTCACATGAAGATGGTCTTGAAGTTTTGTCTCCATCTTACTTTTGTTTTGACACTGAGAGATCTTTATGTAAAGATTCTTATGACTCCCTATGCATTTCTTGGAATGATGGTGATACTTTTGGTGTTGATCAAAATTCTGTGTTTGTTCAGAAGGAGGTATGTGATTCTAGAATTTCTAACTCATGTGGAAAAGATGTTTATTTGCATACCAAGGTTGGTAAAATTCTAGCTTTGATTGATTCATATATGTTAGATACTGGAGATGTGAGTCATGATCCAGTATTGTCTCTGAATAGAGATACTGAAGAGGTGCAAAGGGTTTCTGACTTGTTTTCCTCAAACAGTAATGATATGATAGAGTTTTTTTATTTTTCAAGAGAAGCACTTTGATTGTGAAATTTTATATAGCTAGGAGAGTGTTTCATAATACATAACAGTGAGAAAGAAAATGAGGAATGTTGTATTTCATATGCATATATTTTGTATGTTGAAGATGGCAGTGATTTGTTTGATGATGAAGAATATAAATTATAGAATGGTGAATGGATTTTGGGCCAAACTAAGCATGATGATTCTCTAAAAAAATTCAGTGACAAGAAAGATTGCATGAGTATCTTCAAGAAGAATCTAATGAACTCAAGAAAAAACTAGGTGTTTGATAGGGGAAAATGGTTTGAGTTTCAGATTGTAACAACTCAGACCAGAGAAATTAAAACACAGAGGATTGAGGATTTCCAGTGCATGGAAAAATCTTGCTTATTCTTTTTAAAAGTCTTTTCAATGCATAGTAGGTTTAGGGTTTTGGTTCATCTCTATCTTTCATTCATTTTGCATTCATTCCATCTTGCTTCCGATCCATTTCCTTTCTGCTCATTTTGTGTTTTTTCTAGTCTGCTCACCCAAAGATATTGGATCCTTGCAATGATCTGACTATCATTCATCCCCAGACGGAGCTACTATTGGGACTATAAATTTATGCCTGATTTCACAAATTTTCATCCCCCTAAGTCCCTTATGAGTCCCTATCATAAGCACATCTACCCTTCCATCATGAAATTCGGCTTACATTTTGCATATTTTTACCCCATGTTTCCATTGGGTCATGCATTTCTTTTCTTTCTGGTTCCTATCAGCATGTGTCCATCGGTTTCTTCCTAATCCATTTTGCGTGTTTCAGCTTGCATGAGTCTGTATTGCCTATCGGCAAGACTCATTTGATGTCATAATGAATAGATTTTATCTATTGGTAGTTTTCGGCATGAGCTTGGGTCATCAATTTAATGTCACGGCTAGATGGTTTGTGTCTTGTCGACCAGTAAATGATGGTGCCTACTGGTGTGAGTCTTTGCACCAATGTAGTGATGTGTGGAGGTCTTCCTTGTCTTACC
Source organism: Sequoia sempervirens (assembly GCA_007258455.2). Lineage (NCBI taxonomy): Eukaryota > Viridiplantae > Streptophyta > Pinopsida > Cupressales > Cupressaceae > Sequoia > Sequoia sempervirens. Next base: position 61,072,187 of record VDFB02049217.1, read on the forward strand.
GATCGGCTTGTTGTGTTTCTTTTCGACCAAACTGTGGTGTGTTGGGGGAGTGTCTTACCGATTTCAACATGTCTCCCCTACTTGGTGTATGGTAGTTCATTGATGTGAGTTATTGTTTTCGATGCATGGTCTTAGCGATTTCATTTTGTTACACCGATCGGCGATTAAAGGAAACTATCGGTATGAGTTTGCAATATCAGCATGAGGTCTTGGCGAGTGACCTTCGGTCTCGCTGATGGAGTACAAAGGGACTTCATCGACAAGAGTTTGCTCTTGTCTCAGCAACTCAAGAGATAAAGGAATTATCGATATAGTGAGGTGAGGTCTACAGGAGGTTCCCCCGAAGGTTGGAAGCTATAGTGATATACATGGGGCATAAGGACTCTATCGGTGAGATACCTAATGTGTCTTGGTGAACAGGTGTGGGCTCAGGCCTTTCGGTGTAGCATGGAGAAATCTATATAACGTCTCCCCAAGTTTTAAATGTCTCGGTGAAGACAAGTGGAAGATGGCTTTTAGTGAGAGTTTGCTTAAGTCACAACAAAATGAAAGAAATAGAGGGAGCCTTTGGTGAGACATTGTGTAGTCTATGTAAGGTCTCCCTGACGAAAGGAAGCTACAGCAATGCTTCTTGACTTTGGCATGAAAAATGGATGGTGCTCTCAGTATGGTAGGAGTTTTTGATATAAAATCTTCATGACTCAAATGTGTTACGGTGATAAGCAGAGGAGTACGGGATGGAGCAATTGATGATATTTTTCCTTCGACATACTTTTTGGTGGTCTCAACAACTGGTTCACTGGAGATTAACAATTTTCAAATCTTGTGGCCGACATGATTTTGAGCCCAAATTCTATGGAGGGCCGACTTGTTTCTTCAATATATTTTATTTTCTCATGTTGGGTATAAATATACCCCTAGATTCTAATTGAAGAGTCATCAGATTTTAGATCACATACAGTAGATTGGGAATGGCTACAATAGAATAATTTTCTCTTATTAGAGACTATGCGCATGTTTTAAAATGGTGAATTCAATGGGAATCAACTAGTGTGGCAGGTTATTTTTGGTATCAACTGTCTGTTGAGTTTATTGAAAATTATTGCTGAAGCTATCCCCAATTTGATTCTTTCTGGTTATTTAAATTGGCATAACAAGTTTATGTTCAGTATGTCAATGCAAATTTCTTGTATTAGTGTGATTAATTAACTGGTTCTCTCAACTAAAGATTAAATCCTTTTCATTGATCATAGTAATCAGGAAGATTCATATGGATTATTAAAAAAGAGCTTAGTAGTCATAATCTTGCATTGTTTATACAAGTTATGACTAGATCATATGCCTGCAATTTGATTTTCTACCAAAATAAGTTGCCCACTTCTATTTCATTTGACTCCACATACCCAACAAGGCATTGGTCTCTACAATTTCATTATTTGAATTCATTCAATCTCTTTTTATCAGTTAATTAAGCATTCTAGGACTTAAATCAGAAGATAGTTATCAAGTTTGATTTCATTTTGTTCACTGTCATCTACCATTGTTGACAAATCATTTTAGAAGGATAATTACATGTTAAGTCTACATAATTCAAAGAGGTACACCCGCCTGGGTTTAGCAGCACCTGAAGAGTAGAAGGTTTGATTGTTTCAAGCCTTGTTCTCTTACCCTAAAACGTTGTGAAATCTTGGCAACCTTTCGTGGTTCAAACCTGTGTTTTTGAGAGGTAACATACCAATTGTCATGGTCAAGGTCTGCCAAGACATATGTCTGAAGACCACACACCCCATGGGAGTCACTCAGGACCCACCACAATAGGTGTGGGGCTTGTGCACACTGTTAGATTAAGTCTTAATCGATCATTTATCAAGCTTACAAATGTGAACCTCTCAAACAATTCCACTCACTCTAAAAAGGTTTGTTGGTATTCATCACAAAGGAGCACAGAGTAAATGAGTACCATTGTATTAGTTCTTATCATGATCATTGATCAACACATATTATTTTACAGTGTTGTGGTCCCCACTAACTCCATCATATCATTCCTTGTGGTTCCTATTGCCATGTTAGCATTGCTTGCATGAATTATTGCTTCTGCCTTGGCAGTTCAGGTCCCACCATAGTCATCAGTCCATTGAGGAGACCTTACTCTAAGTCCCACTAACTGCTACGAGTCTCACCAACAATAGTTCCTATCGGTCCATCGGGGAGATAGAATTTAAAGTCTCGCTGAAGTAGCCACATCCCACTAATGAAGCGCTAATCACTAAGTCACTCAAAACTCAAAATTCAAAACCTCATGTCAGAGGTTGTGAAGTTCCCAAACCCTATGACATGCCGACACCAAAGAGAAATTCCTTTTCTTCATAGTCACTAAGTCAAGAAGTTATGAAACTTCATAACCCCACAACTTAGGTTAGGAAAACTTGAAAACCAAAAAATTAAGTAAGAAACCATTTCCTGCTAAAGGGATTTCAATTAGACTGGTGACTTTGTCTTGGTGATATTCAACTATCTATTCGACAATAGAGAGGGAAAAACACTAGTACATTTGAGGCACCATTTCTCAACAAGGAGAAGACTTCTAATGAGAAGGCGGTGGAAATTGATAACTCCCCGATTCAAAGTTCTCCCAATGTGGACCTGGAGGGGAAAAAATAAGGTTCAGGCAGAGGAGGATGTGGAGCAGAAGCATGCGAAGTCAGAGCCTCTAAAGGTAAATCCCATTTCTAAGGAATTTTCCTATCTCAATGATGATTCCACCTCTATGTTTGAGCTCCTAGACATGGCAAGGGCAGGAGCCACTGGCACTTTCAAGTTAGCAAAATGCACACTTCAGGAGTTTAATAAGGTTAACAATAAAATAAGGGGTTTGAAGGAGAATTTGAAGAATAGTTTGAAAGGCTCATCTTCAAATATTCTGATTCACAGAATTTTGGATCTTGAGGGCTCATACTATGATTTCAAATCCCTGTGTGAAGAGCACTTGGCTGGTTTAGAAGCTAAGATATTGGATATCAATGCAGATATAAAGAAGCTTCTCCATGCTTGTCACATTTTAGTGAAGAATAGTGCAAACTCTTTGGAAGTCCTATTTCATAAAATTAGTGAGCTCAAGGAGGACTAGCTATATTTTTGTGAGTTAATGGAGAAGAAGCACTCAGCCAAAGGAAAAGGGAAAAAAGGTGTGAAAGATGATGGTAAAGGCCCTACTGCTAGAGGGACAGCTAACTGGAAGAAGTCCTTTGAAGTTGAGAAAAAAGAGTTGTTGGACATGATTGAAGTGCATAGAAGACAGGAGCTTGAGGTGGCCAACACCTTAAGTAGAATGAAATAGTTTCCTATTTGATTGTCTGTCTATTTATTGTGTGTTTTTCTACTACTAGGTCATGATTTATTTCCTATTGTTTTGTTGTTTTGTTGTTGTTGGGTGCTGCTAATAGTTTTTTTTTATCTTTTGAGCAACATTTTTTTTCTTTTGATGTTTTGTTTGTTGGATTATTGTTGGTGTTTTAATGTATATCTATTGAGAAAAAATTTGTACCTTAAGTTGTAAAGGGTTTCAGGTCCCTTCAAAACCTAATTTTCCCATATAATCAAAGCAAATTGAGGCTCTACAACAAATTCTCAAAAAGAATAATATACAACTACCTGATTCTATCAAGGCATATTCATCAACTTAGGAAAATACTAATGAAAAAATAGAAATCAAAGAAGAAATCCTTAGTTTCTACAACATCTTCATCTCCATCATGGATTATAGACTTTGGTGCTTCACAACATATATGTTCTTCACAGGTTGTTTGTTCATCCTTAGAGCCATCTAGAATGTCCAAAATCACCTTAGGTGATGATACTCCAACATTGGTAAAAGGGAGAGGGTCTATTGAGGTTGAAGGAGGAACATTTTTAAATTTTCTAAGTGTACCTTCACTATCAACTAATCTCCTTTTAGTGTATCAAATAACTCATTTAAGGAAGGGCATGGGAGTACACTTCTCTCCAAATTCAGTTGAGATAAGAGAAATGTAAAGAAACAATTTGGTAGCAATAGAGGAGGTAAATTACCAATCCAAATTATATACCTTCTCTAATTTTTCCACATATATTTCTCTAAAAGTACTACTAACTCATTCAGATGAAGTTAAGAAACTATGGCATGAGTGGTTTCGCCATATTAACTACCACTATCTTGAGAAACTATGCCAAAAAAATATGGTTAAGGGATTTACCTAAGGTTAAATATTCTAAAGGGATTTATAACTTGGTTTTGCACTTGGCATCCAGAAGAAAATTTTGACAAAGGAAAATCATGGAGGAAAGCACAAGTTTTAGAACTTGTTCATAATGATGTTTTAGGGCCTTTTACCCATCCATATTTTACAAAGGCTAGTTATTTTCACACCTTTATTGATGATTTCAAAAAATTTACATGGGTCTTCTTCAATATTTTAGAAGTGTTTTATTCTTTTCAAGATTTCAAAGCTCTTCCCAAAAAATAGTCTAGGAAGGTTATCAAGGTTCTTCGAATAGATAATGGGAGTGAGTATGTCAACAACAATTTTGAGCAGTTTTATTTATCAGAGGGGATAGATATGTAGCACACAATTCCATATACCCCACATCAAAATAGTGTTGCTAAATGGAAAAATAGATCTTTAAAAGAGATGGCTAATTATATGATTCACTCTAAGGGCCTCACACCATCGTACTAGGAAAAAGCAATCAACTATGCATGTTACATTGAGAATATAATTTCATAAAAATCCTTAAAGGGTATCACTCCCTTTGAAGCTTGGAAAGGATGAAAACCATTAGTTGATTATTTTAGATTTTTTGGAACTCATGGTATGGCAGACATTCCAAAAGAACATCGCAAGGCTATGGATTGGCAATCCAAACCTTGCATCTTTGTTAGATATCTAGATGGTGTAAAATTATCACCTACTCTACCCTATCACACAAGATTTTTTTATTGAGAGAAGTGTTAAGCTTCAAGAAACATCTCTTCAAACTATAATTGACACTTCTCAACATATGGTAGACTCACTAGATCATGGTTATAGTACTGATGATTTAGATCATTCCCAATAGATTCGTAGAGTAGTTTCTTTTTCATCAAGTTCTCATAGTGACGATAGTGATGAATATTCATCTACTTTAGGGATAGCATTGGAAGTTGATATTTTTGTACTAGACTCACGCAAATCTCACTCTACATAGAATAGATACAAGGGTACATGATCCAATAGATGAAAAAAAACTACAAGTTGATTTTTAGGGGGGGCACATGCCTTATTTGCTTTAGTTTTTAATCCAAAGACATTCAGAGAGGTAGAAGGCATACAAGAATGGGATATTGATATGGATGAGGAATATGATTCCTTGATTATAAATCACACTTGGGATTTTACTTCACTTCCTAAGGGAATGAAGACAGTTCAATGTAGGTGGACATATCAAACTAAATTTATATTAGATGGATCATTTGATAAGTATAAAGCATGATTGGTTGAAAATGGTTTTTCATCGATTTTAGGCATTGACTATACAAAAACCTTTACACTAGTTGCTAAGATGACTTCAATTCAACTCACACTTGCTATAGTTACAACAAATGGATGGGATGTGCATTAGATGGATGTGAAGAGTACATTTTTTCATGGAGAACTTGAGGAGAAAATCTACATGGAACAACCACCAAGATTAGTTTAGGATTCATCCTAAGTTTGTAGACTTAGGAAATCTCTCTATGGCCTCAAACAAGCTCCTAGGGCTTGATATTCCAATATGTATTTGTTGATGGTGTTTTCTGCATAGCAACAACTCAGAAAGAATGTGATATCCTATCTCTCTTGAAAGGTAAATCTCTATTAGCAAGCCTCAAGAGATAACCCTAAGTTCTATAATGTCAGGTCTTGACAATGCATAAAAAACCCAGTGATAAAATGTGAAAATGCTAGTAATCACAATGGGACCTTACTACAAGAAAAATACTGAATCAATTTTATCAAATCTAACAATCTGATGATACTTTAATCCTAGATCTAACCCTGTAATCAAAGAAAATAGAAAAGGATAAGGGTTTCAAAGAGATTTCTAAACCTAATACTACTCCTAAGATTAATAATGAGAGTAACCAACACTCGAAATGGACCAATCCCTGAAAACTGATCTCTACTTGACCTAGATAAATCTGCAATCTTATAGAAACAGTGCAATCTTCTAAGGTGTTAAGATTTTCAAATCATGAACATTCATTTAACAACCCTATTGAAGTTAAAATGAACCAATCCTCACAATCGAACTAAGCACACTGAATATGAAGTCTAGGCTAACTTTGCAAAGCAACTAACAATCAATCGGTTGCGAAAAGTACGGACTGAAGGATTGTTGCAACATTCAAGTATCAAATCACAAACATTATTGAATGAAATATAATCTAAATATTAACCTCCTCAAATAAATTTTAAAGATTTAATAACAAGAACCATGCAAGACAAGAGAATACAAGTATGGCACCAAATCACAATGTCATTACTTGCATTCAAATTATCCACTGTAGCAACAATTTCAGCTTTCTGTTACAACATTTGGTTGAGAATACCTACTTGCTAACTTGCTTATAACTACTTCTAACTATTCTCTAACTATCTAACCATTTTTTATTATTTTCCAACCTATCTAACTATCCAACCCCTTACAAATGAGGCAAAATGCCAAATATATAGAATCCCTCCAAAAAACCCATCGGTCTAGCAAGAGTTTCGCAGCCTTAATGGCACAACAACTCAGTCAAGAGAAACCCACAGTTAGTAAAATAAGCATTAAATGCACATTCCATCCAAGTCGGCTTAGGATCCACAATGCAGTTCAAACCAATGCGTGGGAAGATAATAGGGAAGCACAAATCACGCTGCAGTCTATCATTAGCTCCTTTCCCTATTATCCCTATTTCGATCTAGCTCTTCATGTACTTTCAAGAACGCCCCATCCAAGTCAGCTACTGGTGGTAGGGGCAGAACCCTAAGTCAATTCTCAATGGACGCAATCTTTTCTCTTGACCATTTGACCAACTTATCCCAATCCACCTTATATGTTATGAATTTATCAATAAATGCAAGGTAGGTAGCCACATCATCCAACTGGTACTTAGAAATAGAACCATCATCAAGCGGTGCTTAGAGATCCTACCACCAATTTCTCAACTGTTCCAGATTCAAGTATTTGGGAACAATCTTCCTTCTTCCCGTCATGATTTCAAAGAAGGTAATGGAGCCATTATATACACCACCCAGGGTATCATCAATCTACCTTATTTTCTTATAAATCTTCTTTAGTACCTTCTACCTAATTTGCAGTGCCTCATACCATTCCCACGGTTTGGCAGCTCTGGAGGAAGGAAGAATTCCATCACTCATCAACTTGTCTCAGGTGTAATCCATGATAGTTCTGGTTTTTTGTAGAAGGAGATCTGTATCCTCTTTATCCTATGCCAACACTTGTTTCATCCACTCAATTGCCATGATAGAATCCTTCCCAGTTGATAGGATCTCCTTAATAGCTCCATTACCCTTTATTTGCACCCCTCTCAACCAATTTGTAGTGGAAAAGGTGGAAGCTTTCATCTTTTCTAGCTCGGTGATGGTCTCTTGAGGTAGAGGATTTGCAGCAGAGGAAGAAGGGTTAATGGACTGCAGTGGTTTCATTAAGTTCTCCAAGCATTTCCTAAGATTTTCATTTTCTTTCCTTAGCTCTTGCTTGGTCTCCATTTCCTTCCTTAATCTACCCATAATAACTGCACTAGAGTCCTCATAATCTTCAATGTCCTGCTCGATTGATGTAAGTCCTAGATTGAAAGTCTGAATATTGTAATCCTTTCCAACCACATCATCTCTATTTTTATCAAGATCAGGGGAGGTAATGCGAACAACTCTATCATGAGCTTTGTCTCTTTCAATCCTCGAGAACACCCTAGCCCTTTTCTTACCTTTATCCTTTCCAATTTTGGCTAGTAGTGCATCCCAATCTGGTGGACTATCTTCCACAACTTGTTTTCTCCTTATTTCTCTATCCATCCAACTAGGGACAATGGATTCCAATTGCACCTCACTTTGTTTCTCCTCCTTCTGATCTTTAGGTGCTTCCTCACTCACATTTCATTTGTCAGAAGTCTCATCTATCTTGCTTTCCTCCTCCTCAACATGTTCTTCTTCTTGTTCAAGTGAGGGAACCTTCACTGTTTCTTCTTCTCATGGAGGGACTTCTTCAGTTCCAACAGGGGAATCCACATATGCAACCATAGGGGATTGCATTATCTTTTCAATTTATGCCTCTGCACTATGGAGATCACCTTCATGAAACTCCTGCCCTTCAGTATTCAGATGATCCTCAACATCCCTTGACTCATTAGGCTTGCCTTGAGCTCCATGAGCAGAAGGCATATCATCATGTTGTTCCTCATGAGAAACCACCAAAGGGAGATCTAACTCAGGCACACTGTCCCTGGGAGAAGGAGTCCTAGACCTCCTTGTATACACCTTGGCCTTCTCCTCTGAACTTTCAACGTTTATCACAAGTGGGGCAACTTCCTCCCCAACCTTGGAGCTTGCCTTCTCTCACAATTTTATGACTCTTCTCCTCTTGGGCACTGGCACATCAACTTCAGGATTCTGCCCTTCGATCCCTTTCTGCTCATACTTCTTAGTTCTTGTCCTCTGCTTAGCTTTTGGCTTTCTCTACTTTTCTACTTCCTGGGCCTTTGTTTCTTGAACACCTTTAATCTTGATTTTGAATGGAGAATCCATCTTAACCTTTCCCTTAGGATCCTGCTCGGTAGATTCCTTAGAGGTGGAGTGGGGATCCAAGTCTCCCATTAGCACATAGGTGCACTGTACACCATTATTTCCCAGCTCCTATAGCTTATGCCTTAGCCACATCCTAGTAAATTTGATAACTAGATCCACTAGTTGCTTCAATTCTGTCTTTTCCTCCTCTAACCAATCCACATCACCAATTGGTCTATCTTTTATGGCCTCATAGGCATGATCCTGGATTAAGTTTCCATCATCTTCCAATTGATCGGGAATTGCCTTTACATTGTACAACCGAACTGACTCAACTAGAAGTTGGGAGAATTTCTTCCTCCTGACCTTAAATTCATCACTGTAGTTGGCCTAGTAGTCTTCCAAATTCACCTTGTGGCAATACTCTTTGTTGGCCTTCTTTTGAGCCTCTCCTATAATATCAAATCTAGACCTCTTGGAGTGGAAAGATAGACCAAGGGCACTCAATTCCTCCTCTGAAGCTTGGGAAAAAATAATGGAAGGAAAAAGCTCTCCAATGCCAATCCTTAGGGGAAAATCTCCACCAAATCCAGTCTTATGCTTTTCCTTCTTGACAATAGCATCAAAGTCACAAATTTGCTTGGTTACTTCCAACAAGATAATGTGATCAGTGGGTTACCTTCGAAGTCTATATGGGGCCCTTTGGCAGCCATCAATCCGGATATAGGAGAAAGTTGGGAACTAGATAAACCATGCCCCATATTTCTTGATGAGTTCCTTAGCCTGGCTTGAAATCCCGACATGCTCTGCTTCCTGAAGCATTTTGGTGATATACATGGTAAATGCATCATTTTCCCTCCTATAGTTTGAACCTCCCAAGTGCAACTAAGGGAAAACTTCATAAATAATATCCTGTCCAAAAATTCCCTTTGTATCCAATCCTTTGTAGGGATGGAATCTTGCAAGTGCATAGACCAGATATGAATTCATTGTGAAAGTCTTGGTCTACAACACATTGGATAACTATTCATGGAGTACTCCACTAATGACCCCTACCCAATGGTAATTAATCTTCTCTTGCTCCATTCTCACAATCACATGGCACATGCAATTTTCAAACATACTAGCATTCTTTAATCCAACCATCCTGCTGAGAAGAGTGATGGCATCGTAGTACTCCTTGAATTTTGCTCGGAATAGCTGCTTGGGAAATTTGGAATAGTGTGAGTTAGGCTTCTCTAGCAAAGAATTGATAAGTTGTTGTGACTTCATAGTCTTCTCATCATAGAACTCTTGAGCTGCCATCATACTGAATGCCACCACATAAGACATGTCTGGCATATCAAATGTTTGGGTGCTGGAGACAGGGTTGAGATTTGCTACAACTCTCCCTTGAGGACCGATTATTCTCTATGTATCTTGATCATAGTGCCTAGCACACTCAAGGCCCAACTCATAACACTGCACTGCAGAAGGGAAACTAGCTACATGGGACAAGCCTGATTCCATCATCCTTCTAGCCACCACAAGAGAATTTGTAAGTGAGGATTTATTTTAAGGATTAGATTTATCAATCAAATGAATGTAAATCATAAATGAAAATAAACCCAAAGATCTATCGAGTACAAAGGAAATTAAGCAATAAAACGGTTATACCTGTAAATCACAATTTCCATGATTACCTCCATAGCACCTTCTTACTTGCTAGATTATGTTGCCCTCAGATTTGTTGTACGAGCAATCTGCAAATGTCTAAGACCTACAACAAGCTTTGAAGGATTTATGCAATGTCTAAATGCCTATGACTATGACAATATCTATGAAAATAATGACTTCTAATGCCAAATGACTATAATGACTATTAAATTAAAAATGAAGTAGTCGGATCCTGAAATTATGAGCAAAAATGTCTTTTATAGAAAACACAATTTTGAGCGGACAGATGAGATTGAATTCTAAGAAAGGCCTAGAATAAGAGGTCCATATTAAATCTGAGAATCCCTAATCAGGGTTAGGGAAAAATCCTTAATCGAACGGTCAAAATAATATCTCAAATAATTAGATCGACGGTGGAGACTAAATAAGACAAATTAATCAAAAAATAAAGATTTTCAAAAAATCAAGAAGATAAGACTACCTAATTTGTGAGATTCAAAAAAATCAAGAAGATAAGATTTGAACTGAAGATTAGATTTGGAAAATCAAGAATCTGCTTGATTACTTGATTTTTGGAAGATTAGTTACCAATTTGAATTAAATTAATTCAAATTATGGATTTTATGAGACAATAAATAATCTTTTTTAGATTATTTACCAAAATGGACTGACAGTTAAGATTGTGATGACATTTTAAATAATTGATTTATTTAAAATGAGAGGAATATTAAATTGGCAATTAAATAATCAAATTTAATTATTTAATTTAAAAGATAAGATTAACTAATTAAATAAATTAATCAATTCATTTAATTAAGACAGTTAGTGACATATTAAATAAATAAATAAAACTTATTTATTTAATAATCAGGAAGAAATATATGAGAAAGGGGAATTAAATAAATTAAGAAATTTATTTAATTAAGGGAAGACTTAGACAATTAATGACGTATTTAATAAATAAATAAAATTTATTTATTTAATAATCATGAAGAATGAAAGGACATGAATTAATTAAATAATTACGAATTATTTAATCAATAGTCGAATGTGGACTAAGGACATAATTAAATGTCATAATTATGCTAGGACAAAAGTGGTAAAAATGAAGCTTGTAGGCCTAGGTCATTTTTAGGTGTCTACATTTTGCCCCTCTTTGTCATAATGTCGCTTGTCGCATTATGACAAAGAAAATAAGTCAAAAAAATGCCCTAGTGCAAAATAAGATGAGGAAGAATAATGAGGAGGGTTACGGTATGCCCCCTCGAGAGGACAGACAGGTTCCAAGAACATGGGTGTGCTCTCGAAATGGATGAGAAGACTAGAATATGAAGAGACAAAGAAATGTTAGTGCAAAAGATATGGATGATGATATGGATGCAATGCCTATATGAGATGGGAGAGAGAAGATGACAAGACAAAAAGATATGCATGTTAGTTCCTAGATCAAATCCTTCAAAACATTGCCATAGGACTAATATTTATTGCTCTTAATCATCATTAGGTGGTAAAAATGACACAAATGGACAACAAACACCATGATATGACGTAGACCAAGGTATGCAAGGTCATCCATTTGAAAAAAAGACAGTCACAAACAAGGAATGTCCTAACTCATACTAAGGGCGAAGTTACCCCAGTCTTTTTGTCAAGACAATCCACAAACAGTAGTCAAAGAAAATAAAATAGGCCAGGAGACGTCATCGCACCTCTAAATCCTTCATGGGACATCGTTGAGGTAGCTAGTAACATGACCAAAAGACAAGACAGTAAAAATATAAGACAAAATAGCCAAGATAGTCAAAAGATAAGACAAGATAGACCATAAAGATTAACAACCATTTTATTTTGTTTGCTAATGTTTGTTTGCCAAAGATTGATTTCTTGTCGATTTGATAGTTTGGACAGTTTAAGGGTTTTGCCAATTTGACGGTGTTGACAGTTTGACAGAGCCTATTGTTAGGAAGGACACATCTTGAAAAAGGCAAAGGACATTTTGATGAGGTCTAACTCCAAGAAGGACACATCTTGAAGAGGACCAAAGAGTGACGAGATGACATTGTTTTGACTAATATTTTTTGGCAAGTTGATTGATATTGACTGTATGATTGATTAGACTGTGTTGTCTGATTTTGATCAATTTTGACATTAACGTTTCAAATGTTTGTCTTGTGTCCGAGTTTGACTATGTCTGACTTATTTGACCGATGTGATGATTGTGACAAATGCCATGATTTTATTTGGACCAACCTAAAAGGACTGGCCTAATGTCTCGGGGACTCATCGACTGATGGCCTTGCCTACATAGCAAATGCACAGAGACAACATAGTTCGACAATGACATGGAATAACTGACATGACTGACTTTGACTCCATTTTTAGGATTTTGACATTGATTTGGATATTTTTGTGTTTTTCTTTAGGGAATTTTATGATTTTTAGGTCTTTCTTCAGGACATTTTATGATTTTTTTGGTCTTTCTTTAAGACATTTTATGATGTTTTTGTCTTTTTTCAAGATTTTTTTGATGTTTTTGGATTTTGACATTTTATGATTTTTTTTTGGATTTTGACATTTAAGAGGATTGTGACAAATGCATGTGACTGATGCCTACACATGAGAATCCAAGGACAAACATGATTGTGCTCCTATTCAAGTTGAATACCAATTGACAAGTGATGACAATGTTGTTTGATGTGGGAAGGACGCATCCCGAAACAACATGAGGACAACGACGATAATGTGACGAAAGTATTGAGGTCTATAGCCAGGCCAGGAACACAGTCAAGTAAAATTTTGGATAATGTGCTTGTATGAATTGGACTCGTTGCATTTGGAATGACTTGGTTAGGGCTAGATGGGATGATGGAGTTTCCTTAGACCGTTTGACAAGGGAATGCCAAGATAGGTGATAAGCATGAAAGGATAGAGGGTGGCCTTGATAAAAGATGGGAGACATGAGACCAAGGGAATTGTCATATGATTTTCAAGGATTGTGTCATATAAGGATAATAAGACTATGATGGTCAATGACATGATGTTTCATGAATCGTGTATGACTGAAGGATAGACATGTTAAGAATTTTTCCAAAGCATGATTTATGTGTGCCAGTTTTATGTCAAGACCAAGGTAGGTGGGAAAATAGACAGAAATGATAGGGCTTAGATGGATGTCAATGTCATGAGGAAGGCATGGGAAATGAGACGACTTGCCCCCAAGTGTAAGAGTCCACATAGATGATTTATTTTACACATGACGCTTGTTTGCCTGGTTTTCATCATGGTACTTATCTAGGGTGCCTGTTTGCCAGGTTTTCACCATTGGATGAAATTTTTCTGTTTATTATTTTTTTTGAATTTTTGATTTTTTTGGTGTCACTAAGACGCCTGTTTTCCAAGTTTTCATTAGGGTGACGATTTTTTTATTTTTGATTTTTTTGTATTTCTAATTTTGTGGATAGCCTGGATGCTTTAGATTACCACTGACTATTTTGAATCCACTGACGGTGCCAATGTAGAGACTGGTGCCATGGTATTCCAATAATGACCTTGCTGAAGGAGTTTTCTTGTCAGGATCATAGCACTTGTATACAATTGATCGATGTCATTGTGATCCTTTCTGATACTAGAGTTAGCCTTATCAAAATATGTACATCGCAATAGAGTGCCATGAGAGTCCTTGTGGTAAAGAGTTGCTGCCAATATGTGACAGATGTGTGACGTAGGATTTTTGGACTTTAGACGAGATGTAGGATTATGAAAAATGATGGTGGACATGGAAAGGTTGTTTGGACATTTGGACGAATCACTTTTTATTTTCCAAACTTGGGATGGTAGATGATGGATTTTGGAGGGATGGTGTTTGGAACCAACACTTTTATATGTCTTGATTGATGACCATTTTGAAGGAGGTGGACATGTGTTATATGTGGGAGTCCTCTTGTCTTGTGGCTCCACATTGTGATTAACTTTTGTATTTGACTTGATGTCTTTGTTTGATCCATCTTTTTTTGGGATCCATTTTAATTTCATTTGTCCACTTTTCCTTTTGTTTGATTCAATCGCCTTTGACATTTGATTTTGATCTTTTGACTTGTAAGACTTTTGTTTTTGTTGGTCCCAAAGGGGAGGTTGATTCATGATGGAATGACGGTTCATGGTGTGGGTAGAGGGGGTGTTGGCAGCAATCTTATGACAATGATTTCTCATGGACTCCACTTTGACATTTATATTTGACAAAGTTGTCCCAAGTATCAAGGAGGTACCATTGGCATTGTTTGATTTTCTATCTGAGGAATAACCAAAACCTTGATGTCTATAATTTGCCTGAAGTTGTATTGGTTCTATAATTCCTTGCTTGTGTATGCCTATTCCTTTGACTTGATATTGCATGCTTTGACAAATTCTATTTGTGATGGGGTATTTATTGTTTTGAAAGCAAGATGCTAACCCATCATGATGTCTATGGACACTATCACTTGTAATAATTTTGTCTGCAAGAAAGCCTGCTCTGACAAAGATAGATGACCCTAGTTGATAACGTGTCTTAGCTTCATTGTCATGTTGGACATATTCTTAACTGATATCTTTGGTCTAATCATGTGACATGTCAGGTTCAAATAATTCTGTTGGTGCTTCGAAGGCAATGTTAAAGCCATCATTATGTTTAGTGTCATAGAGTCCAATAAATTTAGCTATAGCTTGATCATTTTCAAATATGTCCATATTGGAATACTCTTGTGCTTGAGGAATATCATCTATGTGTGTAATGGAGGCAAGTATCTCATCTTGGGAAGTTTCAATAGTCAAGGCCTTTATAGGGTCAGCAAGTGTTTGATCATGAATGGCATAAAGGTCAAGGAGTGGATCGTCTTGGATTTCTTGGTCAATGGTAGGGTCTTGGTCCAAGATGGGGTTGTCATGGATTTGGACTTCTTGGTCAATGGTAGGTGTACTTTGGATGTCATGATTGTCTTGCAGGAATCCTTGAATGGAGTTTAAGATAGGGTCATGGGATGGACTACGCTGTTCTTGACATGAGGGTGACATTATAAGGTCATGCTTTGGGCTTTCGTTTTGACATGTATCCTCAAGTGTAGATGATGGGATGTGACTTTGAGTAATGACAAAAATTTCATGACTAGATGTGGCCTGTGATGGGATGACTTGAAAAGGATTAATGAATGACAGACTAGGATAGGACGTGGGGACTTGGACAGGACTAGTATGTGAAGGACTAGGATATGACATGGGTACTTGCATTGGACTAGTATGTGAAGGACAAGGGTATGACATAGAGACTTGGACCGGATATGACATGGAGTCTTGGACTGGATTAACTGTTGAAGGACAAGGATATGACATGGAGACCTCGACTGGATTGGTGTAAGGTTGATTGAAATAGGACGTGGAGACTTGGACCAGATCGGTATGGTATGATGTGGGGACTTGACATGAGTTGGTAGATGGTTGATAAGGCATGTAGACTTGGGTGGGATTGATAGGTGAAGGATTAGCATATGATGATGATGTGGAGACATGGAATGGACTAGCGGATAATTGACTTCCCTTGTCAAGGTTAGGATAAGGGTGATAAGTGGACGTTTGTTGTGAATTACTGGTAGGAGTTATGTCAAGTGACTGTTGATGGTGAGGGTAGACAGATGGAGGTGGCAAAGTATTTATGTCAAAGCCTTGTGGTAACTTAGCCCCTTCATCCAAAAGCATGGCTAGATACCTTTGAGGGTCACGTAAGACTGATTTTTTTACAAAGGAGAATATATCAAGATTTTGTGCTGCAGCTTCTATGTATTTCCAATATACTTGTCCATTTTGGTCTCTTAGTATGAATGGTTCATAATTTTTTTGTGATGAAGATGGCATGTTCACGAAATATTTCATGTTCATGTTGTGAAATGGGTTAGAAAAGGTCCAATGTTTGTTCTTGTTATAAGTGTTATTGTTGATGTTGGGATTGGAATCTTGTCCAAAGTTTGCCATTTTTCATTGTTGTCTTTGAAGCCTAGTCTCAACCGTAAAAGGGATTTTCTCAAATGAGGATGATGAGAATGACAAGTAAATGCAAAGATGGCACTAGCCTATGTTTTTATATTTTTTGGATAAAGGATGGTAATGCAAGACTATGTTTTTTGGATTTTTGACAATAAGGGATGCAATATGACAATGTTGTCCAAAGAAAATGACTAATGCCAAAGGACAATGAAAACTAAGATGACAAGTTATGTCACTAATTTTTTTGTATTTTTGGAATAAAGGATGACAATGCAAGACTATGTTTTTTGGATTTTTGACAATAATCTATGAAAATAATGACTTATAATGCCAAATGACTATAATGACTATTAAATTAAAAATGAAGTTGTTGGATCCCGAAATTATGAGCAAAATTGTCTTTTATAGAAAACACAATTTTGAGTGGACGGATGAGATTGAATTCTAAGAAAGGCCTAGAATAAGAGGTCCAGATTAAATCTGAGAATCCCTAATCAGGGTTAGGGAAAAATCCTTAATCGAACAGTAAAAATAATATCTCAGATAATCGGATTGACGGTGGAGAATAAATGAGACAAATTAATCAGAAAATAAAGATTTTCAAAAAATCAAGAAGATAAGACTGCCTGATTTGCAAGATTCAAAAAATCAAGAAGATAAGATTTGAACTGAAGATCAGATTTAGAAAATCAAGAATTTCCTCGATTACTTGATTTTTGGAAGATTAGTTACCAATTTGAATTAAATTAATTCAAATTATGGATTTTATGAGACAATAAATAATATTTTTTAGATTATTTACCAAAATGGACTGACAGTTAAGATTGTGATGACATTTTAAATAATTGATTTATTTAAAATGAGAGGAATATTAAATTGGCAATTAAATAATTAAATTTAATTATTTAATTTAAAAGATAAGATTAACTAATTAAATAAATTAATCAATTCATTTAATTAAGACAGTTAGTGACATATTAAATAAATAAATAAAACTTATTTATTTAATAATCAGGAAGAAATATATGAGAAAGGGGAATTAAATAAATTAAGAAATTTATTTAATTAAGGGAAGACTTAGACAATTAATGACATATTTAATAAATAAATAAAATTTATTTATTTAATAATCATGAAGAATGAAAGGACATGAATTAATTAAATAATTACAAATTATTTAATCAATAGTCAAATGTGGACCAAGGACATAATTAAATGTCATAATTATGCTAGGACGAAAGTGGTAAAAATGAAGCTTGTAGGCCTAGGTCATTTTTAGGTGTCTACAGAATCCTTAGCCACCATTCTTTCTTTGAATTCTTCATAATCCCATGATCTGACATTGGTATCAGTCACCTCTGACCAGACTGAAGTGATCTTTCTCTCAAGGATCTTGCTCTTAATGTGCATTTTAATACTCTCTGCATCAGACATTGAGGACCCAGCTACTGCCTTGCTAGATTCAACCTGCACTCAACATGGAAATCATAATAATCAATACATCATTAGAATGAACCTCATACAATCAAGGTGTTATTAAAATTCATATAAAATGACCACAACAAATTTTGGGTTTCAAGACCATCTGCAGAATCTGAGCCAGAGAGGAATTTTGAGAAATTCCAGACCAATAAGATTCCAATGGAATAACTAGGAAACACCTACTTAACCATTAAACCTGATCATTTTCAATCAATAAATCATATGGGAGATCATAAGATAGCATGAATAAATCATAAAATGCATTGAAAATCACTAACACATCATGCTATTCCATATTCCTTTATATTTCATCAACTTTTGGGAAAATCTGCTAGAGATGGATTTCCATGAAGAACGAGCCAGATAGGAAACTTCAGAGAATCAGAGAGAAACTAGATTTCAGAGAAATCCAGACCCGACGGAAGTCCATGGATAAGTCAAAACTCTGAAAGAAATACGAATTCTAGGAACGAAGGTTTCATCCAAAGTCAATCATCTCGTTGAGAAGTCTTGGCAAATTCTGTGAGGTCACGCAAAAGGATGTCATCGAAAGAGGTTTCGCTAAGACTTGGTGGTTTTGGTGTAACATCTCACCGACCGGCGATATAGAAAACATATCGGTATGACCAAAGGGTAGTCAGGGTAAGGTCCTGGTGAATCTTTCTTGTCTCATCAACTTTTAGGGTCCAAGCAAACACTTCGGCCAAACTGAAGTTTTTCAGAATGAAGTCTCAGCAAAGCTGCGGTGTCTTGGCAACTAGTGATAGGTTTTTGAATTCAGCCAGAGGTCTCACCAACCATGTAATGTCTCACCAATAGAATATTTGAGCCCACCAAGAAAGGAAAGCTTCACTAGGAAGTCCTGGCGACCGTCGGTAGTCTCGCTAAAAGCGAAGGTGTCGGCAAGAGTTGTGAGCTCACCGAAAGGTCTCAGCAAAGGATGGATGTCTCACCAAAAGAAATGAATACCAATATAACTAATGGAGCCTGCTATGACCTCTTGCTAACTAGGGTTTTTCTTGCCAATGGTGAGTATGAAAATGCATGTCAATGAGAGACTTTCTTTTGAGGTGAGGTCTTGGCGAAGAAAATTCGGAAGGGACGGAGAGTCACTATTTCACCCAAATACCAAACCAATGCAGAATTTTGACATATTTTAACTTGGGACAAGCCAAGTATGGACCTTTCATAGACTTTCTTTACATTCTAGGTCAATTTTAAGATGAAATAACCTGACATGGCACTGCCCTAGGTTTGAAACCCTATTCATCCACCATTAGCACACAGGCAAGCTTAGAATTCGAACCCTAGCATGAAATGATCAAATACGTAGGGATTCAAACCCCAAAAGCTTTCATAACATAAACATGCCATTCATAATTCTCAATTAAATGTTGAGAAATAGAAACATACCATTATAATGTGGAAATCAGTCCCAGAAGTAGCAAATGCAAATTTGAATGGCATCCATAAAGAACAAGTGCAGGAATGCACAAGAAATTGCCACCAAATCGATCAATTCAAACCCTAGCATGAAATGATCAAATACATAGGGATTCAAACCCCACAAGCTTTCATAACATAAACATGCCATTCATAATTCTCAATCAAAGGTCAGGCAATAGAAACATACCATTATAACGTGGAAATCAATCCCAGAAGCAGCAAATGCAAATTCGAATGGCATCCACAAAGAATAGGTGCAGGAATGCACAAGAAATTGCCACAAAATCAATCAATTCAAACCCAAGTGCCCCAAAATGAATTCAATCAAATGTAGGAAAGCACAACTCAGTCAAACGATAGCAAATAGTAAGCATGATGGCACAAAATATCCTAGAAACCAAGTTAAATACATCCTTCAAGGCACGCACGAAACCATTAATGCAATCTATAGGACAGTTAGATAACCTGAAAAAGCTGACAATAGGGTGGAATCCAAGAAAATAAGGCCCACACAGAAATCCGTGAAGACCGAGAATCCCCAAACCATGGTGCACGGCTGGAATCCAAGTGGGATCTGAGAAAATCCGACTAGGATGGAAAATCCCGAATGTGAGTAAAAACTCGAACTTCATCCAAAACTCAGGATTTTTAATAAATAACCTGGGGAAACACTTATGCAATCAAAATAAACATTTAACCATATGCCTAAATAAGACAAAGCCTCAAAAAGAAAGGGCCAAAAACCAAAAACTGAAGAGAAAGAGGGTCCTTGCCTTCAGTAGGGCGTGTGTACGAAAACTGCACAACAATATTCCTTCCTCCTATCTTCAAGTTTTACTAGATTTTATTATGATCCTATTGTGTATCTATTATAGTAGGATGATTCATTTTTTATACTATTTTTATATGTTGATGATATTTTGATACTGAGAGTACCTCATTTTCCACTGTAGTAGTGAAGATATCACTTCAACATAGATTTGACATGAAAAACAAGGGTTTCTTGCACTTCTTCCTTGGCTTTGATATTTCACATTCAACTTCAGGGATTACTCTTGCATAGTTTCACATGAATACTTGTAAACCATCTTTGATTCCCTTTCTATTTGGAGTCAAGGTTGAGGATTCTTGTGATACACCATTGGTTAATGCTATACCATATCAATAACTTGTTGATAATCTCATATACTTGACTCATAATAGGCCAAACATTACCTATGTAGTAGGCATGGTTTCGATATTTATGTAGGAACCTCATGAGTTACATTGGAAAGAAGGTAAGAGGATCCTTCATTACCATCATGAAACTCTTGGGTTTGGGATTCATTACAGAGTTGGTGCTTCAATTGACTTGGTTGGTTTTACAAATTTGGATTGGGTTGGTGACACTGAGAATCACAAGTCCACTTCAAGTTATAGTTTTTCACTTGGTTCAAGCCCTATGAATTGGTCTAGAAAGAAGTAGAATTTTATTTCTATATTATCCAAAAAATTAGAGTTCAAAGGAGATGTTAAATCCACTAGATTGAGGCCATATGGCTTCAAAGAATTCATTCTAATTTTGTTATTCCTTTCAAGTAGCCCATAGTCATCTATTGTGACAACTAGAGCACCATTGAGATATGCAGGAATTTGATTCCATATCAGTGAACCAAGGACATAGAGATTCATATAGATTATATTCAATAGTTGATTCATGGATAGATCATTGACTTAGTTTGTTGCCAATCTTTAGAGCAGGTTGCTAATATATTCACCAAACACTTTACTGAGAGAAAGTTCATTAATATACAATTTCTTCTTGGCATGCAGTCTACATCAGTAACATCATCATCCTTGGGGGGGATTTCTAGTCTTCTCCCCATCTTCTTTCTTTTTGGAGGATAGGTCTTTCCCACTAGGTTTTGTTACTCCATTTCTTAGAGAGACTAAATTATACATGAGTACCTTATCAGGCTTCACAGCCGAGACTCATTTATTTTTCATTGTACATGGGTACCTCACCAAGCTAGTAGATGGAACCAATTTCCACCTAAGCTATGCTTAAGAGGGATTGTTAGTGTATATATTGCACTTTTCATATAGTTAGGTATCCCATTGACCATTTCTTAATGAGGTTTCAATATAGATAGGTGACCTATGAGGTATTGACTAAATTTTGATAACTCTTCATTCATTTGAGGTAGGCAACTCACCACCACTCTATGTGTGAGGATTCTTGTCCTTATTTTGTGGAATCCGGTTTCCTTTCTTCTATATATGTACACCTTGTTTTCCTAGTATACTTGGTCAACTATTATGCAATTGTGTGTCATTCTTTATTCTTTCATTCTTTGCTATTGTAGGTTCTTTCATAAGTATGGAGGTGGTCAATGGAATATATATGAGAAGGAAGTTGGTTGGTCCAACTCTTGGCCTTGATTCCACTAGCTAGCTAGTATGGGTGGAAAACAATCAAAGTATAAGGAAGTATGGAGCAAACCAAATGTCAATTAGGTTAAAATAAACTTTGATGTAGCATTGAATGAGAATCTTGGGGAGGCTAGAGGTGGAGGTTTCTTTCAATGATCATGAGGGTCAACCTATTGGTTTATTTTCTTATGACTTTGGTAGTGACATGAACAACATTTCAAAAGAAAGAGTGTTATGGGAAATTATGATCACCAAGGAAAAAATTTGAAGAAATTTATGGATTAAGGGGGGCTCCAAAATTATAATTAACTCAATCCTAGGGGGCAAGGTTCAAAATTGGAAGTTGGGGCTTTTGATTGATGAATCCAAGTTGTTCTTGGAAGGTTTTGATGATAGAATTATATCTCATATAGGGAAAAAATACACATTAAGGTTTTTAATTGGGTTGATAATTAGTGAGTAGGAAGTAAGGTTAGAACTAGGCTTGGTAGCATTGTTAGGTGGGGTAATTTCCCTCTGAAGCTCTTAGGTTATTGGAGGAAATTATGAAATACCCCCCTAGTTTTTGGTTGGGAACTATTAAGTCTTAAGCTTGGTACTTTATTAATTGTCAAGGCTTCCTGGAATGTGTTGTGACATGACACCTACTTCCCATAGGGTTGGTTCCAAATATTTGTTTTTATTCTTTCATTATAAATATGTTTTTGAATTTTATTGGTTCTTATACTTTAAAAAGAAATAGTGTATATTTCTTTATAAATATTAAATATTAAATATTATAATCTTTATTTTTTTTATAAGTAAATTGTAGTCATGGGGTCACTTGCTTTATTAAAACATAAATATGAATATACATTTCAATTTTTTAAGTGATAACAAAGATATGATCTTTTCCCCTTCTATAGGGATTTATAAATAAAATGTCCTATTTTAAAAAATAAATCTTATTTTCTACATAAATATTTTTTTATCTAATTCTATTTTTCTTAAATAGAACATACCATTAATTCATTCAGAATTATATTATTTGTATCTTCTAAAATGTTATAATAATATTTAACAATCTAGCATCAAGACACTAGTCTCCCTCCTCCATAGAGCTATCAATTAGTAGATTCATTCAATCCTAGGATCCTCAATTAGTCCCATAACTTCTTTCAAGAAGTAAAGAATATTTTTGGGTTTATCACATATTTTACTCTCTACTTTAGGGTTCCTTTTTTTATAAACAAGCTCTAAGAAACTAAAGATAATTTATCTTGAAAAAGAGATCCACTATTAATTGGAATGCCTCATCTCTAAGATGTAACCTATAAATATTCATTAAAAATAATTAGCATATGATTCTTGAATAAACCTTTTCCCAAAGCTCTAGTCATTTCCTCACCCTTTCCCAAATAAAAAAAAGTACCACATGCATGGAGAAAATGTCATAATTTAGCTAAATTATCTATGCTTTATGACTAGAAAATCCTCACTCAAGACCCTTTGATTATAGAGTATCAATCTATAATAACTTTTTAATATTTTCTTAAACCTCAATTCAAAAATTACCCATAATAATACAATATAGGGGTATGTGCAGGATCATGACGGGCCAAAAAGTGGCAATATGTAAGTGATATGATGGCCCATGTGGCTGATGACTTTTTTTTAACCCAAAATTGATGAAATGAAAAGGGTTTTTAAAGGAGATTCCCAGCTTTCCACCAATATAAATTATGCTTTACTTTGAATTTAATAAATAATTATTATTCATTTTCTATTTGAATTATGACTAAAATCCTGATTGATAGGTTGATTGAAAAAAATGTATAGCTTTCAAATGGTATCACATTTTTTTAATCCAAAACATGTGTCACATTCTATGCTTTGTATACTATAGGATTAAAAAAAGAAAAATTGAATTTCATGAAGTTTTGACCAAGTTAAGGTGGTCAAACATACAAGTTTTTATATTTTTTAAAAGTTGTACTAAAAAATTCATAATTAATTATTTACTTGGGAAAAAATTACAAAAAAATATGCATCACATGGGGACATGAGTCCTCTACTTATATCTAAAATATTATAAAAAAATATTATCATTTTATTGTGGTTAGGGTGGTCAGACAGACACCTACTTACTTTTTCCCTGAAATTTAAGCTGCATTGAAATTTCAAATTTTCACCAAATAGATTTTGGTTTTTTTAAAATAAACCTAGTAGTTTAGAAATTACACTCAATTCTCTACAGATTCCATTCTTACATAATTTTGAAATAATATAGATACGTATTCAAATTTTTATGTCAAGTTGCCTAACTCTGATTTTTCTAAATTTTTTGCCACTTAAGGGCTTGTTTTTTCCATGATGATCCTGCACATACCCATAGACACTCTTGAATGTGAACTTAATAGTTGTATCCATTTCTTAGCCATTGATGTTGTTTGATAGAATGAAAAGATAATATATTCAAATTTGGGATTTTTATTCTCCCACATAATACCACCTCATAATGACCTAGGAAATAATAATCATGACCACATCCCTTAAGCCCATGTTCTAACTACCACAAAATAATTTTGGCATACACTAAATCTTGAAAATAACCTCTTGTAATTATTCAATGGTGAATTATAGTTAGAGAGAGAAATATAAATAGAGATCTTCCTATTCTTTGACTAGAAAATTATCTTATCTTATTATTTCATTTCAAAAGTGTAATTAGAAAGATAATCCATGGTTGAAATTGTTGGAGTTGGTGGTGAACTACATAGCTCCCAAAAATCATATACAAGCAATTAACTATCACAATTAAGAGAAAAAGAAAAATATATTTCTCAACAACCTAAGAAATTGTGTTGATATAATAATCTATTTTTTTATTACAATGAATAATGAATCCTAATGAAAAGGGAACATCAATCCCTAGATCAACCTTAGGTAAGGTTTAGATTAGATTAGATTTAGAATAGTTTCCTCATCCTATTCTATGAGACAACATGACCTAAAAATAGCTCAATCTAATACTAAAAAAAATCCTATGTTTAGCTTAAGTGAATAAAGTAAAAAGGGGCTTAAAAATTAATTATTAGGTGATTTCCTATTTACTCCAACACCCCCCTTAAGATTAGTTTAAGGAGAAACCTAAAGCCAAAGGATAAATGCAATGATGGATGCATGGATGAGTCCTACCTACAAGGTCTAATGAGGTATTTTCATACAAAAAATGAAATCTCCCATAACCATAGAAAAGGAGAAAGCCTCATAGAAAAAAACTACTCTCTAAAAGAGAGAAACAATAAATAAAAGTGTAGTAAATATAAATAAACTACTATAAGCAAAGCCCAATCTCTCGGTTTGAAATTTTTTTCTTTAATAAATTTGTCATGCCACTTGATTCTCTAATTCTACACTATCTATGTATGTTGCAGGGTTGCTCTTCTTATCTCATCTAGAGCATTTAGTTGCATCATTCTTTCTCTATGTGCTTTAGAAATATCCATCCCCAAATTTACTGCAGTTCATAGAGTCTTATGTTCAAATTCGATTGGCATCATGGCTACCTTTCCATACAATAATTCAAATGAGGTGAAACTTGTAGTTGTTTTCCATGTTGTCCTATAATTTCAACAACTTCTAGTAATCTGTTTTCCCAATCCTTCTTATGAATAGCTATTGTTCTAGTTAGAATGGCTTCAATTTTCTTGTTGGTCACTTCAACTTGGCCAATAGCCTAGGGGTCATAAGGAGTAGACTTTTGTGAATTATATTGTACTCATTTACTAGTGTTGCAACAAGATTTGATGTGAATTTTGGCCCTTGATCAATCACTATTTCTCTTGGGACTCCATATCTTGTGAAAATATCTTCATAAAGAAATTTTGCAACCTTGTTATCTCTTGCATGTTTCATGGCCTTAACTTCTACCCATTTAGTTACATAATCAATGCATACCGGTATATAAAATATACCATTTGATGGAGGGTCAATTGGTCCCACAAAATATAATCCCCACTTGTCAAAAGGAGTAATTACTACCTAAGGGCACAGTGGCATCTCATCAGATGTTGTTGGTCTACCCATTCTTTGAAATCTATCACATTTTCTGGTATAGCTTCTTGCATCCTTGTGAAGTGTTAGCCAGTAATATCTTGCATGGCCTAAGAAACTTCCAACATCCTTCTATTTTGCAAGTGTAGGAATATTTTGGATAACCTCAATCTTTGTAGGGTCTACTTGGATTCCTTTGTGGGAGATGTAGTGGCCAAGAACTACACCTTCTTGCATCATCATAAAACACTTTTCACTATTTAAAGACAAGTTTTGATCTTCACATATCTACATAACTCTTTTGAGATTCTCCAATGCTTGATTAAAGTCAACACCATAGGTGGTGAAGTCATCCATATAAATCTCCATGCAATCATGAGAAATGTCTGAGAAGATGCTAATGACTACCCTCTAGAAAGTTGCAGGTGCATTGCACAAGCAAAATGGGAACACTGAATAAGCATAGGTCCCCCATAGACAAGTAAATGTGGTCTTCTCCTGATCTTATGGTGTAATTTGATTATGGTTTTAGCCATTGAATCCATCTAGAAAAGAGAAATACTATTTTCCTACAAGTGTGTCTAGAACTTGATCAATGAAGGGTAAAGGAAAGTGATCCTTCTTGTTGGATGCATTAAGTTCTCTATAATCAATACAAAATAGCAATTTCCCTCCTTTCTTGGGAACAATCACCATTGGAGATACCCACTGACTATCCAAAATGGGGTATATAAATCCTGTGTTGATTCAAGATATCAGGATAACATAGGAAAATTACAGACAAGGTGGCTAGGACCGTACAAAGTTGTTGAGGTATTTCCTATTGGAGTTTTCCAACTCACGACCATTGACCCTATTAGGTTCAAATTACTTGTCAGTGGCTATCGCCTCAGATTATACCATAAGCCAACTTCTAAAGAAGAGTTCCTGCAGCAATTCATCCAACACTGAGAGCTTCTTGCTACCGAAGCCGATGGACTTAGTGCCCCTCCTTCAGCCTAATTTAGGTACGTACTATCCATAATAAAGACTTTCACGTGTGTGGAAGTCCACTTCTTCATCATCCGCCCATCCACCCATCCTTCACCACCTTTCTCTCTCTTCCACCTCACTCCATTGCATCACCCCATTCCACCTCATCTTCATTTATTGCTCAATTCATTTTTTTTTCAACAAGGTGAGTGTTAATTTATCTACAACCTTTGCGGAAATCTTCCCCAACTCAGGTATGTGCACGTTAATTGTTATCTTTAATCATCTTTCAAGTACATTTATTTAATCACTATGCATTAGTATAGACATTTGCATACAATGTTATCCTTCCCTGTCACATCAATAGTACCATACTACATGTGTGGACACATGTCCAAATTCAGGTTGGGGGGAGGGAAACAAAAAAGATGGAAATATTGTATTGTCCAGGTGTCAAAATTGAAATCGAATAAAGGATGGATTGCATGTGTGAAGTGACAATAGTTGCAGCCGCCATTTCTTCCTATCATGAACTCCCTTTATCACTCCTTTTCATGCCATTATTACCTTGCCATAATCTTGAGTTGTAAAAAAAGAGAAACAAAATTCAGGCAAAGCGAGCAGAATAAATTGAGTAGGTTGGTCCTGAGATTTAGCAGAAACTACAGGGAATTCAAAGAAAAAGTTGCAGAGCATTAGTTTGGTTGCAGACAATGGGAGGTGGGTTAATTCGGAACAAACCCACAATGCATGATATTTTATTGCAAGATGCACAATGCCTAGCTGAATTTCAAAATTGTGGATGGATAGATTACATTTTGAAGTTGAATAATTTTGATGAAGGCATTGCCCTTAAATTTTCCCAGACATTTTCAAAAGGAAAAGCCATAGTGGGAGGGTTAGAAGTTGTGGAAATAAAGGAAAGAATTATAGAGGTTATAGGGTTACCTATTGATGGTGTAAATTACCCTATTTCAAAAGACACCAAGTTAGCTAGGGCCAAATTCACATATCTAAATGATCCCCCATTGAGCACAGACAAACAAGGTGCAAAAAGAATGTCTCTACCTAAGCTATGGAAGCAGATAGTTGTGTATGTTATCAAATACATAACTTGTGAGGGTCGCCAGTCAAATTTGCATTCTATGCACTTCAAGCTTTTGAATCACATGAGGCACAAAAGAAGGATGAATGTTCCCAACATGTTGTACAATATTCTCTCAATCATGGTAGACAAAACTCAAAAAGGTAGGAATAATTTTGTTTCCCACAATTGCTTGATTAAAATGCTAGTTGAAAGGTCTCTGCATGATGTATTTGGAATGACCTAGGAAGAGTTTATAAGTGTTGATCAAATTAGACCTGAGCACTTGCAATCTAGGACTTTACCTCAATCCCATAGGTTTAGGAGGAGAGTAATCATGACTAAAGCCATTCCTAGTGCTTCAACCTCTAGTATGAATCCACCTGCAATAGAAGAAGCTATAGAAATTAGTTCTTCTAAAGCTTGGCACTTAGAAAAAGGATGCTCCTCTCCCTCAGATTTTGATGATGAAGTTCCACTTGAAACTTTAATGAAAACTAGGGCACAATAGAGAGAAGTGGAAATGATAAAGGGCAGGGCTAAAACATGACTTGAAGGAAGAAAAGAGCTAAGTTATATGAAGAGGAAAACTAATACTGTTCATCCTGCAGCCAAAGGAAAACATGTAAGGCCTTCCGAGAAATCAAAACTAGATAGGTCTGTGATTGGTACGCCCCTACAGGAAAGCCCTAAACCTAGTTAGACCTCATTTGAGAAGAAGAATATTGAAGAATGAGAAGTTATGTTTAAGGAACTAGTAAACATAACACTAGCCGATCTTGCTAGCATTGCAGAGGAATTGGAGGAAAAATAGAACTTCTTGTAGCATGAGCATGAAGTCCTGAAGCAACAACCAGAACAAGAACAAGAGTTCCTTTAGTTGCACCAAAAGCAAGAGTCCTTGCAGTTGCACCAAAAGCAAGAGTCCCTATAGCAAAAGGTAGGGGAAACAACACCCTTACAAATGGAGATAGCTGGAAAACCTAAATCCATGCAAGTAATGAAATACGAGGAATTGTCATCAATGAAAAGACTGGTGGGAATTCATAATCCTTATGATTTTATAGTACATGCAACAATTTTGAATCTGTGGAAAGAAATACAAAGAAGGGAGGAAGAATGGAAAAGGGAAAAATGATGATTGAAGGAGGAGATTCAAAGAAAGGATGAAGATATTAAGGATAAAAATGTAGAGATTGCTATCCTGAAGTAGAGGGTAGATGATATGGTAGCCTTGATGCCAAAGATTCTAGAATGTAGAGATCCTCCAAGGGTCTATGCTCTGCTCTTGAAAGAGAAATTTCTCTCTTTTAAGATGTCAAGACTTGCCTCAGGTTTGAAGCCATCTATTGATACTCCTATGGAATTCTTCAATGCTTATTGGATTGCCTCCTCTAAAATGAAGAATTTACTATGTGAATTTTATTTACATAATTATGCTGTCACAAAAGACCATAATTGGAACCCGTTGCTATATGTTGGGGATGTTCAATTGAGAGCATTCATGTCTTGGGTGCAAAATGAGATTATTTGGGGACAACAACATGGTTCTTATAAGCAATTGGAGTCTAATATCCCTCTTCCCTTTAGGTCTGAGTCAGGAAGCCCAAGGGAAATTTACAAAGAATGGCATAGAATTTTGCTTAGACCAAGATATGGCAATAGGATTATGCCTTGGATTGAAGTAGTCTATAGTGAATATGAAGTGAAGATAGCAGCAAGGGAGGAAACCATCAATAGATACCTATCACAAAGATGGAATAGTTTGACTAATGAGTTGAAACAGGCTAAGCCCCACTCCATCTACAATTACAGTTCAACACTAAGGAGAATTAAGAGATATATCCAGATTGGTAGAACAAAGGGAAGATTTTCACTTCTCCTAACCTTCTAGCCACCCATGCTCATGTGGCCAGTGCCAAAATTTAGAGGCTACCAATATGACCCTACTACATAGAACAAGAGATGAGAAAGACTTGACAAATTGGAAGGATTATATTAGGATCCCGATTCACGTACTGTTGCCACTAATGTTGCAAAAATCTTAGTTGAAAATTTTAGAGCCTTGACCAAATAGAACAACTCTCCCTGTTAGTGGACCAGCAAGATGTTAGGTTGGGGGGAGTGATGATCCTAATTTTTGGTCTAGTTTTGGGGAGAATCTATAGTTTATTTGCTCATAGATGTCATGGAATTTAATGCTTAATTGTTGACATTGGCATAATGTTTCCCTCAAACCATTGACATTTGATCCTTGTGAACTTTAATGATACTTGGCATAAAATGTGAACTATCTATATTGATTTTACATGTGGTTATTGAACATTTCTTAAGGTGGTTATAGATGTGTAGTTATTACACGTATTGACCTTGCCATTTTAATTTAATGTGCCATGTTGAGGAAGACACCACCAGTTGGGCACACGCCATGACAACTCACAAAGGAAGCACTCCGATGCAAGAAGACTAGTGGTAGGAGATTCTACATGCAAATGAAGTGTAACCACCTTGTTGTAATGGAATTTTAATATTTAGGAATGCACAAGCATTATTGTTGTGCTAAGTCTGGATCTGACTTGCATGTCTAACCAAATTCCATGTACGCATAACCGCCATCGCTCCACTTTCTCTGTTTTCCCTAATTGGAATCCTCCCAGTCATGGAGTCGACTGTCTTGTTAGTTGTTAGCATAAATAATAATTGGGTGCTCCTTCCTCGAGTTAGCAATCTAGTGAGTTTATTGTTCAGTTAAGAACAAAGGAAGAGGTTGCACGATTTGATATTGTATTCTAGTTTCAATTTGCAGTGAATGAAATAAAATTTTGAGTTTGAACATTTGAGTTTTGGTAGTTTAGAGGATACTTATCCAAGGGGGCTCACTTGGTGAGTAATCCATTTCATTAGTTTAACATTAGTTTAGTACTACTTGATGTTTAGTATCTAGTTGAAAATTTGGCATTGATTATTCCTACAACCACTGGAAGTCCATTTTGTGTATGTTCCTACTGCCAAGGCATATAGAGTAGTTCCCTATTTGTTGCCCAGATCTTTTATTCATGTCTTTCATTTCAGTCTAGCATAGTTGTTGGTTGATGTCTAGTATTTTCTTTATTTCTTTTTTAGCAATTTACTTCCAACATTATATTTCTTAGTTCTAGAATGCAATCACTCTTTGAACCCCTAGTGCACATACAATGTTGTCCCATTTCAATTTCATGTCCCTGGGTTGAAAATTTAAATGCACCTTCATGATGATTGAAGTAGCTATTCAGGTTAGATGCCCAATCTCTGAATCATAGCTATAAAGGCTTAGTTATCGAATCATTTCAATTACTGTATGGAAAGATAGCCATGATGTTAATTGAATTTGAACATAAGACTACGAACTACAGTAAATTTGGGGATGTATATTTCTCAAGCACAGGGAGAAAGAATCATACAACTAAATGCTCTAGATGAGATAAGAAGAGAAACCCTACAACATACAAAGATAGTGCAAAATCAGAGAATCAAGTGGCATGACAAATTTATTAGAGACAAAAAGTTGAAACTAGGAGATTGGGCTTTGCTCTATGATTCAAGATATTAGGATAACATAGGAAAATTGTAGACAAGGTGGCTAGGACCATACAAAGTTGCTGAGGTCTTTCCTAATGGAGCTTTCCAGCTCACCACCATTGACCCTGTGAGGTTCAATTACTTGTCAATGGTCATTGCCTCAGATTATAACATAAGCCAGCTTCTAAAGAAGAGTTCTTGCAACAATTTATCTAGCACTCAGAGCTTTCTATAGCCGAAGGAGGTGGACTTAGTTCCCCTCCTTTAGCCTAATTCAGGTACATACTATCCATAATAAAGAAATTCACGTGTGTGGAATTCCACTTCTTCATCATCCGCCCATCCACCCATCCATCACCAGCTTTTTCTCTCTTCCACCTCACTCCATTCCATCACCCCATTCCACATCATCTTCATTTCTTGCTCGATTCATTTTGTTTTCATCAAGGTGAGCATTACTTTATCTACAACCTTTGTGAAAATCTTCCCCAACTCAGGTATGTGCATATTAATTGTTATCTTTAATCATCTTTCAAGTACGTTTATTTATTCACTATATGTTAGTATAGACATTTTCATACAATGCCATCCTTCCCTATCACATCAACACTCCCATACTGCATGTGTGGACACATGTTCAAATTTAGGTTGGGGGGAGGGAAATGAAAAATATGCAAATATTATATTGTCTAGGTGTCAAAATTGAAATCCAAGAAAGGACAGCTTGCATGTGTGAAGTGACAATGGTTGTAGCCACCATTTCTTCCTATCATGAACTCCCTTTATCAATCCTTTTCTTGCCATTATTACCCTGCCATAATCTTGAGTTACAAGAGAAAGAAAATTTAGGCGACACGAGCACAAGAAATTTAGCAGGTTGGTCCTAAGATTTAGAAGACACTGCAGG
Organism: Sequoia sempervirens; assembly: GCA_007258455.2. Lineage (NCBI taxonomy): Eukaryota > Viridiplantae > Streptophyta > Pinopsida > Cupressales > Cupressaceae > Sequoia > Sequoia sempervirens. The sequence goes on from VDFB02049217.1 coordinate 61,104,537, forward strand.
AAGTCCATTCAAATTCTAGAAAGGGGGTATGTGTAGGATCATGATGGGCCAAAAAGTGGCAATATGGTGGGTATGTGGCTAACAACTTTTTTTTAACCCAAAATTGATGAAACGAAAATGGTTTTTAAAGGAGATTATCAAGTTTCCACCAATATAAATTATGCCTTACTTTGAATTTAATAAGTAATTATTATTCATTTTCTATTTGAATTATGACTAAAGTCCTAATTGATAGGCTAGTTGAAAAACATCTATAGCTTAAAAATGGTATCACATTTTTTTAATCCAAAACATGCATCACATTCTATGCTCCAAATACTATAGGATTAAAAAATGAAAAATTGAATTTCATAAAGTTTTGACCAAGTTAAGGTGGTCAGATGTATACAAGTTTTTATATTTTTTAAAAGTTGTAATAAAAATTTTATAGTTAATTATTTACTTGGAAAAAAATTAAAAAAAATATGCATCACATTGGGACATGAGTCCTCTACTTATATCTAAAATTTTATTAAAAAATATTATCATTTTATTGTGGTTAAGGTGGTCAGACAAACACCTACTTCTTATTTTTTCCCTGAAATTTAAGTACTACTCTATTGAAATTTCAAATTTTCACCAAATAGATTTTTTTTTTTTTTAAAACCTAGTAGTTTAGAAACTACATTCAATTTTCTAGAGATTCTATTTTTAAATATTTTTGAAATAATATAGATAACTTATTCAATTTTTTACGTCAAGTTGCTTAACTCTGATTTTTCTAAAAATTTTGCCAATTAAGGGCCTATTTTTGCCATGATGATCCTGCACATACCTAAGGGAATTGAAGGAAAAAGTTGCAGAGCATTAGCTTGGTTGCAAAAATTGGGAGGTGTGTTAATTCAAAATGAACCCACAATGCACGATATTTTATTGCAGGATGCACAATGCCTAGCCGAATTTCAAAAGTATGGATGGATAGATTACTTTTTCAAGTTGAATAATTTTGATGAACGCATTGCCCTTGAATTTTCCTAGACATTTTCAAAAGGAAAAGCCACAGTGAGAGGGTTAGAAGTTATGGCAATAGAGGAAAGAATTGCAGAGGTTACAAGGTTACCTACTGATGGTGAAAATTACCTTATTTCTAGACACCAGGTCAACTAGGGTTGAACTCACAGAGCTAAATGACCCCCCATTGAGCATAGACAAATAGAGTGCAAAAAGAATGTCCTTGCCCAAGCCGTGTAAGAAGATAGCCATGTATGTTATCAAATACATCACTTATGAGGGTCGCCAGTCAAATTTGCATTTTGTGCACTTCAAGTTTTTGAATCACATGAGGCACGGAAGAAGGATGAATGTGCCCAATGTGCTATACAATCTTCTCTCAATCATGGCAGCCAAAACCCAAAAAGGTAGGAATAATTTTGTTTCCCACCATTGCTTGTTTATAATGCTAGTTGAAAGGTCTTTGCATGATGTATTTGGAATGACCTATGAAGAGTTTATAAATGGTGATCAAATTAGACCTGAGCACTTGCAATCTAGGACTTTACCTCAATCTCATAGGTCTAGGAAGAAAGTAAGCATGATTAAAGCCATTCCTAGTGCTTCAACCTCTAGTATGAACCCTCCTGCAGCAGAAAAAGCTATAGAAATCAGTTCTTTCGAAGTTGGGCACTTAGAAAAAGGAAGCTCCTCTCCATCAGATTATGATGATGACATTCCACATGAAACCCTAGTTAAAACTAGGGCACAATGGAGAGAAGTGGAAATGAGAAAGGGCAAGGCTAAAACATGGCCTGAAGGAAGAAAAGGACCAAGTTCTAAGAAGAGGAAAACCAATACTCTTCATCCTGTAGCCAAGGGAAAATGTGAAAGGCCTTCCAAGAAATCAAGACCAGTTGGGCCTGCAATTGGTATGTCTCTACAGGAAAGCCCTAAACCTGGTGAGACCTCATCTGAGCAGAAGAATATTAAACAAGGAGAAGGTATGATTAAGGGAGTAGTAAACATAACACTATCATTTCTTGCTAGAATTGTGGAGGAGTTGGAGGAAAAATAGAACTTCCTACAGCATGAGCAAGACTCCCTATAGTAAAAGGAAGGAGAAATAGCACCCTTGCAACCAGAGATAGCTAGACAACTTAAATCCATGCAAGTAATGATATATGAGGAGTTTTCATCAATGAAAAGACTTGTAGGCATTCATAATCCTCTTTATTTTACAATACATGCAACAATTTTGAATCTATGGAAAGAAATACAAAGAAGGGAGGAAGAATGGAAAAGGGAAAAATGATGATTGAAGGAGGATATTCAAAGAAAGGATAAAGAGATTAAGGATAAAAATGTAGAGATTGCTACCCTGAAGCAGAGGATAGATGATATGGTAGCCTTGACGCAAATTTTTTTTGGAATGTAGAGATCCTCCAAGGGTCTATGCTCTGCTCCTGAAATAGAAATATCTCTCTTTTAAGATGTCAAGACTTGCCTCAGGTTTGAATCCATCTATTGATACTCCTATGGAATTCTTCAATGCTTATATGATTTCCTCCTCTGAAATGAAGAATTTACAATGTGAATTTTATTTACATAATTATGTTGTCACAAAATACCATAATTGGAACTCGTTGCTATATGTTGGGGATTTTCAATTGAGAGAATTCATGTATTGGGTGCAAAATGAGATTAGTTGAGGATAGTAACATGGTACTTATAAGAAATTGGAGTCTAATATCCCTCTGCCTATTAGGGTTGAGTCAGGAAATTTAAGGGAAATTTACAGAGAATGGCATAGAATACAGCTTAGACCAAATTATGGAAATAGGATTATGCCTTGGATTGAGGTAGTCTATAGTGAGTATGAAGTTAAGACAATAGTAAGGGAGGAAACCATGAGGAGATACCTATCACAAAGATGGAATAGTTTGAATGATGAGCTAAATGCGCTAATCCCCACTCCATCTACAATTACACTACAACACTAAGGAGAATTAAGAGATATATCTAGATTGGTAGAATAGAGGGAATATTTTCACTTCCCCTAACCTTTTAGGTGCCCATGCTCATGTGGCCAGTGCCAAAATTTAGAGGTTACCAATATGACCCTACTATAGAGAGCTAGAGATGGGACAAAATTGATGGATTGGGAGGATTCTATTGGGATCCTGATTCGCGTACTACTACCACTCATGTTGGGAAGCTCTGAAATGCAAGTTTCAGAGCCTTGACCAAACAGAAGAATAAAAATCTCCCTGCTGGAGGACTAGCAAGACGTTAGGTTGGTGGGAGTGATGAGCCTAATTTTTGGTCTAGTTTTGGGGAGAATCTATAGTTTATTTTCTCATAGATTTCATGGATTTTAATGCTTAAGTGTTTACATTGGCATAATGTTTTCCTCAAACCATTGACACTTGATCCATACGAACTTTAATGATCCTTGGAATAAAATGTGAACTATCTATATTGATTTTGCATGTGGCTATTGAATGTGTCTTAAGGTGGTTATAGATCTGTAGTTATTATGCATACTGACCTTGCCATATAGATTTAATTTTCCAAGTTGAGGAAGACACCACCAGCTGGGCACACACCATGACGACTGACAAAGGAAGCACTTCAAGTCAAGAAGACTGACGATAGAAGATTCTACATGCAGTCAAAGTGTAACCACCTTGTTGTAATGGAATTTAAATGTTCGGGCATGCACGAGTGTTACTGTTGTGCTAATTTTGTGTTTGACTTGCATGTCTAACCAGATTCCATGCACGCATAACCACCATCACTCCACTTTCTTTGTTTTCCCTAATTGGCATCCTCCTAGTCAAGGAGTCCACTGCCTTGTTATTTTTTAGCATAAATAATAATCAGATGCTCCTTCCTCGAGTTAGCAAGCTAGTGAGTTGATTGTTCAGTTAAGAAAAGAGTTTGCACGATTTGATATTGCATTCTAATTTCAATTTGCAGTGAATGAAATAAAATTATGAGTTCAAGCATTTGAGTTCTTGCTAGTTTAGAGGATACTTATCCAAGGGGGGCCACTTGGTGAGTGATCCATTTCATTAGTTTATCATTAGTTTAGTACTACTTGATGTTCAATATTTAGTTGAAAATCTTGCATTGACTATTCTTGTAGCCACTGGAAGTCCATTATATGTCTATTCCTATAGCCAAAGAAGACAGAGTAGTTCCCTATTTTTTTCCCAGATCTTTTATTATTGTCTCGTATTTCAGTTCAGCATAGTTGTTGGTTGATGTTCAAAATTTTCTTTATTTATTTTTCAACAATTTACTTTCAACATTAGGTTTCTTAGTTGTAGAATGCAATGACTACTTGAACCCCTAGTGCACATATAGTGCTGGCCCATTTCAAGTTCACATCCCTAGGTTGACAATTTAAATGCACCTTTGTGATGATTGAAATAGCTATTCAGGTTAGATGCCCAATCTCTAAATTATAGTTGTAAAGACTTAGTTATGGAATCATTGTAGGAGGCCAACATTTAGTACCTAAATTTTCGATAATGGGGACCTATAGCATGTGTATCACTATGTCGTGGATAGTGATGAGCCTAGTTTTTGGTCCAATTTTGGGTAGAATCTATAGTTTATTTGATGGCAGTTGTCATGGACTTTGATGTTAAATGTTGATATTTTCATAATGTTTCCCTCAAACCATAGACATTGGGATTAATCCTATTTTTGCAAGATTTAATGACATTGGCATATTATGTGGATTATCTATATTGATTTTGCATGTGGTTAATGAATGTTCCTTAAGGTGTTTATAGATATGTAGTTATTGTGCATATTGATATTACCATGTAGATTTAATTTTAGGATGCTAAGTTGATGAAGACATTGCCAGTTAGGCATGCACCATAACGTCCAGCAAAGGAATCGCTCAAGATCAAAGGAGGTCGATGACAGAAGATTCCTCTTGCAACTGAATGTAACTACCTTGTAGTGGACTTTAATGATTGATCAGACTTGGGTGTTACTATTGTGCTAAATTTGTGTTTGGACTTGCATGTCTAACCAAATTTCATGCATGTGTAACCGTGCCACTCCAATTTCTTTGTTTTTCATAAATGGCATCCTCCCCATCATGGAGTTAATTGCCTTGTCTAGTCGATAGTATAAATAAGGATCGAACACTCCTTCTCTAGAGGTTTCACAATTGGATATTGTAATTGCACTGTCAAGTTTTTAGTAATATAGATATATTACTCTTTTGTACTCATGATTTACAGTGAATAAAACAAGGTTCTTAGTTCAAGCATTTGAGTTCTCATTAGTTATAGAGGATACTTATCCAAGGAGGCCCACTTGGTGAGTAATCCATCCTCTTAGTTTAGTATTAATTTAGTATTACATGTTGTTTAGTAATTAGTTAGAAGTCTAGCACTGATTGTTCCTGCACCCAAAGCAGATAGAGTAGTGCCCTATTTTTTGCTTATATTTTCATTCTTGCTATGCATTTTCATTTGATGTAGTTGTTGATTGATGATTGGAATTTACGGTATTCCCTTCTAAGCAATTTACTTTCAGTATTGTGAGTTCTTTAGTTGTAGAATGAAAATGGCTAATTTAGGTTCCTAGTGCACATATTGTGCTGACCCATCTGAAGTTCATGTCCCTCGGTTGACAACTTAAATGCACCTTCATGATGATTGAAATATCTATTCAGGTTAGATGTCCAATCTTTGAATCATGGCTATAAAGGCTTAGTTATTAAATCATTGGAGGCCAATATTTTTGGCACCATTGTCGGGGATGGTGTCAAACTAGAGAGTCTTTTGGATTCATTGGTAGTTTTTCTTGTTGTAGTGTTTCTGGGAGTTGTTCTTAGTATATCCTCACTTAGGAAGTAATAACCCCCTTATTCTTTACCAATTCTTTGTGTGAGCTAGCTGATAGTGAGTGATACCACATGCATAGAGGAAGGAGAAGGGATGCTTATGGGAGATTCCTTCCTAACAATCCTAATCCATTTCAGCTAGTTGAATATCAGAACCTGCCAAGAGAAGAAGAAGAAGAAGAAAACCCACACCTATTTGTTGATGCATTTCCTGATTTGACTAGCTCTAAAGTCTCCTTTGAAGACCAAAATCAGCTTGAGAACCCCTTTGCTTTGGAACTACATCAAGCAGGAATGGGTGATGCAAATAGAAACAAACCTAATCAACCAGTTTTTCTGTTCCACATTTCCCATCAGAATGAAGTTGACAACATCAAGAACATCCCTGCTTCAGCACTCCCCAAGTTTTATGGAATTGTCATAGAAAATCCTAATACCTTTTTGTTTGAGTTTGACATACTCTGCAGGATTTATGATTATACTACTGATGCCCATAGGCTGAATCTATTTCCTACTACTCTGAAAGAGGCTACATTAAGATGGTTTATGAGCCTAGGAAAAGATACTATGGAAACTTGGGAAGACATGAAGAAAAAATTCCTTGAGAAATACAAGGAATATTGCAAGGGAAATGACATGAGAGGAGGTGACATTTTTAGGATGCAGCAAAAGAAATATGAGAGCTTGAAAGATTATATTGCAAGGTTTCTATTTTTCCTACAAAAATCTCCACACCATACACTCAATGAAGACTCACAAAAGTTGTTTTTCCTAAGAGGAATCAGTGATAGCTAAATTGATGCCTTGGACCTCATGGGAGGAGGAGATATCTCCCATGTTCCTTGAGAGGATATCAAGAAAATATGCCATAACTACTCTAGGGTAGCTTCAAAGAAAGGGAGAGCTTACCAATCTTCCATGGGTAAGTCAACTACTAGTGGAGTTTCAAGAATGAAGATTACTCATTTACTGGAAGACTTCAACCAAGACATTATAAATAATCTAGCTACTCAGCTACATACACTTTAGGCCAAGAAGAAGCAAGAAGAAGCAGAGACAATGTTGATAAAGTATTTCCCCCACTATAGACAAAAGAAGAGGGACTACAGATGCAAGATGGTAGCTAGTCTTGAAGGAAAATACATTTTGTTTGAGTTCAAACCAATCCAGATTAAAGAAGACCAAGTCTACTATGTTGCACAAAGAAATCATTAGGCTCTAATACAAGGTATGCCACCGGATCCACTATCTTATGTTGGGCCATATTTTAATTCTTATTCATCTAGTAACCAATAACAACCCCCATATTCATCCAACTATGGTGGATATCTAGCACAACCTTGGAGTAACCCTCCAAATGCTTGGCCCAATCATCAAAACTCTTCACCCCATTGGAAGCAACCTCAGGGGAATTGGCAGCAATTTCAAGGGCATTGGCAGCCACCTCCAGGAGTTTGGCAACAAACAAATCAATGGAGGGGAGGACAACAATGGCCTGGCAGACAACCAGTTACATGTAGCCACCTTCTCAGCCCCAATAGCTTGCTATAATGCCTCCACCTACTAATTCAAGCTCAAATGCACCTAAACCTACCCACCTACTAGCTCAGCCCACACCCAATCCAAATAACAAACCACAACAACAACTTGCATACTCTGCTAATTCAAATCAATTCCTTTCATATGATGTGAGTCTAAGTGACATCCACTTGCATTTAGGAAATACTCTACCAGCCCCTTCCAAGCCCATTATCATTGAGCTTCCAGTGGAAGAGGGGGAGGAAGCTCTGAATGATCCCATTTAGCCAAGTGAGCCCAAAAATCCTGAACTAGTCCAAGTCAAGCAGACTGAACAAGAACCACCATTTCCTCAGAGATTGGAAGTTGCCAAGAAGAAGGAAGAAAAGGAGGATAAAAATTTTAACATCTTGGATCATTTGAAGCATATATGTGTCTAGATACCTCTATTTCAGGCCATAAAGGATGTCCCAATCTATGGCAATGAAATCAAGGAAGCATGCCTCAAGAAGCTAGGTAGGAAAAAGAAAGACCCAACTACAGTTCATGTGGTGGGACGGATAGTTGACATCGTGCTTGGAAAAGTAACTATCCCAAAGTATAATGACTCAAGTAGTCATGCGGGAGCAGTTTTTATAAATAGGATCCAAATTAAGAATGCTTTGATTGATTTAGGGGCAATAATCAATGTAATGACCAAGGACATCCTGCAACAACTAAACATTGCAAGCATGAGATCTACTCCTACTATCATGTAGCTTGCTAATATATCTACTATTAAGCGTGATGGTGTAGTGGAATATCTTTTGGTAGTTTTAGACTCTTGGGAGTACCCAATAGACTTTATGATTCTTTCTCCTAAAGCTACACTAGGCGGGTATCCCATTATTCTTGGAAGAACTTGATTAGCAACTACAGATGCATACATTGGATGTCATTCAGGTGACAGGACCATTTTAGAATGGAAGAGCACTAAAATTTGTGTTCTTTATCCTCCTGCTCAGCCATCTCATGATGAAGATAATCGCATATGACCACATGTTGGTGAAGAGGCCGAGGAAGTTAATTTTGTAGCACAATTTATGATGCTAGGAAGAAGTTATTTCATGTAGCTCCAAGATGACGATGACGTATTGGCTAACATCATTCAAAACCATTGTGAATTGGAGGAAGAATCATCCTCTCATTCTACTACTCCATTCAAGACAATTTTTCTTGCTCTTCCTGCAACCACTATTCCTGCAGACGTTCTTCCTCCAGCCACTCTTCCTGCAACCATTGTTCTGACAGATGAAATTCCTACAACAACATGTATGTCCCATACATTGTTTCCATATGAACTAAAGTTACCATGTGTTAATGAAGTAGCCATGATAGAGTTAACTACACAAGTACAGGTGTTAGAAGGAAAATATCTAAATGTTAACAATAAATTAAGTGAAGAACAACAATTGTTGTTGGAAAACTTATTAAGGACGCATCATCATGCATTTGTGTGGGATTATCATGATATGAATGGATTGGACCATAAACTTTGTACACACAAAATTTACATAAGAGATGATTGCACCCTAGTAAGATAGCCACACAAAAGAATTAACCCTGTACTAAGATAAATTGTAAAAGGGGAACTATAGAAATTACTAGATGCAGGATTTATCTACCCCATTTCAGATAGTCAGTGGGTATCTCCATTAGTGATTGTGCCTAAGAAAGGAGGGAAATGGTGAGTTTTTTTTTATTATGGGGAACTTAATACTGCCACCAAGAAGGACTAGTTTTCCTTACTTTTCATTGATAAAGTTTTGGACACACTTGCAGGAAAGTGATACTTTTTCTTTTCTAGATGGATTCAGTGGCTACAACTAGATCCAAATTGCACTAGAGGACCAAGAGAAGACCACATTTACTTGTCCATGGGGGACCTATGCCTGTTTGGTACTCCCATTTGTCTTATGCAATGCACCTACAACCTTTCAGAGTGTAGTCATTAGCATATTTTTAGATATTTCTCATGGTTGCATGGAAATCTATATGGATGACTTTACCACTTACAGTGTTGATTTTAATTAAGCATTGGAAAATATTAGGAGATTCCTATAGATATGTGAAGACCAAAACTTATCCTTAAATAGTGGAAAGTGCTTCATGATGATGCAGGAAGGTGTAGTTCTTGGCCATTACATCTCCTACAAGGGAATTTAAGTAGATCCCACAAAGATTGAGGTAATCACAAATCTACCCACACCTACAAAATAGAAGGATGTTAGGAGTTTCTTGGGTCATGTAGGATACTATAGGTGTTTTATCAAGGATTTCAGTAAGGTAACAGTACCATTGTATACTCTTCTCACTAAAGATGTTGAATTCCAATGGACTAAAGCTTGTGACAAGGCATTTTCTGACTTGAAGGTAGCTTTGACTCATGCTCCCATACTCAAAGGGCCTAATTGGTAACTTCCTTTCCACATCCATACTGATGCATCAATCTATGCCATAGGAGTAGTTTTAGGATAGAAAAAAGGAGATGTTGAAAATGCCATTTACTTTTTTAGCAAAAATTTACAAGGAGCTGAATTCATTTATACAGTGATAGAGAAAGAAATGTTGGCAGTAATCTATGCACTAAACAAATTTAGACATTACATAATAGGTTACCATTAGATATCTCATGAATAAACCTTTGATCATAGGTAGGTTGGAAAGATGGTTATTGTTGATGTAGGAGTTTGATATAGCCATTGTGGATAAGCCAAGGGAGGCCAATGTTGCAGATTTTCTTTCAAGGCTAACTACATCGAAAGATAATCAAACCATAGATGATTGTTTTCTTGATGAGCACCTATTCTCCCTTAGTATACAAACACCCTAGTGTGCTGACATAACCAATTATTTGGTCATTGGTAGAGTTCCTTCTCATTTCTCTCCAAAATATAAAAGGGTACTCATTGAAAGACCTTTTCCTTTCTCCCAGATTGTTGGATATTTATTTTATACTGGACTAGACCATGTCATGAGGATATGTGTGAGAAAAGATGAGACATATGACATTTTTCATGCATGCCACAATGAACCATGTGGAGGAAACCTTGCAGCCAAGAGGACATCAATGAATATTTTGAACACATGATAGTACTAGCCAACACTCCACAAGGATGCAGGAAGGTATACCGAAAAATGTGATAGATGTCAAAGAATGGGCAGACCAACTAGATCTAATGAGATGTCACTTTTCCCTCAGGTAGTGATCACTCCCTTTAATAAGTGGGGGTTGGATTTTGTAGGACCCATGGACCCTCCATCAAATGGTAAATATTATATATTGGTATGCACTAATTATGAGACAAAGTGGGTAGAAGTTAAGGCCGTGAAGCATGCAAGAGACAACAAGGTTGCAAAATTTCTTTATGAAAATATTTTCACAAGATATAGAGTTCCAAGAGAAATAGTGACTAATTAAGTGACTCAATTCACATCAACCCTTGTTGCAACACTAGTTAATGAGTACAACATAAGGCACATGGAGTCTACTCCTTATCACCCCCAGGCTAATGGCCAAGTTTAGGTGACCAGTAGCGAAATTGAAGCCATTCTGATCAAAATGGTAGCTATTCATAGAAAGGATTGGGAAAAAAATTACCAAAAGTTGTTTGGGCCTATAGGACAACTTGGAAAACAACTATAGGCTTCACTTCATTAGAGTTGTTGTATGGAAAGGTAGCCATGATGCCCATTGAATTTGAATATAAGACTCTTCGAATTGTAATAGATTTGGGGATAGATATTTCTAAGGCATAGAGAGAAAGAATCATGTAGCTAAATTATTTAGATGAGATAAGGAGAGGAGTCTTGCATCATACAAAGGTAGTGTAGAATCAAAGAATCAAGTGGCATAAATTTTTTATCAAGGATAAGAAATTATAACTAAGAGATTGGGCCCTTCTCTATGACTCAAGATATCAGGAAAATGTAGGAAAATTACAAACAAGGTGGCTAGGACCATATGAAGTTACTGAGGTCTTTCTTAATGGAGTTGTTCAACTTACTACCATTGACCCTATTAGATTCAAGTTACTTTTCAATGGTCATCGCCTCATATTATATCACAAGCTAGCTTTCAAAAAAGATTTCCTACAACAATTCACCCAACATTCAACACCTGAGCTTCCTACAACAAAAGGAAGTGGACCTTGTGTCCCTCCTTCTAGCTAATTAAGGTATGTACTTTTCATAATAAACACTTCCTCTCTTGTGGAAGTCCATTTCTTCACCCATCTGCCCATTCCATCCATCACCACCTTTCTCTCTCCTCCATCACTTCATTCCACCTCACCTTATTCTAGTTCATTTTCATTAATTGCTCAATTTATTCCCTAAAAATGTGAACAATACTTTCTCCATGATCTTTGCAACAAATCCTCCACACATTTAGGTATGTGCGTATTAATTTCTATCTTTTAATCATCTTTTAAGTGCATTCATTTAATCACTGTACTTTACTATAGACATTCACGTAACATTTCATTATTCCTTGTCAAAATCACCCTCCCATCTCGCATGTGTAGACACATGTCCAAATTTAGATTGGGGGGGAAGAAAAGATGAAAATATATTGCCCATGTATCAATTTATGCTAGGATACGTCAGAAAATTTAAAATGAGCTGATTTGAAATCTAAGTGAAAGGACAAATCACATGTGTGAAGTGACACTAACTACAACCGCCATTTCTTACCATCATAATTATCCTTTATCACTCCTTTTTTTAACATTATTGACCTTCTCATAATCCCGAGTTGCAAGAAAAAAGGTAAAACAAAATAAAGGGAAAATTTAGTCGATATTGGCACTGGAAATTTAGTAGGTATTATAGGAAGGTGTTTGGATTTCAAACAAGTATTATAGGAAATAAATTTTTGCAAAGTGATAGTTGATTATAGACAATTGGAGGAGGGATAATTTAAAATGAGCCCTTGATTCATGATGTTTTATTGTAGAATGCACAATGCCTAGCCAAATTTAGAAACTATGGATGGTTAGATTACTTCTTGAAGCTGGATGATTTTGTTGAAGGCATTGTGCTAGAATTCACCTAGAAATTTTCTAAAGGAAAAGCCATAGTAAAAGGGTTGGAGGTATGTGGCAATTGAGGAAAGAATTGTAGAGGTTATAGGGTTACTTGTTGATGGAGAACATTACCCTACCTCTAGAGACGCCAGGTCAGCTAGGGACAAATTTACAATACATAGTGACCCTCCAATCAGCATGGATAAATAGGGTGCAAAAAGAACCTCTCTAGCCGAACCATGGAAGCAGGAAGCCATCTACATTATAAGGTATCTCACCTATGAAGGTCATCTTTCAAACCCGCATTTAGTACATTTCAAACTTTTGAGTCACATGAGGCATTTGAGGAGGATGAATGTGCCTAACATGCTATATAATATTCTCTCAATCATGGTGACCAAGACCCAAAAAGGTAGGGAAAATTCTCTTTCCCACCATTATCTTATTAAATTGCTAGTTGAAAAGTCTCTACATGATGTGTCTGGAATGACCTGGGAAGAATTTATAAATGTTGATCAAATTAGACCTAAACACTTACAACCTAGGGTTTTTCCTCAACCTCATAGGTCTAGCAGGAGATTGAGCATGGCTGAAGACACTCCTAGTGCTTCAACCTCTAGCACAAGCCCTAGTGTAAACCCTTCTATAGCAAAAGAAACCATAGAAATTAGTTCTTCTAGAATAGAAGACCTAGAAAAAGAAAGCTCCTCCTCAGATTCTAATAATGACATTCCACTTGGCACCTTGATGAAAACTAGGGTACAAAAGAGAAGTAGAAATGAGAAAAGGAAAGGACAAAAGGAAACTAGTAGCAAGAAAGGTGCCAAGTTTTAAGAAGAGGAAGGATGAAACTATTCATCTTGCAGCTAAAGAAAAATGTGAGAGACCTCCCAGGAAATCAAGACCAGCTAGGCGAATTATTGGTACACCTCCACAGGAAAGCCCTAAGTTTGACGAGACATCACATGAGGACCATAAAGCTCCAATGGGGCAAGAGAATTTCAAAGAAGAAGACATATTTGAGAGAACAACAAATATAACATTGGCCGATCTTGCTAACATTATAGAAGAGTTTAAGGAAAATTAGGATTTCCTACAGCATGAGCAAGAGGTCTTGCAGCCACAACAAGAACAAGAATGGGAGATCCTATGGCAAGAAGTGGAAGAAGAAATAGTACCCCTGCAACCAAAGATGACTAGACAATATGAGTCCATGTAGATAGTACTATATGAGGAGAAACCATCGACAAAAATTTGGTAGGAATTCATAATCCTCCTAATTTTACAATACATAAGAAAATTTTGGATTTATGGAAAGAAATACAAAGGAGGGAGGAAGAATGGAAAAAGGAAAAATAGAAATTGAAAAAGGAGATACAAAAGAGGGATGAGAATATTGAAGATAAGGATGCATAAATTACCACCCTAAAGAAGAGGGTAGATGATATGGCAACCTTGGTACCACAAATTTTGGAATGTAGTACCGCTCCAAGGGTCTATGCTCTTCATCTGAAAGAGAAATATCTCTCTTTTAAGCTATCAAGGATTGTATCAAGTTTGAATCCTTCTTTTGACACTCCTAATGAATTTTTATTGCATAATTATGTTGTAACTCAAGACCATGATTGGAATTTGTTGTTGTATGTTGGGGATGTCTAATTAAGGGCATTTATGTCTTGGGTACAAAATGAGATTAGTTGGGGACATCAACATGGGGCTTATAAGCAATTGGAGTCTAACATCCCTCTGCCCATTAGGGCTAAATCAAGAAACCCAAAGGGAATTTACAGAGAATGACTCAAAATGCTTCTTAGACCTAGTTATGGCAACAAGATTATGCTTTGGATTGAGGCAGATTATAGTGAGTATGTGGAAAAGAAAACAACAAAGGAGGAAACCATGAAAAAATACCTCTCACAAAGATGGAACAACCTAATAGATGATCTCAAACAGGCTAACCCTCATTCCATCTAGAACTATGTAGCAACTCTTAAAAGAATTGACAAATATATTCATAGTGGAAGGAAAAAAGGGCTATTTTGGCTTCCCCTAGCTTTTCAACCACCCATTCTCATGTTGCCCGTGCCAAAATTCAAGTTCTACCAATATGATATTGTTGTAGAGAGACAGAGATGGAGTAGATTGGACAAATTGGGAGGATTCTATTGGGATCCTGATTCATGCACAACAGCCACTGATGTTGGACAACTATTAGATTCAAATTTCAGAGCTTTGACCAAGTAGAAGAACAATCATTCCCCTACTGGAGGACCAACAAAATGTTAGGTTGGGGGGAGTGATGAGCCTATTTTTTGGTCAAAATTTGGGTAGAATCTATAGTTTATTTGATGGCAATTGTCTAGACTTTGATGTTAAATGTTGATATTTTCATAATGTTTGCCTCAAACCATAGACATTGGGTGTAATCCTATTTCTAACAATTTTAATGACATTGGCATATTATGTGGATTATCTATATTTATTTTGCATGTAGTTAATGAATGTTCCTTAAGATGGTTATAGATATGTAGATATTGTGTGTATTGATATTACCATGCAGATTTAATTTGAGGATGCTATGTTGAAGAAGACACTGCCAGTTGGGCATGGACCATAAAGTCCAGTAAAGGAATTGCTCAAGGTCAAAGGAGGTTGACGAAAAAAGATTCCTCATGCAACTGAATGTAATCACCTTGTAGTGGAATTTAATGATTGAGAAGAAATGAGCATTATTGTTGTGCTAAATCTTCATTTGGACCTACATGTCTGACCAAATTCCATGCACGTGTAACTATCACCACTCCACTTTCTCTATTTTCCCTAAATGGCATCCTCCTAGTCATGGAGTTGACTGTCTTGTCTAGTCAATAGTATAAATAAAGATTGGATGCTCCTCTAGAGGTTGCACAATTTGATATTGTAATCGCACTCTCAATTTTTCAATAATACAGATATATTACTCTTTTGTACTCATGATTTACAGTGAATAAAATAAGGTTTTGAGTTCAAGCATTTGAGTTCTGATTAGTTTTAGAGGATACTTATCCAAGGGGGACCACTTGGTGAGTAATCTATCCTCTTAGTTTAGTATTAGTTTAGTATTCCCTGTTATTTAGTAATTAGTTAGAATTCTAGCACCGACTGTTCCTAAAATCACTAGAATTCCATTCTATGACTATTCCTACAGCCAAAGCAGATAAAGTAGTGCCATGTTTGTTGATCAAATTTTCATTCCTGCTATGCATTTTCATTTGATGTAGTTGTTGATTGATGATTGGAATTTATGGTATTCGGGCCTTCTAAGCAATTTACTTTCAGTATTGTGAGTTCTTTAGCTGTAGAATTAAAATGGCTACTTTGGGTTCCTAGTGTACATACTATGCTGACCCATTTCAAGTTCACATCCTTGGGTTGACAAGTTAAATGCAACTTCATGATGATTGAAATAGCTATTCAGGTTAGATTTCCAATATTTGAATCATTGTTGTAAAGGCTTAGTTATTAAATCATTGTAGGAGGCCAACAGATAGCTTGAGTACACTAGTTTGTGTAAGCTTTTGACCATGATGGTTATTTCTACTTGGTTTTGGAGATCTTGGTGTTGTTTGGTATTGTTGTCATATGGATATGTTAAATGAGTAGACCTAAAGAATTTTTTAGTATATCAGATGTTCATTTGCTTGGAAAGCTTGGTATCACAGTTTGGTGGGAGCTTTAGCAGTGTTTGTGTATTCATCACTATGTGGTGAATGATCTTCTATAGTGTTGCAAATTTTACTAGGAGGAGCTCTTAGATCCTATTGTTGCAGAAGGGTTATTTCAAATTTGCATGGACACTATTTGGAGATTGGCCATCTTCATGATATTGAAGATGTGTAACATCTTGGAGCCATGGAGGACTCTTGGAGTCTTTGGTTGAGGTGTTGGTGGTGCTTGATAGGTGATGTTGGCTTAGAGTTTGCTTTGTTATATGTCATGTTACACTCCTGACTACACATTAGAGTTTTGGCATGATACATTCCTCTTGAGACCATGGTTAGTTCACTTGAAGCATGGGATCTCCTAAGGGGGATGTTAATATCATGATGTAATGATAAGTTCTTGGTTCAGAAGATTGGAGTTTTTGATAGTGGTCTAGTAATTCTCTATGGTTTGGGTACATTGGTCATATGCTTGAGAACTTCATGATAGTGTAGTGATGCATCTAGATTTTAGAATGAGACGATCATTTGTAGGTGCTCATGGATACATGGAGAATAAGGTGATGCTATAATGGTTACTCTTGGTGAGTTTTCAGTAGAAAGTACAAGGAGCCTACACCTTGGTTGGATGTGAGTTCAATAGAGACCAATGAGGAGATTTCTCTTGGAGAAGTCATGATGACTTGGTTACCATGGAGGAGCATTCTCATTCCCCACTCTTGGTCTACTCATAGTTTATTGCTTGAGAGGTATTGCCCATTGTTTCTCTAAGGTGTTTTATGCTTTCTTTCATGGATATGGATCTTGAACTACTATTAGATGATTCTGAAGGATTCATTTTGAGAGATGGATAGAATTGTTATCTCCTTATGCATTGTGATTACATTAATTGATGTCAAGTTTAGGAGATGCATTGGGCATATTTCCTGAAATGGGAAATAGAATATTTTGATCTTCTTGGAGAAGCTTACATCCATATAATTACATGATATATATATGTTGTGTTTGATCTTGGAGATTTAACGATTAGGAATTGTTATGTTGTTCTCTTTAGACTGTTGTGAAGGAGATCATATTTGAAACAGTTGGCATGTAGAGGTGTATGTAGGAGGCTTTTCTATAGGTTCATGATGTCTAGAGGTGCTCTCTTAGGTCTTGGTTGTCTTCCTAGATGTTTGGTTTCACATTACATTGGTTTGAGGTTTGGTCGGAGTTGTAGTGATCACTAGCTTGTGGTCATTTTTTTTCACTCATGTTCTTGGGTGATGGCATGGAGGTTCTTAATCTTTTTCCTTTGTTGGGTGTGGAGAACTTTGGAGAGCTATGAAGACTTGTTGTGAGAGTTGTATTTATAGTTTTTGTATATCATTGTGGATGCTTCCTTTAAACTATATTTTTACACTCTCTATGTTATGTTATTTGTAGACTTGTTATGCCTTGTTCTTTCAACATTACCCATGTAGTAGGAGTTCCTGGATGTGTTTGGTCTTCTTCACCTAGCTTGTACATGGAGCTTGTATCTATAGTTGATGGGTTAGATGTATTTCTAGCATGAATTTCCTAATGAGGATACATTGGAGGTATGTGAGATTGGATGGATTAGAACTTGATGTGTGTGCTATTTTCAGTCATGTGGGTTGTTCAGTTGGATGGGAGCAGTCAATCTTTTAGTTGTTGTTCTAGCTAGTGTTTTATCTTGTTTTCTAGAGGAAGGCTTTAGGGATGTGTTCTAGTTTGGAGATTTGAAGTTGATATTGCTTTTGTATAGAATGTGAGCACAGTGGAGTGGAGAAAGCATGTTGAATCCCTTTCTGTCACTTAGTTTATATGTTGGTGTCTCAGGTTAGACTAGTGATTTTATGCCATGGCTTGTTTCTTTTCCTTGGAGGATAGTTGGAACTATTTCCTGAGATGGTGGACATTATAGATGTTGTTGCAAGAGTCCTAGGTGATACAGAGGATTCATACATTGATTGGTTGGCAGTGCATTCTTTGACAAGTGGGAGAATGTTGAGAAATGGTTCCTCAAATGTACTAGTGTTCATGCCTCCGTACTGTCGAACAAATTATTGAATATCACCAAGACAAATTCACTAGTCGGATAGAAATCTCTTTGGTGGGAAATGGATTCTTAGTTACGTTGTTGGTTTTTCAAGTTTTCCTAACCTAATTCATGGGGTTCTAAAGTTTCATAACCTCTTGACTTAGTGAATGTGAAGTGAAGGTGATTCTCTTTTTTGTCAGCATGTTGTGGCTTTTGGGAACTTCACATCATCCGACATGAGGTTTTGAAGTTCAAGTTTGGAGTGACTTAACAATTGGAACTTCATCAATGGGATGTGGCTACTTCGATGAGACTTTAAAATCTATCTCCTTGATGGACTGATAGGAAATATTATCAGCGAGACTTGCAATGGTCACTCGGACTTCGAGTGAGGTCTCCTTAATGGATCGATGACTATAGTGGGGCCCGAGTTGTCAGGGTGAAAGTGATAATTGGTGCAAGCCATGTTGACTCAGTAGTAGGGACAACATGGAATGATATGATAGATCCAGTAAGGACCACGATAGTGTAATGTTATATGATGTTGATCAATGGTCATGATAAGATCTAATCCAATGGTCCTCATTTACTCTGTGCTCCTTTGTGATGAAGACTGAAAGACCTTTGTGGAGTGAGCATAATTGTTTGAGAGGTTGAAATATGTCAACTTGATCAATGATTGATTAAGACTTAATCTAATGGTGTTTGTAAGCCTTGTACCTCTTGTGGTGGGTCTCGAGTGACTCCCATGAGGTGTGCAGGGTTTGGACAAGTGTCTTGGTAGACCCTAACCATGTAAAGTAGTATATGAAAGAGAATTCAAGTTGATAGTTGGAAAGTGATGGTTAGTTGCTGACTATTGATGGATTAAATGATGATTGACTTAGCAGGTTTGAACTGTATTTTAACTATTTGTAAGTGGAAGTTGAACTGAACCATTTTCTATTGGTTTAGAATGAATGTTATAAAATTTTGAACATTTTGTATTGAGAGTGAGGTGATATCAAAATAGGTTTATGCTACCATATTCTCTCTAGAATGGAACAAGATGTAAATCTCCAGTAAAGGCTTAGATCCTATAATTGTATTTTTAAATATACTTTTGTTGCTAAATAATACAATGGCGATTTGGGATTTTGGAGTGTGGGGTTTGTTAGGTCTCAAAAATGCTGGTTGAAAAACCACAAGAGGTTGACAAGCTCTTGGTATGTTTCAAGCTAACAAACAAGGCCAAATGGTGTACTTGAACCTTCTTCTCTTTAGGCTCTTCCATACCTAGGTGGGTATACCTATGCAAATGATGCAGATTTGAACTATGTGTTTCCTACTTAAGCAATCTATCCACAATGGAAATTGCGAGTGCAAAGATATAATCCTAATTTGGTATAAATTGTGAAAGAAATATCAAGGTGAAATTTAATATGTTCAGTTATGGATGTGAGGTTTTGAAAATAGATTTGATAAAACTAAATAATGAAATGGGTGAGACTGGTGCTTTGTTGGGTAAACGGGGTCAAATGAAGATCTAGAATGGATGACATGTATCAGCTGTAACTCAAATTGTTTGGCACACTTATGTTTTTTTATAACTTTTATAAATGTGTAGGAAAGTGACTAACAAACTCTACTTTTGGATCCAATTGACACAACTAGGTTACTTGTGGTTTATTAAAAGGATTTTTGATCTTTACTTGAAAGAAGAAATTGAATAAATCACACAAGAACAATAGATAATACCAAATTGGAGACATAATGGCAATCCTAGTTATATGATTCTTCTTACTGATCCAAATAACACTTCCAGATTACTATGACTGATTAGAAGGGTTTTAATTCTTTAAAAGAAACCAACTAATCACATCACACAAGAATAACAAATGTGCTTTGATAAATTGAACATATCTTTGATACACCAATTTAAATATCAAGGAAATATTATGCTGGAGACAACCAAATAACTAAATGCATTCAACAAAAAATTGATACCAATATGAAGCCACAAAATCAGATATCTTTCATTGAGCTACTCAAAATTATGCTTGCAACATAGTCTTTTGAAATGAAAACATCATGGAAGCCTTCTACTATATATCTATCCCTATTCCCCTATATCTTTTTATCACTATGTAACTAACTTATATATAAAAACTTGCAAGAGAACGTACCCCTTCATGAATGTCTTTTGATACTAACAACTTACAATAGTTAAACATAGACAATTATGCTCTATTTACCCATAAATGCACTTTCAATAAATGATCCAAATAATCCTCTATTTCGTGGGTATCAACATCCTCCGATGCGTTCTGGGGTGCTATCTCCATTATCATCATATTCTCAATCTACTTGCATGCTTTATCCAAAGTTGAGTCTTTACCTGTAGCTACTTCCAATGCTTTGTGTAACATCAACTTGCATTCTTCAAACCAATTGGTCCTACTTTTTAACTTTCCATTACTAAAGAATGTTGGTATTCCTTTTATTGTGGCATTAAAAAATCCTTTTGCATCTCCTTGTAATTCCTCATGGTAACCAATATGCTTTCTTATGATCTCCCTACCAGTAGTGATAGCTTCAGTATCAAAGGTATCTCTCTTCTGTATTTCCTAAAAAAAATCTTGAACTCTGTCATTGATTCTTTTATGCTCTTGTTCTACAGCATAGTTCTTCGAGTGAATTCCCTAGAGCTTGCTCATCTAGACCATCAAGTTAGCATGTCTCTTCCTAAATACTACATAAAGTGCATCAATTTTTTCTTGTGCATATGTATCTAATTCTTCCCACTTATCCTTTGTTTGAGAGCTTTTTCGTTGAGTTAGCAACTTAGTAGATTCCTTCACTGTATTTTTAACCATATCCTTCAAGTAACCATTGTCTTTAAGTATCCTTTCATTATTCATTTTGTACATCTTCTTTCTTTTATCAACATTTGGATCTGAGGTTTATTTAATTTAGCAACATTGATGCCAATCTCAACTGTAGCTACATGATTGGCCTCTCCAAATTTTAGTGTCATGACATGGTCGAAGGCTTTTTCAGTATAAATGATTACAAAATTATTATGTGGTGGGTGCAAGGCCCAGATCATTAGAGAACCTTCATAAGGATTATAGTTTGATCTAGTGTACACCTCTATAACTCCTTCAAGGAGTGGCACTATTATCTTTCAAGAAGCTTTCAAAAACAAGAGAAAAATTCAAGTCCAAACCTTGGAAAATCATTACACCTGATTCCTCCAATAATTTCCTTCCTTGCTCTAGAGTCATATCCTTCATCTATTTTTCTACACTTAATTTCAAATCATTCAAAAAGTTATCCTCATTGTTTGGTGTTATGTTTTCAATAGACTCTTTGATTTATTTTCCTTTCTATTTATTCAAGAAGGATCTAAATTTTGGGGACTCTATAAACTCATCATCAACAACAAAGGATCTATAGGCCATTTTACTTGTTTCTACATCAGAGCTTTCTTCAATTTCCTACTCTCTAAGGGGAGACTTATAATCCTCAATTCTCAAATTGGAAATTTTCTCAGTTGGTCCTTGGGACTCTTTACCATCAGAGGAATCTTCACCAAAGGATAATAACTTTGTTTCTTGCATTTCTTTCATCCTTTGATCTACTCCCCTGTTATAGTCACCAATAGCTCTTTCAACTTCAATCTCTTCCATATTCATGATCAAGTCATCATTTGGATAGGGTATATGATCATACCCACCCAAGTTCATCTTTCTTTCTAGAAAATTCATTGTATCCCTCTGGATCAAACCCTTTCCTTGGTAGAGCCCTTTTCAAATTAAAATGAAATAGCTTATCCAAAATCAAGTCATACCCCTCCTTGGATAGTACAGTGAAATGTCCAAAGCATAAAGTACTTGGCATGAATGCCCGCTTTCCAAAGGAACCTATATTCATAACACTTGAGTAGTCCATCTATCTAACAATCTCCAAGTAAGTAATTATGTCAGGTACTATTTTTGTTAAAATAAATGGTGTGTCCTCAAAACCATAAACCCTAATCATAGTAGCATCCTCAAAATAGTACCAATCTCCCCAGTTATAACCAATAGGCCCATTGAAATTCTTAGGCTTGAGGAGCCTTTTAATTTCATCAGATAATGAGTGATCACAAGGACAGTTAAAAAATTTGTACAATGGCTTGACAAAGTACTCTTCAAAATGAACAAAACTTGAATTGACAAATCTGCTATCCCAAATAGTAGTCCATAAATGAATTGGTAGTAGTTTACCCTCCTTATCAAACTAAGAAATCCTTAACTCCTATAGCCACATCCCCAATTCCTTCCCATGATACATTATTATATGCATAAAAAAAAAGCAATGCTTGAAATATAGAACAAGGGATCCATTTTTAATTTTCATTAGGTCTGAATCAATTTCTTTGAAAATATATGAAGCATAATCAAATGGTCTGGCAATGTGATACTGAACATCAACTGCAATCACCATTGGGACAATTGACATAAAATCAGGAGTCTCAGTCCCTAACACTTGACACACTAAGAAGTATGTGTATTTTACATAGGGCTCAAATAAGTCTACATGAAATGGAGGCCCATTAGTATCATCAAGTGGAACTATACTTCCGTCCTTCTTAGGCCTATGCAATGGTAACCGCCACCCTCCATAAGTTGTATCCATTCTCCATTATTCTGTTTCTAAAGCTTCATATACAATAGCTTCATCACTTGTCTCATTTAGGTCAAAAAATTCACAAATTACAGCTTCTGATAGGTGTATAAAAGGTTTATCGAGTGAATTGCAAATAGCCTTGAGGTTTGGATTATAGTGGGTAGCTAGGAGTTACACTAGTTCCACATTCACAAATACATTAGGGACAACTAATTTTCCTAGGTTTAACTTCCAGGGATTGTATAATGGGTCAAACCTATCCCTTCAATGATAATGAAATATAAACAACTCATATCCTCGAATTGGAGTCCACACATCCCCAATATTCCTACACTTGTCCTCAAATCTCTCCACATCTGCCCTAAGTTGTGCAAAATGCCTGGATTTTGGTCCTGAACCAGGTAATTGCTCAATAAGATCTAGGTTTAGTTTTGTCTCACTTGTTTTTGGCTCATATATTATTTGAATTTTTTGTTTCTTACTCCTAGGCTGGCTACCCTCACTCTTTGTTTTTCTACATTTCAATTTCCCAGAGCTTGAACCCTCCATTTAATCTTCTCAAATTGATAGAATTGAAAATACAATTGTAGAGAAATTCACAAGCTTACTTGAAAATCCCCGGCCACACGAAATTCTATGACCTTTGCCCGTTCTCCCATTCCTTTTGCTGCTAGTCCTAAAAATTCTCCTTAATTATTATTTTTTTCACTCAGAGTATTATCTATACAATGTGTATTCATTCCATCATTAATGTCTAGCTCTAAACACAAGTGTAGCAGATTTTTTGAACTTCTCACTATCAAACCAAATGATTATATCAGTGAGACTTATTCAAACTCTAGCCGATTTATGTGTTTGAACCAAGAAAATGTTCATTAAACATATTATAGGGTTGGGGATATCAAATAGTATCTTCACCGATGTTGATTAACTAGTTTTTTATCTATCTTTTATCCATATCACCTTTGGGAAGAAATTTATTAAGTCACTTATATATCAAAGTTTTTGCCAAGTGTCATCTTGATGAAATTTTAAGCTATTCGTACTTCTATTAGCATGAGAATGAGCATCACTGAGATATTTGAAAGTTCCTCCAATAGCATTATTCTCCTTGATGTATTTATCTTATTATCTACTTCATTCAGATGAATTGGCAAGAGTCTTACCAAAATTATTTTCATCAGAATGACATATGAAGTCAGAAAAAGTTATGAAACTCACCCTGATAGCACATGTATCCCTGACATGTTTCCCTTTGTTTTATCAGTGAGACATAGTGAATTTCTTATCAATGAAAATCCATTGGCATGACATGTATGCTTGAGATGACATGAGAATTTCACTCTAATAGTATTACTCTTATTGAAAACATTTTTTGTCACTAAGATGATAGGCTTTATATTCTTGAATATGTATCCTCCTAACCTTTTGATCATTGTGACAATGTTGACCTCTTGCCGATATGCAAGAAATTTCTAAATTGAAAGGTTGTAGCTTATGGGTCGAAGAGACCTAGACCTAGTCACGCCGATATGGATTGTTTATTAGGAGCTCTTACTTAATGATGACCAGAGGAATTTTTGTGTGTCAAAATGTCAAATTTGATGGGATCATTGGTGGATATGATATGTTGAATGAATTACAACCATTTATGATACTCTTTTCTCTTAAAATGTGGCTAGCATGTGGGGTTTATGAATGCAAGCTACTAAAATTGTGAAAAAAAATTATAGTCCCAACAGTGGTTCCATTTAGGGATGTATACCCCCTGTGGGTATAGTGAGAATTCAGATCACTAGAAGAGAAGAATAGGTGGCTGATGATATGAGATGGTAGTGGAAATGAGGGAAAATGAAGGGTGGTGGAAATGATATGAAATCCTTTACTACTCTGCATGGAAAAATTTATTTATTTTTAGAAGGTTATTTAGGAATTTTCCATGCACTGGTAATCCTTGAACTTTACCTATTTTAATGTTCACGGAAATGATTTATTTTAAGAGGTTTGTCAAGAATTTTCCATGCACAGGCAATCCTTAGTCCTCTATGTTCAAGAAAAGAAATATTTTAGGAACTGCCCATGTACTGGAAATTCTTGTTCTTCTCCTAACATGTTTTGGAGATAGTATGAATCTTCACCTCCCTTTCCAACAGTGACAAAGGCTCCCAACCACAAGGCCTCAAACTTCCCATGCTTTCCTTTGTCCTAAATCCTAACATTCCACATGAAGACTATGTCATCTACTTCAAATTTCTTGTTTGTAGCCTTCTTATCATACAGGTATTTCATTTCCAATTTTTTCTTCCTGTTATGCTATTAAGCTTAGTTTATGATTTCATTGAGCTACATTAATTCCTCCATCCTCTCCTCCATGGGCTCTGGGATTTCCAAATCTTCTTCCAAAATGAACTTGCATATTGGTATTAGATTATGCAAGGGGAGTCTGGCCTGAGTTCCATACACAAGCTCAAAAGGTGATTTATCGATAGCCTTTTTCATAGCAATCTTGTCTACCCATAAAGCAAGCCTTAACTTAGAATCCAAAGCCTTTTTCTTGTTATCCAAAATTCTTCTTATGATCTTCAAAATACTCTTATTGCTTGATTTTGCCTCCCATTTACCTGTGGGTGATAAGGCAATGAATATGAGATATTAATTCCATAAGACTGGAAAAACTTATTGAACTCATTAGATCTAAAACACATCCCATTATCAGTTACAATCCTTGCTAGGACCCCAAATCTTGTGATGATGTTTTCTAATAATAAATTGGTCACAACTTTACTAGTTTTCTGCTTGGTGGGTATGGCTTCCACCCATTTTGTGAAGTAGTGTATGGCTACTAGTATCCATTTGTGTCCACTATATTTTTCTATAATCTCCCCTATGAATTCAATTCCCCATTGGTGAAATGGAACCTCTACTTGCATAGGTCTAAAAGGTAATGATCCTTGATATTTTAGCTTCCTAGAAAACTTCAGGCATGCTTCACATTTCATGGTATATTCATGTGCATCATTAAAAAACTTAGGCCAATAGTACCATGCCCTTAGTATCTTATGGGGAGTTGTTTTTGCTAAGAAACTCCCCCCACATACTCCTTCATGCATTTCCTTCAAGACATGTCTTTCCTAATGTTCATCTAAGCACAACAATAGAACACCATCCCTATTCTTCTAGTAGAGGTCTCCCTTCATGAATACATACTTTGAGGCCTACAACTTGAGTGTTCTTTTTTTGTTGTCATCAAACCCTTCTAGATATTTCAAATGTTTGAGATAGTACATGATATTAGTGTACCATGAAGTGTTTTCAATACTAGTGACCATATCTTCTTCATCGTTGACATTACATACTTGGGAAGCTTCCAAATTTGTTTCATCCATCAATTTGGATAATCCTTGTCCCCTTACAAGATTAATAATCTGAAACTCAATATCAAACTCTTGAATTCTATTTATCCACCGACACCTACATCTTGTTGTTTCACTTTGAACAAATACATCTTTTATAGTAGCGTTTGGCACATATGCTACAAATTTTGCTCCTACTAGATATGGTTTAAATTCCTTGACAACTCTTACCAATGCATACACTTGTTTCTCCACAATATCATATTTCAACTTTGCATTTTGGAGAGATTTGCTAAAAAAGAAGATTGGCTGCTCATACCCTTCATCATTCTTTTGGAGCATCACTGTAGTAACTATGTGATAAGATGTGAATGAAAAAAATTGGAAAGGTTTGTTGAAGTCTAGAGACTTCAATACTAAAGCTTCCTTGATTTATCTCTTTATGGATATGAATGCATCTATAGCTTTAGCAGTCCAATCAATTTTTGCACCCTTCTTTAGCATTTTCTATATTGGCTTTATTGTCTCAACAAAATTTGACACGAACCTTTTTATGAAATTGATTTGTCCAAAAAAAGGAATGAATAGCCTTAACTGTCTTGGGGATACGTAGCTTGTCAATAACCTCCACTCTTTTAGGGTCAATATTTACTCCTTCCTTAGAGACTATATGCCCAAGTAACTTTCCTTCTGTCACTGCAAAATGACACGTTTTGGGATTGAGAGATATGCCATATTCCAATGCTTTTAGGAATATTTTCTCAAGATGAGCCACATGATCCTCTGCCTTTTTGGAATATGTAGTTAAATAATCTTGGTAGACTACCATTATCACATTAATAAGGTCAACAAAAGCAACATCCATCACTCTCGGGAATGTTGCACCAACATTTGTGAGTTTGAATGGAATCCTAACATAGACATATGTTCTCCATCACATTGTAATGGTTCTCTTGTATCATTTTGATTCTTTAACTTTTACTTTGTTATAGCCTAAAAATCCATCCATCATGGATAGTAACTCATAGCCTGTGAGTAACATTGCCTCCATGTTTACAAGTGGATAATTGTCCTTGAGAGAGGACACATTTAGGTTTTAGAATTCTACACAAAGCCTTATATCTCCATGTTTCTTTTTGACTGGTACTATATTAGATACCCAAGATGAGTCTAATGTGTTTGATAATACCCACTTCCCTAAGGTTTATAAGCTCTTCATGCATTTTAGGCTCCAAATTTGGGTTGATGGGTCTTTGTTTCTTCCTAAATGGCTTTCTATTTGGTTTTAATGTAATCTCATGTTGGAAAAAATCTTCCCTTTATGCTTTGAGATCCTTGTAAGACCATGCAAAAACATGCTTGTATTTCCTTAATGGTGCAATCAACATTTTTTTGATTGTTGGACTTATCTTTTTTCCAATGTATACTCTTTTTGGTGCCAACTCAGTCCCTAGGTTGATTTCTTCAACATCTTCTCTTTTTACAGGTGTTTGTTTCATGAGAGCATGATCATTTCCATCAAACACCCTTTTGAGTGATGCAAGACGTTTAGGAAGTTTGTTGGTTTTGAGCTACACAATTTATTTTCCAAACACAATTTTTTTTTCCATCTATTTCTTGCATGAATCCATTAAAGTCAATCTCCTGGGCTTCGTAATGATCTATGCAATGCAAAAACTTGATCAAATCAATATCATCATTGAAAACTCTGAAACTATAAACATTATTGGGGATGGAAGGTCTTGTTTTGAATTCAATCTATGAAATCCCAACCAAAGTGATATCATCTCTTTTCAAAGCTACATTAGCCAAAAAGTATTCCATCAAGTTCTTAGATTTATCCAACCATTCAATAGAGAAAGCATCGAATAGTTGAATTGTATCCCATACAACATTCCTATATTATTTTAGCCTCTTCTTTTTTGTATCATATCTTGATCTTACTTGTTGAATGATTAACTCAGAGTCTCCAAAGACTTTCAATAATTTTATTTTGTGTTTGACAACCATATTCATTCCAATCAATAGGGCTTAATACTCTACTATTTTATTTGTACATTCAAATGTCAGTAAGAATGAATATTTGAATGTAGTGCCCTCAGGTGAAATGAACACTACTCTTGCTCCATTGCCTTATTTGCTGCATGCCCCATCAAAGTACATTTGCTACACACCATGTTCATTCCTGGAAACATGCTTATCAATTGGATCAACATTTACTAATTCAGGCTGGGAACTATTCTAAAACTTCCTAAATCTACATCACAAAAGTAGTTCAATTGATTTTGAGCAACATAGTCCACAATTTGATTCACCCTTGGTTCTCTATAAAGCTTAACCTCTTCACCATTCACTGGTATTGTGGCATAGAACAAGTTAAATTGTACATTTCCTCCAATTGTTGTAGTCCATTTCCATGACAAGAGTATTCCAAAATGTGGGGTGTGTCAATTATAGTTATGTCAATATTATATACTGCCTACAGATAAGCAACCAACTTAGCCTCTACATCTTTCATAATTCCCACTGGGACCGGTCTGCTATCCATGGCATAGCATTTAACATCATTATTGTCCACCCACATGCCAAGTTGTTTCATGACTGCTACTGGCATGATGTTAATACCAGCTCTTGAATCTATCATACAGTTCCTTACCAACTTGTTATTTATGAGTAGTGTAGTAAAGAATGATCAACTTGTGGGGGATTCACCAATGCATCACCAAGAAAAACCTCAGGAACCTTTACTTCTTCTTGCTTTTTTTACTGATCTTAATGGTCTCTTTGTTCTCAGAAGTTATGTATTTATTAGTTCCATTAGATATTAGTTGCATAACATTGTCCCTATACTCTTTTATTTTCATCATTTCTAGTAATGGCATAGACATCTTTACCTGAGACACGACCTGTGTGAAATTGAAGGAGGTACTTTCTATTTTGGTGATCTTCTTTTGTTCCAGTGGATCTCCTTTTCTTTCTTCATTTTCTCTCTTATTTGTTTCATCAGACTTCTGCTTATCTTTGTGTGGCTCTTTATTTTCTTTTTTGGGAGTATGCTTTTTTTCATTTTGATTTAGTTCCTTAATTTCCATTTTTTTGGTTTTTCTTGTGTTGCTTCTTTTTCTTTCACAAATACTCCTCTTGGAGCACCACCATCAACATTTATTGTTATGTTCCTGAGCATATAATTACTTTTCATTTGTTCCACAACAGTAATAGTTAATTCTTTTATTTCTTCCTCGGTGGGCCTCCTTATTCTATATTTGCTTGACTAAGATGATGCATTAACAAGACATGATTCATCATTGCTTTCATCATAGTTAGAAAAGACTTGTTGTTCTGCCATATGAACATTGTACCTTTGGTTATCAACATTGTACTTGTACCCTTCTTCTTCTGAAGATGAATATCCCTGCTCAACTGGATGGAGGGTGTGAGAGGTTAAATATATTGTATGATCCTCTTCTTCATTGTCCACTAGTATTTCTTATTCTTGTATTGATTGAGCTACAACACAATGATTAGTGGAATGTGGCAACTTGCAAAATTGACACCAATGATTATTGTTAACCATGTATGCTCCCCTCTTCTTAAGGGATCGAGAGTCTCCTTATTTTTAGGTCTATCAATTATGGGATTTCCATCCTTCCAGTTTTTGTTATATAGCATATCATGGAGCCTCGACCTCTCATTTATGTATGTATTTTCTTGTCTGTTTTGAGGGTTGCTAAAATTTTGGGAAACCTTGAGATTATCTCTCTCACCAATCATCCCAGTAGCCTTTCTATAGTTATCAATAGTCAATTCCATTTTTGGTGCTTCAACAAGGTTTCTAGGGCACCTATTTCTAATCTCATATCCTGTCTTTGGATCAAAGGCTTTTAGGTAAATGCTTAATGTTGTTGGGTCAGCCAGTTTGGATCCAGGTGGTGTCTTATTATGCAATTCGGAAAACCTCTAGTTGAAGTCATAAATTGACTCATTCTGACTTTTTTGGATAGTTATCAATTCATGCAAAGGAAACTCAGGTGCAGACTAATTCCCATATTACTCCAAAAACTGATATTGGAAGTATGATATAGAATTGATTGAACCAATCGCTCACCTCTTCTATCTAGAACATCATGAATAATCTCATATTCACATCTTCATAGTCCATATCAATATCTTGAACAAAGGCATTAAAATTTCTGATATGTTCCTCTGCTAATATCACATTATTTCCAGTGAACTTGGGAACCATATTTGTCTAGTTACTATCTATTGGGTATGGGTACAATTGATACCCTATCAGATCAAATTGTCTAAATGGGTTTTTAGTATTTTGGGGAGGCAAGTTCAAATGTTGTGGATTAGGGAAATGTTGGTACCCATATTGAGGTTGATAATAAGAATTTTGTTGGATGTGTTGTTCGGGGTATATATTTTGATGAGGCACATGTTTATGATATTGTGGGGGATATTGTTGACCTAGAGGTGGATTGTTTTGGGGAGCATTGGTAGCATTTTGGTGTTAGGATCTCTAAGATGACATATTAGGCTGATGATTTTGTCTTTGATTTACATTATGTGGTACTTTTGTGTTTTGAGATGCTCCTTGTGGATTGATATTACCACCCTATTTATCTGGGGGAACATATTTAGGTGGTTTTGATGCATTAATATTCATCTAAGTCAGTTGTTGATTCAAATCTATGTTTCTCTTTATCATCCACCGTCTTCTTTCAAGTTGTTGTTCCTGCCATTGCATTTGTATTTCTAATTATTGATCAGTAATGTGCTAAAAATGTTCAACAAAAGCTAATTCATCCATGGGCCCACACTAATTTCCTTCTTCTTATCCATGAGTCATTTCATGATCATACTCCTACCTTTGTCTTTGTTCCTCATCTTTCTGGGCATAGAATTCTTGCATCTTATCTTGGTCTATTTCAAGGTGATAAATAGGACGATCACTATTTCCTTGCTAAAATGGAGTGCAAGGATCTCCACATGGATCATTATTGTGGCCTTCCAACCCATGCAATAGGTCAAAGCTATTATGTACATCAAATATTTTTTCTGATGAATTTCCTTCAGTCATGACATCTACTTGGCTAGGTGTCACCTTAGACTTGTTCTTGTTTGTGTTTGCTTTTGTGGGAGGAGATCCATGTTTTTCAGTCCATTTCCCATTGTTCTTCTTGGAACTATCTTGATTTAAGGATCTTCTTCTAATCATATTAGATGATATAGTGTATCTTTGATGTCTATGGTCTATTTTTTCTGATCTGATGTTTACTTTATCTATCATAAAATTTCTTTAGAGTCGCCACCTACTTTCTAAAAGAAGGAAAATGATTGAGTTTGTTCCTAATGGGGTCTTTTAATTTTGAAGTGACTCTATGATGGAAGGCTTGAGTTTAGAATTGGTTCCCAATGGAGTCTCCAATCTGTTAGGTATCAAAAATGCTAGTAGAAAAACCACAAGAGGTTTCCAAGCTCTTGGTATGTTTCAAGCTAATGAACAAGGCCAAAGGGTGTACTTGAACCTTTTTCTCTTTAGGCTCTACCAAACCTAGGTGGGTTTACCTATGTAAATGATGCAAACTTGAATTGTGTGTTTCCTACTTAAGCAATCTATCCACAATGGCAATTGAGAGTGGAAAGATATAATCCTAATTTGGTATAAATTGTATCAAAAATATCAAGGTGAAATTTAATATGTTCAGTTAATAGATGTGAGGTTTTGAAAATAGATTTGATAAAACTAAATAATGAAATGGGTGATTGTTGGGTAAATGGAGTCAAATGAAGATCTAGAATGGATGACTTGTATTAGTTGTAACTCAAACTATTTTTCACACTTAAATGTTTGTTTATAACTTGTATAAACATGTAGGAAAGTGACTAAAAAACTTTACTTTTGGATCCAACTAACACAACCAAGTAACTTATGGTTTATTAAAATGATTTTTAATCTTTACTTGAAAGAACCAATTGATTAAATCACATAGGAACAATAGATAATACCAAATTGGAGACAAAATGGCAGTCCTAGTTATATGATTCTTGTTATTGATCCAAATAACACTTCTATATTACTGTGACTAATTACAAGGGTTTTAATTCTTTAAAATAAATCAATTAATCACATCACACAAGAACAACAAATGTGCTTTGATAAATTGAACATATCTTTGATACACCAATTTAAACAACAAGGAAATATTATGTTGGAGACAACCAAATAATTGAATATATTCAACAAAAAATTGATACCAATATGAAGCCACATAATCAAATATCTTTCATTGATCTCCTCAAAATTATGCTTGCAACATAGTCTTTTGAAATGAAAACATCATGGAAGCCTTCTACTATATATCTATCCCTATTTGCCTATATCTTTTTATCACTATGTAACTAACTTATATATCAAAACTTTGAAGAGGACACACCCCTTCATGAATGTATTTTGATACTAACCACAACTAACAACAATTAAACATAGACACTTAGGATCTATTTAACCATAAATGGAATTTTGATAAATATCCAAATAATCCCATCTTTCATGGGTATCAGCATCCTTCGACGTATTTCAGGCTACAATCTTTGTGATCACCATCTTCTCAATCTACTTGCACACTTCATCCAAATTCGATTCTTTACATGTAGCCACTTCCAATGCTTTTTGTAACATCAAATTGCATTCTTTAATCCAATCAGTCCTAATTTTTAACTTTCCATTACTAAAGAATGTTGGTATTGCTTTTCTTGTGGCATTAACAAATCCTTTTTCATCTCCTTGTAGTTCCTCATGGAAACCATTATGCTTTCTTATGATCTCCCTACTAGTAGTGATAGCTTCATTATCAAAAGTATCTCTCTTTTGTATTTCCTGAAATTTTTCCTGAACTCTGTCATTGATTCTTTTATGCTCTTGTTCTGTAGCATAGTTCTTTGAGTGAATTCCCTAGAGCTTGTTCATCTAGACCATCAAATTAGCCTATCTCTTCCTAAATACTACATAAAGTGCATCAAATTTTCCTTGGGCATATGTATCTAATTCTTCCCACTTATCCTTTGTTTGAGAGCTTTCTCCTTGAGTCAAAAACTTAGTAGATTCCTTCACTATATTTTTAACCACATCCTTCATGTAATAATTCTCTTTAAGTATCCTCACAATGTTCATTTTATACATCTTCTTTTCTTTTATCAACATTTGGATTTGAGAATTATTTAATTTAGCAACATTGATGCCAATCTCAATTGTAGCTACAGGATCAACCTCTCCAACTTTTAGTGTCATGACATGGTCGAAGGATTTTTCAGTATCAATGATTATAGACTTCTTATGTGGTGGGTACAAGGCCCAAATCATGAGAGAACCTTAATTAGGATTATACTTTGATCCTGTGTACACCTCTGTAACTCCTTCAGGGCTAAGCTTGTGTGTGGCACTATTATCTTTCAAGAAGCTTTCAAAAACAAGAGCAGAATTCAAGTCCAAACCTAAGAGAATCATTACACCTAATTCCTCCAATAATTTCCTTCCTTTCTCTAGATTCATATCCTTCATCTCTTTTTCTACACTTAATTTCAAATCATTCAATAGTTTATCCTCATTGTTTGGTGTTATGTTTGCAGCAAACTCTCTGATTGATTTTCCTTTTTGTTTGTACAAGAAGGATCTGAATTATGGGGACTTTATAAACTCATCATCAGCAACAAAGGACCTATAGGACATCTTATATGTGTTTACATGAGAACTTTCTTCAATTTCCTGCTCTGTAAGGGGAGACTTATAATCGTCAATTCTCCATTTGGAAATTTTCTTAGTTGGTCCTTAGGACTCCTTATCATCAAATGAATCTTCACTAGAGGATAATAACTTTGCTTCTTTAATTTCTTTCACCCTTTGATCTACTCCCCTATTATATTCATCAATGGCTCTTTTAGCTTCAATCTCTTCCATGTTCCTGATCAAGTCATCATATGGATAGGGTATATGATCATACCCACCCAAGTTCATCTTTTTTTCTAGAAAAGTCAATGTATCCCTTTGGATCAAACCCTTTCCTTGGTGGAGCCCTTTTCAAATTAAAATGCAATAGTATATCTAGAATCAAATCATACCCCTCCTTAGACAGTACAGTGAAATTTCCAAAGCATAAAGTACTTGGAATGAATGCATGGTTTCCAAAGGAACCTAGATTCATAACACTTAAGTAGTCCATCTGTCTAACAATCTCCAAGTAAGCAATTTTGTCAGGTACTATTTTTTGCAAAACAAATGGTGTGTCATCAAAACCATAAAACCTAATCATAGTAGCATCCTCAAAATAGTACCAATCTCCCCAGTTGTGACCAATAGGCCCATTGAAATCCTTAGGCCCGAGGAACCTCTTAATCTCATTAGATAATGAGTGATCACAAGGATAATTAAAAAATTTCTACAATGGCTTGAAAAAAACTCTTCAAAATGAACAAAACTTGAATTGCAAATCTGTTATCCAAATAGTAGTCCATAATTGAATTGGTAGCAGTTTATCCTCCTTATCAAACTATGAAATCCTTAACTCCTCTAGCCACATCCCCAATTCCTGTCCAGTCCATGATACATTATTATATGCATAAAAATAGAGTAATTCTTGAAATGAAAAATAGGGGATCTATTTTTAAATTCCATTAGACCTGAATCAATTTCTTTGAAAATATATAAAGCATAATCAAATGTTTTGGAATTGTGATACTGAACATCAGTTGCAATCACCATTGGGACCATTGACATAAACTGAGAAGCCTTAGTCCCTAACACCTGACACACTGAGAAGTATGTGTATTTTACATAGGGCTCAAATAAGACTACATGAAATGGAGGCTTGTCAGTATCATCAAGTGGAACTATAATTATGTCCTTCTTGGGCCTATGCAATGGTAACCTCCACCCTATGTAAGTTGTGTACATTCTCCAATATTATTTCTTCAAAGCTTCATATACAATAGCCTCATCACTTGTGTCATTTAGTTAAAAAAAATTACAAATTGTAGCTTCTGATAGGTGTATAAAAGGCTTACCTAGTGAATTGTAAATAGTCTTGAGGTTTGGATTGTAGTGGGTAGCTAGGAGTTTCACTGGTTCCACATTGAGAAATACATTAGGGACAACTAATTTTCCTAGGTTTAACTTCCAGGGGTTGCATACTGGCTCAAACCTATTCATCCGATGATAATGAAATATAAATAACTAATATCCTTGAATTGGAGTCCACACATCCCCAATATGCCTGCACTTGTTCTCAAATCTCTCTACATATTCCCTAAGTTGTGCATAACGCCCAGATTTTGGTCCTGAACTAGGCAATTGCTCAATAAGATCTTGGTTCAATTTTCTCTCACTTGTTTTTTCTTCATCTATTGTTTGAATTTTCAACTTCTTACTCCTAGGCCAGCTACCCTCACTCTGTTGTTTTCTACTTTTCAAATTCGTAGAGCTCGAACCCTCCATTTAATCTTCTCAAATTTACATAATTAAAAATACAATTGTAGAGAATTCACAAGCTTACTAGAAAATCTCCAGTTGCACAAAATTCTCTAACCTTTTCCCATTCTCCCATTCCTTTAACTTTCAGTCCTACAAATTCTCCTTAATTATTCTTCTTTCACTCAGAGAATTATCTATACAATGTTTATTTCTGCAACCACAAATGTCCAACTCTCATCACAAGTGTAGCAGATTTTTTGAACTTCTCACTGTCAAACCAAATGATTATATCAGCGATGCTTATTCAAACTTTGGCCGATTTATGTGTTTGAACCAAGAAAATTGTTCATTAAACATCTTACAAGTTTTGGGAGATCAAATAGTATTCTCACCAATGTTGAATAACTATTTTTTTATCTATCTTTTATCGATATAACCTTCGGGAAGAGATTTATTAAGTCACTTAGATATCAAAGTTGTCACGAAGTGTCATCCCAATGAAATTTTAAGCTATTCATACTTCTATCGACATGAGAATGAGCATCGCTAAGAGATCTGAAAGTTCCTCCAATAGCATTAGTCTCCCCATTGTATTTCTCTTATTAGTCGCTTCCTTCGGATGAATCGACAAGAGTCTCGCCAAAATTATTTTCATCGGCGTGACATATGAAGTTGGAAAGAGATATGAAACTCACCCCAATAGCACATGTCTCCCTGACATTTTTCCCTTTGTTTTATTGGTTAGACACAGTGAATTTCTTATCGATGAAAATCCATCAACTTGACATGTATGCTTGAGATGACATGACAATTTCACTCTGATAGTATTACCCTTGCCGATAACCTTTTTCGTTGATAAGAAAAATAGGAATTGTCTTCCCGAATATGTATCCTCTCAACCTTTTGATTGCTGTGACAATGTTGACCTCTTGCCGATATGCAAGAAATTCCCAAATTGAAAGGTTGTAGCTTATGGTTCAGAGAGACCTAGACCTAGTCATGCCGATATGGATTGTTTATTAGGAGCTCTTACTTAGTGATGACCAGAGGGATTTTGGTGTGTCAAAAGGTCAACTTTGATGGGATCATTGGTGGATATGATATGTGGAATGAATTACAACTATTTATGATACTCTCTACTCTTAAAATGTGGCTAGCATGTGGGGTTTATGAATGCAAGCTACTGAAATTCTGAAAAAAATTTATAGTCCCAATAGGTTTTTTTACCTAAAAGGATTTTCCCCATGTAAATATTTGTTTTCATATCTTTTGTTCCATCTTTCATGTGGTTCTGCGTGATAGAATATATTTAAGGTTTTTGTTTGGAACTAGTGTAATTAACATTAACTTTTCTCTAAGGGTTAATGTGGGAAATGAACTATTTTTGATTCCGCATCATGGCATAGTAGTATGTGTCTTTGAGGCAGTATAAAGGAAATAAAATCTACCAAAGGCACTACTAATCTTAGATGTTTCTTTCTGAGATGACTGAAATTTCTCTATACTCCTCATAGAGCACCATGGTATCCTTAACCATATCTTTTAAGGCTTGGTTCTTCAACTTGGAAATGTGTTTGGAAGCCCTTATCAGCTTATACTTTGCCTCCATTTTCATCACATTCTTCTAAAATCCCTCGTCTTTAACACCAACCACAGTGTCACCTTGGCCAACATCCAAAGCTTCATTCTTGGGTGTGGAATTACCAGAGCCTACCTTCATATCCTCACCATTAGAATGGGAATCTAACTCATTTAGAATAAGGCTATTAGCTACCCATTTTCTATTAAGGTTACCCTTCTTCCCTTTTTTTGAGGAGGTAATCACAAGGGTTCTGGACCCATCCTCGTCCTTTTCATTTCACTCCTCTTCCTCAGCAATACTGGTAACCAATCTAGAAGAGCCAAAAGCTTCGCTTAGAACCTTCTCCTTACCCTTAATTGTAGAGGCGAGGACAAGGGATTTAATATGCTCCATGATTAAAAGAATGAGACCCTCATGAAGGACCAAAGCCCTCCTATTTTTTAAGTGAGCATAAATAGAGACCTCCATGGAAGACAAAAGAAAAAAGGGAAAGGAAATAAATAACCCATGTCTGAAATGGTTTAAAAGATTAAAATGATGGACAAGTATTATAGTGAACCTACCTTCCAAAGTAACATACTGCATTATCACCTCCGCAATATTCACCCATACCTTCTTGAGAGACTTCTACTCATATCCCTAACTTTCCATTTTGATAAGTTTTTTCCTTTCATCACCTTTGAAGAATTGAGCCATTGCTTCCTTGTTAATCTTCTTGTCCTTATAGAACTTATGGACAATCATCGGTAACCTAGTCATAGTAGCAATCAAATCCTCATTGATATCAACTACCAAGTCCTTTATCTATATTTTTTGGCTATGCCAACAAGAAACAAACTCCACTAAAGCATTCGAGTCATGCCCATGCAATCTTTCTAAGAACAATGCAAAATTCCCATGCTGAAGAATGCTCCAAATTTTCTTCTTCTTCCTCAGGATTGCACAAGAATGTGGCTCAATTCTACTCCTATCACCTCCCATTTCCTCAAAAACTAGATGTAGAAAGCCCTTGCAATTACTATTTGATTGATAGCCAATAATCCAAACCAAACCCACAAAGCTTGTGACTCGAGAAGTGGTACTAAATATTAAATGACACCATCACATAGGCTTAGCCAAAAGAATCATTTCTCATTAAGATCCTAGCTTTTTAGGGAAGGAGTGAGCCTTCCTCCCATGCATAATACTCATTTACCCTAATAGCCTCATTGGCAAAAATATCTACCAAAGAATTTCCTTCTCAAAAAATGTGAGATACACAGATCTCTTCACAAGAACTTAACACGATTATAGTGTCCTTTATTAATTGATCAAAATTCTATCTGGGTCTATGGGTGCCACGTAGATAATTGATGATGTTTAAATAGTCACCTTCTACCCATATTTTAGAGTAACCCCTATCCATAACATATTTTATGGTTATAAACAAATCCTCCGCCTCAACAAAGTGATTTTTCTGATTTCCCAATTGGAGTGCCACCATTCCTAAGAGCCTTCCATCCTTATTCCTCAACAACCTTCCACAACATGTAGGTCCGTTGTTACCCTTGGCTGCCCCGTCAAAATTAACTTTAACCCACCCTAAAGGTGGTGGTCTCCATTTAGTGCTCAATCTAGCATTCAAGCTGGACTTAAAGATCTTAGAAGGAATAGAGGGGGATCTTCCAATTAGAAATCACCAAAAGTTTACACCCAACCAGGCAAGTAGATGGGGCACAATGAGATGAATCAGACCCAATGAGAGAAAAATTCTCCAAGATCGCTTGACGAATCTTGATGAAATGACTACTAACATTGAGTTTAGAGTCACATAAGATTTTATTGTTTTGTTCTTTCCAAATTCCCCATGCAATATATGGGGCCCTAAGATCCCAAAGCCGCCAAATAGTAGAGAAGGTGGAGGGACACTTCCACTAGTCAACAAAATTACCAAGGGAGTCCAAGAAGACCCAATCCAAATTCCATAGGAAAAGAAATTTACTCAATAGAAGAGAGGAAAATTAACACCCAAGGAATATATGGGAAAAGCTCGCAGCAACAGCTTCACAAAGAATATTTTTTTTTGAAAGTGCAAATCCCATTTTACAAAGATTATCCTACATTAATACTTTACCTTGCATAAGAAGCCAAAATAATACATTCACCTTGGGGATCAACATCTTGTTCCATAATTTCTCCTAGAAAGGAAAATAATCAATATTTTCCAACAAATTAACAAATGTAGAGGCCACCAAAAAATTTACCATTAGCACAGGGGGCCCAAACAACCCTATCCGGTCTAGGAATAATGGGAATACGAACATTGCACAAGAAATCCTTTAAAACCTTCAACGATGGGTCTTAATCCTAAAAATTCTTCCACTCCCCATTGTATAAATTATAGTTAGCCACCCTAATACCAAAGAGATGTTTGAAAATAGGAATAATAGGAGAGGCCTAGGGAAAATTCATCAAATTTTTAAAATCACACCAAGCATCCTCCCAAAAAATAATTACGCTACCATCACCCAATAGCCACCTAACACCATTAGCAATCAAGTCCCTGCAAGGTAAGATATTTCTCCAAAAACAAGAACTAGAAGGGATATCATTAGAAGTTAGCATATTCCAAGTTCTCCCAAAGCCATGCAAATATTTGTTTCTAGCTAGAAAGGCCTAACTAGCTTCCCCATTGAGGAGCCTCCAAACATTCTTCGACAATAATTCTTTATTGAATTATTTTAAGTTTTTAATGCCAAGACCATCTAATTTCTTTGGATTGCAAACCAAATCCCAAGCCACAAGAGGAATTCTAGCTTTGGATTCAACACATGACCACAAGAATCTTCTCATGATCTATTCCATTTTCTCCTCAAATTTTATTGGAATTCTAAAAAGACTCGTTGCATACAAAGGTAGATTCTAAAGAGTGGAGGAAATGAGTTGTACCTTCCTTACCTAACTGAGAAGTGCCCTTTTCCAACCTACCAACTTTCTACTAAACTTGTCCAACAGACCTAGCTAGAAAGACTTTGAAATATTGGAAATACAAAAAGGAAGCCCCACGTAGGTAGACATGAGCTCACCCCTATTACAAGAAAGAATCTTGGCAAGATTTAATTGCAAAGCTTTAGGGGTGTTAAGGAAAAAAAATTTACTCTTAGGAAGATTAAAACATTGGCCAAAAGCCTTCTCATAAGCCTCAATCAACCCCTTCATGGTTTTGACTTCACAGACATAAGATTAACCCATCAAAATAGTGTCATCATCAAATTGTTGATGAGTAATAGGCTCACATCTGGAAGAGGGGAAGAGACCCTTTAGTAACCTGATTTATAAAGACTTCTAGATATTTCTACCAAGAGCCTCCACCATCAAGATGAATAGCAACAAAGAAATGGGATCTCCCGGCCTCAAGCGACATGAACTATAGAAAAAAGGAGAAGTAGAGTCATTCAATAGAATAGCAAAAGAAGGATTTGAGATGAGTTGTTCAACAAATTGAAGAAACTTGTGACAAAATCCAAAGCATTCTAAAACTGCAATCAAGAACCTCCAGTTTACCCTATCATATGCCTTGAGGAGATCCAGTTTTGGGAAGAAGCCCTTGTTAGCATTAAGAGAATGGTAAATTTCATGGATAGTTATTATAGAGTCTAGGATTTGATGTCCCTTAACAAAGACACTTTGATGTTTTGAGATTAGATGAAGGAGACACTTTTTCAATCTAGTGGTGAGCACCTTAAAAAAAAAATTATAGATGGAGTTATAGTTTACCGAGCGGTACTCACCAAAGCTATTAGCATCAACAAACTTGGGGATCAAGACAATGAAAGTTGCATTCAACTCTTTGAGTAGTCTTCTAGATCCAAAGAACTCCGTGGTGGAATTAAACACATTTTCCGCTACAATCTCCCAACATGACTAATAGAATAGAAAAGGAAAGCCATCAGGCCTAGGTCCTTATTCCCTTCAAAAGAAAAGACTACATCCTTGATTTCCAAAGAAGAGGGAATGGTAGTTAGCTCGCCATTTAGGTTCTCTAAAACTAGATGAGGGGTAACTATTTTGGTCCCACACAAGATCATTCCTAAGTAGATGCTCAAAGAAATTAGTAGTCACCCTCCTAATAGCCTCCTCATCCTCCAATAGCTTACTATCAACCATAAAAAAGGAGATCCTATTGATGACTTATTCCTGAGGGAAGTAAGGTGAAAGAACTGTGAATTGTGGTCTCCAGACTTTAACCAAATTGCACAATTTCATGAATCTAAGAAAGAAGACCATCCTCCTACAACTGGATTCCTACAACTAGAGATCCTCAGATAAACCCTTTGACTGAATGACTTCCTGAACACTATCCAGCCTTTGAATAATAGAATTCTTAGAGTCAAAAATATGACCAAATGACTCTCTATTCCATTTCTTGAGATTTCTCTTCAAAAAATTCAACTTATTGGCTACTCTAAACATTGCACTGCCATCAATCTTCACTTACTAGCATTTCTTAATACAATCCACAAACCTAGGATCTCTCAACCACATATCTTCAAACTGGAAATGAAAGCATTCTTACCCCCAAGCCTATCGGCCACAAAAGAGATAGGGAAGTTGTCTGAACCACATCGCTTAATCATGGATAGGGAGTAGGAAAAATCCACAAACCACGAAGCCAATTTCAAGGCTCTATCCAACTTGAATTGAGTATTTTTAGCACAAACATGCCTGTTGGACCAGGTAAAGTTGGCCCCTATCATCTTTACATCAATAAGAGCATTGTCATCAATGAATATTCTCAAATCTAGATGACTAT
This sequence comes from Sequoia sempervirens, assembly GCA_007258455.2. NCBI lineage: Eukaryota > Viridiplantae > Streptophyta > Pinopsida > Cupressales > Cupressaceae > Sequoia > Sequoia sempervirens. The sequence goes on from VDFB02049217.1 coordinate 61,146,560, forward strand.
TAGGATTGGCTTAGGAACCACCCACTTTCTCATTGTCACAAAGGGGAGTATTGAAGTCTCCCATCTCCATCCAAGGGCTATCCAAAAAATTAGTCTGAAGACACCCAAGATCATCCCACATTTTTTTCCTAGCCCTCTTCATATTAGGGGCATACACTTTGGAGATACCCCAAGAGTAAGATTCCCTAATCAAAATAAACTTCGTCTCCACATGGTTAAAATCATTTGCAATTGGGACCTTTAATTAGCCTATCATTCCAAAAGGTAGTAGTGCCCCCTGAAGCTCCCTCAGATCTAACCCCATGAAAGCCACAATCCTTAAAGAAGAAATTCTTTAAAGCTTCCAACTTATCAATTTTCATTTTCGTTTCTTGAATCAACAAAATGTCTAGCTTATTGTCCCAGATCAAGTTCTTTAGGTGGTCCTACTTGTGCACATTATTCAAACCCCTAATATTCCAGGAAATAATATTCATTTTCACGAGGAGGGGGTGCTCTTAGAGCACAAATCAAAGAGAGTTTTTTGAACCCCTTGTGCAATATCTCACTTGCAATCCCTCTCCCTAATTTTCTATAGAGAAGGTCTCCCCTAACCCCTTTGCTCGGACCAATAGTCCACTTCTTCCTTCTCATGGTAACACCTTTGTGGGATTGAGGGGGAGGATAAGTAGAGGAATTACTTTTTCTCCTCACTAGAATATAACCTTCTTCATCCTTACTCCCTATATCTGTAACCACCAAAGCACCTTCTCTAGTCACAAGCCCATATGCATGATCTAGAGGAGAAGAAAGGGGTGATAATAGGCTCCATAATAGTACATTTAGGGGAGCACAAAGTATTTGAAACATGATTTGGACATCCTAGTTATAGGACTGGACAACAACCTCATCCACATACTTCTTAATCTCCTTGTCACCCTCGAGCTAAGGGAGAAATTGGTCCTCCATATTAGCTTCACCCTCCATGACTTTTCTAGCTACTGACTCACCCTGCTCTATGGGAGTTAAAGTCACCTTTTCCTCCTTAACCTTCCAAACTTTAGGTTGAGGAACAACCTTGGGCGAGACCGCCTTAGCAGAGCAATCCTTAGCCCAGTAACCTACTTTTCTGCATTTGAAGCACGCAAATAGAAAGTTTTCAAAAGTAATTTGTTTCTACTAGGAGCCAACCTTTGAGTTAAGGTGAAAAAAATTAGGCATCACAACATCTTGGTAAATCATAACACAAAATCTTGTTGTAACTATATTCCTTCTAGAGAGAGAGTCCTAATCAATAGGAACTTACCTCCCAAATGAATTGGCTACTATCTTAAACACTTCTTCATCCCAATATTCCAAAGGAAAGTTTGGCAACTTCACCCACACTGGGGCTAAATGAAAGAGGCACTTAGAGAGATGCATCCCAGGCTCCTAGGGACATAAAACCAAGGTAAGACACCCGAAAGACCATGAACCTTTTGTAAAAAACACTCTGAGGTCTTCATCACAAGAAAAGGAAAAGGAAAAAAATCCTTTAGCCATAGCCGCAACCTCAACTTGACCCTTCAAATTCCACTTCTTATGAACCTAGGTGCGGACCTCCTCAATGTTAGGTCTAGGACCTAGAAAATTTCCTACTAGAGAAAATCCCATTATGGCTATATTTTTTTCCACAAGAGAGTTTGCAATGGACAAGGAAAATCTACCTTCAATGTTAGAAGAAGACAATGATTCATATGCAACGCCTTTACCTTTAAGCTTTGAGGAGAAAAGGTCAGCCCATCTCTGCCCGAGCAAAGATGACTACCCCATTGGCCAGCTATTTCCCATTGAAACATGCTCAATCTAGGGATTTATTGGATTATCCATAGAAGATTCCACAGTTGCGGCCCGCATAATATCACCAAAAGCCACATGACCCCTAGGGACCTTTGGAGGCACCTCCGTCGATGGATAGCCAACAAAAAAATCCTTGGAAGCCTCAACCACACACTTACCCTCAGAGATCACATCTTTGATCACATCCACACCACATGACCCATCCTTCCTAGTAGTGCCAACAGAGAGCACCAAAGCATCTACACCGCATGATCCAACCTTCCCAAAAAAATCAATAGATAGCCTCAAATCCGTAGATTAGCCAAACTAGAAGTTGCCATGATTTATTTGGATTGAGTTCAAATTCAAATCACTCAATCCCACCTCCCAAACGGTCTTCTCCACAATGGTCTCCATTTTTTGAATTAGGGTATGTGCGGGATCATGATGGGCCAAAAAGTGGCGATATGATGGGTATGTGTAGGGTATGTGGCTGACAAAATTTTTTTACCCAAAATTGATAAAACGAAATGGGTTTTTAAAGGAGATTCTTAACTTTCCACCAATATAAATTATGCTTTACTTTGAAATTAATAAATAATTATTATTCATTTTCTATTTGAATTACAACTAAAGTTCTAGTTGATAGGTTGATAAAAAAAATCTATAGCTTTCAAACGGTATCAATTTTTTTGAATCTGAAACATGTGTCACATTCTATGGCTCACATACTATAGGATTAAAAAAAAAATCATGAAGTTTTGACCAAGTTAAGGTGGTTAGACATATGAGTTTTTATATTTTTTAAAAGTTGTAATAAAAAAATCATAATTAATTATTTACTTGGAAAAAAATTACAAAAAACTATGCATCACATCAGGACATGAGTCCTCTACTTAAATCTAAAATCTTATAAAAAATATTATGATTTTGTTGTGGTTAGGGTGGTCAGATAGACACCTATTTCTTATTTCTTCCTTGAAGTTTAAGTACTACTGCATTGAAATTTCAAATTTTCACCAAATATATGTCTATTCTTAAAATAAACCTAGTAGTTTAGAAGCTACATTCAATTTTCTACAGATTCTATTCTTACATTTTTTGAAATAATATAGATAACTTATTCAAATTTTTACATCAAGTTGCCTAACTATGATTTTTATGAATTTTTCGCCACTTAAGGGCCTATTTTTTTCATTATGATCGTGCACATACCCATTGAAATGTTGCAACACTGGACCAAAAATGTTACTTCATGTGTTGATGGTCATCGTGTCAAGGAATTTTACAAAAGGAACATTTGAATTTCTTCTTTCTTTGAGAATTATTTTTGGAGTTATCAAAATTTCCTTCTTTCTTAACTTATCCTTTTTAGTGTTCTTCTTCTCTCCTTTTGAAGTTTGTTGTGTTTCATTCCTTCCAGAAAGGGCTTGAGGCTTAGTAGACTTAAAACTGCCCACTTTAATTAACTTTCCTTGCTTTATTATAAGGTCAACAATAAATTTATCAAGTGTGAGCATTGACCATGAGGCTCCAAGAGAAATTTTAGTAGAGTAGAATGTTGATACAAACACAAAATTTTCTATACCTATATTGGAAAGTACAGAAAGGATTAATTGACCCTCTTTCTTATGAATTCCATAATCTTTTAATTACAACTTTAAAGATATTGAAATGGTAGAAAATAGGTGGATACCTAAAGTTATGCAAAGTATGGAAACCAAGGTAACCTATCTTCCCTGAATTCATTCAAGAAATGACATCCCTATAAAGAATTAACTAACAAACCATAGGTGAATCAATTCAATGTGAGAAATCTACTAGTTTCTTTTTATGCTTGAAGGATGGGGGTCAAGGTCAAACAACACTTTGGGGAGAAATATAAAAATATAAAATAAACACCAAAATGCAATCTAAAACTTGAAACAACAATATTATGCTCAATACTAACTAAGAAAAAAATAAAATTGTAGATCAGAGAAGGGTAGAATGATGTTTACTAGTCACCAAAATTGCTTTTCTAAAGCAGATCTGGGACTCATTTGGTCATGGGCGAATGGGTCCAAGTTCAGGATTTTTCTATAGATTTTAGGAGCCTCTGATGTAGATCTGTAGCTTTCAATTTTCCTAGGTTTCATAGTCGGAATGTCAAAAATAATTTCCTTAAGTGAGTATTTGTGAGATGACAATTTTTATGAGAACTTTTGCAACTTTTTTAACTTCTCCAAATTTTCTCTTCAAGAGATCTTCAAAGTTTCGTCTACCTAGATCTGCAAACACAACATGAGAGGGATTTTTTTTTGTTTTTGGTGAATGGGGGTTTTCATTGTTCAAACCCCATTTTGGTAATTAAACTTTGAAATGAATAAAAACATGAAACGAAGAATGAAGAATGAAAAAAAAATGTTACTACTCAACAAACCCTTAAATAAACCTTGGAATATAGATCTACAACTTGCATGAAATAGCTTCAATGGATGTGGTTCTTGAACTTGAATCTTGCTTGAAATAGTGCTTTGAATGCTTGACTTGATCATGAAACCTACATCACAATGTTATCTCCAAAACCATGCATGATGAAAGAAGACTTTGATATGACAATATGATCTTGATTGTTGCAATAAAACTATGATAAATTTTCTCTTGAATGCCTTTGATTGAAACTTTATCTCTTGGAAACTTGCAAGAAAACTCCTAGGTTGCTTATATGAAACTTAGTGAAATGACCTTATATTTATAGGTATGTATCCTTAATTTCATGAAATTCAAATATCACAAGCTGACATCTGAGTATACACTTAGAGACCTTAAAATCCCATGAAAGACATAATTAAATTTAGGTCCTAAGGTCTAGGGAGGACCTAGGTGAATGGATCCCATGTCCCTAAATGTAGGACACACATTCCTCCATGTAAAGTGTTATATTTAGGCATTAATGAATGTCAGGTTTCCTCTTCAAAAAATGTAATTAAATAGGCTTGTAAATGAATTAAAGGGCTAATAAAGGAATAATTAAGCTGAATTAATTAAAGGAGTCCTAAATAAGTGTGAAAGTGTAAATAAATATATTTCACAACACTAAATTAAGGAAACATTAGGTCCAATTTAACTAGGAGGGACCAAACAAGTGAGAAATTGTAAAGGGATACATTTTCTATCACTACATATTTAGCCCCCACTTTAGTGAGAGGATGAGAACAAGCAAAAAATCATACTAAAGTAGAAAATCAAGACATATATATATATATACAACAATGACAAGATACTCAATCATACAATATCAAAGGCTAAAAGAAAAGGAATAAAAAAAATGGGTGGATTAAGCCTCGACTATTTGTCCAACTCAATGTGGATCAAGCATCAGTTGTTTGTCCAAAAATGTTCACAAGCAGAACTCAGTATCCACTATGCAAACAATAACACATACTCACTTGGGCTAATGGAACCTCAAGATGTGAACTAGGTCAACCCCCAAAAAGTGGCTAAGTGATAAGTTGTGCTAGGTCTATAGGCTCTCACCGTATAATGAGAAAGTCATGCCAAGGTTGCAGGATTCTTATTGTACAAACCATACCAATGCTATACCTCTGATAACCTTGAGAAGGCACCACAAAAATATGAACTTCGAGCTTCATAAGGTTAATAAGCTATGTTATGTTGAACACTTATGAAAAAAATGAAAATAGACATGTTCAAAGGGATTTTTCTTAGTTCATGTATGGTCTTCTCTTAGGGAACATCATCCCTAATGTCTCCAAGAGAAGACAAGTCTAGGATAAAAGATTCACAACTTAGTGAATGCAATGCATAAAATTACCACTAAGAGGAAAGTCATATGCCAAGAAAAGTCACAATGTTGGAGGACATTAGACCCAATTATACCACCAAGAAAAATACACATCACAAGAAGTAAGAAGATAGCACTATGAAACATAAAACATGTCACAAATTTCAAAAATGATAATGTCAATGTATGCCCCCACTTTAAAGAAATTTACTTTAAAGTAGCAAATAACCAATGCTAACAATAAAGGAGACATGAGAGATTATTTAGAAAGCCCCATTCCAAGCATATGTTTCCAAATGAAGCTATGCCATGGGAAAGAGGGGTTGATCCCAACATGAAATCCAACAATAACACATAAGGCATCCACAAATTTAGGGTCAATATGTCTTTTCTACAATGATATTATAGAGCTTGAAAACATCATCATTCCCCAAATAACTCATCGATGAAGGAAGAATGACACACAGAGAGGGAAAAGAAAGGAAATATTTTGGGTCAACATGGAAGAGACATAAATGTCTTGATACCTTGTGTCATCCCCAAAAGGAACATGGCACAATGGAGAAAGCATAAAGGATTTACAACATATAGAAGAATGTAGATACAAATAGAGGAATGAACATGAAGAAACATAAAAAAGAATAGTATGGGGGATCACTTTACACACATGCAATCACATAAAGAACATGAAAAAGAAAACAATGACAAGACTAATAAGGCACATGTGAGTCAACCTATAGCATGTCATCTACATCCCAATCTTGTTCAATATATGCGAAAGGTAGAAAACTAGCTGAAGAGACAACATCAAGTGCCAACTAGGACAAGCACCAAGTTCAATAGTCTCTTTAGGAGGATCATCATTTAAGCTTATCAAAGAAGAAAACAATGAATTCAAATTATTATGCACTTGTTCATCAATTGTAGCAGTTTCACCATCATTCAAGTTAATCAAATTATCAAGTCTAATGAAAATATCCACAACAGGTTGTTGTTTATGTTGCGGTGAAGGTGAAGAGGCATCATACAAGGCTTGAGACAAAATTGGATTTTGATTTTCTATGTGGTTCTTTTCTTCTTTTTCTTGTAACAAGTGAGCAATAGAACGAAGTATATGTCTATGCTTTTTAGCAATTCAGTTTTTCTTTGTTTGATTTTCAAGTTGTAATTGTGTAGGAGAGGTTTTATCAACCATAGGTTTATTTTCTTCCCTTAAGGGAGGAATGGTAGGAACCATGGTAGGTTGTTTGACCACTTTCTCTTTATCTTTGCAAACTTTTTCAATTTTAAGAGGCACAATGGGACTAATTTTGTTATATTGTGCTCTCTTATATGAAATGGGTGGAGGATTTTCTATTTTTTGAGCTCAATTACTTGGAAGGGATTTTGGTTCAACAATTATTCCATGATGGATAGGAATCTCAATTGTGGATTGAGGCATATTGCTAAGGGATAATTATGCCATAAATTTTTCCTTAAACTTTTGGTAAGATTTGAAAAAGAAGTCTTCATGAGACCTAACAGGTTCAATAGGTTTGGGCCAAAACAAATCCAATGAGAAATTCCCATAGGAAGACACAAGATTAAAGCCACTATGATGCATAGTAATGATCTCATTTCCACTTGGAAAATTTAAATATTTATGCATAACCAATGGGAGGAAATTCATGGAGTGAAGCCATGGATAGCCTAACCTCACATGAAATTGGTCTGAAGTTAGGATGATGGTGAATGAGATATTGAATTGTTTTGGTTTTACTTTCAAAGGAAAAGTTATTGAACCTATCATAGGCAAATCAAAACCATTATGCGTTTTGATCCATGCTTTTGGTTTTTCATAAGTATCTTGATAAAACTCATGCACAAACAAAAATTATTTAGTGATCAAATTCTCTACATAGAGGAGATCAATTAATATCCCATTAGTAGGCTTGTCTTTGATTCTTCCAGCTATGTAAAGAGGACCATTAGGTGCATGTTTAATTATGTCATTTTGTGAGAAAGTGATGTTAAGCGGCATATTAGTACGACCCTTATGAGGTTTTTCTTCAACGAAGTTGACCATAGCATCTGTAGAATCATTCTTGTTATTGTTCATGTGATGTTTAATGATGTAACTAAGGATACACAAAAATTCTAGTCCTTGGTCATTTCTAATCAGCTTTCTTATGTTTTCTATCATAGGAACCACATTATCAACCGTGTAATTAGAACTCTTAAAATTTTAAAACTTCTCTAATTCTTCATCCATTCTTATAATTTTCTCTTGAGGTACATTAGCAACCATTGTTTCAACATTAGTAACATTGGTTCTTGGTAAGGAGGTCATAGGGAATGGAGTGTCAAATGTATGATCCATAGTGGGTTGACTAGTGTCAACATTATGAGTGAAAGAGTTAGATATCCCAAGATCCACAATGATTGATGTATCATGGGATGACATGAGTCTTGAACTATGTCTCATGATAGTATTTCAAATAGGACACCAAGTTGTGAAGCTCATACAAGTTTCACAAACCTAGGTGGACCCAAAATGGAGGATAGGCACTAGATGAATGCAACTAACAATCAATGTAATGCAAATATGTAAAAGGGGATAGCTATTTTTAGATTCTAAACAAGATAAGTTTTTTATTACACTATGCAAAAACCTAAAATTGATGTTTAAATGCAATTTTGAATTAAAACAATTGAATAATTTTGACAATTTGACTTTAATATGATCAATTTCAATAAACTGAAATTCTAGAAATTGTAACAAATTGAAAATAGAAAAAAAAATATGGAAATAGAGATTGATATGCCCAAAAATGTAGGAAAAATCACTAATCAGGAAATCATTCGCCCATGGGAAAATGTGTCCTAGTTTAGTGTTTTTAAAAATGGTTTTTTAGATTTCTAGGATAATGATTAAGGTTTTCAGATTTTGGACTGAGACAAGTTGTTATGGTTTCAAATTTCTTGAAAATGAAGTCTAAATGCAAGTGCACAATGATGTTAAATGAAAACCTAGGAGACCTAATTTGAAATTTGATTTTAATTCAATTTTTTATTTTAAAGTGTTGATCATGAAATGCTATGTAAATGCTTTACAAAATGACTAAATTTTTTGCTTTTTCCAAATTTTAAAGAATGCAAAAATGCAAACCTAAAACCATAAATGAGTTGCAAGTTAATGCAAGTTAAAAAACCTAAATGAAATGAAAATCAATGCAAGATCTAGATCTAGGGTGGAAAATGGACTCGAACATCAGAAAATTATAATGCTCAAAAGTTAGGTTCACCAAAATTAAATGGTGTAAAATAGGTCAATACCTAAAATGCAAAGTATGGAAACTAAGGTAACCTATCTTCCCTCAATTAATTCAAGAAAAAAGATCCCAACAAAAATTTTACTAACAACCCTTGGTTAATCAATTCAATGGGAGAAATCTACTAGTTTCTTTTTATGCTTGAAGGATGGGGGTCAAGTTCAAACAACACTTTAGGGAGAAAAAGCTAAAAATATAAAATCAACACCAAAATGCAATCTAGCACTTGAAACAAAAATATTATGCTCAATACTAATGGACCAAAAATAGAATTATAGATTAGAGAAGGGAAAAATGATGTTTACTAGTCACCAAAACTTATTTTCTGAAGTAGATTTGGGACACATTCGCCCATGGGAAAATGGTTCCAAGTTTAGGATTTTTCCGTAGCTTTAGGGAGCCTCTAATGTAGATTAGGAGCTTTCCATTTTCCTAGATTTCACATTCAAAATGTCAAAAATAATTTATGTAAGTGAGTTTCCATGAGATGACAACTTTAATGAAATTTTTTGCAACTTTGTCAACTTCTCCAAATTGTGTCTTCAAGAGATATTCAATATTTCTTCCACCTAGATCTACAAATACAACATGACAGGGAAAACTTATTATTTTTTGATGAATGGGGATTTTCCTTGGTCAAACCTCATTTTCGTAATTAAACCTAGAAATGAATAAAAGCATGAAAGAGGGAATGAAGAATAAACAAACCAATGTTACTACTCAACAAACCCTTGAATAAACCTTGGAATATAGATTTGTAACTTGCATAAAATGACTTCAATGGATGTGGATTTTGAACTTGAATCTTGCTTGAAATAGTGCTTTGAATGCTTGACTTGATAATGAAACCTACATCACAATGTTAGCTCCAAAAACATGCATGATGCAAGAGGACTTTGATATGACAATACAATCTTGATTGCTACGATAAAAAATTAATAAATATGCTCTTGAATTCCTTTGATCACAAATTTAGCTCTTGAAAACTTGCATGAAAACTCTTAGGTTGCTTAGATGAAACTTACCGAAATGACTATATTTATACGTATGTATCCTTAATTTCTCAAAATTCAAATATCACAAGCCGACATATGAATATACACTTAGAGAAAATAAAATCCCACCAAAACTTAATTTAAATTTAGCTCCTAAGGTCTACGAAGGACCCAAGCAAATGGATCCCAGGTCCCTAAACTTAGAACACACATTGCTCCATGTAAAGTGTTATATTTAGGCATTAATGAATGTTGGGTTTCCTCTTTAAAAAATTCAATTAAATAGGCCTAGAAAATGAATTAAAGGGCCAATAAATGCATAATTAAGCTCAATTAATTAAAGGAGCCCTAAATAAGTGTGAAAGTTTAAATAAATACATTTTACAATGCTAAATTAAGGAAAAAATAGGTACAATGTAACTAGGAGGGCCTAAACATGTGAGAAGTTGGAAAGGAATACATTTTCCATCACCATACATATCCCCCACTTTAGTGAGAGGATGAGCACAAGTACAAACTTACACTAAAGTAGACAATCAAGAAATATGTATGCAACAATGACAAGATGCTCAATCATAGAATATCAAAGAGTAAAATAAAAGGAAAAAAAAGCATGGATCAAGCATCGAATATTTTTCCAACTCAATGTGGATCAATCCTTAGTTGTTTGTCCAAAAATGTTCACAAGAAGAACTTGCTATCCACTATGCAAACAACAATGCACGGTCACTTGAGCTAATGGAACCTCAAGTTGTGCACTAGGTGAGCCCCCAAAGAGTGGCTAAGTGAGAAGTCATGTTAGGTCTATAGTCTCTCACCATATAAGGAGAAATTCATGTCAGATCTACAGGCTTCTCATCGTACTAACCATACCAAATCTATACCTCTGATAACCTTGATAAGGGACCACAAAATAATGAAATTTGAGCATCATAAGGTTAACAAGTTGTGTTATGCTAAAAAATTATTAAAAAAATGCAATAAACATTTTTGCTTAATTCATATATGTGTTGGACTTATCGTTGCACCAAAAGATCAACCTGTTAATGTCTAACACAAGCTTCAGTTAATAACCACAGGAGGCAGTTAAACCATGTCACAAACCCAAGCACTAGTGCTGCAAGGAAGACCAAGGGTCGCACCTTGCAACAAAAACCCTCGACAAAAGCAAGGGGTTTGAATCTATGAGAAGCTCTAATACCAATTGTTGGACTTGTTGTTGCACCAAAAGATCAACCTATCAATGCCCAATACAAGCTTCAGTAAAGAACCATAGGAGGTGGTTAGACCATGTCACAAACCCAAGCACTAGTGCAGCAAGGAAGACCAAGGGTCACACCTTGCAACAATATGGTCTTCTCTTAGGGAACATCGTGCCTAATGTATCCAAGAGAGGAAAATTCTAGGATAAAAACTCACAAATTAGGGAATGCAATGGGTGGTGTTACCACTAAGAGGAAATTCATATACCAAGAAAGGTCACACTCTTGGAGGACATCAAGCCCAGTGACACCACCAAAAAAAAGACATCATACGAAGTAAGAATATCGAACTATGAAACATAATGTATGTCACAAATTTTAAAAATTATAATGCCAATTTATGCCCCCACTTTAAAGAAATTGCTAAACACCATACTGTGAGCAATTTACTTTAAAGTAGCAAATAATAAATGCTAAAAATAAAGGAGACATGAGAGCTTATTTAGAAATCCCTATGCCAAGTCATATGTTTCCAACTAAAGCTATGTCATGGAAAATATGGGTTGCCCCCAACATGAAATCCCAAAATAACACATAAGGGATCCATGGATTTAGAGTTAGTATGTCTTTACTACAATGATATTATAGACCTCAGAAACATCACCATTCCCCAAATAAACATGGATGAAGGTAGAATGACACATAGAGAATGAAAACAAAGAAAATATTTTGGGTCAACATGAAAGGACCTAAATGTTTCTATGCCTTGTGTCATCCCAGGGTAAAAGCACAAAGTTGTGTCACACTTTATAAAGGAAACGACCAACACTGATCCAATTTTTAAACTTGAATCACTAAAAAGTGGCATATATGTTTTGAATTTTGAAAAGATGTAAACTAGTAAAATATTTATTTTTTAGTATATTTTATGTTTGTATTTAAAAAAATATGTAAAAAATTATTGTAAACTATTTTTTAATAAAATAAAACTATAATTTAGTTGCTAATAAAATGTTGAAAAATGAAGTTGCATGGGACGTCAAACTTTTTATAGTAAATTTTATTTTTTTTCTTTCAAATTTTTTGTGTGTATTTATAACTTGAAATTTTAGTGCATGTATATATTTTTTTCAAATTTTGATAAATATATATTTTTAAATAAATATTAAAATGTGCATGAATAAAAAAAAAACTATTTTCATTAGACATCAACTTTCATATTAAATATTTATCTAAAATGGAAACAAAATTATACCATCTTGAAATAGATTCTTTTATCTAGTGCATCATATTTTTTTCAATTTTTTTTAATAAGTTTTAGTATTTTTCCTTAGAATAGTAATCAACCTAATATTTTGTGCTGAAAACCTACTTTTAGTAAAAATATAATTAAACTATTAAAATAAATATATTTTTGAAAACTACACTTATGGATCTACAAAAGGGTATTTTTATATTTTTTTAAAAATGTTGTTTACATTAGCAGGAGTTATTGAAACTTCAAGTTTTTCAAATAATTTAATTTTTTTGGTAAATTAGACTCAAAGTGGTGCTCCATACATTTTTAGCCAACAATTTTAGTTGAAAAAGTTGTGGAAGCATCTAACTTAGCTAGAATGAATCTTACTAGATCATATGTTTGGCCAAAATTAATTTTTAGTTAGAAATACTTAAATTCAGTTGTGCTGATAAGTTGGCTGAAAGTGTGACACAACTTTGTGCTTTTACCGCCTGAAAAGGAAAACACAAGACAATAGAGAAAATTTAAAGGATTTACGACATATTGAAGAATGTAGATACAAATAGAGGAATGACCATGAAGACACATGAAAAAAAATAGTATGGGGGTCACATTACAGACATGCAATCACACAAAGAACATGAAAAAGAAATCAAAGACAAGACTAGTAAGGAACATGCAGGTCAACTAGTGGTAGGTCATTTGCATCCCAATCTTGTTCAATATATGTGGAAGGTAGAAAACTAGCTGAAGGGACAATGTCAAGTGCCAAACTAGGACAAGCACCAATTTCAACACTTTCTTTAGGAGGATAATCATTTAAGCTCATAGAAGAAGAAAACAATGGATTCAACTTATTATGCACTTTTTCATCAATATTAGTGGTTTCATCATCATCCAAGTTAATCACAAAAGTGGGTTTAATGACAATATCCACAATAGGTTGTTGTTGTTTATGTTTCAGTGAAGGTGAAGAGGCATCATGCATTTCTTGAGACAAAATTAGATTTTGATTTTCTATGTGTTTCTTTTCTTCTTTTGCTTGTAAAAAACAAGCAATAGAATAACATATATTCCTATGCTCTATAGAATTTCAGTTTCACTTTGTTCGATTTTCAAGTTGTAATTTTGTAGGAGTAGGTTTATCAACCATAGGTTTCTTTGCTTCCCTTAACAAAGAAATGGAAGGAACCATGGTATGTTGTTCAACCAATTTCTCTTTAGCTTTGTAAACTTGTTTGATTCCAGTTAGCACAACATGACTAAATTGGTTATCTCATGCTCTCTTATATGAAATGGGTGGAGTATTTTCATTTTTTTGATCTTGGTTACTTGGAAGGGCTTTTGGTTTAACCATTATTTCATCACAGATAGGAGGCTTAATTGTGGGTCGAGGGATATTGCTAAGGGATAATTCTATTATATATTTTTCCTTAAAATTTTGGTAGGATTTGAAAAAGAAGTATTCATGAGGACTAATAGGTTCAATAGGTTCAATCCAAAAGAAATCCAATGAGAAATTCCCAGAGGAAGACATAGGTTTAAAGAAACTATGATGCATAGTAATGATCTCATTGCCACCTAGAAAATTTAAACATTTATACATAACCGATGGGGTGATATTAATGGAGTGAATCCATGGATAGCTTAACTTCACATGAAATTGGTCTAAATTTAGGATGATGGTGAATGAGACAATTAATTTTTTTAGTTCGAATTTCAAAGGAATATTCATTAAACCTATCATAGCGAAAGAAAAACCATTATGTGTTTTGATCCATGCTTTTGATTTTTCATAAGTATCTTCATAAAGCTCATGCACACACAAGAATTATTTAGTGATCACATTCTCTACACAAATGGGATCAATTAATATCACATTAGTAGGCTTATATTTTATTCTTCCAGCTATGTAAAGAGGACCATCGAGTGCATGTTTAATTATGTCATGTTGTGAGAAAACAATGTCAAGTGACATATTAGTTCATCCCTTACGAGGTTTTTCTTAAATGAAGTTGACAGTATTGTGTAGAATAATTCTTGTTATTGTTCATGTGATGTTTAATGATGTAACTAAGGCTATACAAAGTTTCTAGTCCTTGGTAATTTCTAATCATCTCTCTTATGTTTTTTATTATAGGAACCACATTACCAGCAATGTAATCAGAACTTGCAATTTTTTGCAATTTCTCTAATTCTTCATCCATTCTTCTAAGGTTCTCTTGAGGGACATTAGCAACCATTGTTTCAACATCAGTAATATTGTTGTTGGGAAGGAGGTCATAGGGAATGAAGTTTCAAAGGTATGATCCATAGTGGGTTGACTAGTGTCAACACTATGTTTGAAAGAGTTAGAGAGTCCAAGATCCACAGTGATTGATCTATCATGGGATAAAATGAGTATCAAACTATGCCTCATGATAGTATTGGCAATAGGACACCAATTTGTGAAGCTCTTACAAGTTTTACAAACCTAGGTGGACCCAAAATGGATGATAGGCACTAGATGAATGCTACTAACAATCAATGTAGTGCAAATATTTAAAAGGAAGTAGCAATTTTTAGATTGTAAACAAGATAAGTTTTTGATTACACTATGCAAAAACCTAAAAATGATTTGTTTAAATGAAATTTTGAATTAAAAAAATGCAATGATTTCTATAATTTAACCTTAATATGACCAGTTTCAATAAACAAAAATTTTGCAAACTAAAACAACAAACTGAAAAACACCAAAACATAATATAGAAATAAAAATTGTGATGCCTAGAAATGCAAGAAAAATCCCTAATTAGGCTCTCATTTTCCTATGGGTGAATGGGTCCTAGTTTAGGGTTCTAAAAAATGGTTTTTTAGATTTCTGAGATAATTTTTAAGGTTTTCATATTCTAGAATGAGACAGGTGGTTACAGTTTTAGATTTCTAGGAAATGAAATCTAAATGAAAGTGTAAAATGATGTAAAATGAAAAACTAGGAGAACTAATTTTAAATTTTATTTTGATTCAAATTTTTGTTTTAAATTGCTGATCATGAAATGTTATGTAAACGATTTGCAAAACGAGTGAAATTTTTTCTTTTTCTAGATTTTAAGGAATAGAAAAATGTAAACCTAAAACCATATATGAGATGCAAGTTAATGCAAGTTAAGAACCCTAAATGAAATGAAAATCAATAAAATGTAATGAAAATTAATACAAGATCTATATATAGGGTGGAAAATGGACTTGAACATCAAAAAATTATAATGCTCAAAATTAGGGTTCACCAAAATAAAATGGTGGAAAATTGGTGGGTACATAAAGTTATGAAAACTATGGAAACTAAGGTAACCCATCTTCCCTCAATTCATTCAAGAAACAAGATCCCCAAAAAGAATTGACTAACAACCCTTAGGTGAATCAATTCTATGGGGGGATATGATGGTTTCTTTTTATGCTTGATGGATGGGGGTCAAGGTCAAACAACACTTTAGGGAGAAAAACTAAAAATAGAAAATCAACACCAAAATTCATTTTGATACATGAAACAACAATATTATGCTCAATACTGATGGAACCAAAAATAAAATTATAGATCAGAGAAGGGAAAAATGATGTTTACTTATCACTAAAATTGCTTTTCCAAAGTAGATTTGGGACAAATTCGCCCATGGGTGAATGGGTCCAAGTTCAAGATTTTTTGTAGCTTTTAGGAGCCTCTGATGCAAATATGTAGCTTTCAATTTTCCCAGGTTTCAAAGTCAGAATGTTAGAAATAATTTTTGTAAGTGATTTTCCCTAAGATGACAACTATTATGACAACTTTACAACTTTTTCAACTTCTCCAAATTTATTTTTCAAGAGATTTGCAAACACAACATGAGAGACGAAAATTATTTATTTTTGGTGAATGGGGGTTTTCCTTGGTCAAACCCCATTATGGTAATTACACCTTGAAATGAATAAAAGAATGAAAGAGGGAATGAATCATGACCAAAGCAATGTTACTACTCAATAAACCCTTGAATAAACCTTATAATATAGATCTACAACTTGCATGAAATAGATTCAATGGATGTGGATCTTGAACTTGAATCTTGCTTGAAATAGTACTTTGAATGCTTGAATTGATTATGAAATATATATCACAATCTTAGCTCCAAAAAGCATGCATGATGCAAGAAGACTTTAATATGACAATAGGATCTTTATTGATACAATAAAACTCTGATAAATCTGCTCTTGTATTCCTTTGATCATAACTTTAGTTCTTGAAAACTTGCATGAAAACTCTTAGGTTGATTAGTTGAAACTTAGTGAAATGACCTTATATTTATAGGTATGTATCTTTAGTTTCTCAAAATTCAAATATCACAAGTCGACATCTGAATATACAACTAGAGATATTAAAATCCCACCAAAAAATAATTTAAATTGAGGTCCTAAGGGCAAGGGATGACCTAGGAAAATGGGTCCCAGGTCCAAACCTAGGACACTGATTTCTCCATTTAAAGTTTTATGTTTAGGAATTAACCAATGTTGTGTTTCCTCTTCAGAAAATGCAATTAAATAGGCCCAAAAAATGAATTAAAGGGCCAATTAAGGCATGATTAAACTCAATTAATTAAGGGATTCCTAAATGAGTTTGAAAGTGTAAATAAATACATTTTACAACACAAAATTAAGGAAAAATTAGATCCAATTTAACTACGAGGGCCCAAATAAGAGAGATAATGTAAAGGGATACATTTTTTTCACTACAGATTTAAAATTTGTGAGACATCATGTATAGTTGTAAAGCTCCTAGGACTAAGCCCTAAGAGTTTCTTTTCCAACTCATTGCTTCTAATGTCATCTATTTTCCCAAATAGCTTGTCTAGAGCTTCCCAAACTTGGATTGGTGTTTTCAAGTTCTCAACATGGAACAAAAATTCAGGAGATAAATTTAAACATAGGAATCCAAATGCTTGACCAAACTTATTGAAAAAAAAAAATTTGTCTTTAGTTGTTGTAGGTTATTTCTATGTTCCCATGGTTACCCTATGTAAACCTATGTTCTTAAGCACAAGAATTAATTTAATCTTACAATCATGATAATTGAAAGGTGTTAGGGGTGGTATAGTGACACTAGACTCCATGATACTAAACTTTAGATAGTTTCTTGTAGAAATGTTGAAATGAAGAACTTAGAAATGTGCGCAAAAGTGAAAATAAACCACACAACACCCCCCTTAATTATTTATCCCGCCCCCCAATTTAGCACCTTATAGAAGAGTGCTTTGTAACTAACCCAAAAGAGGCATAAATGGGAACTTTTGTAGAATCAATGAGATATTATACCCTTTGGATTCATGGAAAATAATTAAGCACTTTTGCAAAAAATGATACTCAAATCTGAATTATGGAGAAAAAGTTATTACACTTTGAAGTTTTCCATCTATTACAAAAAAAATAACTTGACTTCATGTAAAATAATTTTCAAATTGTTAGAAAATAATTTCTTGCACTGAAAAATCAGAATAGAGAGGGAAAATAAAAGGTCTTTTAATCCCCCTTGGGTTGCACAAAGAAACAAGGGCTAAAATACCATATGACTAGGGCCTTTTTGGAGGATGAATAGTGAACCTCTATCTTCAATGAAATTTGATGGTTGTCAATGGATCCAAAGAGCTAGTCATACCTCTATTTCAAATTTGAAAAGCATCAATGGGTCCAAAGAGCTAGGCATACCTTTTTTTAGATTGAATTTCCTCTGGTGCCTCTACTAATGCAACTATGATGCATCAAATTGAAGCCTTCACACACCACACAAATCTTACCTCACATGTGCATGGTTTTCACTGGCCTGCACAAAGCCTTCACGCACAACCATGGGTTTGATGGGATTGCATAGAGCCTTTGTGCACAGGTGTATGCATATGTACAGAGGAAAATTATTTTCAATCGACTGCATGAATTTCCTGCATAGGGACTACACAATGTTGTAGCCACCAAATAAAATACAACCTCAAAAAATGTTGAATCAGGTCTTCAAGAAAATTAAATGGTCTTCCAAATGAAACACGACCTATGAGACTAAGTGTTACCCCTTAATCAAGCCTTTCATAGAATGTTAGAAACTACAATTAGTTTGTAGGGGTAGAAGAGATAAGTTGCACATAGAATTACTTGTATTCAGCCTCTATTTGAAACACTTTTGCTATCAATTGTTAGAAACAGACAAAACTGAAAAAAATTCAAAATAAAATGAATTCACCTCTCTTCCTGCAAAAAAATCCACATCCAGCTATGTTACCATGAAAGAACCTACAATATTGAATATTGAAAGCAAGCAAAATGAACACACAATTGACTAATATTCCAATAAGTATATTAGGAAAACACGATGTACATATATAGGAGGAGAAAGGAAACCATCTTCCACAAAATGAAGATAGGACTCCTTACACCTAGAGTGGCAAGTTTCCTACCTCAAATGAAAGAAGAGGTGTTGAAAGTAAGTCAATGCCTTGTAGGAAACATATCTACATTGACACCTCACTGAGAAAGGGTCAATGGGATACCTAACTACGCTGAATTAAGCCTAAGTGTATGCAAAGTGCAATGTATACAGTAAAAAAATAGATCTTGGTTCTCCCATGAAGTTCTCCCATGATTTTCTCCAAACTACATATACTAGATAATATTTTTGGGGAAAAGTGACCAAAAATATTCAAACCCGTGCTCCTAACTGTTGTGTGGTCTCACAACACACCCCATTTTTCCCCTTGGAAAAATGTGGACCTCTCTTTTCTTTCTTTTCCCTTTCATTTTCATTTGCTTCAGTGTTGCTTTGTGGTTTGGACAAATGTAGGTTTCATTTTCAATTTCATCTTGGTCTTTATTTTATTCCTTTTCTTTCACAAATTCAGTCTTTTTGTCTTTTCATGAAGTTTAATATTTTCCCAAAAATTGGAATCCAAGAGTTGTGTGGTTGTATCAAGTGGATTGTATCTTCAATTGGTCCTAGCCTCGTCTGGTAAGTCATCAACTGATAGTGTTAATCTTGGTAATACAATTTTCTTCTACTAGAGTCTGGTAGTTTTTATTTCATTTCCTTTATTCAAAACTCAAAAACTAGAGGCTTTTTTTGTAATGTTTTAATCATTTCTATTCTTTTGATCTCTCTTGAATCCGGTTCTTGGTCTTTTCTTTTGTTCTAGTTTTCTCTCAAGCTTGGAGGTAAGTGCCTTGGTTCCCAGTATTTCTTCTTAAAAGTGGATATCAAAAGCTTTAATCTCTGTGATCACAAATTAACCACATATCTTAATGGATTATGCCTCACAAAAATTAAGTGACACCAAAGTTCCATGTAATATCGTTGAACTGTCTTTCTCCTCTAGTAGTGAGCCTGTTCAGAAATCTAGGCATTCATAATTTCAACCCTAATTCATAATGATTTCACCTTTATTCAAGGAATTAATGCATTATAACAGGTAATTAATGAAGATGGTGAACTACTCCCATACTTGGCACCATCTTAAGCATGCAATTTCTTTCATAAAACTCCACTTCGCGTCATGCTACAAATTTACAAAGGACATAGAATGAATGAAATAATACTAGCGCCCAAGGAAAGGTAAATTTTGAGAAACTAAGAACACCACTACCAAGGGTTTTGAAGCCCCATTATGAAAATATTGTCATCGTTAACTAGAACCAGGTATGTTTCAGATAACTAATATTCTATTAGTTATTTTCACACATGAAAATCTCAAAAAATGGTATTTCCCTTTTGAAATTGAAGTGTTGATTAAATTTTTTATTTGAATTTAGCCAAAATGGTAAATTGAAAGTTTTTTAAAATTGTAAGAAATTTGGTTAAATTTAATGCTAACTCGCACATAGGATGATGGAACTCTCAAAAAATTTCTTGTTCCATCTTAAACCCTTATTGCATTTGGATGTAGGGTTGTTATCTTGAGGATTTAAGGTTTTTCTCATTATAAATGCTCATAGGGTTATGTTTGTTCATTGACTCTTTATTAGAGTTTCCAATCATTTTTTAAACATCTCATGTCATTCATTGTCATCTGGTAACCGCTCCCTTAAAGCCTAGGTCTGGGTCTTTTATTTTATAAAGATTGGGTAATGGATCCTTTTTCCTTTATATCCTTTGTATTTCATCATTTGAAAAGTCTTTAGCCTATTATTCTCATGTCATCCTAGAGAAGTCCCCTTTATTAAAACAACTTATGAGCATGTGCCTAAATGTTTCCACTTAAGTCCTGATGGCCCTCATAACTTTATCGCTCATCGCTGATTTATTCATAGGAATACATCTTGAATTAGCGATAAGCAATGGAATGATGTTTTCCTTTGACATCTCACATCACTAATGGATTTTGAGCCTTCAAATTTGTAATAGAAATGAGCTATGATTCTGGCTTTGTGTTCTTATCGCTCATTGTAGATGGTCATGAAAAGATAAACTTGAATTAGCGATGAGCGATATGAGGTGATTTCCTTTTTTTCAGGGATATGATTCAAATGTAAGTCCCACATCAGTGATATGCGATAGAACTTATAAATTTTGTAAACCCTCTCATCACTAATTTCTTTCAAACCATATGAGGAGAACTAGTGATGAACGAAGGCCTTATGTTATATCACTCATCGTGAATTCATTTTAGAACTTGAGTTCTAAATTAGCAATAAGCGATGGGTGTCCTCTAAAAGGTTTTTCTTTCACTAATTTGATATGATCCTATGAGAAAAATCTTTTGTTCCATTTATTTTATGCAAGTGTACATGTCTAAATTTGGTGCCTCCACAACATCTTTTGTTGTCGATAGGATCCTAGGCACAAAGTTTGAATTAGTGATGTGTGATGGAGGGACAAATGTGACCAAAGGTTCGGCTGCTAGACCAAGGGCTAAAGATCATCACAGGGATGTTTAGATCACTGATGGAGCTGGGCAAGGATGAATTAAATTAGCGACAAGTGATGATTACTACATGAAATGGGAAACGTGGCAAGATCCTTAGGATTTAATGTAAAGCAAAAAGGAAAGTAGTGGGAGGACTAAGGAACCGTTGATAAAGTTTTAATGTAGGATGAACCAATGGAATGAAGATCATCGCACAAATAGTTTCATTGCTAATTACACCCCAAAATTTGGAGAGGATAAATGATGAAGTGATGAAGTGTATAAAGAAAGTTTCCCTATAAGAAAAATTGGTCTTGTGTACTTCACTGATATTAATGAAAGAATAGATTAGGTTTATGATACATACTGATTGACATATCACAACACTTGATCTAGCATCATTGTTATCTATGAGCAAGTTGCTAAGGACATAAAAAAAAGAAGGCTCATATCACCATGGATGAAGTTTTAAATGCTTTAAGATCAACAACTTAGATTATTATTATCCCCTCTCCCTAGTACTATCAAGGAATTCTGACAAGGAGGTGGTGACAACTTCTCTAGTCCCACCATGAACAAAACTTGGATGAGTATCCTCTAAGGTCGATGACTTAGAGTGGTAACTGTGCCATATTTTTTATTTTGATGAAACCATTCACTTTTAGTTAGGATTTTCCTATTCAACACTCATGTGATTTCTTGTGTCTAGTTTTGAGGTGGAATTTTTTCAGGCTGGTATTTAGGAGAAGTGCTAGACTAGTTAACCTTAGCGGTGCGTGTGCTTTTTGTGAACAATATACAAGTTTGTGCTAGAGTTGCTATTGGAGAATACTCTTTGGTCAACAAGGATGAGAATTCAACACGGTTGCAACAAAATTTTCCTTTTGAGGAGTTGGCATGTCTTCATTTAGGGAATATGGCATACAGTGTTTTACTCTTCCATTTTCCTTAGATGATTGCATGTAACAAACTAAGATTATCTTGAATTTTGGTGCAAATGAAATGAAATCTAACTGTAATTAAGCTTGATGCTTGTTCCTCCCTTATTCTATATAAGGGATTTTAGGGCTTATTACATAGGTTGGATTCTGAAGTCTTAATAGGGTTCTAGGTGAAATCTAAGTTCAGGAAAGGAACTTATAATAAAATACTAGAAATTGGCAAGTAGTTTGTCTTGGATGTGAGATCCTATATGTAGCGATCTTAAAGAAGTTCTATAGAAATTAATGGTATCAAAGCAAATATTAGTCTAGAAGCAAATACTCTCCTATGTATGTTCCTTATAAGTTATGAATGAGAAATACTAATGGTGTTATCATTTGTCTTCAAATATTTCATTTGAATGTATTACTCTATTTTCAACTTTAATTCAAGGAGTCAATTAAAATGCTTGAATAGGGTTATAAACTATGTAAGGAATGGCTTAGGATTTCTAAGAAGTAAATGTTTCTTTCATAGTTACTTTTAATAAATGCAAAGAAATATGAAGATAGTTTGCTTCTTTCTTAAGTGAGTAATTCTTAAATTATTGATCCATATATACTTGACTCTATTGCTCCAATTGATGAGACACTATTCATTTTGTCAGAAAATATTGCATAGAATGAACATATAGTATTCCTAGCCCTAGACTTAAGATAAGACAATATTATGTTAAAAATATTTCCAAGGATAAAATATGTGGAATTATCCCTAATTCCTAGCAAATAGCTCATCATTCACTTGAAAATCCATCAATTCTTCAATGAAATGGATTTTATTTTCCATAAATAGGAATCAATATGTATATAAATGTGTTAATAATTGATTATATTGCATGAAAACACAACTAGGATCACCCTCCTAGGTTTCACAAAGCCTAAAGTGAAGTAGTACAGACCATAAAATCCTATGCTTGTTGTGTTGGCTACTAACCTAGCAGTTCTTCACCATAGGAGTTGGCTAATTCTTAGAGAATTGTTCGGTTTTGCTAGAAAAATCACCAACAGAAATGGAGACTATGTTCGAGACACTATGAATCTCTAGTTGTAGACTATCAAAGTCATGAATTTGGTGAATCTGAACATCTAGTTCAGATACTGAGGAATTTTCAAACCAAAAAAATGTTTTTGTTGAGCAAGTTTCAAAAGATATATATGTGACTCTACTGTGGGAGAAAGCTCAGAAGGATATTCATCTTTGAAGGATCTTCATATTGTTTGAAGTTCAATCCTCTATAAAAAGAGGTGGCGACGATGTCAATGAACCTAATGAAGATGTGAAGAACATTTCAGATTTGCACACATTTCTAGTGACAAAGAACAACTTGTAGCAGCTGTAGATATATGGGTATTCTTTAGTTTTTTGTTTTCAAAGAGAGATAAATCTTTATATGAAAGACATAGTTGTAAGATTTGAAAAATTTGATTCCCTATTGAGTGAGAATAAGCACTAAGGAATGGAATAGTAGTGATAGGCTTGCATACTTCTATATTACCAGATTGTAGTATCTATTATGAAGTGATGTATGCAATGTTTTTGAAGAAACATATTTAGAGAATCTTAAGCTAGTTGAGGTAGAAATTTATATTATAAAATTTCTTAAGATTATGTTGTAAAAAAAGTTTGATTTTCCTTGTGTAATTGTATGGTATGAAAAGGCTTGTAGAACTGTAAGAAAAGGTGCATCAATTTATGTATCCATGTATGGTTCCTAGTGCAACCATGGTTTGTATTCAGCCCCTGTCATGTAATAAAAGAAGTTTCAGCATTAAAAGGAACATGGCCATAAATTTTGATGGCATTTGCGGTTACCCAATTGTTATTCAATCTAAAATAAGAAATGAGCTATCAAAGTTTAGTGGTACAAAGTGTGAATCAACAAGTAAGCATCTACAAGAGTTCAATAATTTAATTGATGACTATGAGATAGATCATGAGGATTTGATCATAAGGTTGTCTCTTCAATCTTTAAAAGGACATGCAAGAGATTGGTTCTCTAATTTACCAGTATGCTATGTTTGTTCTTGCAATGAGTTCAAAGTAGTGTTCATGGAGCAATTTGGTGAAAGAATTAGTGCTAGTTATTTGCTCAATAAATTTATTAACATTGAGAAAGAGGAGGATGAGCTAGTCCCAACATTTAACCAAAGATATGCTACAACATTAAGGGACATTCCTGATGTTATGGAACTAAGCGATGTAGTGTGTTTGGTTGTTTATTTGGGAGCTTTTGATAATAAGATGAGTTATCTACTAAGAGATAAGGATCCCAAAACCTTTCATCAAGCATATGGGATAGCCATGAGCATTGAAAACAACCTCAATTATGGAATGCATAAGAGTCATTTGAATACAAGTGTTTACTGCCATAGGACACCAAATGTTGATAAAGGGTGTAAGTCAAAAGTTAAAAATGAATGTCAGAACACTTACACCCCTATTATTTTAGTATACACAACATTCTGTAATGCGGATCTCATAAAGCCCCAAATATATCATCAAGAAACCATCATGTTTTCAACTTACAATGATAATAACCTGGCTACTTGAAATAAGTCAAGTAGTGAGATATCACATAAAGAGGAAGAAAATAGAGTAAAGGATGAAAATGTATATGAAGAAAATGAAAGGTTTGGTTTAAGTTTTGTTGAAGAATCCATTACCTATGCTCCTATGGAAGAGGTAAGACTGGGTATTCAGTCTAATATTTCTTATCATAATTGCAATATTGATGAGTCATATTGCTGTAGTAATTATGATGGCATAGGGTATGGAATTTTTTCTATTGATTGTCATTATCCTCATGAAGTAGAGATGGAATCATTTGCTAGAGATGAGAAATGTGTTGGTAATGATGTGAGTGCATTTGACAATGATTCTATCTATTCTTCTAGTGATTACGGTAGTTTTGGATGCAACAATGACTTGAAGGAATTAGACCTCCATGTTGAGAAAGTTGAGGCTCTTATGTCAAGAATGAATGTAATAGAAAACCCATTGTTTGATGAGCCTCCATCTTCACCAGAGATGAGAAATAATGATCCTTTTTAGTGCAGAGATAATCCACTCTTTGTTGAGGATTCTGATCATGCATCTGAAATAGAGTTAGATTTTGGCCTTAAGAAAAAAAAAGCAACACATTGATGAGACCCTCAAAGGTATTATTTATGAATGTTTTACAATTGATATAGATGTTGTAGGAAGGGTCACATATAATGATGCCAATTACTTAGAGGAGTACGAATACTTTCATATTACAATTCACCTAGAAGATATCTTGATGAAACATGACAATGAGATAAATAAGAAGGAATATTATTTTAAGTATGAACATGCTTTATGTTATAAAAATGACGCATATGTGTCATGAGATAAAAAAAATTCTTCATTTTATGCTTGATTATATAATATAGAATGGCACGGATTACACTGGCAATGTAATAATCAAAAAGGTTGTGAGAGATGTTGATAGCAATAAATGTGATCAGGAAAACTCTCACTTGTTAAGAAGAGGCCTAACATTTATTTAGATAGGGTTGAAATTACTCTTACTTTAATGGTACAAGAAGGGAAAATGTGGATGGAAAGACATCAGTTCTTTTAGGAGGCTGGTCTTTGACAAAGGCATAATCTTACCCAAGGTTTTTGTTGCCGAGTGCCACCAATGAGGAGAGTAAAACCTAGTTAAACTGAAGGGTGCATACTACAATTTGTATCTCTAAGGAATTTTTTATGTTGGTTGGGTGGATATTATATCTTCCTTTTCAGGTCCTTTTGGCCTGTGTATATCTTGTACATATGTTGTTTCTTTTGTTTTGTTCTTGTTCCTGGTATTCTTCACCTAAAATTATGAGATTTCACCATTCCTATAAGAGGCATGTGTTCACAGTTGGAGCCACTAATGGAAACCTCAAAATTTATTTTTCCATCTTAAACCCTTATTGTATTTATATGTAGGGTTGTTATCTTGAGGGTTTAAGGTTTTGTTCATTATAAATGCTCATAGGGTTTTGTTTGGTCATTGACTCTTAATTAGTTTTTCCAATCATTTTTTAAACATCTCATGTCATTCACTATCATTTGGTAATGACTCCCTTGAAACCTAGGTTTGGGTCTTTTATTTTATAAAGATTGGGTAAGGGATCTTTTGGCCTTTATATCCTTTCTATTTCATTATTTCAAAATTCTTGAGCTTACTATTCTCATGTTGTCCTAGAGAAGTCCCCTCTATTAAAACAACTTATGAGCATGTACCTAAAAGTTTCCACTTAAGTCTCGATGGCCCTCATAATTTTATCGCTCATCACTAATTTATTTATAGGAATACACCTTGAATTACCGATAAGCAATGGAATGATGTTTTACTTTGAAATCACTCAACGCTAATGGCTTTTGACCTTATATATGTTGTAAACCATCTCATCGCTAATTGCTTGCAAAATATATGAGAATTAGCGATGAACGAAGGCCTTATGTTATATCGCTCATCACAAATTCATTTCAGAACTTGAGTTCTGAATTGATGATAAGTGATGGGGGTCCTCTAAAAGTTTTTTCTTTCACTAATTTTATATGATCCTATGAGCGATGTATTTTGTGCCATTTATTTTATGTAGTTGCACGTGTCTAAATCTAGTGTCTCCACAACATCTCTCATTGCCGATAGGATCCTAGGCACATAGTTTGAATTAGCAATGCACGATGGAGGGATGGATGTGACCAAAGGTTAGGCTACTAGACCAGGGGCTAAAGCTCATCACAGGGATGTTTACATCACTGATGGAGTTGGGTGGGGATGAAGTAAATCAGCAACAAGTGATGATTGCAACATGAAACAGGAAATGTGGCAAGATCTTGAGGATTTAACGTAAAGCAAAAAGGAAAGCAATGAGAGGACTGAGGATCCGTTGATAAAGATTTAAAGCAGGATGATCCAATGGACTTAAGATCATCGCATAAATAATTTCATTGCTAATTACACACCAAAATTTGGGGAGGATCAACAATGAAGTGATCGAGCGTATAAAGAAAGTTTCCCTCTAAGAAAAATTGGTCTTGTGTACTTCATCGATATTAATGAAAGTATGAATTAGGTTGGTGATACATACTGATTGATAGATCATAACACTTTAGTTAGCATCACTGTTATCTATGAGAAAGTTTCTAAGGACATAAAAAAACAAGGCTCATATAACCATGGATGAAGTTGTAAATTCTTTAAAATCAACGACTTAGATTCAATACCAATCTATTAAGTTATCAACTTGCTCACATTATGAGCTTTCGAATCATTAATTCTACATGCTTCAAACTCCCTATTTAATACATATTGCTTGTTGATCTTCTTTTTCATAATTCATTTTGAAATTAGTGAGGGTTGTGGGTTAATAAAGAAGTGTGTGGGAATTGAATTCTTCTAAGGAATCTATAGACATTCTTGTCCTAGGCAAGTAGGTCTGCCATGATGGTTCGAGAGTCTAAGGAGATAAGTTTATTTGAGTCTAAGAAAGATGTTCTAAATGATGAAAGTGGAACACAAGGAGCTCCGGATATGCCAAAAGGTAGAATAGGACTTAGGAAATTCAAGGAGTATAATGACAAAGAAAATTACCATCCATGGGAGTAGAAAGTTTTAGAAGAATTAGTCTAACACGGATAAAGGAGGATGATGGAATATGAAAAGAAGGCAAGGGGGGGGAGTGAGCACCATAAGGCTTATCTGAAAGGATGTAATTCTCCATGTGAGGTTTCTAATAACCCTTAAGATAGTGAGGGTGACACTAATCCAAAGGGTGATTATTATCCCCTCTCCTTGGTACTATCAAGGAATTTTGACGAGGTGGTGATTGTTTCTCTAGTCTCACCATGAGAAAAATGTGGGAGAGTATCCTCTAAGGTCGGTGACTCAGATTGGTAACTGCACCCTATTTTATTTTTGAAGAAAGCATGCCCTTTCAGTTAGGATTGTCCTATTCAACTCCCATGCGATTTCTTGTTTCTAGTGCTGAGGTGGAATTTTTTTAGGCTGTTATGTAGGAGAAGTGCCAGAATAGTTAATCTTGGTGGTGTGTGTGTTGTTTTCAAAAAATATACAAGTTTGTGTTGGAGCTACTATTGGAGAGTCTTCTTTGGTAAAAAAGGATGAGGATTCAACATGGTTGCAACAAACTCTACCTATTTAGGAGCTAGTGTGTCTTCATTTAGTGAATATGGCATGTGTTCTTTTACTCTTCCACTTTCCTATGATTGCATGTAGCAAACTCAAAATGTCTCAAAATCTATTGCAAATGAAATGAAATGTAAGTGTAATCAAGCTGACGCTTGTTGCTCCCTTATTCTATAAAAGGGATTTCAGGGTTTATTACACATGTTGGATTTTGAAGTCTTAATAGGGTTCTTGGTGAAAGCTAAGTTTAGGAAAGGAACTTAGAATAGAATACTGGAAATAACCCAATAGTTTGTCTTGGATGTGAGATCCTATATGTAGCAATCTTAAATAAGTTCTATAGAAATTACTAGTATCAAAGCAAATATTAGTCTAGAAGCAAATACTCTCCTATGTATGTTCTTTATAAGTTATGAATGATAAATACTAATGGTGTTATCATTTGTCTTCAAATATTTCATTTGAATGTATTACTTTGTTTTTAGCTTTAATTCAAGGAGTTAATTAAAATGCTTGAATAGGGTTATAAACTTTGTAAGGAATGGCTTAGGATTTCTAAGAAGTAAATGTTTCTTGCATAGTGAGTTTTCATAAATACAAAGCAATATGAAGATAGTCCACTTCTTTCTTAAGTGAGTAATTTGTAAATTATTGATCCTTATATACTTGAGTTTGTTGCTCCAATTGATGAGACACTCGTCATTTTGTCATAAAATCTTGCATAGAATGAACAAATAGTGTTCATGGCCCTAGACATAACAAGGGACAATATTCAGTTAAAAATATTTCCAAGGATAGCTTATGTGGAATTATCCCCAATTCCTAGAAAATAGCTAATCATTCACTTGAAAATCCACTAACTCTTCAATGCAATGGATTTTGTTTTCCATAAATAGGAATCAATTTGTATATAAATGTGTTAATAATTGATTATATTGCATGAAAACACAACTAGGATCACCCTCCTAGGTTTCACAAAGCTTGAAGTGAAGGATTACAAACCATAAAATCATATGCTCGTTGTGTTGGCCACTAAGCTATCAATTCTTCATCATAGGAGTTGGCTACTTCTTAGAGAATTATTTGGTTATGCTAAAAAATCACCAAAAAAAAGGTGACTCTGTTGGGGACACTATGAATCCCTAGTTGTAGACTATTAGAGTGAAGAATTTGGTGAATCTAAACATCTGGTTTAGTTACTAAGGAATTCTCAGACCTAGACATTTTTTTGTTGAGCAAGTTTCAAAAGATACATGTGTGACTCTGTTGTGGGAGAAATCTCATAAGGATATTCATCTTTGAAGGAGATTCATATTGTTTGAAGTTCAATCCTTTATATAAAGAGTGGTGACTCTATCAATGAACCTAAAGAAGATATGCAGAACGTTTTAGATTTGCACATGTTTCCAATTAGGAAGAAGAACTTGTAGTAGTTGCAGATATCCAGGTATTCTTCAGTTTTTAGTTTTCAAAGAATTATAAATGTATATATGAAAACCATAATTGTAAGATTTGAAAAATTCATTTCCCTATTGAGTGAGAATAAGCACTAGGGAAGGGAATAGTAGTGATAGGCTTGCATACTTCTATATTACCAAATTGTAGTATTTATTATTCATCCGAAGTGATGTATGCAATGTTTATGAAGAAACACATTTAGAGAATCTTAAGCAAGCTAAGGTAGAGATTTATATTAAAAATTCTTAAGATTATGTTGTAAAAGAGGTTTGAGTTTCCCTGTGTAATTGCATGGTATGAAAAGGTCCATCAATATATTTATTTGTGTATGGTTCCATGTGCAACCATGGTTTGTAATCAACCCCTGTCATGTAATCAAAGAAGTTTCAACATTAAAAGGTACATGGCCATAAATTTTGATGAAATTTGTGGTTACCCAAATGTTATTCCATGTAAAATCAGAAATGAACTACCAAAGTTTAGTGGTAAAAAGTGTGAATCAAACAAGAGTTCAATAAATTAATTGATGACTATGATCTATAATCATGAGGATGTGACCATAAGGTTGTTTCTTCAATGTTTAAAAGGAGATGCAAGAGATTGGTTATCTAATTTACCATTATGCTAGATCTATTCTTGGAATGAGTTCAAAGTAGTGTTCATGGAGCAGTTTGGTGAAAGAATTAGTGCTAGTTATTTGCTCAATAAATTTAGGAACATTGAGAAAGAGGAGGATGAGCTAGTCCCAACATTTAACCAGAGATTTGTGAAAGCATTAAGGGACATTCCTGATGTTTTGGAACTAGGTGATGCAGTGTGTTTGGTTGTTTATTGTGGAGATTTTGATAATAAGATGAGTTATCTACTAAGAGATAAGGATCCCAAAACATTGCATCAAGCATATGGGATAGCCATGAGCATTGAAAACAACCTCAATTATGGAATGCATAAGGGTCATTTGAATACAAGTGTTTACTACCATAGAACACCAAATGTTGATAAAGTGTGTAAGTCAGAAGTTAAAAATGAATGTCAAAACACTTACACCCCTATCCGTTCAACTTACACAACATTCTATAATGTTGATCTAATTAATCCCCAAAAATATCATCAAGAAACCATCATTTTTTTAACTTACAATGATAATAACTTGGTTGCTTTATATGATTCAAGTAGTGAGATATCACATAAAGAGGAAGAGAATAGAGAAAAGGATGAAAATGTATATGAAGCAAATGAAAGGTGTGGTTTAAGTTTTGTTGAAGAATCC
Organism: Sequoia sempervirens; assembly: GCA_007258455.2. NCBI lineage: Eukaryota > Viridiplantae > Streptophyta > Pinopsida > Cupressales > Cupressaceae > Sequoia > Sequoia sempervirens. The sequence goes on from VDFB02049217.1 coordinate 61,177,655, forward strand.
ATTACCGATGCTCCTATGGAAGAGGTAATACTGAGCATTCAGTCTGATATTTCTTAACATAATTCCAATATTGATGAGTCCTTTTGTTGTAGTAATTATGATGGCATAGGGTATGGAAATTTTTCTATTGATAGTGATTATCCTAATGAAGTAGGGATAGAATAATTTGCTATAGATGATAAATGTGCTAATAATGATGTGAGTGCATTTGAATATGCGTCTATCTATTTTTTTAGTGATTACAATAATTTTGGATGCAGCAATGACTTGAAAGAATTAGACCTCCATGTTGAGAAAGTTGAGGCTCTTATGTCAAGAATGAATGTAATAGAAAACCCATTGTTTGATGAACCTCCATCTTCACTAGAGATGAGAAATAATGATCCTTATTGGTGCATAGATAATCCTCTCTTTATTGAGGATTATGATAATGCATCTAAAACAGAGTTAGAGTTTGGCTTTAAGAACACAAAGCAACACATTGACGAGACCCTCAAAGGTATTGTTTATGATTTTTTACATTTTATACATATGTTGTTGATAGGGTCACATATCATGATGCCAATTACTTAGAGGATTACAAATATTTTCAGTTTCCAATTTAGCTAGAAGATATCTTGATGAAACATGACAATGAGATAAATAATAAGGAATGCTATTTTATGTATGAACATGTTTTATGTTATACAAATAACACATATGTGTGATGTGATAATAAAACTCCTCATTTTATGCCTAATTATATAACACAAAATCATAGGAATTACACTTGCAATGTAATAATCAAAAAGGTTGTGAGAGATGTTGATAGCAATAAATGTGATCAAGAAAACTCTCACTTGTTCATAAGAGGCCTTACATTTGTTTTGGTAGGGGTGAAATTACTCTTACTTTAGTTGTACAACAAGGGAAAATGTGGATGGAAAGACATCAGTTCTTTTAGGAGGCTCATTTCCGACAGAGGCAGAATATTACCTAGGGTTTTTATGGCCTAGTGCCACCAATCAGGAGATTAAAGCCTGGTTAAACTGAAGGGTGCATACTAAATTTTGCGTTTCTGAGGAATTTTTCATTTTGCTTGGGTGGAGATTGGACCTCACTTTTTATGTACTTTTGGCCTATGTATATCTTTTACATATGTTGTTTCTTTTGTTTTGTTCTTTTGTCTAGTCTTCCTCATCTAAAATTCTGAGATCTCACCATGCCTACAAGAGGCATGTGTCCCCAGTCAGAGCCACTGATGGAACCCTCCAAAAATTTCTCATTCCATCTTAAACCCTTCTTGCGTTTGGATGTAGGGTTGTTATGTTGAGGATTTAAGGTTTTATTCATTATAAATGCTCACAGGGTTTTGATTTGTCATTAACTCTTTATTAGCATTGCCAGTCATTTTTTAAACATCTCATGTCATTCACTATCATTTGGTAACCGCTTCCTTGAAGCCTAGGTCTAAGTATTTTATTTTATAAAGATTGGGTAAGGGATCTTTTGGCCTTTATATCCTTCGTATTTCATCAGTTGAAAAGTCTTGAGCCTCTTACTCTCATGTCATCCTAGAGAAGTCCCCTATATTAAAATAACTTATGAGCATGTGCCTAAAAGTTTCCACTTATGTCCTAATGGCCCTCACAATTTTATCGCTCATCGCTGATTTATTCATAGGAATACACCTTGAATTAGCGATAAGTGATAGAATGATGTTTTCCTTTCACATTGCTCATCACTAATGGATTTTGAGCCTTCAAATTTGTAATAGCAATAATCAATGCTTTTGGCTTTGTGTTCTTATCTCTCATCGTGAATGGTCATGAAAAGATAAAATTGAATTAGCGACGAACGATATGAGGTGATTTCTTTTTTTCATGGATATGTTTCAAATGTAAGTCCCATATCAGTGATACATGATGGAACTTATAAATGTTGTAAACCCTCTTATCTCTAATTGCTTGTAAAATATATGAAAATAATTAGCAATGAATGAAGGCCTTATGTAATATCGCTCATCGCGAATTCATTTCAGAACTTGAGTTTTGCATTAGCGATAAGCGATGGGTGTACTCTAACAGGTTTTTCTTTCACTAATTTGATAGAATCCTATGAGAGCTATCTTTTATGCCATTTATTTTATGTAGGTGCATGTTTCTAAATCTGGTGCCTCCACAACATCTCATCTCACCGATAGGATCCTAAGTGCAAAGTTTGAATTAGTGATGCACGATGGAGGGACAAATGTGACCAAAGGTGTTGTTGGAACAAGGGCTAAAGATCATCGTAGGGATGTTTACATCACTAATGGAGTTGGGCGAGGATGAAGTAAATAAGCGACAAGCGATGATTACTACACAAAATTGGCAACATGGCAAGATCATGAGGATTTAGCATAAAGAAAAAAGGAAAGCAGTGAGAGGACTAAGGAACTATTGATAAAGATTTAAAGCAAGATGATCCAATGGACTTAAGATCATCACATAAATAATGTCATTGGTAATTACACCCCAAAATTTGAAGAGGATCAGCAATGAAGTGATGGAGCGTATAAAGAAATTTTCCTTCTAAGAAAAATTGGTCTTGTGTACTTCGCCGATATTAATAAAAGTAGGAATTAGGTTGGCGATACATATTGATTGAAAAATCACAACACTTGAGTTGGCATCATTGTTATCTATGAGCAAGTTACTAAGGACATAAAAAAAACAAGGCTCGTATCACCATGGACGAAGTTTTAAATGCTTTAAAATCAATGGGTTAGATTCAATATTGAGCTATTAAGTTATCAACCCGCTCGCATGAGGAGCTTTCGAATGATTAATTCTGCATGCTTCAAACTGCCTATTTAATATAGATTTCTTGTTTATCTTCTTTTTCATAATTCATTTTTCAATGAATGAGGGTTGTGGGTTAATAATGAAGTGCATGGGAATTGAATTCTCCTAAGGAATGTGTAGGGATTCTTGTCCTAGGAAAGTAGGTCTTCCATGATGGTTTGAGAGTCTGAGGAGATGAGTTAATTTGAGTATGAGGAAGATGTTCTTAAAGATGAAAGTGGAATGCAAGGAGCTATTGATATGCCAAAAGGTAGAATAGGAATTGGGAAATTCAAGGAGTATAATGACAAAGAAAATTACCGTCCATGGGAGCATATAGTTTCAAAATAATTAGTCAAACACAGAGAAATGAGGATGATGGAATATGAAAAGAAGGCAAGGGAAGAGAGTGAAAAATATAAGGCTTATCCAATAGGATGTAATTCTCCATGTGAGGTTTCTAGTAACCCTTTATATAGTGAGGGTGACACTGATCTAGAGGGTGATTATTATCCCCTCTCCTTTGTACTATCAAGGAATTCTGACAAGGAGGTGGTGACAGTTTCTCTAGTCCCACCATGAGAAAAATGTGGGTGAGTATCCTTTGAGGTCAGTGACTGAGGGTGGTAACCATGCCCTATTTTTGTTTTTGATGAAACCATGCCCTTTCAGTTAGGATTGTCCTATTCAACACTCATGTGATTTCTTGTTTCTAGTGTTGAGGTGGAATGATTTTGGATTGGTATTTAGGAGAAGTGTTAGACTAGTTAACCTTGGTGGCACGTGTGTTGTTTCTAGACAATATACAAGTTTGTGTTGGAGCTACTATTGGAGAATCTTCTTTAGTGAACAAGGATGAGGATTCAACATGGTTGCAACAAACTTTTCCTTTTGAGAAGCTGGTGTGTCTTCATTTAGGGAATATGGAATTTGGCCTTTTTATCTTCCACTTTCCTTAGATGATTGCATGTAACAAACTAAGAATATCTCAAATTCTGGTGCAAATGAAATGAAATTTAAGTGTAATTAATCTTGCCACTTGTTGCTCTCTTATTCTATAAAATGGATTTCAGGGATTATTACAGAGGTCGGATTCTGAAGTCTTAATAGGGTTCTAGTTGAAAGCTAAATTCAGGGAAGGCACTTAGAATAGAATATTGGAAATCGTCCAGTAGCTTGTCTTGGATGTGAGATCCTATATGTAGTGATCTTAAATAAGTTCTATAGAAATTACTAATATCAAAGAAAATATTAGTATAGAAAAAGACACTCTCCTATGTATCTTATAATTTATCAATGAGAAATACTAATGGTGTTATCATTTGTCTTCAAATATTTCATTTGAATGTATTACTCTATTTTCAACTTTAATTCAAGGAGTTAATTAAAATGCTTGAATAGGGTTATAAAGTTTGTAAGGAATGACTTGGGATTTCTAAGAAGTAAATGTTTCTTGGACAGTGGGTCTTCATAAATGCAAAGCAATATGAAGATAGTTCACTTCTTTCTTAAGTGAGTAATTTGTAAATTATTGATCCTTATATACTTGAATCCATTGTTCCAATTGATGAGACACTAGTCATTTTGTTAGAAAATCTTGCATAGAATGAATAGATAGTGTTCATGTCCCTACACTTAAGATAAGACAATATTCAGTTAAAATTCTTTCCAAGGATAGCGTATGTGGAATTACCCCCATTTCCTAGAAAATAGCTAACCATTGACTTGAAAATCCATCAAGCCTTTAGTGAAATGGATTTTATTTTCCATAAATAGGAATCAATATGTGTATAAATGTGTTACTAATTGATTATATTGCATGAAAACACAACCGGGATCACCCTCTTAGGTTTCACAAAGCCTAAAGTGAAGGAGTATGGACCATAAAATCCTATGCTCATTGTGTTGGCCACTAACCTAGCAGTTCTTCATCATAGAAGTTGGCTACTTCTTAGAGAATTGTTCAGTTTTGTTGGAAAAATCACCAACATAAATTGTGACTCTGCTAGGGACACTATGAATATCCATTTTTAGACTATTAGAGTCAAGGATTTAGTGAATCTAAACATCTGGTTCAGATACTGGGGAATTTTCAAACCTAGAAATGTTTTTGTTGAGCAAGTTTCAAAAGATATATGTGACTCTGCTATGGGAGAAAGCTCAGAAGGATATTCATCTTTGAAGGAGCTTCATATTGTTTGAAGTTCAATCCTCTATAAAAAGAGTTGGCGACTCTATGAATGAACCTAATGAACATGTGAAGAATGTTTCAGATTTGCACATGTTTCCGGCCAAGAAGAACTTGTAGCAGTTGCAGATATCTAGGTATTCTTTAGTTTTTGGTTTTAAAAGAAAATTAAATTTTTATATGAAAGACATAGTTGTAAGATTTGAAAAAAATGATTCCCTATTGAGTGAGAATAAGCACTAAGGAAGCGAATATTAGTGATAGGCTTGCATACTTTTGTATTACTAGATTGTAGTATCTATTAAGAAGTGATGTATGCAATGTTTTTGAAGAAACAAATTTAGAGAATCTTAAGCAAGTTGACATAGAGATTTATATTATAAAGCTTAAGATTATGTTGTAAAAGAGGTTTGAGTTTCCCTGTGTAATTGCATGGTATGAAAAGGCTTGTAGAATTGTAAGAAAAGGTGCAACAATATATGTATCTATGTATGGTTCCTGGTGCAACCATGGTTTGTAATCAACCACTGTCATGTAATAAAAAGAAGTTTCAACATTAAAAGGTACATGGCCATAAATTGTGATTGAATTTGTGGTTACCCAAATCTTATTCCATATGAAATTAGAAATGAGCTACCAAAGTCTAGTGGTATAAAGTGTGAATCAACAAGTAATCATCTAGAAGAGTTAAATACTTTAATTGATGACTATGAGATAGATCATGAAGATGTGATCATAAGGTTGTTTCTTCAATATTTAAAAGGAGATGCAAGAGATTGGTTCTCTGATTTACCAATATGATTTTTCTATTCTTGGAATGAGTTGAAAGCAGTGTTCATTTAGTAGTTTGGTGAAAGAATTAATGCTAGTTATTTGCTCAATAAATTTATGAACATTGAGAAAGAGGAGGATTAGCTAGTCTAAGCATTTAACCAAAGATTTTCTAAAAACATTAAGGGAAATTCTTGATGTTTTCAAACTAAGTGATGCATTGTGTTTGGTTGTTTATTTGGGAGCCTCTGATAATAAGATGAGTTATCTACTAAGAGATAAGGAACCCAATACCTTGTATCAAGCATATGGGATAGCCATGAGCAATGAAAAAAACCTCAATTATGGAATACACAAGGGTCATTTGAATACAAGTGTTTACTTCCATAGGACACCAAATGTTGATAAAGGGTGTAAGTTAGAAGTTTAAAATGAATTTCAGAGCACTTACACCCCTATTGTTTCAGCTTACACAACATTCTGTAATGCCGATCTTAGAAATCCCTAAACATATCATCAAGAAACCATCATTTTTCCAACTTAGAATGATAATAACTTGGCTGCTTTATATGAGGCAAGTAGTGAGATATCACATAAAGAGGAAGAGAATAGAGAAAAGGATGAAAATGTATATGAATCAAATGAAAGGTGGGGTTTAAGTTTTGTTGAAGAATCCATTACCTATGCTCCTATGGAAGAGGTAATATTGAGAATTCATTCTGGTAATTCTACACCTAATTGCAATATTGATGAGTCCTCTTGTTGTAGTAGTGATGATGACATAGGGTATGGAAATTTTTTTGTTGATTGTGATTATCCTCATGAAGTAGAGATGGAATCATTTGTTGCAAATGAGAAATGTGTTGATAATGATGTGAGTGCATTTGAAAATGAGTCTATCTATTCTTCTAGTGATTACAGTGATTTTGGATGTAGTAATGAATTGAAGGAATTAGACCTCCATGTTGAGAAAGTTGAGGCTCTTATGTCAAGAATGAATGTAATAGAAAACCCATTGTTTGATGAGCCTCCATCTTCACTAGAGATGAGAAATAATGATCCTTATTGATCCAGAGATAGTCCACTTTTTGTTGAGGATTCTGATGATGTATCTAAAATAGAGTTAGAGCTTGGCCTTAAGTAAAAAAAGCAACACATTGATGAGACCCTCAAAGGTATTGTTTATGAATGTTTTACATTTGATACAGATGTTGTAGATAGGGTCACGTATCATGATGCCAATTACTTAGAGGAGTACATATACTTTCATACTCCAATTCAACTAGAAGATATCTTGATGAAACATGACAATGAGATAAATAATGAGGAATTTTATTTTAAGTATGAACATGTTTTATGTTATAAAAATAACACATATGTGTCATGTGATAAAAAAATTCTTAATTTTATGCCTGATTATATAACACAGAATGACAGGAACTACACTTGCAATGTAATAATCTAAAAGGTTGTGAGAGATGTTGATAGCAATAAATGTGATCAGTAAAACTATCACTTGTTCAGAAGAGGCCTAACATTTGTTTTGGCAGGGTTGAAATTACTCTTACTTCAATGGTACAAGAAGGGAAAATGTGGATGGAAAGACATTAGTTCTTTTAGGAGGCTAGTTTTCGACAGAGGAAAAATCTTACCCAAGTTTTTTGTGGCCTAGTGCCATCAATCAAGAGAGTAAATCCTGGTTAAAATGAAGGGTGCAGGTGCGTACTACAATTTGCATCTCTGAGGAATTTTTCATGTTTGTTGGGTGGAGATTGGATCTCCCTTTTCAAGACCTTTTGGTTTGTTTATATCTTGTACATATGTTGTTTCTTTTGTTTTGTTCTTGTTCTTGGATCTACTTCGCCTAAAGTTCTGAGATCTCACCATGCCTACAAGAGGCATGTGTCCCTAGTCAGAGCCACTGATGGAACCCTCAAAAAATTTATTGTTCCATCTTAAACCCTTATTGCATTTGGATGTATGGTTGTTATCTTGAGGGTTTAAGGTTTTATTCATTATAAATGCTAACAGAGTTTTGTTTGGTCATTGACTCTTTAGTAGTGTTGGAAGTCATTTTTTAAACATCTCATGTCATTCACTATCATTTGGTAACCTCTCCCTTGAAGCCTAGGTTTGGGTCTTTTATTTTATAAAGATTGGGTAAGGGATTTTTTGGCCTTTATATCTTCATATTTCATCATTTGAAAAGTCTTGAGCCTATTATTCTCATGTCGTCTTAAAGAAGTCCCCTCTATTAAAACAACTTATGAGCATGTGCCTAAAATTTCCCACTTAAGTCCTAATGGCCCTCATAACTTTATCACTCATTGCTGATTTATTCATAGGAATACACCTTGAATTAGTGATAAAGGGGTGGAATGATGTTTTCCTTTGAGATTGCTCATCGCTAATGGCTTTTGAGCCTTCAAATTTGTAATAGTGATGAGTGATGCTTCTGGCTTTGATTTCTTATCAATAATTGTGGACGGTCATGGAAAGATAAACTATAATTAGTGATGAGTGATACAAGGTGATTTCCTTTTTTTGTTGATATGTTTCAAATGTAAGTCCCACATCAGTGATATGTGATGGACCTTATAAATGTTGTAAACCATCTAATCACTAATTTCTTGCAAAATATATGAGGAGAATTAGCACTAAACGAATTCCTTATGTTATATCGCTCATCATAAATTCATTTCAGAACTCGAGTTCTGAATTAGTGATAAGTGATGGATGTCCTCTAAAAGGTTTTTCTTTTTCTAATTTGATATGATCCTATGAGCGATGTATTTTATGCCATTTGTTTTATGCAAGTGCACGTGTCTAAATCTGGTGCCTCCACACCATCCCTCGTCACTGATAGGATCCTAGGCACATAGTTTGAATTAGCGATGCACGATGGAGGGACAAATGTGACCCAAGGTCAGGCTACTAGACTAGGGGCTAAAGATCATCATAGGGATGTTTACATCACTAATGGAGCTGACCGAGGATGGAGTAAATCAGTGAAAAGTGATGATTACTACATGAAATGGGCAACCTATCAAGATCCTGAGGATTTAGTGTAAAGAAAAATGGAAAGCAATGGGAGGACTGAGGAACCATTGATAAATTTTTAAAGAAGTATGATCCAATGGATTGCATATCATTGTATAAATAATTTCATCACTAATTACACCCTAAAATTTGGAGAGGATTAGTGATGAAGTGATGGAGAAAATAAAGAAAGTTTCCCTCTAATAAAAACTTGTCTTATGTACTTTTCTAATATTAATGAAGGTATGGATTAGGTTGGAAATGCATGAATGAGGGTTGTGGGTTAATAAATAAGTGCCTGGGAATTAAATTCTCCAAAGGAATGTGTAGACATTTTTTTCCTAGACAAGTAGGTATGCCATGATGGTTTGAAAGTCTGAGGAGCTAAGTTTATTTGAGTCTAAGGAAGATGTTATTAAGGATTAAAGTGGAACACAAGGAGCTCCTAATATGCCAAATGGTAGAATACGACTTGGGAAATTCAAGGAGTATAATGACAAAAAAAATTACCGTTTATGAGAGCAAATAGTTTCAAAAGAATTAGTCAAACATAGAGAAAGGAGCATGATGGAATATGAAAAGAAGGCAAGGGGAGAGAGTGAGCATTGTAAGGCTTATTCGAAAGGATGTAATTCTCCATTTTAGGTTTCTAATAACCCTTCAGATAGTGAGGGTGACACTAATCTAGAGGGTTATTATCATCCCCTCTCCCTAGTACTATCAAGGAATTCTAAAAAGGAGGTGGTGATAGTTTCTCTAGTCCCACCACGAGAAAAATGTGGTTGAGTATCCTTTGAGGTCGATGACGCAGAGTGGTAACCATGCCCTATTTTTTTTTTTATGAAACAGTTCCCTTTTAGTTAGGATTGTCCTATTCATCACTTATGTGATTTCATGTTTCTAGTGTTGAGGTGGAATTTTTTTAGGATGGTATGTAGGAGAAGTTCCAAACTAGTTAACCTTGGTGGCATGTGTGTTGTTTTTGGACAATATACAAGTTTGTGTTCAAGCTGCTATTGGAGAATCTTCTTTAGTCAACAAGGATGAGGATTCAACATAGTTGCAAAAAAATCTATCTTTTGAGGAGCTGGCATGTCTCCATTTAGGGAATATCGCATGTGGTCTTTTACTCTTCCATTTTCCTTAGATGATTTCATGTAACAAACTAAGAATATCTCAAATTCTGGTGCAAATTAAATGAAATGTAAGTGTAATTAAGCCTACACTTGTTGCTCTCTTATTCTATAAAAGGGATTTTAGGGCTTATTACATAGGTTAGATTCTGAAGTCTTAATAGGGTTCTAGGTGAAAGCTAAGTTCAAGAATGGCACTTAGAATAGAATATTGGAAATCAGCTAGTAGTTTATCTTCGATGCAAGATCTTGTATGTAGCGATCTTGAATAATTTATATAGAAATTACTGGTATCAAAGCAAATATTAGTCTAGAAGCAGATACTCTCCTATCTATGTTTGTTATAATATATGAATGAGAAATACTAATGGTGTTATCATTTGTCTTCAAATATTTCATTTTCAGAATGTATTACTCTATTTTCAACTTTAATTCAAGGAGTTAATTAAAATACTTGAATAGGGTTATAAAATTTTAAGGAATGGCTTAGGATTTCTAAGAAGTAAATGTTTCTTGCACAATGATTTTTCATAAATGCAAAGTAATATGAAGATAGTCTGCTTCTTTCTTAATTGAGTAATTTGTAAATTACTGATCCTTATATACTTGACTTTGTTGCTCCAATTGATTAGACACTGGTCATTTTGACAGAAAATATTTCATAGAATGAAAAGATAGTGTTTCTTGCCCTTGACTTAAGATAAGACAATATTCAGTTAAAAATATTTCCAAGGATAACATATGTGGAATTATCCCTAATTCCTAGAAAATAGGTAATCATTCACTTGAAAATGCACCAAGTCTTTAGTGAAATGGATTTTATTTTCCATAAATAGGAATCAATTTGTGTATAAATGTGTTACTAATTGATTATATTGCACGAAAACACAACTGGGATCACCCTCCTAGGTTTCATAGAGCCTGAAGTAAAGGAGTACAGACCATAAAATCCTATACTCATTGTGTTGGCCACTAACCTAGTAGTTCTTCATCATAGGAGTTGGCTACTTCTTAGAGAATTGTTCAGTTCTACTGGAAAAATCACCAACACAAGACACACATTTGAAAATGCAGAACACACCAGCATGAATGAATACTTTTGATGCAAGCGAAGAAGATGAATTCAAATATTTTAGTTCACAAGCCATACCAATTGGCATGGTCATTACAAATACTCATATGGGGTGGTCTTTTGATGCTAAAATTCACACTTGGGTATGATAGGAAAATGCTTCTGAGTCTGCCGAAAATGTTATAGCAAGTGGGTTATTTTTAGCAAGAGGGTTTATGCCAGCAATGGAGGCCCCTGAACTCATCATGGAATGTATGAATTATTACAACCCAAATAAAAGAATCATTGAGGAGTGAAGAACTCATGTAGATCTCTCCGAAAAATGAATTATATACACATTTGGGTTTCCTATATTCACCCAAATGTATAATATTGATATAAGGGTGAAAATCAAAACTTATCAGAATGCCAAAGGGTGCAACAGAGAAATTATGAATACCCAATCATGCCAAGGGGCAATTACACAAAATATGAAAGTAATTTTAAGGTCTATGTTCAACCAAGAAATTCAAGATATTATAACCATGTTGAGCAAGGTAGCTGGATTGAGAGATGCTAGTAAATTTGAACCCTAGATGTTTATGATAATATCCATATTGATGAAGAATCCCATGCAAATTCATTTGGAAAGTTTATTAGTGATAGATTGCATGAATAGATAACAACATTTCCCAAAACTAGATGTTTCTATATGTCTTCATATGTCATCTATTCATGTACCATGAGAACAAGTAAAGAAGGGTTGAAGCAAATTGGTACTCTAGGCAGAGAAGTAGGAGATAGTTTAATATATGCTCATTTTTTCCAAATCACTATCCATGGATACAGAGAGCATTATATAAGAGTTAATGATGTCTTCTTTATGAAGCTGGTTAGAATGGTGGAAGGTGACAAAGCCAAAAGACTGTTGTTGGAGGCACAAATTGTTATCAGACCGATGGGAGGCCAGTGTGTTCAATTCCCCACTTCCTCCTACATTAGGGTGGAAGGGTTTAATAGACATCCTTTCATGCTTCCCAGGTATCCTATAGAGAAAATTGTATTATTAGAATTGTTGAGATAATTTAAACTATCTTAGGCTCTTTATAGAAAAGCTCATAAGAAGGCTTCCTTCAAATTTCCTATTGTGTAGGGAATTAAAAATGTGGTGCAATTAAGGAAGCCAACTTGTGTGAAGAAGAACTGATAACATATAAATTTTAATATTTTCCACTTCAAAGAATGTATTGTGATATTGAAGGGAATATTGCCAAGAACATTGCTAGTTATCGTGCTCATGTCAAACACCTAGAAGATTATTGGCTTAATTGTGAAGATGAGCACATAGTAAGGAAAAGAAAATATGAAAGATTGTCCTTAATATTTGCTTGGATTCCTATGCTTCCTAATATTCCAGATCAGTTGGAAGAAGATGATGGAGAAGTGTTGAATAGAGCTTATAATGAAGATAGAGTGTATGATGAACCTATCCCAGACCCAGATTATGAGGGTGAAGAAATGACATCAATTGATGAGTTCTCTAAATTGGTTTTATTACACATTCAACACTAGATAAATGATTTTTGTAAAGCTTGAAGAGAGAGATGAATTGGACCCATGTTCTCAGAAGATAAAAGAAGAAAAAAAAAACTACATTTTAGAGTGGGGAACATGCCAAGAAGAAAAGAAAAACTAGTAAAGTGCCTCATGGTATAATAAGTGAAGAAAAAACCATCGAGGCTTCAAGTAAAGGAGTTTCATTAAAGCCAACTAATAAGCAGAAAGATGTAGAATTAAGTAAAGATAAATAAAAATTAAGACCTAAGGGTGCATCTTCCTCTACAACAAAGACAAAGACTAAACCTACCATTGATGAAGAGGGAGAATTAACAAAAAATGTTGGTGCACATACAAGGTTTTCTTCTCAGAGAGATGCAACATTGTTTACTTCCCCTCCCTCTGTTAATATGGCTAATGTGAAACAAGCAATAGGAGGAACTCTTATTGTTTTATAGGAAATTTCTGAGGAAGATGAAGCCAAAATTAAAGAACATATGGATAGATGGGGTTCTATGTAGGAAAAGGTAAAAGAAGAGAAGTTTAAAGATAAACCCATGGTACAACCAATGGTAGAAGAAATTTAGAACACAAGGTCCACTCCTAAAAATATTGAAGAAGAAGAATTTATACAACCTGAACACTCACTTTAGAAGTGGGGAACCCTATTATTCTTGAGATGGAAGAAGGGGAGATTGCAGGGCAAGATCCTATTGATGAAATGGTTATTGAAGATAATTTTGATTCCCAACCTTTTCTTGGGAATAATCCAAATGATAATTATAGCCATGGGTCTTTGAAGAGTCAAAAAAGGATCAGGTTGAAGTTGAAGCTGAGAAAGAAGAAGCTACACAGGTTTAAGGTGATGGAGTTGGAAATGAATAAAATCTTGGTGTAGCAGAATACAAAGAAGGTGATGTCTAGGAAGGTGATGTTGAACATCTCAATAGACTAGAAAATAGAAGTCTTCAAATAGTGGAGACAGTGCCAAATCTAAGAAGTCTTGAATCTATGCCAAATTTTTTTAAAGAAATTCCTATTTTAGAGGACGCGAAAAATAAAATTGAAGAAGAGAAGAGGTTCCTGAATCAAGTGGAAACCAAGAACAAAGTAATGCTATAGAGGTAGAGCATGATGAAGATGTACCTATTATCCCCTAAAATTGCACCCTTGTTGAACCTGATGTCCAACGCCTCAATGTAACATTGGAAGACCTCCAAAGATGTGGGTTTCTTGTAAGTAGAGGTCAACCTTCGGAGAAGGCCGACTTCCTTTGGGTATCACCTAAAACTACTAACTTTTTGAAGGAAAAGGGAGAGAGATAATGCATAAAAATGAAAATTAAACTCTAAGGTGATGCACCAAAATGACAGGAACAATGAGATACTTGAGCTACACTTGAATATTGGTGATAGCCATGAGACTGTACAACAAGATCATGTAGATCACACATTCAAACAAGTTTGACATGCACATGCCTTTAAGAAGGAAAGGTAGATTTTCACAAACTAGAAGCTCATGTGCAGGATTAAGTAAACACAGTTTGTAACCTACATGATACTACTTCTGCAAAGAAAGGCATGACATGAAACAAAAGCTATAATGAAAGAGAATATTTCACTAAGTAGTTCAATGAATCACTTAAAAAGGATGCACTATACTTGACAAGAATCAGAATGCAGAAAGATGGACCAGCAATAGTAACCAAGGTAGATTTTGTATATTATGTTCCAAATTGAGTTACAAAATCCTACTAGTCTGAGAGAGGACTGCAAAAAGGGTCACAGACTTTAGAAGAGCATACATTGAAACTCCTTTACAAGAAGGAAAAATTTCCTTATATACAAAAGTGATGTCAGCCCCTAGGGCTTACAAAATATCTATAAAAAATATCAGCCTTTATATTTTTCATGTAGTTAATGCTGCACCCTGCGTGTCCTGTTGTTCATGTTGGTGTGAAAGATCACCCTTGGAGAAGCCCTTAGATCTTTAGCAACAACCACTACATTCATTTCTGATCCTCATGTCCACCTTTTAATTCCCCTCAGTCGAGCTACTTTGAATGCTTCTGACTTCAGAGCAGAAATGCGCTGACTTGTTTTGTTGATCTTCCTCACTGAGGTGTCAATCAGTCAAAATGTCAATGGTTCATCTGGTTGAGATGGCCAAAACTCACCTTTAGCTCCCTCTGATTGGCTATCCATACGCCACATGAGACTGCCGATGGTCAAAGGCTCGCTCAATCAGAATTGCATGTCAGTGAGACACTCATCGTGTCTCCCCGATGCGATTATATCATTCTACAACTTATTGGCATGACTCATTATCGTTGGCAAGAGTCATAGTGAGCTACATATGTTTCAGCGATGAGTCCACCCTCTCTTCAGTCGAGTAGACATGAATTGTTGGTGAGACCTCAAGGTGAAAACACATCGCTAAACTAAAGTCAATCCACTTCGGCAAGACCTCAAGAAGTCGGTAGGACCACATGCTGAAAGAATCAACTCCCGGTGAACTCAGTTCATTTGCTGTTGGCAGGACCCCCTTAGTTTGCCGAGACGTCATGTAGAATTCCTTTCCCTTTGGCGAACTTCTTTTATTTTGGGAGGCTCCACTAGTTGGTGAGACCTTTACCGATGATGCTTCCTATGTCGCCAAGACCTTCCAATATCACCGAGACCTCTTAGTGAGCTCAAAATGTTATACTGAAGGCTCCTTTTACTTCACTAAGATTACTCCTTAGTGAGCTCCCTTTTTTTTATGAGACCCCCTTGGTTCACCCAGACCTCACACCAAGTTCTACTCTCTCGCTGAGTCCATTTCGATATCTCCCCAAGCTCCTCTTCATTTGGCAAGACACCCGAGTGTTGGTGAGACATTTTACCAAAATAAAGAGGCTACATCGAGACCCTTCATCTCCTATCGGTGAGACTCCTTTCATGTCACCCCAAACGTATTCCATTCCATCGAGCTCTTTACTTCCTTTGGCAAGACCATGACAAGTCGGGAAGACATCATGGCATAGTCCATTGGTCATACCGATTCCCATTCCATCGCTGAGACCACCCTAATTTGCTGAGACATCTTGTAGACTTCCCTTTCCTCTCGTGTTACACCGAAGATCTCTCCCCGTTCGCTGAGACATGCTCTTGTTGGACAAACCTCTTGGTGAACTCTTCTCTTCCTGTCAGGGAGACTTCTTCATATTGACAAGACCTTATGCTGAGCACAATAGGTTATCCCGAAGCCCGTGGTCACCATGAGTCTCCCCGATTGTCAATTGAATGGCCTATCGGCCAAAGAATTCAACACAATAAGAGGTCATATCGAACCCTTCCTGTCACAGCGATAGGCTCTGCAACTTCGTTCAGTAAGACAAAAGCTAGGTCACAGCGACCTGTTCAAAATAGAATGAATCAAAGCAGCTAGTCGGCTAGATAGTGAAGATGTCATACCGACCTAGCTCTAATGGAGGCTGAGGTTATGACTATTGAGGCATATTTGCAACAAAGCAGGCCCCCAAACTAAATTCCCTGTGAAATGTCATTAGATGCGTGAAATAACCCTCAATGGAGATATCCCATTTGGTCCCTATGAACCTCTGCAACATAGATACCTTGCCTGATTGAGCTTGAGGGTGAAAATTAGGTAACAATACCTAATTGATTAATCAGGGAATTGGCTTCTCCAATGGAAGTAGAAATACTGCCTCTAGATCTTAACAATTTTATATATGAAGTAGATACTCCTAAACCTAGGTGGAGAGCTAAAGAAAAAAATGTAATACATAAAAATGTATATGGAGAAAAAACCATCCATATAGCTACTCTAGTAGCTAACAAAAATAGACATGAGATAACACCTAAGGAGTACAAGATAACAGGTATTAATCTTGGACAATCATCTTGGAGGCAAGAGTTGGAGGAAATAAAGATGAATCTAGATGCTACTGTTTCCATAGTACATAAGTATAAAATGAAGAAAAGAGAATTGAAAGAATGGGTTGCTACCTTGGAACATTTTATAAATTCACTAACCCTATCTAGCCAAGCTCTTGAACTAAATTTCCTCAACATCTAGTACTAATGTCACAAGAATAGGTGGATGCAATTGCATTAGTTCACCATAAAATGAATGTATTTGAAGAATGGATTGAGTATTGGGTGAGGCAGGGAGAAGAATTTATTAAAGATGCAATAGGAAAATACAAGGAAGCATACCATTCATCTAAAAAATCTAGAAGATTTAAAAGTGAATGCAAGGTTTTCCAGGAGTAGATTGATACTGAAAGGTGAAATGTCAAAATTCTCACATAAATCAATGTCAAAGAATTAATAGAGAGAAATGTAATTTCAGAGCAAGAATATCCATTGCTAGAAAAATGGAAGAAAAAATTGAAATGGGAAGGTGACATGTTGATACAATGTATAGAAGGATTTAAAAAGGTTGCCGTGGAATGTAGAAAATTACTTGATAAAGATCAAGACTTTATTGAAATGTTGACACGTGAAGGTTGTGATCCTGAAATGGTTGGAAAAGAGGGTAAAGAAGCTAAGGCCTTCAAGGAATGGATTGAAAAGATAAATAGAGATCTTGATTAGTTGTTAACTTGGGAGGTCATTGATGAACTTATACAGTGTAGGAACACCATAGCTAGATATGAGGCAAACAAAGTGCAAAGGAATGCTAATGTACTCCAGGTATCAAAAGAATACACTAGGCTTAAGCTCACTTGGAAGGAAATACATGGGATTTAAAAAGAATGCATGCATCAAACATTGAATACTTTCTAAGAATACCAATTGAAGAAAGGTGAAGAAAAGATCCTAGAGCCTGGGCCCTAAATGATGAAAAGAACTACGAGATATTGAATACTAGAGGTGTCTCATAAATATTTTCTTGCATTTGAGTTTTACAAGTTCTTCTCAGTCTCAGTAGATGTTTCCTGTTTGGTATTCTAAAGGATGCCAATAGCCTTGACCTATGAGAAGTATTGTGTACCAGAGTTTGAAAGTGAAAAGTGTTGTTGCTGAGGAAGTCAAAGCTTTGACTTCATCTAGAATATTATGGTGATAGTTGGCTTATGCCATGTGCCACATTTTGATTTTCTATTTATGATTCTTTGGATAAAATTTAAGTTTGAACTATTGGATCCTTTTTCCTATAAAAGGCCATTTACTGCTTTATTTAGGTTTTAAGTTCAGAATTTGTGGATTTTGGAAAAAGCCAAACTTCTCTAAGTTTTATTCTTTTTCCTATTTTTTGAATCATTCCAGTCTAAAAACTTGTATGCATGTAGATATTAATCAATAGTGAAGCCAATTTGATGGCTACCTATCTCATGAATCTTTGTAGCTGGTTTTGTTAGTTCAACTAAACAAGACTATGTGTTGTGCCATTTAAGGGTGGATGCAGAACCTACTCAGTGTCCCAACTAAAACTTCTTTCTTTAAAATCTCACACCATTTTATTTGTAGCTATGAAACATTTTGGTGAAGCATAAATTGATTTTCTTTTATTTGTTTAATTCTTTGAGGTATGTATGGAGAATAATTGAGAGAAATTTTAATTTTTTAGTATTTTTATGCTTTATTTTAGAATAGATGTTTAAATTCTAGAAAATGTTTCAAAAAATAGATGAATGGATGGAAATTTATTGAAAATATTTCATTTCTTATGAAATTTTTGAATGCTTAAAGCTAAATCTACTTAAGTGATAGCAAAAATTGTTGATATTCATGAAGTATTATTTCAAATCTTTTTATTTCATGATATTATTCTATGATTGAGTTGAATATTTTGTGTAAAATGGTTATGATTCTTAATGATACCAGAAACAATAATATTCCCTTTGAGATTAACAAAAATATCACATCATACCCTAAAGTGAACCTAGTATTGTCAAGACCTGACTACCAGAGACTTGGGATTGAACTATGCCAACCTTTATCCTATCATAGGGATCCCAGGCTAGGGTTGTCTTTGGTTAAGTCTTTCAAGAAGGATAGGATATTTGCAGTTTGTCTATGAAGAATTTATTTTCCCTATTGCTGTGAGTAACATTGTGATCAATAGGAATTAGTGCTAGAAGGAGGGAATCATTGTTTTTCTTTTAGTTTTGTCTGGTTTTAAACTAGATTTTTGTAGAGTCACTAGATCTTGATCTAATGATCCTCATGTGACTTTTGTTGAGCTTAGTGGTCGAACATCATCTAGACCTCAAAAGTATGGAAGTGTAAGTGCGAGTTCATAGAATTTGATTGATGTTGTACCACCACTGCCTTGTATAGCGATGGCCTTGTTTAACATAGAGTCACTTATTCAATTTTTCATGTACAATGATTTACCAAAAAATCCTGATAAGTTGTGTCCCAAGTATTATCTCCATAAAGATGTGGAAGAACATATTAGTATCTTTAAGGATACATGTTTTAGAGATAGGATTCAACATGAAGATGTCATATGTAGGTTTTTTTCTTACACTTCAATCGATGAAGTTTACCAGTGGTATATCAACCTACCTCACAATTCTATTAGATCGTGGAAAGATATGGAAAGTTAATTTTGGCCAGATTTAGAACACCTACTAACCCTACTTTGTTATATCATCATTTTTCTCAAATCAAGAGGTTCGAAGGAGAACCTATAACTACTTTTAATGACACATTTCAAAGGCTTATTCTAGGCTAAAAGCACCTTATGTAGTAGATAATTTATCTCATATTGCAGTATATTATATGATAGTAGATCCTTTAACTGCTATGTTTGTAAAGCGAAGAGAAAATCCTCCTACTACTTTATCCAAAGCCTATGTCGAAGTCATAAGTGTAAATTTAGAAATGAAGAACCTTAGAAATGGATCATCTACAAATAGCAGAAATGGATTGAATAATTATCCTACCCTGAGCATAAATGGAGTCCCTTTAAATCATCACATGAATCCTAATGTTTATACTTCAGTGGTCCAGAGTGGGACATTTCCTTAGAATACTTTCTTCCAAGTAGGAAATAGTTAAACTTTAGTCCCTCACCCTATTCCAGCTATCATAGAGTTGCATGTACTAATGGAAATTAATTTTTCTCACAAACTTAGGAAAATTAGACTGTCAAAATTTCAAAGGAAAAAGAAGACATGAAATAAATTACAGCTCAACTCAAAAGGTTAACTATATAGAGGTTACACAATTAAGAAATCAAAACTTTTATGCTCAAAGTAACAACCAAAATTTGCAAAACTAGATGTATAATGCTCCTAGACCACTTAGACCTTGGAATAAATGACCAAACAATGCAGGAGTGTCAACACCTTTAGATAACACTAATCCTATTGACGAAATATCCATGTTGAAAGTGAATGTTTCTGATCTTGCAATGAATAATTAGTGTCATAATATAAATTCTCACATTGAAGTAGATTGCTCACAGTTCAAAATTGCTTTAAACATTTTTCTAGCTGCTACATATTATAATGAATAGTGTGACTCTCATCGTCCTAAGGGAATTGAGTTGCTTCCAGTAGGATATGACTCTTCTTTAGTTCTTAAAATTTATGAACATGTAAGACCACCTGTTGTTGTCACAAGTTACACTTGTAAATATGAGGGAGAAAATTCAACCATGACATTAGAAACTTATACATTTCCCTATCAAGATGAAAAATGAACCTCATAAAGAAATCAACGAAATTCATGCTTTTCAACAATATCATAAATGACATAATTATAACCTGAGAAGTAACAAAAATGGTGGAAGTAAATTCAACGGTCCATTAACTACATTGATCCCGCCTAATAAATTCAATACTCCACCCGATGATAAATCAAGAAATAATCTAGTGTTACCCAAAGTAACCTCTCATTATAATTCATTAAATTCTTCAAGAAATGAAAAGGTATATTCCATTGACCAAAACAATCTGACTAGCTACTTAGCAAAAGAAATAATAAAGGTAAAAATCAACCTTTATTTATCAAAATTCCTCAAAAAACCTATGATCAGGAAAGATTTCTTAAAAACTATAGAAGATCTTCTAAAAGAAGGAAAATTTAAGGACTTTTAGGTGAAAGATAAGAACATCGTTCCTAGAGCAAATGCGCAAATATCCTTTTACAAAGGAAAGTTGGAATCTCCACCATTTTTACTCATGCTAAGAATACTTGGTAAAAACCCTCATAATTGTTTAGTAGACTCTAGAGAACCTACTAACGTAATTCCTTTGTCCATATGTCAAATGCTATGGTTAACTCTAGCAAGTTCTTTAAAGAAAGTTACTCAACTCAATTAAAAAAAAGTAAATGTAGTCAGAGAGTTAACTAATATTCACATGCAACTAGCATCAGATCCCAGAATTCAATATTACATAGACATTCAAGCTGTTGAGATACCCGGTACCTATGGTATGTTATTGAGCAGAGATTGGTCTAAAACTTTGAATGGATATATGGCTACTAATTTATCACATATGTAGTTTCCATGGAAGGGAATTCCCAATCAAATCATAATCAAAAGAGAACTAGGAATGAAAAACATGATCACTGATCGTGATTAGAAAAATGAAGTTCTATATTCATGTAGAACCAGGAGTTTATAAAATACAAAGTTCTGGAGTTAAAAGAGAATAATTATTTACATGTAATGCTAAAAAACCTAATCAACTAACTCCTGGAACAAATGTTTTAATTGAATCAAATTGTGATTGTTCTAAAGAAGAAAATAGTCCTTATGATAAATTTTGGAAGAATATTATTACAAAAGCTTGAAAGAGCGATAAAATTGAAATGTCACTAAATTTTTTGTTGTTACAGGATTGGTGCAGGTTACATAATGTTGCACATTTAGAAGATAGTTGCATGGTGTGCCTAGAGATAATTCATCAAATCGAGAACCAGTACTATTTAGAACATGACAAGATTAAAAGATCCGAACCAAAAATGCATAAAGACAAAATCCATGTTACATAGACTAGAAAGGTTAATTCGATAATACTAAAGAATGGTAAATTACAAGCTATAGATGATCAAGCCTCGATTCTTAAATTTGATGGATCCAAATCGAAACAAGGAATTGGAATCAGAGTTGAACTTGTCAACTTGCAAGGTAAATATTTTCTTGTTGCATATCATTTACAATTTCAATGTACTAACAACGTGGCAGAATACAAAGCCTTTATACATGGCCTGATCCTCACAATAAAGAAGAAAGTCAAAAATTTGAAGGTATTTGGTGATTCTAAATTAGTAGTTCGACAAGTTCGAAAGTAGTATATCTATCACTATAAGCAATTGTCCAATTATCGACATAGAGTATGGGATTTGATACAAGATTTTGATGCATTCAACATTACTCATATCCCAAGAAGATTTAATAAAAAATCTAATGCTTTGGCTACTGCTACCAGTGCTCTAGAATCTTTAGATTCCTCTAATTTGGAGAGATTCACGATCGAGCTAGTGCAGTTGCCTTCAATTCCTGATAATGTTACTAATTTTCAAGTGTTTGAAGATGAATAACATATATTCGAATTCATCACTAATTCTGGTATTTTTGAAGAACAAATAATTGAAGAGATGGATCACTCTGATGGTGAAATTCAAGAGAAAGAATTAGCTCAAGTCAAAGGTAATAATGTTCCAAAAGGAATAATTGAGTTAGAACAACTGTTTGACATTAATCAAATAGTTAAACAGAAATATTTTCCTTGAAGTGACAGAGGACAATTTGAATTATAGAATTTGTATACTATCGAAGATCTTAAGAACGTGCTAATAGGAAAGGTCTACACCGGGGAAGAAAAGAGAAATATTGCTCAACACTTAAAGATTACTGGAAGGTTATAGCATGAATGTATGAATATCTAAAGACTTATGGAACTTCCATTATTATGCATATGATACTATTAAATCCAGATGCAAAGCCTTTCCGACAGAAACAACATCTAGTAAATGCACTCTTGGAGCCATTAATTAAAAAGGAAGTCCAAAAACTTTTATCAGCTAAAATAATTTTTCCTATTAGACATTCTACTTAGGTGGAAAATTTGGTTCCCATGAGAAAGAAGAATGGAGACATACGGTTATGTGTAGATTTCTAGAATCTTAACAAGGTGTTTGAGAAAGATAATTATCCACTACCCTCACTAGAAGAAGTGATACAAATAGTAAATTGTTCGTCTATGATGTCCTTTTTGGATGGATTCTCTGGATATAATCAAGTAATGGTAGCAAGGGAAGATCAAATGAAAACAACATTCACCGCGAAGTGGGGAAATTTTTCTTACAGAAGGATTCTATTTGGATAGATAAATGATGGGGCTAAATTCTAGAGAGCCATGGATTATGCTTTTCTTGAGATGATAGGAAAATGCATCATTATCTACATGGATGACCTCATAGTATTTTCAAAAAATAGAGGAGATCATGTTCGAGATCTTAGAGCAATATTGTAGAAGTGTGAAACTTACGGAGTTTCATTAAATCCTAAAAAGTGTATTTTCGGGGTAACTGAAGGTAAGCTATATGGACATATTATTTATGCCAAAATGTATCTCGATAGACCTAGATAGAGTGAGTGCACTACTCAAGTTACAACCCCCGGGAAGCAAGAAAGAATTGAAATCATATTTGAGTAAGATCAATTTTGTCTAAAATTTTATTACGGGATTCACTGAAATAGTGAAACCACTCAATGATATGCTAAAGAAAGATGCCAAGATAGAGTGGAAAAATGAAGCTAAAATCACCTTCGAAAGTATAAAGACCGTAATTACAGAAGCACCGATATTGGTAAGTCCAGATTACATTAAACCTTTTTATATTTACTCTTTTTCTTCTGGTCATACTTGTGCAACAATACTAACATAGAAGGGTGAGAATAAAGAAGAGAAGTTGATTGCTTTTATGAGTACTCCTTTTAAAGAAGTAGAACTAAGATATAGAAATGTTGAAAAAAAAGACTTTTCTTTGGTCAAATTAGTATGAAAATTTAGGCATTAGATTCTCAGGAGTACAGTCAAAGCTATTGTTCCAGATTCTACGATCAAGATGTTGTTAACATAGAGTGAGCTCAGAGAAAAAAGAGCCAAATGGGTTAAAATCCTACAAGAATTTGATTTAGAAATTATACCCATGAAATTGGTTCAGGGATAGAATTTGGTTAACTCTATTGTAGAAATAGATCCATAAATTTCAAGTCAACAATATACTTTGGATGTAAAAGACCAAGAAGACTGGTATTGGGATATATGGCATTATCTAGTCAACCATACTTTCCTTGATCATATGCAAAGAAATCAAAGAAGAGCCCTTAAGATAAAATCTCAAAGTTACATGATCAAAGGAGGATCTCTATTCAAAAGAAACCATGAAGGAATCTATTCAAGATGCTTAAATAGAATAGAAGAAAATGAAGTGTTTCAGGAACTATATGATAAATTTGGAACTGCTCATGGAGCATCCTTAGCTACTACACACCTCATCTTGAGAGTTAGTTATTACTGGCCAATGATTTTCAAGGATACATACAAACATGTGAAACACTGCTACACATGTCGAACTGCATCAAATAAAGTAAGATTCAATGCTCAACCATTACAATTGGTGATGTAGATGCATCCCTTTTCAAAATAGGGACTCTAGATTTTATTGGAATGATCAACCCTCCATCATCCGTAGGACATATATTTATATTAACTACTACAAACTAAAGCACTAGATGGAAAGAGGTGTGTCCCAAAAATCAATGCACTACAAAATTAGCAATCAAATTTTTGGAAGAGAATCTCATCACCAAGTTTGGAGTACCATACACACTAGTATGTAATAATGGCCCTTCCTTTTCTTCATTAAAATTTTCCAATTGGGCATTCAAATATGGTATAACATTAAAATTCTCATCTAACTATTATCTGTAGGGAAATGGATTAGTTGAATCATCAAATAAAAATATTTTGGATATAATTAAAAAATTGATTGAAAACAATCCTAGAGAATGGCATTCTTTGCTGAAATTCACCATTTGGGTAGACCATACTAGGATGAAAGCCACATTAGGGAATTCTCCTTACCATTTATTTTATGGGGTAGATCTTATATTACAAATAAATTTGAAAATCCCTACTAGGCAGTTTGCCCAGGAATACATTAGATTAGATGATCAAACTAAAGCTTAGTTATTATAGTTAATGCATCTAGATGAAAAACGTACTCGAGCTATAGATCATTTTTCTAGACACCAATCTATGGTAAAAATATGGTTTGATAAAAGGGCTAGATTAAAGACTTTTAGAATATTTGACTTGGTCTTGTATTGGAATAAACCCCATGAGCAAAAAGGTGAACATGGTAAGTTTGACAAGTTGTGGACTTGGTCCGTATCAAGTTTCAAAAATCATGGGTGACAACACTTATAGATTAAAGTCTTTGACTGATGAAGATATCCCATTGTCTATCAATGTGCAGTTTCTAAAGCATTATTTCTAGTCATAGGTAAATAGTTTTTTTCTAGGTTAGTTCTTGCTATTGTTTTGTAAATAGTTATTTGTTTCTTTTGTTTTCTTTTTTTGGGTGTTGTGTCATTGGGATTTACAATGATTCGCAACCTTTGAAGGTGAACAGGTTAATAGAACATCAATTCTAGAAATTTGATTCATGTTCTAACTAGAAGTAGTCCTTTACTTATAAATTGTTTGGGAATTATTCTATTCTTTATACTCTAGTTAGCATGAATCATTTAGTTGATGTTGAGCTACAAATGCACACATTTAAATCATTCTACTAAAATTTGGGATAGCAGTTATTTGTATTGAGTGAAAAATTAAAAGAATACCTTTGCTACCACTGTAATTCCCCACCTAATAGTAGGCTTCACTACCTGCAAGTTGAAAAATGAGCTATTATTGTAATATCTATAAAAAATCAACTCTTTAGGCTATCCAAATATCTCTACCAGGGATATAGATTCTTGGATGGTAGTAGAGATATGTTTGGGGGAATTACAGAGATAACCTTATCGGGCCTATGGATGTTGGATTGGAAACAAGTCTCTATCCCTATTTGGCTTTAAAGGAGTTGTCATATTATGTAGTTCAATGCAAATAATTGCTATTTGCTAAGTAAACTATGGCAAAAATAACCAATTGCACACATGTAAGATCAGTAATACTTAATCTTACATGCTAGCTGAAGTTAAATTCAAATATCGAAATGAGGATCTAATTGTTTATAATTAGAAGACTAAAATAATTTGGTATGGTGATGTTAAATTCATAATTTATTTTCTATTATTTAGTTTAGTTTTGTTGGTTGCTAGTTGTTGTGTGGTCTCACAACATGCCCCATTTTTCCCCTTCGCAAAATTTGGACCCCTCTTTTCTTTCTTTTCCCTTTCATTTTCATTTTCTTGGGTGTTGCTCTGTGGTTTGGTCAAATGCAGGCTTCATTTTCAATTTCTACTTGGTCTTTGTTTTATTCCTATTCTTTCTCAGATTCAGTATTTCGGTCTTTTCATGAAGTTTAATATTTTCCTAGAAACCAGAATCCTAGAGTTGTGCAGCTGTATCAAGTGGTTTGTATCTTCATTTGGTCCTAGCCCCGTCCAATAAGTCATCAGCTGATAGTGTTAATCTCGGTAATACCATTTTCTTCTACCGAAGTCTGCTAGTTTTTATTTCATTTCCTTTATTCGGAACTCAGAAACCATAGGTTTTGTTTTGTAACATTTTAATCATTTATATTATTTTGATCTCTCTTGAACACGATTCCCGGTCTTTTCTTTTGTTCTGGTTTTCTCTCAAGCTTGGAGGTAAGTGCCCTAGTTCTTAGTATTTTTTCTCAAAAGTGGGTACCAAAATTTTTAATCCCAATAATCATAAATTGATCGCGTATCTTAATGGATTATTCCTCACAAAAATCAAAGTGACACCAAAGTGCCACATAATATCATCATATTGTCTTTCTCCTCTAGTTATGAGCCCTCACAAAAATCTAGGCATTCGTAAATTGAGCCCTAATTCATAATGATTGCACCTTTATTCGAGGAATTAATGCATTATAACAAGTAATTAATGAAGGTGGTGAACTACTCTTGTACATGGCACCACCTTAGGCATGAAATTGCTTTCATAACACTCCACTTCGCATCATGCTTCAAATTTGCAAAGGACATAGAACAAATGAAATAATACTGGTGTGCAAGGAAAGGTAAATTTCAAGAAACTAAGAACACCACTACCAAGGGTTTTGAACCTCCATTTTGAAAATATTTTCATCGTCGCCCAAATCTAGGTATGTTTCTGATAACTAATATTCTATTAGTTATTTTCATGGATTAAAACCCTAAAAAATGGCATTTCCCTTTTGAAATTGAAGTGTTGATTATATATTTTTATTTGAATTTAGCAAAAAAGGTAAATTTAAAGTTTTGTAAAATTGTAAGAAATTTGGTTAAATTTTACCCTAACTTGCACACAAGTCACACATTTGAAAATGCAAAACACACTAGTAAGAATGAGTACTTCTAATGCAAGAGAAGAAGATGAATTTAAATATCGCATTTCATAGGCCATACCAGTTGGTGTGGTAGTTACAGATACTCATATGGGGTGTTCTTCTGATGCTGAAATTTGTACTCGGGTATGGCAGGAAAATGCTTCTAAGTGTGTTGAAAGTGTTATAGCAAGTGGGTTACTTTAAGCAGGAGCATTTTCACCAAAAATGGAGACCTCTAAACTAGTCATGGAATGTATGAATTATTACAATCCAAATAAAAGAATCATTGAGAAGGAGGGAAGAAATTATGTAGATCTCTCCCAAAAAGGAATTATATACACATTTGGGCTTCCTATATTCACCCAAATGTATAATATTGATATGAGGATGAAACCCAAAACTTATCAGAATGTTGAAGGGTGCAACAAAGATATTATGATTACCCAATGGTGCCAAGAGCCAACTACATAATAGACCAAAGTAATTCTAAGGTATATGTTCAACCAAGATATTCAAGATATTATAACCATGTTGAGCAGGGTAGTTGTATTAAGAGATGCTAGTAAATTTGAACCCTGGATGTTTGTGATAATATCCAGACTGATGGAGAATGCAAATGCATTGAGGACTCATAAATGTGTTTCCCAAATAGATAAAAGTGAAAGATTGCATGAATAGATAATTTTTTTCCCCAAAACTAGATGTTTCTATATTTCATCATATGTGATCTATTCTTGTGCCATGAAAGCAATTAAACAAGGGTTGGAGAAAATAGGTACTTTAGGCAAAGAAATAGGAAATATTTTAATATATGATCATTCGCTCCAAATCACTATCCATGGATACAAAGAGAATTACATAAGAGTTAATGATGTGTTCTCTATGAATCTGGTTAGAATGCTGGAAGGTGACAACACCAAAAGACTAATGCTGGAGGAAAAAACTGTTATCAGACCGATGGGAGGATGGTATGTTTAGTTCCCTATTTTCTCCTACATTAGGGTGGAAGTTTTTGATGGACATCCTTTCATGCTGCCCAGGTATCCTATACACAAAAATGTGTTATTAGAATTGTGAAAATTAAAACTGTCTCAGGCTCTTTATAACAAATATCATAAGAAGGCTTCCTTCAAATTTCCTATTATGATAGGGAATTATAAATGCAATACAATTAAGGCAGCTGACTTGTGTGAAGAAGAAATGAAAACATATAATTTTGAATATTTTCCACTTCAAAGAATGTATTACAGTATTGAAGGGAATATTTTCAAGAACATTGTTGGTTACCATGCTCATGTCCAACACCTAACATATTATTAGCTTAATTGTGAAGATGATCACATAGTATGGAAAATAAAATATGAAATATTGTCCTTAAGATCTGCTCAGATTCTGATGCTTCATGATATTCCAAATTAGTTGGAAGAAGATGATGGAGAAGTGTTGAATAAATCTTATAATGGAGAAAGAGTGTATGATGAACCTATCCCAAACCTAGATTATGAGGGTGAAGAAATGACATCAATTGATGAGTTCTCTACACTAGTTTTATTACACACTCAACACTGGATAAATATTTTTTGTAAAGCTTTAAGAGATAGGAATTGAACCCACATTATCAGAAGATAAAAGAAGAAATAAATCAAATGAAACTACATTTGGGAGTGGGGAACCTGCCAAGAAAAAAAGGAAAACTAGTAAATTGGCTCTTGGTATAAGAATTGAAGAAAAAACCCCTGAGGCTTCAAGTCAAGGAGTTTCATTAAAGCTAGCTGATAAGCAGGAAGATGTAGAAGTAAAGATAAATCAAAAGTAAGACCTAATGGTGCATCTTCCTCTACAACAAAGCCAAAGACTAAACCTACCATTAATGAAGAGGTAGAAGCAATAGAAAATGTCGGTGCATAGATCATGTCTGCTTCTCAAAGAGCTACAACATTATTTACTTCCCCTCCCTCTATTAATATGGCTAATGTGAAACAAGCACTAGGAGAAATTCCTATTGTTTCGGAGGAAATTTTTGAGGTAGATGAAGCTAGAATTAAAGAATTGATGGATAGATGGGGTGCCATGTGGGAAAAGGTAAAAGAAAAGAAGTTTAAAGATAAACCCATGGTACAACCAATGGTAGAAAAAATTCCAAACATAGGGTGCACTCCTACGAATATTGAAGAAGAAGAATTTATACAAGGAAAACTCACTTCAGAAGTGGGGAACCCTGATATTCTTGAGATGGAAGCAGGGGAGACTACAGGGAAGGATCCTATTGATGAAATAGTTATTGAAGATACTTTTTATTCGTAGCCTTTGCTTTGGAATAATCCAAATGATAATTAACAACTATAGGTATTTGAAGAATAAAAAAACAACCAGGTTGAAGTTGAAGATAAGAAAGAAGAAGCTACACAAGTTTCAAGTGATGGAGTTAGAAATGAAGAAAATCCCTAGTGTAGCAAAATACAAAGAAAGTGATGTCCACAAAGGCGATGTTGACCATCTAGACAGACAAGAAAATATAAGTCTTCAAATAGAGGAGACATTTCCAAATCCCAGAAATCTCAAATCTATGCCAAAAATTTGTTAAAGAAATTCCTATTTCACAGGATGTGACAAATAAAATTGAAGAAAAGAAGAGGTTCTTGAATCAAGTGGAAATGAGGAACAAAGTAATGTTGTAAAGGTAGAGCATGATGAAGATGCACTTGATTGGTTGATCAGGGAATTGGCTTCTACAATGGAAGTAGAAATGCTTCCTCTAAATCTTAACAGTTTTATATGGGAAGTAGATACTCCTAAGCCTAGGTAGAGAGCTAAGGAAAAAATGTAATAAAGAAAAATGCAAATGGAAACAAAACCATACATGTAGCTACTCTAGTAGCTAAAAAAAATATACATGAAATAACACCTAAGGAGTACAAGATAACAAGTATTAATCTTGGACACTCATCTTTGTGGCAAGAGTTGGAAGAAATAAAGATGATTCTGGATGCTACTGTTGCCAGAGTACAAAAGTATAAAATGAAGGAAAGAGAATTAAAGGAGTGGGTTTCTTCCTTTGAACATTTTATAAAATCACTAACCCTATCTGGTCAAGCTTAAATTGAATTTCCTCAACATCTAGTACTAATGTCTCAAGAATAGGTGGATGTAATTGTAGCAGTTCTTCATAAAATGAATGTATTTGAAGAATGGATTGGGTTTTGGGTGAGGCAGGGAGAATAATTTATTACATATGCAATAATAAAGTACAAGGAAGCTTACCATTGGTCTTATAAATCCAAAAGATTTGAAAGTGAATGGAAGGTTCACCAATAGCAGATTGATAATGAAAGGCGAAAATTTGAAATTCTCACACAAATGGTTGTCCAAGAATTAATATAGAGAAATGTAATTTCAGAGAAAGAAGTTCCATTGCCATAAAAATGGGAGAAACAATTTAAATGGGAAGGTGACATGTTGATATAATGTATAGAAGGATTTGAAAAGGTCACCGTGGAATGTAGAAAATTACTTGATACAGATCAAGACTTTATTGAAATGTTGGCACGCCAAGGTTGTGATCCCCAAATGCTAGGAAAGGAGGGTAAATAAGTTAAGGCCTTCAAGGAATTGAATGAAAGGATAAATAGAGACCTTGTTTAGTTGTTAACTTGGGAGGCCATTGATGAAATTATACAGTGCAAGAGCACTGTAGCTAGATATGAGACAAACAAAGTGCAAAGGAATGCTAATATACTGTAGGTATCAGAAGAATACACTAGGCTTAAGCTCACTTGGAAGGAAATACAAGGGATTTAAAATGAATCTATGCATCAAAAATTGAATTATTTTTGAGAATACCAATTGAAGGAAGGCGAAGAAAAGATCCCAGAGCCCAAGCCCTAAATAATGAAAAGAAGTACCCGATATCAGATACTAGAGGTGTCTTAGAAATATTTTGTCACATTTGAGTTTTACAGGTTGCTCCTAGTCTCGATAGATGTTTCCTATCCATTATTCAAGAGGATATGGATAGCCTTGATTATGTAAGCAAAGGAAGGAAACTCACTCTCTCAATCTAATTTGACAAAACTCAAAACATTCTTTGTTTGTCTATTCATCTCAAGTTCACCTTTCCCTTCACAAACCCTTGTTTCAATACAGAAAAACTGAGATTAAGGGAATCAATTCCCTTGTTGACTCTCAAAACACCTTATACAAACATCAAAATAAGGACTCCAATCCCATTTCACACTTAGGCAACTCAACTGTAAGAACTTTTCAAAGTCGATTGTCCAAATCAGCATTAGGCTATTTAGGCCTCATCAACAAAACAACACTAAATTCCCAAGCCCATTTCTCTTTCTCAATGGAAACAACATGGGTAATTATACCTGCTACAACATAATTAAATCATTTCCCATTCTTTATTCATGACATTTCATTAGAAAATTATGCTAAACCTTCATTTAAGACTTCCAAAGAAAACTGTCATAGGACTGCCTTGATAAGATAGTAAAAATATAGGGCCCTCAATCTCTTAAATTCACAAAAACATATTTTTAAATGTTTCACAATAAACCTAATAACCTTTTAAAAAATATATCCTTGAAGAAGCACTCAAAAACCACAAACAAAACTCTTTAAATCTCACTATACATAGATTTTTCATAGTTTTTCAGAACTAGGGCCTCATTGCCTCATATGCTATCCTTAATCTCTCAGTACAAGACTTTGGAATATGAAATAACATGCAAAATATGCCTTCTCACCAAAAATTAAGATTTTTCACAGTTTGAAATTGAACATACACAATTTTCTCTCTAGTTACCCTAAAATAGGGTTTTGGCCGCTTGGAGTAATTTCCCAGAACTTTCACAAAACTAAATCATTTTTCATGAAACCAAAAGAAATTTAAAGTAGATTCTCAGGACTATTATGTACCATGGAGGAGGAAAGTATTTATTCTTAGAATATGTTCGTACAATGGCTTGGAACTATGAAATTGCAGAAAATTAACAAAAAAACTAAGAATTTCTTTGGATTTCTTATTCATACATTGTCCTCTAGCCTTCCTCAAAGTTTATGAGGCTACATCATGCCTTTATAAATCCTATCCAACACCTAAAACTGACTTTCTAACTACCTTGACTATTCACCTTCCTCTACTTGGCATTTTTGCATTTTTGCAATTACATATTTTGACAATATTTTCAATTTTGCAACTTTTTTAACACCCAATGCCTACTGACCCTAAAATGATGAACTATGACCTATTACAACCCCAAAATGGTCCATTAGATCAAAAATTTTAATTCAAATATTTGAAGTTTCCTGTTGGAGGCATGATCATGCTTGGGTGCACCTGCACCACTTGATCTATGTGAAGGGTGATCCCACAAAGCTAGTTTACAATTTCTAGGAGATTCTAATTTTTACTAAAATCAAATATTTTTAGAAAATATAATGATTTAAGCCTGAAAAAATTCCATTTAAAGCATTCCAATTGAATAGGGTTTGATCAAACTACTTTAGATCAAACCCCCTTAGATAGAACCCCGCTAGTTTTAAACCATACCTATAATGGAGTCTCCTTTACACCTATCAAAATATTGATAAAAGACCACTTTTGATTTACCTTTTGTGGGATCAAATGAATTCATTTAAAATTTATATTTTTTAAGTATATAGTCCTTATTATAAGCTTCCAAAAAAGTATAATTTAAAATAAATTTAATTTTATTATTATATTTATGTTTTATTTCTTGTGAATGTAGGTTTTTCACCAAAAATTAAACTCTCTGTTTTGCACATGTGGAAAAATAGAAGATTATAAATATTTATTTCAAAAGTATGAATGCACCAAATATTGAAGTCCTTGATCCAACAAAACAATTTGAATTGTGATACATACAAAAAGAGTTGTGTTATACGGTCTGCCTATGTCTGAATTGTAATTGGTTTGACTTCAAAACTTGATTAAGGAAAAAGTACTCAATAAAACACTATGAAACCAATTGGAAGCACTAGATATCATAGTTACAAATCTAAATTCAAAAAAATAGAATTTTATCCTTCATGGAAAAAAAGTTATGTGTTATACGGTGAACGTCACTCCTTAAAAATGGTGTTTATTGAAAAAAACTAGCTTTCGAAGGAGATGGAAAAAGAAGTGCAATTTGATTCCAAAAAAATTGAAAAAAATATATTTAGAATCCATAGACAAAATGTCACAAATCACTAGTGTTGGCAACACAAGGGCAGGCAACTGAGAGAGGGGGTGAATTAGTTGTCACTGAATTTCAAACTTATTCAACTTATTAACCTTATTCTCAGATCTGATCATTAATCATGAAAGCATAAATGAACAACACATCAGAAGTACGCATAACACAAATATTGTTATGTGGAAACCCTATTAGGGGAAAAACCATGCTGGAAATCAGTCTGCAAGATTATACCCTGTTAAGAGTATAAAGAAAAATTGAATTGGGAATGCACATGCATTCAAGCACACTGCCTAGAGCTCATTGCTCAATTACAAAGGAAGACACACTATCTTATAGAAAGGCTCTAATTAAATCCATTAGACTTTGAACTAATAAAATAGCATCTACTAATGCCTAGTTATAGTTCCAGTTAAGCACACAAACACTTCTTCACTCTTCTTCACTCTCTACTCTGCCTTCGAATGATCTGAACAATATTTAAACATAGGACCTACAAAATTCACATACTCACACTCATGCACACTTCCAAATGATAAAATAATCACTCTTATATATCTGCAACAAGAGATTACATCACTATAAGTCAGCTCCAACAAAATAATAAAATGAATACAAATAGTTAGGTCAGATCAATAAATATTATTCATGTGAATCAACCAAGGTTGGACACAACATAGTGAAGACCAAAAATAACATCCTCAAACACAAAACACTTCAATTAATTACTCCTTGAAGATCCATAACATGCTTCAACACCTTGTCAGCAAAGAACATGAAAAATATGAACACACAAGAGAAAATATCATATCATGAGCACAACGATCAATGTGGAAATGCAACACATATATAGCATGAACTAGAAACATCCACAAGCATCATGAAACACCAAAGAAGCATCCACAACAAATTAAATTACTAAAATCACATGATCTTCATTCAGGAACACAAACTGAAGTAACAAAAAAACTATCAGAATACAAATCTTCATAACTTGATCAAAAATTCATGTGAATCTATGAAATTTGATGTGGATAAACTAGATATACTCAAAAAGAAACCATTTAGTCCACAACCTCAGAACAATGACTTGAACACATTGATAGAAAAAAATTCACTTCACCTCTGACAACTTGTAGCACTTCTTATTACAATTTTTCTCAATATCCTCGACATATACAACTTTTAATGAAAAAATGATAATAGTGTTGACATCAATGACAACCAAGTATTAGTAACACACCATAACATCCAACAAATAGTTTGCATCATCTTCAAATTCCTCATGGTTTAGCCACTATAGGTGCCTGAAAGTGAAGATTTAGTTAGAAAAAATTAGTTCAGTGTTTAGTTTGGCCAAAAATCGTAAGCCAGTATTGTGGGATCACCTTGAAGTATTGTGTACCAGAGTTTGAAAGTGAAAAGTGTTGTTGTTGAGGAAGTCAAAGCTTTGACTTCATCTAGAATATTTTTTTGATAGTTGGCTTATGCCATGTACCACATTTTGATTTTTTATATATGATTCTCTCGATAAACTTTAAGTTTGAACTCTTGGGGCCTTGTTCCTATAAAAGGCCATTTACTGCTTTATTTAGGTTTTAAGTTCAAAATTTGTGGATTTCAGAAGAGCCAAAACTTCTCTAAGTTTTTTTCTTTTTCTTTTTTTTTCTAAATCATTTTGATCTAAAAAATTGTATGCATGTAGATATTAATCAATATTGAAGCCAATTTGATAGCTACCTATCTCATGAATCTTTGTAGCTCTTTTTGTTAGTTCAGTCGAACAAGACTATGCATTGCACCTTTTAAGGGTGCATGCAAAACCTACTTAGTGTCCAAACTAAAACCCCTCTCTTTAAAAGCTTGCACCATTTTATATGTAGCTATGAAACATTCTAGTGAAGTATAAAGTAGCTTGCTTTGATTTTGTTAATTCTTTGGGGCATGCATGGAGAATAACTAGCATAAATTTTTATTTTTAGTATTTTTTATGCTTTATTTTAGAATAGCTATTTAAATTCTGGAAAATGTTTCAAAAAAAAGATGAATGGATGGAAATTTGTTGAAAATCTTTCATTTCTTATGAAATTGTTGAATTCTTAAAGATGAATCTACTTAAGTGATAGAAAAAATTGTTGATATTCATGAAGTATTATTTCAAATCTTTTGATTTCATGATGTTATTCTATGATTGAGTTGAATATTTTGTGTAAAACATTTATGATTCTTATTGAAACTCGAAACAACCATATTCCCTTTGAGATTAATAGCAATATCACATCATACCCTAAATTGAACCTAGTACTATCTAGACCTAACTACTAGAGACTTGGGATTTAACTAAGCCAACCTTTATCCTATCATACGAATCCCCTAGGGTTATATTTGGTTAAGTATTTCAAGAAGGATAAGCTCTTCACAGTTTGTTTGTGAAGAATTTATTCACCCTATTGTTGTGAGTGACATCGCCATCAACACTAACCTTAACTATGGGATCAAAATGGTAGCGAGTGTAGCCAAAAGCAAGTAAGAAGCTATCCATCTTCTCATACCAAGCTTGAGGGGCCCATTTGAGACCATACAATGAATGTTGAAGCCTGCAATCAAGTGAATATTCTTGCATAAAACTTGGTGGTTGCTCCATATAGATTTCCTCATGAAGATTCCCATGCAAGAAAGAATTCTTCGCATCCATCTAATACACAGACCATCCCTATGATGCAACTATAGTAAAGACAAGTTGAATAGAATCCATCTTGGCAACAGGATAAAAGGTCTCAAAATAGTCAATTCCTTCAACTTGACAGAACCCCTTTGCAACAAGATGAGCCTTGTACTTTTCAATGGAGCCATCAACTACATACTTGGTATGATACACCCACTTGCATCGAACCAAATTTCTTCCCTTACGAAGAGGTACAAGATCCCAAGTATGATTCTTCATCAAAGAAGAATACTCATCATCCATAGCACTATCCCACTTTGGAATACTTGAAGCATTTGAAAACTTCTAAGGATCATCTAAAATAGCATGACTCAAAAGACTGATTCTTGAATTGTGAGAATGAGTGCGGAGAGTGTCTAAGGGATCACCAACAAGAGGACCATCCTCCTCAAGAGTAACTCGATCCCATCATGGCCTAGTAGGTGAATGAGGAGGACATGGATCAAATCCATCATCAAAATCTTCCTCAAGTAGCAAAACATCATCAATTGAAGAAGATTGAGTAGGTTGTATTGAAGAAAAAGTTTAAGGAGGATCTTTCTATGTGCAGGAATCAACAATCTGAACATCACATCAGAAATGAACCTCTCATGAGTCAAGATAAAAAATTTTGTGTTCCTTCACATCCTCACAATTGCCAACAAAAATGTGCCACTGACTCTTCTTCTCTATTTATTTACACCAACCATCTGGAATGAATGCCCAAGCCTCACTACCAAATACTCTGAAGAAGGATACATTAGGCTTGCGATGAGATCAAGCTACCTCAAGAGTCATATTTTGCATTTCCTTGTGAGGCATACACTTCTAAATATAACTGGCACAATTGATAGCTTCAACCCAAAATGTTGGAGCCCTAGACCTAGACTAAATCATACAATTGGCCATCTCCTTGAAAGTCCTATTCTTTCTCTCCACCACACCATTCTATTGTGGGGTGTAAGGAACTATGTGTTGATGAAGAATACCATGCTCATTGCAAAAATCCTAAAATTCTTGATTGACATACTTCCCCCATTATCTATGTGTATCTGTCAAAGAGAAAATCTTGACTGCTTCTCCACAAATTTTTTGAATGTCTTTATTATGGTTAGAACTTCACTCTTGAGCTTTAGAAAGTAGATCCATTTGCATTGGGAAAAATCATCAATGAAAGAGAGCACATACTTATCCCCTAAAAAAAGGAGTTGGGAATGACATGATATCACTATGAACCAACTCAAGGGGTGTGGTTGCATGTGTAGCTTGACCCTTAAGAAAAGGATCTTGATGTTGATTTCCAAGAACACAACCTTGAAAAAATCCATCTATGCAAGAGATCTTTGGAAGACCAACCACTAAGTTATGTGCTTGCATCTGCTCAAGATATCTATAGTTCAAGTTTCCAAATATTTCATGCCAAAGTTTTCTAATAGAATCAGCATGACCAAGAAAACATAAGCCAAATGAAGAATCAAAGCCATCAAAGTGATACAAATTGTTCTCATGATTAACTATCCCTATAGCAAAAACCTTCTCAAGATCCTACAACTGTCTAATAGTCACATTTTGTGGAGTAAACTCAACTAACTTCCCATCTCAAGAATGACAAATCTGATACATGGAAAGTAGATTCACTGAAATATCAAGAACAAGAAGAACATCCTTAATACAACCATCTAGCATCTGAATGGATCTTGTTCCCAAAACTGGAATCTATGAAGAGTTGTCAATTGCAGTATGAGAAGTAGAAGTATGAACAATGGATTCAAGAAGATCATGTGAATTGGTCATGTTATGTGAAGCACCTGAATCAAGAATCCAACTTTCTAAAGTTGAATGAATAGCCTATGCTAAAAGAGCTTGCCCTTTTCCCATGGAAGATGGCTTAGATATTGATTTTTTTTTTTTCTTCATAGCTTCCTCCAAGGCTTCAAGTCTCTTGAAACAATGACCTGCATCATGCCCAATTTTTCAAAAAAATGAACAAGGATCTACTTTATTTTTCTTGGACTTGAAGAAGAATCTCCAGAGGTAGAAGAACAAGGAGATGGAGTTGACTTCTTATTGTTCTCCAACTTTGATTTGGAAGGAGTCTCACTACCTGAAGATGATTCTGTCTTTGGTTTCTTCTTATTCTTTCCTTTACCCTTGGATGATTGAGCCATTAGAGCATGATTCTTAGAACTAGGTAGTGCATCCAACTAAATCAATTTGGCCTCCTCCCTAGTAAGACACTCACAAAACAAATCAAATGAAGGAATTGTATAATCTTTCCCCATAACATCCATAGTTGAATAGAAAGTAGAGGAAAACACTTGGTAAGGGCCTCTTAACTTAGATACAATCAAGAAGATAAATTCATCATTAGATTTAAGATGCACACATCCTTTTAATTATAACAAAATCAACTTGAATTGTGCAAGGAAATCCTGAATTGAATGAAATGCATCTAGAGAGAATACTTGTAGATCCACTTGAAGTTGCAAGACTCTGAATTGATTACTTTTACTATATAATTCTTCAAGTTTATCCCAAATATTCTTAGGTGTTTTACACTCTGAAATATGAAACAAGTTTAGATACATGTAAGCCAATAAGCCCTTTTGCTTCACCCATTTTACATCTATTGATAATTTTTTTGTAATCCCTTATGAATTTAGGTTGTACTGCATCTAATATTGGCCATAGAACCTTAGATTATAACAATTGAGACATTTTTCACTTCCATGTATGATAGTTGTGTGAAGTGAGTGGTTCAACTTTCGTTAGATCCGCCATGAAAACAAAAATAATAAAGAAAATGTGGCACTTAAATTGTTCCTTTCACCCGTAGAATGTATTAAAACTCAATTGGCACCCCCAACAAATTGCAATGAAGAAATTTTGCAATTTGTACAAGTAACAAGCTCAAATCACTTGTTTATAACATAGTTATTTTTACAATTTTTAGGAAAAAGAGCTATTTAAAACTAAAATTAGTGGCTACAAACAAATTCTTTTCCATTTTTTTAGCAATTTTAAAAAAAGGTTTACCAAAATTTGACTTTGTATGCAAAATTTATGCCATTACAAGCAATAAGTGCACTTGTACCTTCAAGCTAAAAAAATTGGCAAGTATTGGAAAAATATTGAAAAATCGCCTACACCACTATGAAGTTCATCAAACTAGCTTTCCAGTGATATATTGTTTGCAAAAATATGACGTTGTGGTGAAAAGTTATGCAAAATAAAAAAAAAGGCCATCTTGGAGGACTGTGAAGACTAACCAGGTGAAAAAAATTGGCCCCCAGGAGCTAGTGGACGGTCACCCATGTGACCATGGGTTGTAGAGATGCAAACAAATTATAGTGGTTATAAGTAGCCACTAGTGGCTTCAATGCTCCTAGTCACATTCACCTGTTAGCAACTGGCAGTTTGCAGAAAGTTTTACTGATTGACTGTTTGATTGCCCAGCTGGTGGCTAGCTACCCTCTAGTTAAGAAGCTATTGGTGGCTTTGAAATCTAATAGTGTAACCACCATTACTAATGGGTCCAAAAACCATTAGTGGATTATGCAGACCACTGTTTAAAATATCGTTGTAGACAGTTAAGTCTGTGTCCCCCACGGAATGTACAATGCTTAAAGCGCTTTATTACAAGTGCTCAATGCTTTAAAAATTTAATTCTTTTTTTGAAATTTTTTAAAACAAATAAAATACCGCTGATGAAAAGAATTTATTTTGCAGATTTAAAAAAAAAAATTAATATTAACGTCATACCTGTGCAGGTTGGGGGGCCGTACGGCCCTTCAACCAAAATAAATTTTCCCAAAAATCAAATTTTGCCAAATATAGGAAAATTACATATCAAAATTGTTGCAAACAACCACCCAAATGCAATGAAAAGCTTTTTTTTTGCAAAAAATGCTCTTGTAAAAAGTTTCTCACTAGATCTGAGCTCCAAACCCTTATTTGCCAAAGTTGCAAATGGTGGCCAAATTGAGTGAAAGAAAAGAAAAATCTAACTTTCTCAAACCTCCTGGATGCAATCGGACAACCTAAAATATTGCCACTCTAGCCAAAAGTGCTACAATCACTAGATCTCACCAAAATGCATACATGCAATATAGGATTAAAAATCTTTGCAAACCATTTTTTATTCTCAAGATCATATTGAAACATAAGAGAGGAGCATACGGGGAATTTGCAAGATCATACAAGAAACTCAAATCACAATACAAAACTTGATGGTAGAAATTCTTTAATGAAAAAAATGGAAGGGGCTTGCAAGATTCAAAGTTGTGATACCATGTTGAAGTGAGAAACCAAGATCTTCAATCTGTAACACCAAATAGCCTTCACAAGAGACAGAGAGAAATAACAATAGAAGATGCTATTCCACCAAACAAGAACCGAAATATGATACAATATGATCAATATGCTATGTAATACAAATACAATGCTATGAAAAATGTGGTAGAGATGCCTTGCTTATAAAGGCAAGGATGAGATATAGGATTAGGCAAGATCATGATATCATGAATTATAATGAGGAAAAATCTATAAAATCTATGGTTATATTTATTGAGGTTAAACCTCGTAACACATACTGATATGCCCCTTGACATTGCTTTTTGAAATGTAGAAAATTATATACACTATGTTTTGGGAGATAGAACCACCAATTTACTTCAAGTTTCATTCAAGGAAACCTTAGAGATCTCAATCTAATGATGTAAATGAGGGAAAGAGATTTGCAATAAGGTGTCCAACGACTGTGATTAAAGACTAAAAAGAGGTGCACCACCAAGAAAAGGCTTGGAAAGAAAGAACTGCAAATGATATGCAAACTTAACTATTTGACTCAAAACATGAAACTAAAAATTAGAATACTAAACTAAGAAAGGATAGGGGTGCACCTGGAAAATTGAAGAAGCTTAGAACATGGTCTGGAATCCTAAAATTCTAAATTTAATATACACTGGGACTAATACACTAGTAGGGGCGATTTGGTCCTAGTTTAGTGTTTTGGGCCAAAATTTGGAATTTGGAACTGCTAAACTAGGATCTACAAATAATGCTTCAAATCTGGTATATTGGGACATATACTCCAGAAGTGGTGATTTAGTCCCACTATCAGGGTTGATTTGAAACTTTGATATCCTCTAATGTTCTCCAATAGCTTCTCTCCTATCAAATATCTAAGTCTGAAACATTGAATTGTAGCATGCAGAAGACTTTCCCTAAACTTGCAATGTAGATGACAACTTTGACAACTTGACAACTTTTCTACACTCTTGCTCTTTAATGGATCTTTGACCTAAATTTGCAAATAACACATCAAAGAGAAGGAAAAAAAAATTTGTTAGTGGTTAGGGGTTTTCCTTGGTCAAACCCCATTTTGGTAATCAAACCTTGAAATGAATAGAAATAGAGTGAAGGAATGATGAATGAACAAATAAGCTATGTTGCAACTCACCAAACCTTTGAAAAAAGTGATGCAATCTTGTAAGTAATGGATATCATGAATGTAGATCTTGACTCTTGATTGAATGTTATAGATATTGACTTGAATGCTTGCTTGAATCATAGGAACCTACATCAAAAATGTTAGCTCAAAAAGAAACATGATGCATGATGACTTTGAAACGATGCCCGATTCTTGAATTTCTCCAAAATGCTTGATAATCACTCTTGAATGCTCTTTTAAAATCTTGTGATCATAAAATTTATATAGGATTGCTTGCATGAAACTTCCAGGAGAAAATATGTGAAATAACCTTGTATTTATACTTGTTTATGCCAAATCTCGTGAAATTACAACACTACAAGCCGACATAAAGTCTTGGAGAATAAAATTCCACCAAGAATTTGAATTTAAAATAGTTCCAAACCAAGCAAGACTTATTCACCAGTTGGGGCATATAATTCCCAGTAGGCTATGCTTGAAACACAAATTTCAAGAAATGTTTAGTTTTATGGTAAATTCACATTTAGGCCTTGAAACTTAGGTGGGACCCATATAGCCAAGGTGGCGTATGAGTCCCAGATCACTAAATATAGGCCATACAAACCAAAATCATTAAGTTATGAGTGGTTATTTGATATGTGTTGAGATTATCCTTAGAAAGATGCATTAAATATGGCTTGTGGATGCAAAATAGGACTAAATAAAGAATAAAGAAGCCAAATTTTAGCAGGGAGGGCCCAAAAAATTGTGAAAATGTAGAGGGATACATTTATCTACACTACATTTAGCCCCCACTTTAGTGATAGCAGGAACTTGCTTCAAAATCACACTAAAGTAGACAAACTCACATCAAGAGGGGTCCAAGTGTATGAATGCTAGTAAGATAGGATGACAATGATCAAGAGGGATGATCAAGCCCCCAAGATCAAGATCCTATGGAAAACCAACATAGGCACAAAATAACACACATGAAAATGATGTAAGGAGAAAAAACAAGGCACAAGCATACACTGCCAAAGACAAAGAGAAAGGAAAAAAAACCAAAAAATGAAGAGGTGGACCAAGCTTCCACCATTTGTCTCACACATTGTGGATCAGATCTAAGTTACTTGTCCAAAAATGTTTACAAGTGGAACATGATGTCCACTATACAAACCAAACACATGCTCACAAGGGCTAGTGGAACCCTAGGATGTCGACTAGGTGAGCCCCTAGTGAGACACATATGTACATGATCGATATGTGCTCACACAAACAAGCAAGTGGGTATGGGAAGGTCACGCCTAAGTTTTTCTCCCATACATACAACCATACCAAAGCTATACCCCCTAAATTTTTTGATAAGGTGTCACAAAAGATGACAATAGGAATTCATGAGGCAAGAAAAGCTTTGTATGCTTGACACCCATGAATGAACAAGGTGGATCCACAGGAAAGCAAAGTGTGTTATGCAATGTGGCCATAT
This sequence comes from Sequoia sempervirens, assembly GCA_007258455.2. NCBI lineage: Eukaryota > Viridiplantae > Streptophyta > Pinopsida > Cupressales > Cupressaceae > Sequoia > Sequoia sempervirens. Next base: position 61,220,508 of record VDFB02049217.1, read on the forward strand.
AATTGATGTTGTAAATACAAAATAGTGTAAGGTACATTCAAAGGAGTTTTTCTTAGTTCATGCAAGGTCTTAACTTAGGGAACATCATGCCTAATGTATCCAAGAGAGGACCAATTGAAGAATATAATATTCACAACTTGGGGGATGCAATGTGTCGCATCAAGCCAATAAGATGAATATAATATGCTAAGAGGGATCACACTCTTGAGGGAAATCACACCAAGTGTCACCACAAAGCGAAAGATGCATCGCATGAAGTAAGAAAACTACACAATGAAACATGAGTTGTAAAAGAATAATGCCAATGTATTCCCCTACTTTAAAGAAATTTCTAAACACCATGCTATGAGAATTTACTTTAAAGTAGCAAATGATATATGCTAACAATAAATAGGACATGAGATCTTATTTGGAAATCCCTATGCCCCCAAAATTATATCCATGGATTGAGGGTTAGTATATCTTTGCTACAATGTTTTAGGAGTGCTTGAAACTATCATCATTCCCCAAATACTCGTGGAACAAGAATAATGATATAAGGAAAGCTAAAACAAAGAAAAGTATTTCGGGTCAACATGGAGGAGACCTAAATTTCTTGATTCCTTGTATCATCCCCAAAAGGAAAACACAAGACAAATGAAAAAGATAAAATGCTTATGACATAGAGAAGAAGATAGGTACATATAGAGCAATGTATAAAAATAGAGAGATACATCAAATGAAATATGATAGGGGATCACATTACACACATGCAATGACATAAAGAGACATGAAAAAGAAAACAAAGCAAAAGACTAGTAAGGAACATGCGATTCAATCTATAGTCCTAGTTTTTTTGCATCCCAATCTTGTTCATTGTATACAGAAGGTGGAAAACTAGCCAAAGGGACAATGAAAAATGCACTAGTAGGACAGGGCTATCTAATTCTTTCCCCCACTATGTGCAATACAAGAGTGAGCTCCTGGCATTTTGAAATGATTTGCAATGAATTTAAAGCATGTAATAGTGAGAATATTATGATCGTACAACTATTACATTGAAAGGAGTGGAAGGGCATGCTTTAAGGGACTATTTCTATGATATCAAACTTCTTAAATATGTGTTTTAAAGCACGACACTCATCAATACTATGTCCAAAAAATTTACGATATTACAATGTGATGTGTCTATTTTCTTAGGATTTGGAAATTGATTTTCTCACATGGGTGGTAATGTAATCAGTCCTTGGCTTAGCAGTATGTGTAAAGTTATTTTAGTTGCAAATGGAGGACAAGGGAAATGTAGTTTCTTTAGTTTGTAAGTCCTTCGTTGCTTTCTAGATTCACCAATTTCTTGAGTTAGATGTTGAGGAGGAGGACCTAAGATGATCCTATCATCCCTATCATCATTACAAGGATTTGGTCATTCTTTAGGAAAGAGGACACTTATGTCAAAATGAGGATCTTGATATCCTAACCCTTTAGTATCTTCAGTTGGTATTTGTTCTAAGATTTGATGAATTTCATGTTCATTTGTTGTATCACATCCTTGTTTACTTAATATCATGAATTATTTTCCATATATCTCTTCTAGGTTGATTGATGTGTTTGTTACTTTATTAACATAAGATGGTTGAACATTTTCTAGATTAGAGGTGTTGGGATAACCTATTGTAGGGAACTTAGGCTTAGCTTGTGTTTCAATGTGAGGATGCAAAAGACCAAACATCCCCAAATTTGCTGGTTGTTTCATATAAGGATAAAAGGATGCATTAGTCTCATGGTTGTTAAGGCAATAATTTATGAAGTTGTTCATGTTGTCATCATCTTCTCCAATGATTTCAACATCATGTGGAGGACATGCATTAGGAGTTGATTGAGCATGAGTATGTGCAATTTCATTAGGGTCATTTCCAAAAGCACAACTTGGCACATCCAAAGCTTACCAAAGAACATATCCATGATGAAATGCAATGCAATAACCTAGAATGAAATTTGTAAATGTAATTTTGAAATTAAGCGAGATGCAATGGAATGAATGAAACAAAAATTTAGTAAATCAAAACATAAATCTAACAACAACAAACAAAAGCACAAAAATAGGGTTTTTAATGTTGTAAAATGTCACTTGAGGTCTGAAATGGGAATAAATCACCTAGAGGGGTATATGAGTCGCAATTAGGGTTTTTCAAGGGTTCAACTACTAAAAAATATTCCACATAGAATACCTAGAAATTAGATAAAACCACCTATACTAGTACTAAATTTCCCAGAGGGGCATATGAGTCCCAGATTAGGGTTTTTACACTAATTTCAACAAATTCTAAGTGAATTATAGGTTTTCTGGTTTGGATGATGTCTAGACAATGTGTAATTATAGATTTTAAGTGTAATTCAATAATGCAAGATGAAAAAATGAAAACTATATGCACTTTCACTAATACAAGATTTAGAAACCCTAGATGAAAATTAACTAATGCAAAACCTAATTCAAAGTTAATGTCAATTAGATCTAGGACTATGATGCACTCCAAATTAGAAAACAAGGTATTCTAAAGATGTTAGGTTCACCAAAATGAAACGTAGAAAATTGTATGCTCTATGTTTTGGGAGATATAACCATCAATTTCCTTCAAGTTTCATTCAAGGAAACCTTAGAGATCTCAATATAAGGATGAAAATGAGGGAAATGGATCTATAATAAGGTGTCCTAGGAGTGTGATTAAAGACTAAAAGGGGGTTCATCACCAAGTAAAGGCTTGGAAATAAAGAAATGCAAATGATATGAAAGCCTTACTATGCAACTCAAAATATGAAACTAAAAATTAGAATATTGAACTAAGAAAGGACATGGGTGCACCTAGAAAACTGAAGAAGCTCAGAATAAGGTCTAAAATCCTAAAATTCTGAAATTTAATGCATGTTGGGTCTCATACACCAGTAGCGGTGATTTATTTCTAGTTTAGGGTTTTAGAATGGAATCCAAAATTTGGAACTATTAAACTAGGATCTATAGAAAATTCTTGAAATCTAGTATATTGGGACTCATACACCACAAGCGGCGATTTAGTCCCAATATCAGGGTTGATCTGAAACTTCAATATCCTATAATGTTCTCCTATAGCTTCTCTCCTATCAAACCTCCAAGTTTGAAACACTAAATTGCAACCTATAGATGGCTTTCTGTGATCTTGCAATGTAGATGACAACTTTGACAACTTGAAAAATTTTCTACAATCTTTCTCTTTAATGGATCCTCAACCTAAATTTTTAGATCACACATCAAAGAGAGTTAAAATTTATGCTTTGTTAGTGGATAGGGTTTTCCTTCCATTCAAACCCCATTTCGGTAATCAACCCTTGAAATGAATAGAAATAGAATGAATGAATGATGAATGAACAAATAAGCTATGTTGTCACTCACCAAGCCCTTAAACAAAAGGCTACAATTTTGTAAGTAATGGCTAGCATAAATGTAGATCTTTACTATTGATTAAATGTTATGGATCTTGACTTGAATGCTTCCTTTAATCATAGGAACCCACATCACAAATTTTAGCTCAAAAACAAACATGATGCATAATGACTTTGACATGATGCTTGATTCTTGAATAATGATTTGAAATGTTTGATAATCACTCTTGAATTCTCTTGTAAACTCTTGTGATCATAAAATTGCTAAATGATTGCTTGCATAAAACTTCTAGGAGAAAATATGTGTAATAACCTTGTATTTATACTTGTTTATGCCAAATTTCTCGAAATTACAAAACTACAAGCTGACATCAGATCTAAGAGAATAAAATCCCAACAAGAATTTGAATTTAAAATAGGTCCAAGATAAGAAGGACTCATACACCAGTTGGGGTGCATGAGTCCCAACAGGATAACCTTTAGACAAAAAAATCATGAAATATTTAGTTTTATGCTAAATTCAAATTTAGACCTAGAAACTTAGGTGGGACCCATATGCCCAAGGTGGCATATGAGTCCTAGATCACTAAATCTTGTCCATACAAACCAAAATCATTAAATTATGAGTGATTATTTTATATATTTTGGGATTATCCTTAGAAAGATGCATTAAATAAGGCTCATGGATGCAAAATAGGACCAAACAAGGCATAAAGAAGCACAATTTTAGGAAGGAGGGCCCAAAAAAGTCTAAAAATGTAGACGGATACATTTTTCTACACTACACTTTCTCACAAAATAACATAATAAAAAATGCATTCAATGGTCCTCTTTACATAGCGAGAAGAATCAATGACAAGCCTACTAATGAGATATTAATTCATCTCATCTATGCAGAGAATGTGATCACTAAAGAATTCTTATTCAAGCATGAGATTTATCAAGATGCTTATGAGAAACCAACAGCATGGATCAAAACACATAATGGTTTTGCTTTCCCTACAATTCGTTTGATAACTCTTCCTCTAAAAGTTGGACTGAAACAATTAAGTGTCTCATTCTCCTTCATTCATTCATCAAACCAATTTCATGTGAAGTTGGGCTACCCATGGCTTCACTCCATGAATTTTGTCTCATTAGTTATGTATAAATAATTAAATTTTCCATTTCGCAAGGAGATCTTTATTGTGCATCATAGTGGCTTTAATCATGTGTCTTCCTGTGAGAATTTCTCATTAGATTTATTTAGGCATGAACCTATGGAACCTATTAGACCTCGTGAAGACATCTTTTCAAATCCTACCAAAATATAATGGAAAAATGCATAGCAGAGTTATTCCTTACCAATATGCCTCAACCCATGATCAAGCCTCCTATCCTTGGGGTGGGTGCAAAAAGATGGGCAGCCAATTTGTGGCCAAATTTTTAAAAAAGCTTTGAAAGCTCATAACGCGATTTCCTTATAATGCACTTGTGTTATGGCTTGGTGTGATGAGCCTAAGGATCGGCCACAATGAGCCCATAATGCACTCACGTTATGGCTTGGTGTGACGAGCCTAAGGCTCGGCCACAACAAGCCCATAACGCACTCGCGTTATGGCTTAGTGTGGTGAGCCTAAGGCTCAACCACAATGAGCCCATAATGTGCTCACGTTATGGCTTGGTGTGATGAAAATAATGCTTGGCCACAACGAGCCCATAATGCACTCGCATTATGGCTTGGTGTGACGAGCCTAAGGCTTGGCCACAATGAGCCCATAACATGAGTGCATTATAACATACTCACGTTATGTCTTGGTGTGACAAGCCTAAGGCTCGACCACAACCAAAACATAATGCGAGCACATTATGAGATATTGAAAGAAAAAAAGAAAGAAATCAAAATCATTCTCATTTGTGACTATGTTTTTTTCTTCCCATGGCCAAAACCCCTCATTTCCGCACTTGCATTCTAGGAGAATCCATTTTGCAAGATTCTTCATCAAACTGTTATTGTTTCATCACCAAGATGTCACCATGTCAATTAGAAGGTCTGAGAGGTAAGGATTGTTTGTTTTTTGTTTTGAATTTATTATTTTTAGGTTTTTTTTAATATTTATTTTTAAATTTGTAGGAGATGTTAATCAAATTGCAAACCATCCTCAAAATCATCACCAAGCACAACAATAATAAGAGAAAAAAACTCCTCAACAAGCACAACAAGAACAACAACAACAAAATCCTCAAGTTAATCAACCACAATAACAATCTCCTCCACCAATCCCTGAACATCCTCCTGGCACTCAACAAAACTTAATGAGTGAAATTGAAAACAATAAAAAAAAAATTGAGGATTTAAACAGGAGGTTGAGCTATCCAAATGGTTCAACCATGGAATGAATGACCCTAGAAAATTCACTCAAAGAAATGTTAAAACATGTAGATTTAATCAGCAAACAATTAATTGGTTTGCAATATAGGAGGCAGGTGGCTAGGGCGTATTACAAGGATAAATTATCATATAAAGATGTAAAATATCTATAAATTACAAAATTTGATTTGTGCTAATTATTCACTAACCCACGCACAAATGAAAATCTTACCCTCAATACGAAGAGGTTTCCTAACCATTGGTGCCACCACCAATAGATTAGGAACATTTTTTGGGATAGGTAGTACATGGTTTTTGATTACCCACCATGCAAAAATTGTGAAGTCCCATAGTATTTCCATAGGAAACTATACTGTGAGTTCTTCTTGAACAAAATCCTGAATTATTTTGATATGAGGGACTTCCAGGGGAGAGGTGGGGGGTCGGCTCAAGATAGACTTGGTGCACAACATGATCCTACGCAACAAGGGAGACAACCTATCACTAGGCCACCTCATGAGCACATCATTATCCCTTCCATCACGAAGGAGAGTGCCAAGGTAGAGACTTTGCAGGCCATCAACTCTTTGACCCAGAGTGTCATCCAACATGCCATCCTTATTCTACAACACCATCTAGGGGAGTCTTCCAGAGGTGGGATTTGATACCATTTGTGTCAGTCTTGTGGGGCGACTTGTTCATATGACCCCATTGACACTCAGGAGGCTGCTACGTAGGATACGTCTACAACTATGGAGATGGCAAGGGTAGCTGGCATTTTGAATGAGGCCTATGAAATTGATACTCAAGAAAAAGTTAGCATGTTCATTGAATTTAATTTATTAAATTTCAATTTTGAAATGCAAGATTAACTAATTTAGTTTTATGCTTTTAATAAAATTGAAGGTCATAGTGTTGATACTAGATACAACGACCCTAAACCTACTTATTTCTCCACTGCATCTACCATTGAGCTATGTAACTAGTAAACAATTAAAAAAAATTATTACATGTTAATAACATTATTTTATGAATGGTATTTTAATATGTGATTTTGGATGCTGAATAGGCTAATGTTGGAGGTTTCGAGGGAACACCTCCCAGTGCCAGTGGATTTAGACAAACCTACATGCATGTAATAGAATAAAAAGTTTAACTAATGAATTTTATTTAATAGATTTGTCTAGTTTATATTCATATTGTTGATTATGTTGCATTGCACATCTTTCAAACTCAAAGCATTACTTCACATTCCATAACTAATAACTAGATGTTGATAGATGACAAAATTTCAACTACAATATAGTTGTTTAGAAAGTCAACATAAGCAGTGATGTAATTACTTCACACAATATAAGTAATAAGTAGGAGCAACTTCCAATCGCATTTTCTTATCATGGAATTCCATGAGACCACTTTTTACTGAGGCATCTTTTCAAACAGTTCACTATCTTGTCTATTCTATGGATGCTTGGAAGGAATATCTAAAACAATAATAGTAAGCAATAGCATAGACAAGGCAATGAGTTGTTTGAAAAAATTCCTTAAATAAATGTAGTCTCATGGTGATTTCCATCACCATGAGACCCAATTTATTTGAGGCACTTTTTTAAATAGCTCACTGCCTTTTCTATGCTACCACATTTTCCATGCATGTCTACCAAAGCATTTTATCAAACAGTTCATTTCCTCATTGCTATGGCTAAAAGCTTAAAAAAGGTGCTTTCCAACAAACTATGGATGCTTGGAAAAGTATATCAAAGCATAATAGTAAGCAATAACATAGACAAGGCAATGAGTAGTTTGAAAAAATTCCTCCAAGAAATGTGGTCTCATGGTGATGGAATGCCATTCCATCACCATGAGACCACATTTATTTGAGGCATTTCTTCAAACAGCTCACCACCTTTTCTATGCTACCACATTTTCCATACATGTGTACCAAAGCATTTTATCAAACTACTCACCTCCTTGCTACTATGGCTAAAAGCCTAAAATAGGTGCTTTCTAACAAACTATGGATGCTTGGAAAAATTTCAATCAAAGCATAATAGTAAGAAATATCATAGTTAAGGTAGTGAGTAGTATGAAAAAATGCCTTGAAGAAATATGATCTCATGGTGATGGAATGCCATTCCATCACCATGAGACCATATTTCTTTGAGGAATTTTTTCAAACTCACTGCTTGAAGAATAGAAACCAACCCATTAGCCAAAATTCCCCTCCAAATTATTTTCAAGGTCCTCATCCTCAATTTGCCAATCCATGGAACCTTCCACCATTTATTCCACTTGTTCATGTCCCCACTCCTCCCTCTTCATGCCATGATTGACCTCCATCTCATAGCCAAGGCCACACTATACCATCCACCCCATCCCAACATAATCCCATAGAGAAGAAAATGAACCATTTGAAAAAATGCTTGAAAGAAATGTGGTCTTATGGTGATGGAATGTCATGACCTGCATTTATTTGTAATGGCATTCCATCACCATGAGACCCCATTTCTTTGTGGCATTTTTTCAAACAGTTCACTGCCTTCACTATGCCACTATAGTTATCATACATGTCTATGAAAGAATTTTATCAAACGGTTCACTAGCTTGCACTGCCATGGGTAAAATCCTAAAAACACGTGCTTTTGAACAAGATATGTATATGGAAAATAGTAAGCATGATGGTCAGAAATATATAGTTTAATAAGTACTCAAAATTTTGTTCATTATCTCATACATTATAAGTCATGATGTGGATCACTATTGTAGTTTTCATGATTGAATAATTTTTTGTTTTATTTTTAGATGTTGCAAGTAGATACACCTCCAAATGTTTAGAGGGAAATGGAGATAGGTGTTTCATCTACTATAGACTCCTTGATGGCTCTGATAGGGGAGGTATGAGGAAAATTACTAAATTTCAATTTACATTTGTTGTTATAGATGTTAGTTAGTGACAAATCAAACCATTATCAAGATTTTTAGTTTAATTTCTATTTGGATGGTTTATACAGGGCTTCAACGTGCCTTAGCATGGGAATTTGATTATTTCCCTTGTGGAGAGTGATCATCAAATGGTGGTAAGTGATTATTTTTGTAAATATATCATTTTTTTTAATGTAATTTCTATATATTAATGTCTTTACTTCTTATTGTAACAGATACAACTTGACCAAGAATTAAACCTTAGGAGTAGAAACAAGAGCACTCCTTGACTGCATAATAAATGAATGATAGATGTATCACCATCCGATCAACTAGTGAAGGACAATAGTTTATTTAAAGAGCTTGGAGAGCAATGAATTTTCATTTCAGAGCCCTTTTTTGTATGCCTATATGGCAATTTGTACATATTTTGTATTGGATTTATTGACATTATATGCCTATATGGCATTCTTATAAGCCTATATGGCTATTTTGTACCTATATTTTATGCTTATATCGACATATATTGATGTATACCTACATGGCTATTTGGTTAATACAAATCTTTTTTATCGATGGTGTCCATATTTGCATTATAAATCCATGGTTCAATAGATATGAGTTGTGTGTATTCAAGTGCATACATTACAACTTATGTTTATACCTTGTATTCATGCATATACTTTGTATTAATTTCTGTATACTATATATTCATGTGTATACTTCCAGGCTAACACATTTTTGAATACTTGTGCTTCCCTTATTCACATGTACATGCTTGACTTTTTCACATGTATACTTATTAATTGGTTATCCCTGGCATTGATCATTGTTGTCCTTCATGGTTTGTCTTGAATATCAATTGATTGATGCTAAACAACTTTATTAATTAATGCTAAACAAATTCAATATTTCTAGGAATACTAGTAGTATTACAAATTCCAAAATTGCACAAATTGAAAAGAAAATATTAATTATAAATAAACACACTGATTATTAACTTGATAATTGATTAAGAATGAGTATAAAATATATCAAGAGATGAGCCTTCTAGAATGACAACTTCCAATTAGAAAATAGGCAAAGCATTCCCAAGACTTTGAAAGTAATAATCCACCCAAAATTGCAATGGGAGAGAAGACTTATTTAAGATCCTTGAGCAATGTATTTCCTAATGCCCCCTTGTTCTTACATATCTCAATTCAGTTTAATCCAAATATTTCCATGAAATTCTTTATCTAAAAGAAAAAAACTTGTTTTCAATTGGTATTCCATGAAATGTTTCATAAAAATATTCCAATATATTTAATATTTTGATTGGAACAACTTAATTAAGCAAAGGATACATAATATTCACAACACTTGCAAAACATAATATTCATAGTAGATGAAGTAGTTAAATTCTTGACACATTATCATACAAAAACTTATCTTGTAGTATTTAAATATTTTCACAACATAATCCTTATAGTGCAGAATGAATTGTTATGTTCTTGATCCATCACCAAATAAACACGTCGAAAGATTTATATGTCAACTTTTTGCAATATTATTTCCTCTATAGGAAATGGACTTGGGAGAAAGCTAGTTATAATTTATAATACAAATAAGAAATGGACTGAATGGTAGAAACTTTATTTATCACACCAAATAATAAATGTACATGAGAGCATCACTTATTTCTCTTAGACTCCAATTTTCAAAAATAGCAAATTATTTCAAATGAAAATGACAAAATGCTTCACACCCAAAGTTGTTAATTGAGGAAAAATAAAATGTTTTGAAGTTCCACCATTGTATGCATTTACAATTGGTTGTATATTGTTATAAAGGAAAGGAGGATAATTGAAAAAAATCTTACACTTGCTAGACTTGAGGATGATCATATGCTTTTTGTGTGGAAAACTCAGACTTCTCAACCGTCATGTGTATGTTTATCTTTTCAATTTTTTTGCATGCTATTATAAGGGATCAAGCTAGTTGAACATAAATAAGAGTGATTCTACATGTTTTGGTGCAAAAGAGGACCATTCCTAGTGTAAAAATACCTATCTGAAAGTGTTGGAGCAGTCTTTTTGGTCACACAAATTGCAAAACAAAAGTTACACCACTTTGCAACTTTACACTACTTGCATTTGACACTTTTCCATGAAATGAAAACTGGACACCATGGGAAAATGACTCTGAGATAACAAATACCAAGAGAGGTTATTGTAGAGGGGCCCAACACAATCATGTTAGCTCAGATGTAGAGTTTGTAAGCATTAGTGTTTTCGAGTAATAGCCCACCAAATATTACTGCCCTTTTGCACTTTGGACCCTTAAGGGATCGAGATGGTTGAATATAGCTTAGAGAAAATACGCATGTTTGGGTATGAAACAAGACCATTCCTAGCATAAAATTACCTATCTAGATGCATTGGAACAATCCCTTTGGTTACACAAGTTGTAGAATGAAAGTTGCACCATTTTGCAACTTTCAACTACTTGCATTTGACAACTTTTTCCCCAAGTGAAAATTTGCCACCACAAGAAAATGCCTCTAAGATAGCAAAAACCAAGAAAGGTTATTATAAAGTGGCCCAACGTAATCCCATAGGATCAAACAAGAAGTTTTTAAGTGTCATGGTATCTGAATAACATGTTGAATTTTGCAGTCATTTTGCACTTCAGACTCTTAAGGGATCAATCTGGTTGAACGTAGCTCAGAGCGATTCCCCATGTTTGGGTGAAAAAGAGGACCATGCCTAGCTTAAACATACCTATTCATATGCATTGGAATAGTCTGTTTGGTCACACAAGTTGTAGAATGAAAGTGTCACCACTTTGTAACTTTGAACTACTTGTATTTGACAACTTTTTCCCCAAGTGAAAATTCACCACCAAAAGAAAATTCCTCAGAGATAGCGAAAATAGAGAGAGGTTATTGTAGATGTGCCCAACATGATCCCATAGTCTTAGACAAGAATTTTCTAAGCAACACAATATCTGAGTAACAACATGTTGAAGTTTGCAACCATTTTGTATGTTAGAATCTTAAGGGATCGATCTGATTGAACATAGTTTGTAGTGATTTTGTGTGTTTGGGTGTGAAAGCGGACCATGCCTAGCGTAAAAATACATATTTGGACACGTTGGAATAGTTTTTTTGGTCACACGAGTTGCAGAAAAAAAGTTGCACCACTTTACAACTTTCAACTACTTGAATTTGACAACTTTTTCCCCAAGTGAAAATTTGCCACCATGGAAAAATGCCTCCGAGATAGTGAAAAATAAGAGAGGTTATTGTAGAGGGGGCCAATTTGATCCCATAGGCTTAGGCGAGAATTTTCTAAGAATTACGACATTTGAGTAACATGTTAAAGTTTGCAGTCATTTTGCACTTTGGATTCTTAAGGGATCGATCCAGTTGAACGTAGCTCAGAGCAATTCTGCATGTTTGGGTATGAAAGAGGAAAATTCCTAGTGTAATAATACCTATTCAGATGCATTGGAATAGTATATTTGGCCACATGAGTTGCAGAATGAAAGTTGCACCACTTTGCAACTTTCAACTACTTGTATTTGACAACTTTTTCCCCAAGTGAAAATTTTCCACCACGGGAAAATGCATCTGAGATAGAAAAACCCAAGAGAGGTTATTATAGAGGGGCCCAACATGATCCCATAGGCTTAGATGAATTTTTTTTAAACATCACAGTATCCGAGTAACAACATGCTAAAGTTTGCAACCATTTTGCACTTTGGACTCCTAAGGGATTCTATCAGTTGAATGTAGCTTGGACCAATTCAAAATGTTTGGATGTGAAAGATGTACCCACTCAGACAAGTTGGAATAGTTTACTTAGTCACACAAGTTGCAGAATGAAAGTTGCATCACTTTGCAACTTTCAACTACTTGCATTTGACAAGTTTTTCCCCAAGTGAAAATTCCCCAGCTTGGGAAAATGCCTCTAAGATAGAAAAAACTGAGAGAGGTTATTGTAGAGGGCCAAACACAATCCCATAGGATCAAATGGGAATTATCTAAGCATCACGGTGCCTAAATAATAGCCCATCGAATATTGCAGCCAGTTTGTACTTTGGACTCTTAAGGGATTCTGCTGATTGAATGTAGCTTAGAGTGATTCCACGTGTTTGGGTATGAAGAGGACCATTCCTAGCATAAACCCACACATCCAAAATCGTTGGAACAGTCTATTTGGTCACATGAGTTGCAAAACAAAAGTTGAACCACTTTAGAACTTTGCACTACTTGTATTTGACACTTTTTCCATGAAGTGAAAACTAGACACCATAGGAAAATCACTCTGAGATAACAAAAACTAAGAGAGGTTATTGTAGAGGGGCTAACACAATCCCGTAGGCTCAAATGAAGAGCTCTTAAGCATCATGGTTTTTGAGCAATAGCCCATCAAAGATTGTTTCATTTTTGCACTTTGGACTCTTAAGGGATCGATCTAGTTGAATGTAGCTCAGAGTGATTCCACATGTTTGGGTGTGAAAGAGGACCATTCCTAGTGTAAACACACCCATTTGGATGTGTTGGAACAATTTTTTTGGTCACACAAGTTGTAGAACGAAAGTTGCACCACTTTGCAACTTTACATTGCTTGAAATTGATACTTTTTCCATCAAGTCAAAATTGGACACCACGGAGAAATGACTCTGAGATAACAAAAACTGAGAGAGGTTATTGTAGAGGTTCCCTACATGATCTCGATTCCTCAAAAAAAATGCCCATAACTAACATGGTATCTGGTAATAGGTCATCAAAGATTGTTTCCCTTTTGCAATTTGGATTGTTAAGGGATTATGTTGCTTGAATTAAAAATATTTGAGGGAAGCAATAACTATCAATATTTGAGTAAATCTCATTACAAGTGTTTATTTCAATAAATTGTATGCTACATTGATATTGATAAATAATCGTTAGGTTGAATTTTTTTAACAAATGAATATTTTATAATAAGTTATATTATATGCTAGTTATATTGATGTAGAACAAGGTATCAAAACACTATAACTCACTCAAATCGTGATGAAATCAAATGAGACAAGATGCAAATGAAAGTTATTTCACTCCTGTATCAATTCCAATGCACAAATGAGCACTTCTAGGCCGTACCAAAATGTACAAGTTGTTGTACATCCAACCCCTGTTTCAACCATTAAAAAGCATATTTAACCTTTTCCAACCATATCCAATCAACTACAACTAACTTTTAACATCCTAACTATTCAACTTCCCTTTTACATCAAAATATCAAAAGTTGCTATATAACCTTTTTACAATTTATGCAACTATACCAAATTGACTCAAAATGACTCCTCCTAACCAAAATTGACCCAAAACATTGCAACATGGTCTTGAATACCTTATTTCAAAACAAAAACATGACTTTAAACATAAAGACACTACATACTAACCCCTTTTACAAAATGAAGGCCCAGGTGCCCTGCACCATAGGCACAATGCCTTAGGTATTTCGTTCTCACATGTATTTTACAATGTCAATCATATATTCAAGATTCTGATCTTATAATGTCTACATCATAGGTGCTCATGATGAGGTCAAATTCAAATGAGTAAATTGAGATTCCCTCGCTAAGCTTCAAACACTCTTTTATAATGGCTTAAAATTAGAATTGAGATTTGTCAAGATCATAAAAATAAGGATATTGCATTTCTTTTTTAGCTGAGATTCTCTTCGATGAATCATAAATCATACTTTTCTACAAGGAGATACCAATCACTTTTTAGTAGTTTACTTACAAATACACAAAGTAAAAGAAGAAAAAGAAAGAACATCCAAAATGAAAATGAAATGAAAATATATGGAAGACACTTACTGACAAAAAATACCCTCAAACCCTAAACCCTAAACCCTCAACCCTTAAACCCTAAACCCTCAACTCTTCAACCCTAAACCCTTAAACCCCTGTACCCTCTACCATTCTCGGCCCCTTCCATTACCCTTCCATAAACCCCCTATGTTGACCCATCAACTCAAACCCCCAACCCCAACCCCTATACCCACTCAATCCTTCCTCTGACAGCAAACCCTCCGGCCCTCAGCCCTTGACCTAAGACCCCACTCGGCCCTTAGGCCCTGAGCCCATGAGGCTCCTCTGCCACTCTGCCCTCGGCCTAACCCCTCTGCCGAGCCTCTGCCCATGGCCCTTATGCCCTCTGTCTCTGCACCCTCTGTCACTCATCCATATATGTAACCACTCCATTCCCTCCATTCCTTCCTTCCACCCCTGCCATTGGCCCCTCCATTCAACCCTCCTCCTGCCCTCAAACCCCTAAATCCTCTACCACCACCCCTCCACCCCTATACATTTGGACCCCTCAGCCATGATCCCCCAGCCCCTGTACCCCTGATCCCTCTCCCCTCAACCTTAAACCCCACAACTCCTCGGCCCTAAGAGTTGTCTGCCCTATAGGCCATGAAGCCTTTCATCCACTGGCCTAAGGCCTAAGACCTAAGAGCCTCAGTGCTTGAGCCACTCTGCCCTCAGCCAAGTACCTCTGCCTAAACCCATACCCTTAACACTTGCCTCTGTCAAAAATACTGCTGTGTCTCTCCAGGACTCCCTCATATATATGTCTCCGTCTCTTCCTCCACCCTCAGCCTCCACCCCTCCCCCTCACCACCACATTAAATGTCTCCAATTCTTAACCCTAAACCCTTAATCCCTCAACCCTAAATCCTTAAACCCTAAACCCTCAACCCCTATACCCTCTACCATTTACATTGGACCCTCAAACCTAATCCTTCAACCATATACCCTCAAACTTATACCTTAAACCCTCTACCCTCAACCCTTAACCCTCAATCCTAAACCCTTTAACCCTAAACCCTTAAATATTCTACCCTATACCCTCAACCATAATCCATCAACCATAATACCTTTAACCCTAATACCCTTAACCATCAACCCTATAGATCTATAAATGATGATTTTGGCCACTTAATGGTCTTTAACTCTTCTAGGGTTTCTCACCTAAAAGGAGAGAAATGGGCCAAAATAAAAATGTCTACACTCAATATTAATGTAAAGAGGGATTTAATATGCCTAAACATGATATATCAATGCAAAAAATTTAAAAATAAAGATGATCATTAATGTAAAACCTAGGAAATGTAAAGTACTGGAAAACACATTGTGATATGCAAACATGAACTAAATAACCTACAAATGAAAATAGAACCAAATAAAAAGTCGTAAGACAAAAGATATGCACCTAAAAGTGTGTTACAGACTTGAAGAAACTCTAAAATTCTAGAAATTCTAATTTTTAAGCTTGACGAGACACTTAGGCCAGTTGGGGCAACTTAGTCCCAGATCTGGAAAAATTCTAGAAAACTATACTAGATCCTGTTTCAGCCAAATGGGTATCTAAATCTATAAATAAAATTGAAAAATAGGTTTAGTGGGACACTTAGGCCTATTGGGGTGAATTAGTCCACTTCTGAATTTCTAAAAATTCAAAAGTGGAAATGGAAGCTCTAGGTCTCCACTCTGGTTTCCCAGAGGTGTTCGCTTCTAAAAATCTAATTTTCGGGCCTGAAGGTGACTATTTTTTGATATTTTGGCTAGGTCAACAAAGAGATGTCTTCAACAATTATTCAATCTTTTCTTCAATGATCTTCAAACCCTTGAAGTTCCTAAATCTACAAACACGCAAGACAAGAAGGAGAAAATGTTGATTGTTAGGGCATGGGGGTTTTCCTTGGTCAAACCCCTTTTAGGTAATTTAACCAAATGAAGAAAGAATGTAGTGAAGCATGAAACAATGGATTTAATACCTTTCCATTATGTTTGATCTTAATTTCTATAGCAAAACATAAAAAAATTTCCCTTGAATATCTTAGGAAGTTATCTTGATGACTTGTAATGACAAAACCCTAGCTTGCTTGACTTGAGAACATGATGAATGATGGATGAATGATTGAGTTGTGAATTAGTATGAGTTATTTCAAATGAGAGGGAAAACACTATATTTATACATAATTATTCCTTAATTCCAAAAAATATCTCATCACAGACCGACCTTAGGTCTTAAAGAATAAAATCCTAAAAGAAATTTTAATTAATTTTAATTTTTGTGCCACATGGTCTGGGAAATTTTGAGTGGATGTTGAATATTAAGATGTATTAAATGATCATGAAATATTCATTTTATTTTTTCACTTTCAAAGGGGGTAGTTCACTTTGGTGGAAAACAATGTCAACATTTATTCCTTGGATTATGGTGTTAGAATTAGGTGTTGTACACCTTGCATAATGTTTGTAATGTTTTATTTATTTATTATGTGTGTGGTGCACCTAGGGGTTTTCTAGATGAATGTGCATCACAAAGAGTTATAATGTTGGGGCCACTTTGTTGTATGTAACATTGGGACATAATTGTCAAATGTAATTATTTAATATTGGGGGAATAATAAAATATAATAAAGTACCCAATATTAAATGTGGGGTCACGTGATTGTAAGTTCATGGTTTTGGGCACGTGGTTTATGTAATACCACTTGGTGGTTTTGTGGGAGCTTGTTTCTATAAAATCAATCACAAGGGTAGTTGTTTAGGTTTTGGACAGTTTGTTGTAGGTTAGCAGGTTGAGCTTGTGCATGTGTGAGGGTTTGAAGCATGGCATGTGATGTGTGGATTCATGCTTGGTCACATGGAATGCATGGATAGCTTGTGCTTCAGAAGTGTTCATGGAGTCTCTGTAGATGTATTGTAATGGGTTTTCATTGTTGAATAATACATGGAGTGTGGATGCTTTTGGAGGCTGGGTTTTTCCCTCTTGAGGCTTTTCCCAGGGTATATCTTGTGTCATCTTTGATGGGTATGTTGTCTATTCTCTTGCATGTTGATGTTGAGTATTTTACTTGCATGTTTTCAGATTTGGGTTATGTGGAAATTGTCATTACATGGCTGCAAATTTTCCTTACATATGGTTGCTATGTCAATTGGTTGTGCATTAGAAGGGACATGAACTTGTTGCAAGGATGATTGGATCATGTTGTGATAGTAAGGGGAGGCTTGAATAAGATCCCACAATTATATCATAGCAAGACTATTATTTAGTTGTTCAACAATATTATACTTCTTTCTAGTAGGAAGCCCTCATAAGAAAGGTCTAGAGGGGATAGGATTAGGAAAAGGTAAGGGTATTGGGGTTGGTTGCGGTGGTTGTGGGTTATTTTGAGTGTTATATGTATGAGCAATGGTATTATAACTCAGTTTCTGTGACACATTAGTTTGAGGTGGGTATAGGATGAATTTAGGTTTGTGTTGAGTTTTTTTGTGTGAAGGGGGATAAAGGATGAGTTGAGGTTGAATAATATTAACATCCCTTGGTGAATGAGAGTCTAACATAGGCTCTTCATCTATTTTCAAGGGTATAATATTATTATCAATGTTATCTTTTCCTTCTATGATGATGTTCTCCCTATAAGGAAAGTGTTTATGAGAATAACAAACCTCATGTTCTTGACAATTAAGGCTTGGTTCATCCAAACTAACTTCATCGCAACTAAGGGAATTATTAATGGTTGAATTTTCTTGTTTATAGATAGTGAGGAGATTAGGAGAAGACTCTATTTGATTATCCTTTGTCTCTAAGGTCTTATTCTCGTGTTCCATATTATCTCCCTTAATAAGAGAGCTTGTAATAACTTCATCACAAGTGGGGGAGGCATCAAGAGAAGGACCTCAATGATTGTCAAATAGATTGCCCCAAATGGTAGGAGCATTAGGGAAGGGAGGGTCAAGATTCTCATGAATCTTAATAGGCACATCTTCTAACACCAACCTATCCTCATGGAATTGAGGAGGGATATTAGGATAATGACAATGTTGATGATCATGGTTATGAAAGCTAGGTAAGGTGAGATTTAGAAATGTATCTATGATTTCAACCTCTTGTTGTGTAACATCTTCCAAAGGGGAATGAGGATATGGAGAATTAGGACCCACAAGGCTTGTAACTTTCTTCACCAAGATACCTTCATCACTAATAGGAGAGGTATCAAGAGAAAAACAAGTATGTATGTTATGATTGTCTACACTTTCTTTCACATCAATGGGTAATGTAATGTTTTGGTTAAAGCTATGTTCCTCATAGTTGTAATCAGAATCACACTCATAAGAGGGGATATTATGTTTATAAAACCCATGTTTAATCAAATAAAAGGCACATCTAAAGAAAATGTTATGCAAAAGTAAATAAAATTCAATGCAATGATTTATATGGAATTTTCAAATGTAAAACAAAGTAAGTTGTTGATTATGATATGCAATAGTCTAAAAAGATGACATGTGTGAAATGAAACAATAAATGAAATGAACTATTTTAGGCTAGATTTAATGAAGTGAATGTTACAGAAACTTAGCCAAAATATATATATAGGTATGGGCATCAAAAGAAAGCATAAAACTAGGGTTTTTAACTCTTTAAAATGTAGTTTTAGGGGTGAATAGGGACTAAGTCTCCCAAGGTGGTGACTTAATCCTAGGAGGGATTTTTTTGAGATTTTTCAAAATTTTCTAACGGATTTTGACAATATTTGTACTATACAATGCAGTCCTAAGATGCAAATGCAAATTTTCAGAGATTTTCAATGATTTAAGATGCAAAAATGCTCATAATTGAAACTATTTCAAAACCGACCACCCTAAAGTGATGTTTTTGACATAGATGCATAAAAAAATTGATTCCAAAACTTTCCAAACTTATAGTATATGATACTAGGAGGCTTAGGAAGCATAAAAATGAGGTTTTTGATGCAGTATGAAACACTGACAAATCAGGACTGGGACTAAGTCGCCCAGAGTGGCAAATTAGTCCCAGTTAGGGTTTTTGCAAAAAAAAAAGGAATTTTCAATGGGTTTTGATGTGTTTGATGTGGGATGATGTATAACTAAGATGAAAGTGGAAAATTTTAGAAAATTTAATTGATTTTAGATGCGAAAAAATGAAACCTACATGCACTTTTCCTAAAGGAAAAATTTGAAACCTAACATGCAAATTAATCTATGCAAACCCTAATGCAACTAGATCTATGATGGAATTAAAATCAGAAAAGAAGAGTATTCAAAAGTTAGGTTCACCAAAATGTAAACGATGATTTTGTTACCTTAATGCTCTCTAACTCTTTTAGGGTTTTTCACCTAAAAGGAGAGAGATGGTCCAAACTGAAAATATCTACACTCAAGATTAATGTAAAAAGGGATGTAATATGCCTAAACATGATATCTAAATGCAAAAAACTAAAAAATAAATATGATCATTAATGTAAAACCGAAGAAATGTAAAGTGGTGGAAAACACATTGTGATATGCAAACATGAACTAAATGACCTAGAAATGAAAATAGAACCAAATAGAAAGTTGTAAGACAAAATTTATGCATCTAAAAGTGTGTTGCAGACATGAAGCAACTCTAAAATTCTAGAAATTCTAAATTTTTAGCCTAGCGGGACACTTAGGCCAGTTGGGGCGACTTAGTCCTAGATCTAGAAAAATTATGGAAAACTATACCAGAGCCCATTTCGGCAAAATGGGTATCCAAATATATAAAAAATTATAAAAAATAGGTTCAGTGGGATACTTAGGCCAGTTGGGGTGACTTAGTCCACTTCTAAATTTTTGAAAATTTGGAAGTGGAAACGGAAGCTCTAGGTCTATACTCTAGTTTCCCATAGGTGTTTGCTTCTAAAACTCTGATTTTCAGGCCTGAAGGTGGCTTTTTGTTGATATTTTGGCTAGGTCAACAAAGAGATTTCTTAAAAAAGAATTCAATCTTTTCTTCAATGATCTTCAAACCCTTGAAGTTCCTAAATCTACAAACACACAAGGAAAGAAGGAGAAAATGTTGATTGTTAGGGCATGGGGGTTTTCCTTGGCCAAACCCCTTTTAGGTAATTGAACCAAATGAAGAAATAATGTAGTGAAGCATGAAAAAATGGAGTTAATACCTTTCCATGATGTTTGATCTTGAATTTTTGCAACAAAACATGAAGAATCTGCCCTTGAATATTTTAGGAAGCTATCTTGATGACTTGTAATGATAAAACCCTAGTAGCTTGCTTGACTTGAGAACATGATGAATGATGGATGAATGATTATGATTTGTGAATTAGGATGAGTTAGTTCAAATGAGGGGGAAAACCCTATATTTATACATAATTATTCCTTAATTCCCAAAAATACCTCATCACAGGCCAACCTTAGGTCTTAAAGAATAAAAACCCAAAAGAAATTTGAATTAATTTTGATTTTTGTTCCACATGGGACTAAGTCGCCCAAGGTGGAAACTTAGTCCACCTAAGCAATTTTGAGTGGATTTCAGATATTAAGATGTATTAAATGTTGTTTATCGAGTTCTTCTTCAACAAGACACTTAATTAGGGCTTGTCAATGCATAAAGGGGCCATTTAAAGCATAAGAAAGGTCTAAATATTGATGAAAAGCCTATAAAAGTGTGAAAGTTTCTTACAGGACTTTACAACACTTTGAGAAAGGCTTGGTAAGGTTATTTAGATGAATTATAACATTATGGTCCTAGAAAAGTTTGAAGATGTGTTACAACACCTTACAACACTCTTGCAAGACATCAATAAATGCATTTTATTCCATTTGCAAGGGCCCAAGACCTAATGTAGATGTGTAAACACCTCAAAACACCAAATTAAGGTCTCATTAAGTCTAATTTATCATCAATTATTCCCATATCAAGCAAATTATACACTTTTTGGTGACACAAGGCCATCCACCCTAATCCCTCAACTCTATACCCTCAACCCCTATCCCTTTCTCTCTATCTATGCATCTCACTTCTCTCTCCCTCCCTCTCTCCTAACCTCTATAGGGCCTCAATCCTATACATTGGATCCACAACCCTCATATATCTATGTCCCTCCCTCCCCTTCTCTCCTCTCTATCTTAGTTCTCCCTCCATCTCTCTATCCATACATCCCTCCCTCTCTAACCTAATCCTTCAACCTTAAACCCTCAACCCTTAAACCGTTAAACACTCAACCCTAAACCCTAAACCCTAAACCCTTAAACCCTGAACCCTTAAGCCATATTCCCTCTACCCTCAACCGAATACCCTCTACCTTTAACCCTTATACCCTCTATTCTCTACGTACCCACTATCTCTCTCCCAATCCATCCCTCTCTCTCTCTCTCTCAATTCTCTCCCTCCTACCCTCAACCCTCAACCCTTAAACCTTAAACCCTTAAACCATCTACCCTCTACCCTCTACTCTATACATTAAACCTTCAACCCTCAATTCTCAACCCTCAACCCTTAATCCCTCAACTCTCAATCCTTAAACCCTAAGCCCTCAACCCCTATACCCTTTACCCTTTACATTGAACCCTCAAACCTAATCCTTGAACCATATACCCTCAAACCTATACCCTAAACCCTCTACCCTCAACCCTTAACCCTCAACCCTAAACCCTTTAACCCTAAACCCTTAAACCTTCTACGCTATACCCGCAACCCAATACCCTCAACCCTCAACCATAATACCCTTAACCATCAACCCTATACCCTCAAACCCTATCCATTTCTCTCTATCTATGCATCTAACCATTCTCTCCCTTCCTCTCTCCTACCCTCTAGAGGGCCTCAACCCTATACCCTCAATTTTCAACCCTCTACCCTATACATTGGATCCTCAACCCTCATATATCTCTATCCCTCCCTGCTCTTCTCTCCTCTCTATATCACTTCTCCCTCCATCTCTCTATTCATCCATCCCTCCCTCTCTATCCTAATCCCTCAACCAAAACCCTCAATACTTAAACCCTTAAACACACCCAATCTCTAAACCCTAAACCCTAACCCTCAACACACTTAAACTTATAAACCCATAAACCCTCTACCCTCTACCCTCTAATTCTACCTCAATCCAATATCCTTTACCCTACACCCTAATCCCTCAACCCTTAAACCTTTAATTCCAAGAAAACTCTCTACCCTAATCTCAAGTAAACCCTCAACCCTAAACCCTAATCCCTTTAACCCCTAGGCACTTCTACCCTATACATTGACTCTCAACCCTAACTCTCTCTAATCTCTATACCTCTAACTCTACCTTCAAACTTAGACCCTCAACCCTCAACCCCTCAACTCCTTGACCTCAATCCCTGCCAACCTCAAACTCCTCAACCCTTAAACTCTAAACCCTTAAACCTCTACCATCTTCCCCTCTACCCTCAACCTCAATTCTCAACCTCAACTCCTATTCTCAACCCTCAATCCTAAACCCTAAACCCTCAACCCCGCAACTCTACTCCTTGAGCATTGGACCCTCAATCTAATCCTTCAAACTATATAACCCTCAAAACTCTATACCCTAAACTATCTACCTCAACTCCTAAACCTCAACTATAAAACCATTTTAACCCTAAACCCTCAACCCTAAACCCTTAAACATTCTACCCTATACCCTCTACCCTTGAGCCTAATCCCTCAACCCTCAACCCTTAAACTCTAATACCCTAGAAACAATCAACCCTATAGGTCATCCATACTAATCCATCATCCCTATACCCTCAACCCCTATCACTTTCTCTCTATATATACATCTCACCTCTCCCTCCCTCTCTAATTGTCTCTATCTACCCTCTCCCTCTTTCTATGTACCTCTTGCTCAATAAATCCATACCACCATCTCTCACTTCCTCTATCTATCTATCTCTATCTCCCTCCTACTCTCTCCCACTCCCTCTCTCTCCCTATCTCTTAGGTCTCTCCCTCCCATCCTCTCTCTCTCTTAGGTCTCTCCCTCTAAAAACCTACCTAGATAACTCTCTCTCTCTCCCCCCTCTCTCTATATCTATCCCTCCCACCCTACCTATATAAGTCCCTCTCACTCAACTCCCCTCTTTCTCTCCCTCTCTTAGGTCACTCCCTCCTACACCCTCTCACTCTCTCAGGTCTCTCACTCACACTACCTCTCTCTCCCACTCCCTCTCTCTCACACTCCCTCCTCACCACCTATCTCTCAAGTCTCCTTGTCTCTCCCCTCTTTTTCATACTCTCAAGTATCTCCTTTGGAAACCCACCTACCTAATCCCTCTCTTTCTCTCTGGTACCTCTGTCCTCTCTCTATCTCTCTCTCTCCCTCTCTCCCTCTCCCCTCCCAATTCCTACTCAAAGCAAAGTCCCTCTCTCACTCCTAAACCCATTCTCTCCCACTCCCTCTCTCTGTGTGTAACTTCACTTCCACCACTCCCTCCCTCACCTATACTCTCTCTATTTCTCTATCTCTATCTCTATTCCTCTCACTCTCCCTCTCCTCTATCCTCCTAATCTCTACCTAGCTAATCTCTAACTCTAGACCCTCTCTCCCACTCCTCCTCTCCTCGAAATTCCTCTCCCTCTAAAGACATACATAAATACATATATACATACATACGTACAAGCATAATACATATGTACATACAATCCTACATACATGCAAGCATACATGTACATGTGTAGATACAATATTACATATATATAGGCATACTACAATTTACATGCATTGATACATACAAGCATACATACATACATACATACATGACATACAAGTATACATGTACATACAAACATACAAATATATAAACATACACTCAATAGAGTAGTATTTAACATCAATCAAGACATAATGCGAGTGAGTTATACCACACTCATGTTATGTATTGCTAGACATGTTCCCCACAAACACAAAAAAAAATGTCAAAACTAAGATAGAACGTGAGTGTGTTATAACATGTGTGCGTTATAATGTGCTTGCATTATAACACATGTGCATTATAATATGTGCACATTATAATGTGAGCACATTATAATGTGCTTTGGGAATCCCCAAGCCTTGGGATTTGTATTTTCCTTAGAATACCAACCCAAAGGCTTGGAGGGCATTTCCAATGACCAAGGAAATCTTTTTGCAAATTTTACAATATTTCACATAATTGGGTTCATGCTCACCATCAATATTGCATGTGGTTCAATGTCAAACAAATCAAACACGTGGGTAATGTTAGGCTCTCTCTTAGCTATCCAACAATGTAATTTTCTTCACTTTCTAACAATGTTAAGCCTTTCATCCATAATTTTTTTTGTTTGTGTGTCTCTTTTTTGGAAAAAATTAGTGTTTGGTGTTTTTTTGTTATAAATTAACTGTTCATCAACATTTCAAATAAATTACATTTTTAGAAACAACACTTCATTCTACAATTTTATTTTATTTTTAAATTCAATTAGTTTCCAAAATTTGTAGGGGTAGCATAGCAAAAATTCTATTTTTCAAGAAGTGTCCACTAGAAAATTAGTAAAAACCAAAATATTCATTAACAAATTATCAGAAAAATTGTGTATCAACTACATACTATTAGCTAACTTCTCACCATATCAATTTTAAAAATACTAAAAAAAAGTTCACCGTGTTAGGGATGTACAAGACTTGCTATGTTATGTTTTTCTAATAAAAACAACACCAGTTTGTGTATGTACCTCTTTTTAAACCCCCTCTTAATCTCAACCATATCCATTTTCAAAAATAAATTAGTAGCTTCTAGAAATTAGGACTCAAGCACTTTGATCCTTCTTTTGTTCCATCTCAAAATTTTGGAGTGTAACTATCCCTTAATTTCTATGTCCATAATGTAAGATTTCGATTCTCAGAAAAAAGTGGCTACTCTTAAGCCCTATATTTTAAACCATCTTTTTGTCCACTTACCCCTTGATAAAATAATGATTGAATCAAAAATCCCTTCCCAAAGAATCCAAGACCTAAATATGACAAATAATTTGGCCTATTTCCTATAAGGACCAAGTATGAGATAAGATCCATTGTTCATCCTAAAATCAAATAAGTTTCATGTACCATGAGAGAAGAAATTAAAATTTAAGTCCCATGGTTCCTTTGTTTCTACCTTAAGGGAAGAAAAGAAACTATGGTATTGATAAAACTACTCCTATAAATCACAAATTGAAAATAGAATGAAAAGAAACCAAAATGCTAAAGAGCGTAGGCACAGACATTATACTATTGCTTATTTTTGCAAGAAAAAGAAGAAAAAAACAAAAAAATCAAAATACAAACTTGTCTCAAGCAATGCATGATAATTCAAGGCCCTAGGCCTCATGCATGCACTGCCAAGTGCTCACGGGGTCACGAAGTTCTAGTCTCCCCAACCTGCGGTAGGGCGTAATGCTACCAGCCGGGCCGGTCACGTTAAAAGTTTATCAAAGACCAAGTAGCCTTTATAGGGGCCTGCCACCCATTCTGCGTACTAAAAAAAAAAAAGAAGCAATGCATGATAATTATTCACCCTCACTGCAACATCAACAACAATAAGCTTCAATGGATATTTTCATTAGTCCTCCTCATGTGATAAACTTGGATGATGATAGTGAAATTGCTAAGATTGATGAGGAAGTGCATAATGAGTTAAATTTATTATTTTCCTTTATTATAAGTTCAAATGATTATCCTTATAAACAAAGTGATTCACCATGTGTTGAACTTGGTGGTTGTCCTATTTTGGAACATGACATTGTCCCTTTGGCTAGTTATCCCCCTTCTACATATATTGAACAAGATTGGGATGTGGATGACCTACTATAGTTTGACTCACATGTTCCTTACTAGTCTTGAATTTTCATGTTCTTTGTGTGATTGCATGTTTGTAATGTGATCACCTTGTAATGTTTTGTTTGGCATATCTTCATGTGCATTCCTCTTTTTGTACCTACATTGTTCTATATGTCGTAAAAAAATTATCTTTTCACTTTTCTTGTGTTTTCCTTTTGGGGATGACACAAGGTGTCAAGAAATTTAGGTCTCTTCCATGTTGACCCAAAATATCATTCTTCAAGTTCTACAAGTATTTTGGGAACGATCACATTTCTAAGCTCCACAATATCATTGTAGCAAATACATACTTTCCCCAAATTCATAGATCCCTTATGTGTTTTGGATTTTATTTTGGGGGCAACTCATTTTTCATGATGCAAATTCCTTTGGAAACATATGACTTGGTATAGGGATTTCCAAATAGGCTCTCATGTCTTCTTTATTGTTAGCATTGATCATTTACTACTTTAAAGTAATTGCTCACATCATGGTGTTAGCAATTTCTTTAAAGTGGGGGGATACATTGGCATTACTATTTTGAAATATTTGACTGTACCTTATTTTTCATAGTATGATCTTCTTACTTCTTACAATGTATCCTCTTCTTGTGGTGTCATTGGGGTCCTTCAATAGTGTGACCTTTCTTGGCATACGACTTTCCTCTTAGTGGTGATTCTATGTGTTGCATTCCCTAAGTTGTGAATCTTTTATCCTAGACTTGTCCTCTCTTGGAGACATTAGGCAGAATTTTCCCCAAGTGGAGACCTTTCATGAACTAATAGAAATCCATTTGAACATATCTATTTGAATTTTATTCATAAGTGTTTAGCATAACACATCTTTCCAACCTTTTGAAGGTCAAACCCTTTTTATGGCCACCAAGCATAACACACTTTGCTTGAGTGTAAAGCCTTGTTCATAGGTGGTTAGCATAATGCATCTTGTTAAGCCTTATGAAGCTCAAAGATTATGTTTTTTTTGTAGTGCCTTATTAAATTTATCAGAGGTATAGCTTTCGTATGGTATGGGAGCCTAATAAGATTCTCTTATTTTCCACCTTTTGGGGGCTCACCTAGTGGACAATGGATTCTACAATCCTGTATGAGAATTTGTGTTGTTTTCATAGTGGACAACGAATTCTGCTTGTAAACATTTTTGTACAAATAGCTGAGGTTTGTTCCACATCACGTTGGACAGTTGAGACTTGATCTACAATTTTTTATTTTTAACTTTCTTTAAGTATTTGATATTATATGATTGAGTATCTTGTCATCGTTGCATACACATGTTTAAACCTATCTCGATTGTTTACTTTGGTGCATAGTGAGTTTGACACAAGGTCATCCTCTCACTAAAGTGGTGCTAAATTTAGTTTAGAAAAATGTATCCCTTTACATTTTCTCACTTGTTTGGGCCCTCCTTGTTAAAATGGACTTAATTGTGCCTTACTATAGTGTTTAATAATTTATTAGTTTACATTTCACACTTTTTTGGGCTGTTTTAATTAATTGAGATTAATTAGGCCTTAATAATCCATTTTATTCATTTACAATCCCATTAAATTAAATTTTCCAAAGGGGAAACATGACAATAATTAATTCCAATACATAACACTTTACATTGTGCAATGTGTGTTCTAGGTATAGGGATATGGGATTAAGTCCCCAAAATTACATTTCAATGTCAGCTTGTAATATTTGAATTTTGAGAAATTAAGGATACATACCTATAAATAAAAGGTTATTTCACTAAGTTTCATCTAGAATTTCGATGAGAGCATTCATATAGAAAAGTTGACGATCAAGAGAACTTTCAAGAGCATTCAAGGGTAGATTTATCAAATTTTTATTGTATAAATCAATATCCAATTGTCATGTCAAAAAACTTGCATCATGCATGTTTTTAGAGCTGACATTGTGATGTAGGTTTCATGATCAAATCAAGTATTCAAAGAATTATTTCAAGAAAGATTCAAACGTTCAAGATCCACATCCATTGTAGTTCATGAAAGTTTGAGACCTTCATTCAAGGACTTATCTAAGGGTTTTTTGAGTGGTAACATATCTTTTTTCATTCATCATTCCCTCTTTTATGTTTTTATTCATTTCAAGGTTTGATTACCAAAATGGGGTTTGACCGAGGGAAACCCCCATTCACCAAAAACAAACAATTTTTCCCTATTATCTTGTGTAGCATATTTAGGTTGAAGAAGCTTTCAAGACCTCTTGAAGAGTAAATTTGCAGAAGTTGAAAAAGTTACAAAAGTTGTCAAAATTGTTGTCATCTCATGGAAACTCACCTATAGAAGTTATTTCCAACATCCTGAAACTACCACCTAAACAAATTGGAAACTATACATCTATGTTAGAGGCTTCTGAAAGTTGTAGAAAAACCTTGACAATGGACCCATTTTACCCTGGGTGAATGAGTCCAAGTCAACCTTCAGAAACTCACTTTTGGTGATAGGTAAACACCTTTCTTCCCTTCTTAGATCTGTAATTTGATTTCTAGTTCTCTTAATATTGAGTTTACTATTGGGTGAGTGCAGGATCATAGGGGTCCAAAAAGTGGAAATATGACAAAAAAGTCATTTTTATCCAAATGTGATCAAACAAAAAAGTATTATTAGGAAAATTTCCATCTTTCCACTGGTATAAGATATGCCTTATTTTGAATTTAATAAATAATTATTATTGATTTTATATATGCATTATAACTAAATTCTTGATCAATAGGTTTATTGAAAAATATCTATAATTTTCAAATGATTTCACATTTTTTGAATCTGAAAGATGCAACAAATTCTATGCTTCCCATACTATAGGAAGAAAAAACTTAATTGAATTTCATAAATTTTTTACCAAGTTATGATGATCATACAAAAAAGTTTTTAATTTTTTTAAAAAATCTAATAATAAATTCCTAGCTAATTATTTATTGTAGTGTTGGAAAAAGTATCCCTTTTTCCACACTTAATTTGGGAATTATTAATAATCAAATGAGCCTAATGTTTCCTTAATTTAGTGCTATAATATGTTTTTCATATTCACATTAAGTTTAGGACCCTTTTAAATAAAATGGACTTAATTATCTTTATTTAGGGTGTTGTAAGGTGTACCCTTACACTTTCACACTAATCTATGGATTTATTAATTGATTGAGGTTAATTTTCCTTAATTGGCCCCTTTAATTCAAATCCAAGCCTAATTTAATAAAAATTCCAAGGGATAAAACCCAACATTCATAAATGCCATTTCACAAGAACCAACTTTGGAATATGTGTGTCCTAGATAAGTGACCTAGGACCCATTCACCATAGAGAAAAGGGGTCCTCACTTAGTCCTATGACCCTCATTTTGCATGTCATTTCACATTGATCAATGTTTGTCCTAGGTAAGTGGCCTATGACCCATTCTCCCTATGGCGAATGGGTCCTGACTTAGACCTAGGACCCCTCTTTTGGATATGTTTTTGGAGGTATTTAATGATTTAAAATCTATAATTCATTGTCGGCTTGTGATATTTGAATTTTGGGAATTAATGTTAAGTTATATATAAATACAAGGATATTTCACCATGTTTCATCTAAGTAACCTAGCTATTCAAGTTATCTTTGTTAAACATGCGTAGGACAACTAAGAGGAGGGGTTGAATTAGTTGTCACACAGATTTCAACTTGAAACTTTATCACTCAAAAAAATCTTCAATCACACTATTTAATTATTAATTATGAGCATGAAACATGAATAACAGAAAGAAATTCAACACAATAAACACCAAATTTTTTTGTGGAAAACCCAATAAGGAAAAAATTACGATGAGGGTTAACTCACACTGCATAGTATTTTAAAAGGAGGCTCATTGCCAAAGAAAGACTCACTATCCAAGTACAAAGGCTCACTGCCTACAAAAATGACTCACTGTCCAACAAGGAGGCTCACTACCTACAGATAAAAATACAAAATAGAGTAAGGCTTTATAGCCCAAAAATGAACTAGTAAGATACACCTATCATGTGCTGATACAGTTCCAGTGATGCTCAGTATTCAAACTTTACACCCTTCACTCTTCACTCATCAACTATTGCCTTTCTAATCACAAATTCTTCACATAACTTATGCACATTCATCCACTTCATTTCATGCTCCTCTTCATCCTCTGCTAAAAATTGTTCACCATATATGCATTGTTGGCCCCACATTTTCCATTGCACCAAAAGATCAACCTGTTAATGCCTGAAACAACTACCAGAGTTAACGGATCCATGGGAGGCGGTTAGTCTATGTCACAAATCTTGAGGGAAGTGCTGACCATCTACCAACAAACTTCCCCTCAGTGTTACCCAAGGGGATTTGAACCTGATAGCTTTGGCTCTGATACCAATTGTTGGCCCCACATTTTCCATTGCACCAAATGATCAACCTGTTAATGCTCGATACAATTGCCAAAATTAACAGATCCATGGGAGGTGGTTAGTCCATGTCAGGAATCATGAGGGAAGTGTTGACCATCTACCAAAATACATATATATACCATCATAAACATCAATTAGGTTGGCCTAATTAGATGCAAATTATTATAAAAGATATCAACTTTCAGCTCCACAAAATATTTTCAAAATTTAATTTGACCATTAGCACTATACAATATGTCTTCCTAGGCCACATAATAGATCAAACTTAATATTTTCATATCATATCAAAATTATCTTTACAACTCTACTAGGAATAGACTTCAACGCAACAAGAAACCATTATGTTGGATGCCACAATGTTGTACTAACACCAAAGAACATAATATTCTGAACGTGCATGCCTTTAACATCCATTAGAAGTTTCCCAAAACCACAATAAGAAATTTTCAACCGTAGAGAAATGCAGAGTAGAATACTGAAGGAACAACCAAAAATACCGGGCTAGCCACCGGAGAAAGTAAGACAGACATACGCACCGGTTTAGAGTACTAGACCAAACTACCAACATGGTCACATCAATGAAAATAAATAGATAACCTACTCAGTTTTCCAACAATCTCTTCCTTTGTCATTGATGGCAAAATGTGAACCAAATTCTCCAACTCCAATCTCTTCTCCAAACTTCACTCTCTCCCCCTTTGACATCAATGGAAAAGGGCACCAAAAATGAGTGTAGACATGGTGACATAAAAATTTAAAAAGATTTCCAAAAACTTTAAAATCTTCCAACAATCTAGAACCTTTAAGAAAACAAAAATTAAGTGAAGATGACACTCTTCACCTAGAACACCTTCTTCTACCTTTCTTTGAGAACTGGATACAACTTCTTCTAGTTAAAAACAATAGACTCCATCTTAGTTCATGTAATTTCCAATAATCCTAATAGAGTAAAAGAGGGTGACCAATCTAAAATAGAACATTGTTTCTCAACATCTTCAACATCAATAAGAATTTTGGAAAGATGTTCTAATTGGACTTCAGCAATTTATTTAAGGAGCCAGAAGGTATTTGTCACATCATCTCTCTATCTTTTTTTAATGATCAGTTCAACCTATAGTTCACCAACTCTTATCCTTTGCTTCCCTTCTTTATCTTCAATATATAAAAATTCGTTCCAATATTGTTAACCTCTGCTTCTGAAATTATCTACAACTGCAAGCCACTGAAGACAATACTTGTAAACACCAAAAATTTCAACACACTTCTTTGTTTCCACAATCAATCTAGAAAATGTTTGCATAGCCTTCTTACATCTCCTTTCAACCAAGATTGCCATCTTACGTCCTTCCAGACCTTCAAGCAACATCCTTTCTTCAACAATCTCAGCCAAATTTTCTAGCAACAAATAAGAAATGATAGATACTTCAATTTCTTTCCAAAGTAGATAATCTACTACGACATCATCAATTTTTAGTTTGTCAATAGGTGAGGAAGCACTCCATGTTCACTAACCTTCATTTTTCCTTCAACTATCATAGACTGGATGTCATTAGGATCAGGGGATTCAGTGCTAGTTTGTGACTCTTTCTCCTTCTCATCTGAAATGTTAATGATGTCTTCAGTTATTTCTTTTCTCCTTTTTGATTCCAGAGGTGAATCACTGATAACAACCTTCATTTCTCTTTTTCTAGAGGAAGAACCCACTTCAAATTGACTTGATGCAGATATACCGAAGCAATGGTTTTCTCACAGAGATGAGAAATACAATTTGCACATATTTTCATTATCTTCAAAAGACTCTAGATACTTGTAAATTTGTTTTCCAATAGGAATACCAAATTCCCAAATCACATTATCTTTTCTAGGTAGGGAATTCAAAAGGTAAAACACCAGGTATACTAGCAAATATCTTAACCGAAAGGGATAATTCGTGAACAATGACATTAAATTTTTTTAAGAAAATTCTCAAGTAGCAAGCTACATAAATCGAGTTATTTGTTCTCCTTAACCATCATGTGGGCAATGTGTACGACAATAGCCAAAGTTGAGCTTTCATGATTTCTAAAATAAATTTTGTATGAGATACCATATGTAACATACCTAACAGCTGAGTTAGCAAGTGTATCAATCAGCAATGCTCTAAGTCTCTATCAATTCCAGTCAGCTCCTCCACATCTTTATACTTCACAATTTTCTTTCCAGGGAGTTCTCCAATGTTGCATAAACTAGTGATTGCCTCAGTAGTTTCCTTTGAGATCAAATAGGGTTTATCCTAAACAATGCTTTCATTCTTGACATGATTCAATAAGAACAAGATAACCTCTTTATCTATAATCCATGTAAATTCACTCCATAAATGCATCCCTAGGTTTTTTATATTTTGTAATTCGACTTCACTCAACCTGAGTTCAATTCCTTTCATTTTCCTATGATCATATTCTTCTACTTCAACCCTTTTCAGCTTCAGAGAGGTAATACCATTTAAACCACTGTCCATTGCTATGCTTCCCTTGAAATTCAATGAACCTATTTTATTTTCTTCTTTTCTTTTGCAATAAGAGAGAAAGGGTTCTAGATTACCTGAATCAATCTTCAAATTTCCTTCAGAATGACTCTGAGTATGCCTCAATATTTCTTTAGATCACCTTCCAAAGACTTCAGATGCATAATTAACCAAAAATGATTGCAAAATTTTATTTAACCTCCGTTGAGCTTGCCCTAATCACCTTAAATGCAACAAACACATAAAGCTTCTAAACTTCACTTAGCATAGAAAAACCTAACTCAATCTACAAATCCTTATGCCAACATATTTTTCTTCGGATCCTTTTCCAATACCTCTGAATAATCATTATTCTTACTTCAACCATGTGCCAGCCTCAAACACACCATTCTTCTAGGGGGTTTTTATGATCTTCTGATAATGCTCCACCTAAGACCATGTTGGGCCTAAATTTCAAATAGGTCATCTATATCGGATGGGGGCATAGACACATTAGGAGTCTAATTTTTCTTC
Organism: Sequoia sempervirens; assembly: GCA_007258455.2. Lineage (NCBI taxonomy): Eukaryota > Viridiplantae > Streptophyta > Pinopsida > Cupressales > Cupressaceae > Sequoia > Sequoia sempervirens. The sequence goes on from VDFB02049217.1 coordinate 61,254,260, forward strand.
TCCTTTCTTCTTCCATACCTTATTCATTTCTTGCTTCATCTCTTCTTTGTCAACCTTCTTTACCAGATCATTCTTCTCTACTAGAGTAGACTACTTTCCATTCTTCTACAAAACTTTGAGATATTTCCAGGTTTATTGCAGTTATAGCAGACAACACCCTTCTGATTAGAGTATCCTCCATTATTTCTTGATCTACACTAATTTTCTCTATGTCCAAATTTGTTACAGACGTAATAGTATCCATTAAAGAATTGATTCATCCTTCCTTCATTAAACCTATTCCTTATTACCCAACTAATCACCCTTACTTGAGATCTACATTTTGTAGCCTTGTGTCCAAATTTACCACATTCAAAACATTTTCCAAAAAGGGAACCAAAACACCGGTTCATCCTACTCCTGCATTTAGTCACTCTATGACCATATTTGTTAAAAGAAAAGAAAACACCATCAAAGACGGATACCTCTGTGCATTAGGCTATCTCATAGGAGGTCCTCTTGAAAAATTCCTTCTCTGCTTCCTCTTTCCTTGATTCTTCTTCACATTTTTAGAAATTTCACCAGTGCCAACTCCTAAGCCACCTTTATCTTTACATGGTTTTTGTCCTACAAGAAATTCATCAAGTTTATCAGAGCTAGATCTAAAATTGTTCTCACAAATATTTTCCTTTTCCAATTCAATCCTTAGATTCACCACTTCCTATTGAAGTCTAGTGCATTCATCAGCTTTATTTTGTGCCAAAGTATTCAAACATTCTTCAATCCTCTTCTTCTCTTCTACCAACACCTTCAATCCAATTATCTCTTGTTTCAACTATTCACTCACTTCTTTGTGTCTTTCCTTAAATTTCTTCAACTGTTCTTTTAACTTCTGAACACATTCATTTTCTTCATCAAGATTCTCTTTCAGATCCCTATTTCCCCTTTCTACTTTATCAAGATCTTCAAGAGCAATTCAGAGCTCTCCTTTATCATCCATATAGTCAACCTTCAGGATCTTCCTCAAGTGATTAAGCTCTTCACCAAGGAACCACAAGCTCTGATACCAATGTTAAACAAGCACAAGACAACTAAGAGGGGGGGTAAATCAGTTGTCACACAAATTTAAACTTAAAACTTTATCACTCATCAAATCTTCAATCACACTATTATGTTATTAATTATGAGCGTGAAACATGAATAAAAGAAAGCAATTCAACACAATGAACACTAAATTTTTATGTGGAAAACCCAATAAGGGAAAAACCATGGTGAGGGTTAACTCACACTGTATAGTATTTTAAAAAGAGGCTCACTACCAAAAGGACTCACTATCCAAGTACAAACGCTCACTACCTATGAAAAAGGACTTAATGTCCAACAAGGAGGCTCATTGCCTATAAATGACAATAAAAAATAGAATAAGGCTTTACAACCCATAAATGAACTGGTAAGATGCACCTATCATGTGTTGATATAGTTCTGGTGATGCTCACTATTTAGAATTTACACCCTTCACTCTTTGATCATCAACTATTTCCTTTCTGATCACAACTTCTTCGCACAACTTACACACATTCATCCACTTTGTTTCATGCTCCTCTTCATCTTCTGCTAAAATTTGTTCACCATATATGCATATATATACCATCAGAAACATCAATTAGGTCAACCTAATTAGATGCAAATTATTATAAAAGATATCAACTGTCAGTTTCATAAAATATTTTCAAATTTTAATTTGACCGTTAGCATGATACAATATGTTGGCATGTGCCACACAATAGAACATGCTTAATATTTTGATATCACATCAAAATTATCTTGACAAGTTGGCTAGGAATAGACTTCAAAGCAACAAGTAACCATTTTGTTGGATGCCATAACACCATATTAACACTAGAGCACATAATATTCTGAATGTACATTCCTTTAACACCCATTAATACTTTTCCAAAACCATAATCAACAATTGTCAATTGTAGAGAAATGCAGAGCAGAATACTATAGGAACAACCAAAAATATCGGATCAACCACTAGAGAAAGTAAGACAAACATACACACCAGTTTAGAGTACAAGAACAAACTACCAACATGGTGACATCAATGACAACAAATAGATAACCTGCTCATTTTTCCAACAATCTTAAGAGAATTTTCAAGAAATATTATAGAGAATTCAAGAGCATTTTTAAGGAATTCAAGGGCAGATTATTGAAGATTATTGCATCAATCAAGATCCATTTCATCATGTCAAATATGTATTACATCATGCATGTTCTTTGAGCTAATATGTTTATTTAGTGTTCAAGATCAATCAAGCATATTAAAGGAATTATTTCACATCAAAGTTCATGACCAAGATCTATACTCATTGAGGTCACTTCATGCTAGTTTGTATATTTATCCAAGGTTTCAAATAAGGTGTGGTGATTTGTGACATTGCATTTTTCCATTCATCATTCATTTCATGTTTTTACTCATTTCAAATTTTAATTACCAAAACATGGTCTAACCAATCCAAACATCTATTCCCTAGCAAAAAATCATTTTTCTCTCATTCATGTGTGATTACAATTTTTAGGTTGAAGATCAATTAGAAAGAAAAATTAAAGAAAGTTGTAAAGTTGTTTCACCATAGAAAAAATGCCCCTTGTCATTTTCATGGTATTTTATGCCTTTCCTCTTGATGTTTGGTCTATTTTTCTTTGATTTATTGATATAATGTGGCTTGAACATTCACATTAGGCCTTTAAAATTCAAATAATATCTTGTGAAGGTTTTTTAAAACATTTCTATGCTTTTCTAGACTCTATTAATTACAATTCACCTAAAAAATTTCTTTTTGTTCATCATCAAGTCCTATTTTGAAGTGTTGTAAAGTCTTGTAACAAGATTTCACACTTTTCCAGGCATAATTTCACTATTTACACCTTTCTTTTGCTTTATTTAACTCCTTTATGCCCTTATAAGGCTTAATTAAGTGTATTTTTGAATGTAAACCCAACAAACAACATTAAATGTGACTTAATTCCTGACACCCACTTCCAAGTCCAAGGTGGGACCGATTCGCCATGGGTGGAAAATGAGTCCCTCTTGGCTCCAATTTCAAAATATTTCAAATTTTCTTTCATGTTTTTATTCAAAATTACTTGATGTCGGCCTGTGATGAGGTGTCATCAGGTTACCAAGGCAAAATTGTGTATAAATAAGTTTTTTTCATCTCATTTTAATCTCCTAATCATCAAGTTCACTAATTCAAGCATTCAACTATCATTTGAGAACTTTGCATCATCAAATCAAGCATTAATCAAGCATTGAAAGGTAACCATTGATATATCTTCAGATTTTCATCAACAAGGGTTTGGTAAGTTTATAGCATTTGCATGTTATTAGTTTATCTTTCTCTTTGATTCCATCATTTTATTAAGGGTTTGATTACCAAAGTGGGATTTGACCAAGGCAAATATCTTTGCCTTGACCCTTAACCATTTTCCCCCTTTGTGCATGTGTTGTGTATGTAGATTTATCAAGCATTTAGGTGTTGAAAAATGGAGAAGAAGTCAACAAAGTGTTTCAAGTCAACCACTTCATATTTCAAGCTTGGAGAAGACTTTCTATCCATTTTTTGTAGGATTAACTTTGTTAACCCAACAAGCAAACAACCACAGATCTAGTTCTACAAAATTGTCCCCTAATTTCTTAGAATTTTGGGAGAGGATTGATTTTCCATTAGTGGCAAATGATTTCCACCTTAAGGCTGGAAATTTAATTTTTGTCAGATTCTAGATGCTGACACTTAGAAACCTATTCTTGACAGTTTTTATCAAAAGCATGACTAATTCACCATCAGTGGTGAATAAATCCCACTAGTGATTTTTTGTGATTCTAGGAAACATTCAGAAAATTCTAGATTCTCCAATTTATGCCCAAGTGCACTCTAATTCAACCGTTTTCTTTTTTGTTTTGCATTTATTCATTTATAGTTCATTGTTTGTAAACATCATTGCGTTTTCCAACATTGCATTGTTCTTATGTTTTGCATTCATAATCAGTCAAAAATTTCATTTAGTTGCATGCATATCATTCCATTTAGACTTAATTATATCATATATTTCCTAATTTGAGTGAACTAGCTAGATTCTTTGGCCCTTTCTTTCTCCTTTTAGGTGAAAAACCCTAAAGAGCTAGAAAGTCCTAGGGTGCCAAAAATCTACGGTTCATTTTGGTGAACCTTCATTTTGCATCTTAGACTTCATTTGCATTAACATTCAATTAGTGTATTGTTTTTTTTTGCATCATAGGATTTCTTAACTTGCATTAGTAAAAGACTCATTTAGATTTCATTTTTGAATCGCATATCATTGAAAAAACTAAAAATTGCATCTGTGTCTTTCATTGGTCTCATTCGCCACCCTAGGAAAATCAGTCCACCTGCACATTTTAGATTGCATTTTTAGACATTTTCTGGGAATTTCCTACATTTTTGTTTTCTATTGTTAGTTCTCTATTTTAGTTAGCAGAATTTCTATTATTTGCATTTTTCACTCCTAGATTACATTGCATTTACATTCACCCCATCCTCACCCCATCCTTTGTGGCACTTGCATGATTTTTTGGTGCCCCATTGATAATACTTTAGTGAGACAAAGTTCTAGACTCATGGCTTCCCGCAAGAGCACTTTTGTTGTGGACCTTGGGATCTCAAGAGGTCCTACTCCTAGTATGGAAAATGGTGCATTAGGCACTAATCATACCACTTTTATGCCTTCACCTTTCCATCCAATGAATGTTGAAACAAAAAACAACTCCCTTCCTCAAGACAAGGTCATTGGTATTCATGAATATTTTTCACATTTATAACAAGACTTATCTCTTGAAAACATATCCACCGCTATCATACCTGCAATAGAAAACCTTAACCATTTGATTGAAAGTGATGATGGCTTACAAGTCATGAAAATAATTGTTGAAATATTCAATAAACATGATCCTAATACTTCGCAATCAACAAACATAGTGGCAAGCCAAGGAGGACCTCACATTCCACTCCCTTCAACAATAGCATCCATACCAACTTATACCACTCCTCCGGTTATAACAACTATGCAACAGGTTAGTCACGTGGCTCCTTCTTGTGCAATTCCAACCAGCATTCCAAGCTCTTTTGTGGCATCACATATTCCATCCTCCACCTTCACCCCTCTTAGTGTCCCTTTAACCTCTCCTAACATTACATACACCCCATCTCCATTTTCCCTTCCACCTCATACTCCTTACACTGATCCCATCATTACACAACTCTTTAACACCACTTCATCCATGCAACAACAACTCTTCACCATTAGCCAAAGCCAAAATGCTCCACCAACATACCATGTTCATAGTATTCCATTATTATTAGAGATTTTATGCACCTAGATGCCACAAGGAATTGAAATGCCTAGGTTTGAGAAATACGGGGGTGAAGGAGACCCTACCAACCATGTCAATGCTTATACAACCTTTTTTAGTGACTTTTTCCTCGATGACAAGAAGTTACCCAAACTTTTTCGTAGGACTTTGAAAGAAACTGCATTAGAGTTGTTTTCAAACCTACCTAATCATTCCATTTGATCATTCAATGAGCTTATAGATTCCTTCATAAGTCATTTCCATGTTCACATGACTCCTAAGAAAACAATGGAAAATTTAATGTGTTGTAAACAAAATACCAATGAAAAAGTTGATGACTTCATTTCTTGTTACCAGTCATTGTATACTCAAATTTATGTCAAGATTCATGTCACATCTGTAGAATAAGTTTATCAAAAACTTGCACACTCACCTTCAAGATAAGTTAACAATGATGAAATTCCCTTTGTTCATGCATTTATGCACAACCCTTTGTGATTATCATGACTTGGTTTCTAGTCGTGATTCAAAGTCCACTCCTAACCGAGCTAATAAATCTAAGCAAAATAACCACAACAATAGACCAAACTTTAGAAAACAAAACTGAGGCTTCTTACAATTCAATCCACCTTCTCCACAACCAACCCAACCTATTCCAAGCCAAGTGGTCACTCTTAAAGTAATCGTGCCCTATACCTATGGGGACCCGAAGAGACAATTTACTCCCCTACCTGATACTCTTTGTAATACCATGAACCGATTGCTCCAACAACAAATGCTCATGTTGTCTACCATTAAACCACTTGATACCACCAAGCCCTTACCACCCAACTTTAAAAAAAAATCTTATTTTCATTTTTATTGCCAAAATGGCCATGACACTGAACAATGTAAGCATCTAAAACACTTAGTTCAAGACCTCATTGATTTGAGTTGTTTTTCCATTGCAAGTGTAAATGATCAAGGTAATAAGTTTGTTGCAACCCTTAACCAAAATTTACAAATATTTACCAACCCTATGCCTAAACACAACATTTCATTTTTCAAGGCTAGTGAACCTTCAAACCCTCAAGTCATGAACGTTAATACAAATAATGAACAACTTGATATAACTCTGAATGATACCCAAGTTACTCCTATGGATCAACTTGCGGGTGCAATAGACGTTATCCCTTGTAAGCGGCCAACCAAAAAAAATCTTGATATCACTTTTTCTTCTAAAGATATACTTAAAAATATTCTTGATGGTCCTCTTTACATAGCTGGTTGAATCTATGATAAGCCCACTAATGGGATATTAATGTATCTTTCCTGTGGTGAGAATGTGATCACAGAAAAAAAAATAGTACTAAATGAGCTATATCAAGATTATTATGATAAACCAACTTGTTGATGTGTTTTTTAGCACTTCTCAACATAGGAAGTACATAAGTGCACTACCTCTCTTGAAAGGAAATCTCCAACAACAAGTTGTTCAAAATCATCTCAAGGTCTCTTAGGTGTCAGGTCATGACTTGCTTGGAATGTCTCAATTGGTTCAATGTGATCTTGCTGGTAATCACAGGGCAGCCTTACGTAAGTTAATTTGGAGGGGAATTGGTTCTTCAAATGGAGTTCTAAAGGTGTGGCAATTGATGTGTAGTTGCTACAAGTTAAAAACAACAATCTAGAACTCTATTTTATCTTCAAATTTGGCTTTACAGTGTGCAACGAACCTTGTCTAAAGTTACTATTTAAAAAAAAGTGTCAAAAGGGCAGGGAAGAGAGTAAGTTTCTAGACTTGAAACTACTAATGAATAGTGATAATGGAGGACCCTACAGTGGACAACCTTCCCAAAACTAAGTTCCACTTAACCAAATTAAGTCATAGTCTCATGAAACTAGTGCAATCTTCTAAGTTCTGCAGATTTCAACCATTCATCACCATGAAGCATGAATAAAAGATATAATTTAAGTGCAGCATTCAAATTATGGGCAGGCTAGGTTTACACTACTATTTATCAGCAATAAATGACAAAAATCATGAACAAGGAAGGGAATCAACAAAACAGAATTCTTCAATACCAATGAACAACATCAACTAATCTACTAAAATATGTTAAACATATGGAAAAACAAAGTAAATCTACTCAAAATCACCAACTATGAGGAGAAGAATCATGAAACATGAAATTGGAACTCAAGAATCCACTAAAATCAATGAATTTCTATTAAAATTCTAGTAGCATGTCTTTACAACAACTCAACTCTCTCTTGAAAATGAGAGGAGACCTGCTATTTATAGTGTCCAAAAAGAAAAATGAATGGACAAGATTTGATCTCATTGGCTAAGATTCACTACAAATTAGGGTATCACCTACCCCCAAATATTTTACAATTTAAAATTCATCTTTGTCTTCTATCCTATTTTTTCCTCTAGTGTGCAACACTATATCAATTTGTCTTTTAGCTGATTTCCCTTTGCTGTAGCTACTTTGTGAGGAATGCATCATCAATAACTAGATTCCCTTCATGCTTCTTCACAGTAGCATACTCCACAAACTTGTTGATCAACGCCTGAAGCTTTCTCCACTCCATAATATCATATTGGAGCATGTGGAAAGTCAATTTTCTAGATCTATTGGTGATCAAGTCCTAGTCTTTATTTCTCTTTGGCGTATTCTAAATCACCTACTCTAATTAAGCAAAGGCATGAGAAACAAAACCCATAAAATCTCATGTAATTGTATCTATGGTTCTATTCTCCATCCTTTTATGGAAGAGTGGACTTATCTTCTCAAGATTGAGCTCAATGAAAGGCATTTCATAGTCTGTCATGGGCTTTAGATATTCTTTGCAAGCCGCTCGATCTCCTTAGCCAAATCTAGATCTAGCTCCACTTCATGGAGAACTTGTTCCAGGATCTCCCTTCAATGATCAAGGCCCGATTTCCATGTTTCCATGAGCCATTGTTCATCTTTTACCAGTGCCAACTCCTTTTCCCATGACTTCTTAGGTATCTTGAGGATAACCTCAAGTTTGGGGTATGTAATCCTATATAGCTCTAGGAAGTTAGTGCAAAATTTTCTTGTGTCTTCGAGTTATTTTTGTAGTTCTCGTAACTTATTTTTTGTTTGGTTAGTGTGGCCAATGCCCATATCTCCATTATAGATCACCTGTCAAAACCAATCCTCGATGGCGTTTGTCTAGTTCTTTCTCCTTTCTAATTGATGTGATCTTTGGACAAGAACAAAGGAGTGGTTGATGATGCTAAGGGCAGCTCTTCGACAGAGAACCATTATTGTATATAGGTTGTCCAATCTACCACATGTGCCTTTAACTCCTCCTTAGAGATTTTTCCTTGTTCATTTGGTGCATAATGGTGGTGACGGATACTTGAAGATGATCAATTTTTTTCTCCCTTGTGGTTGTCTCTAGATCAAAGGTGGAGATATTATAACTAACTCCTTCCACCACTAGAGTAGCCATCTGCATAGTCCTAGATCCTAATGCATCCATTGTCAGATGGGATCTGACCCTTGTTTTCTTTTATTTCTTCATGTTGATTTGTGCTAGAGCCAGAATAGCTTCCAACCTTTCCTTTGGATCCATAGGGGTAGGGGTCTTCTTTTCCAATTGCTTTTTCATCCATTCAGGCATTTGGGACCCCTCCTTTGGTGATTCACAATCACCCTCCCCTTCTTGGGTATGCTGAATTTCCATTTCTTTGCTTCTTAGAGCCTCTTTTTTTGTCTTTTCTTCTTCTTCCTCATCTAAATATTGAATGAATACTATTTATTTCTCTAGGGATTTAGTGGTTTTATGTTCTTTAGGGCTATCTTCCCCTTCAAAGGCATTCTCTTCTTCTTCTTCTTCTTGCACATACTCTTCTTGATACTCCACCTCTGGGATTTTCTTTGCTCCAACCTCATCCTAAGGCTTATCTTCTTCTTTCGTTGTCTCTTCTTTTTCTTCTTCTTCATCTGAAGGAGGTATTTCTTCATCATGTTCGGGGATCTTATCTTGTTGTTTGGTTGGAGGCTTAGTGTTGACCTCCATTGTTTCATATGTCTCCTTCTTTTCTTTAGAGGGTTGTTTCTCAACTTCTTCTCCAATATCCCTTAGTTGTTTAGCAAGTTCCTCCTCCAGTTCTTGATCATAAATTTCCATGATGTATATTGTGCCAGGATCTACAATGTCTTCCTTGGAGGATTTTTTTCCCTCTTCTTCACACACAACTTCATCTATAACCAGGTGTTGGTGCTCTAGGTTCTCGTGGTAATCATTTGCTTCTTCCTCCATTTCTTTTACTACCTCCCTTTCTTATCTCCCCAACTCCTCAAATATATGCATTGTTGCTTCCATTTCCAGTGGCTTGGTTGGAGGAGTAGGAATAGGAAGGCCAACAACAACTTGGGCTAGGGAAACCTATGCTTTTATATTCATAAATACTCTTGATAGCTCTATTGGTATGTTTTGCATATGCTAAGTGAATGCTTCTAGGAGCGAGAGTGGGAATTTTCGTTGTTGCAGTGGTTAATGGAAGGGTCATTTTTGGAGACATAGAGGCAGAAGAGAGTGGAGAGGTGGTGGCAGAGGAAGAATCTACTAGCAAGATTGGTGCAGTAGGCGAGGTGGAAGCAAGGTGGACTGAAATGTCCACCACAGGTAGAGAAGAAGCAAGCACTGCTTGAGAAGAAAGTTGAGGAGTAATCACAGAAACACCAATTGTGGCAATGAGAGTAAACAAAGCAGGTGGGTAATTTGGCTACGCGGCCTCACCTTCTCCCTTGCAGAGTGGGTCCTCTTGTATAGTTGACAATTTTGTGAATCCATCTGACTTCTTTGATTTCTTGGAAGGCTCACCTTTTGATGCTTTCCTAGAATACACCTTATGTTTAGGCTGGCATTCAACCACCTCTTTTCCCTTCCTTGATTAGGTAGTGGGAGGAGAATTTGAAGTTTCTCCAGATGAGATAGCAATAGCAGTTTCACTATCAGTCTCACACTTGGGCTCATCCTTGAGCTCACCATATGTTAAAGTAGCTCCTTGTAGTTTCAATTGAGCAATCTGCCTGTCAATCCATTATTTGCTTTGAGCTTCAATTGGCTTCATTGAAATATCAAGGTCATTGACCTCTTCTTCATTCCAATCAATCAAGGGCAATAGTAGATTAGCAACAACATCATATCTAGGATCAATCATCGTGTTCTCATCCTCTAAAATTTGGTTTGGCATTGCAAAAAAGTTGACTATCTTCAAAAAATACGTCGTCATGAGCATGTAGTGCCTCATATGCACTTCCTTATCATCTCTACAATTTTCCCATAAATCCTCAACATTATAAAAATGGGAAAACTCGATCTTGACCATCTTCTTCAACTTTCCATATAGATCCATTTGTGGCTGAGCGGTGTGGAACTCTAGGTTATATTCATTTAACTCCTTATTAGAATATTTTTCACACTCGGATGCAGGAATTTCATACATACCCCGGCCAAATGTGAGGGGATAGGGAATCCTTGCCCTATGCTTGTCACTCAGAAGGGTGTTTGCATGCTGTAGCTACTTGGAGAGTTCAATTAATACCAACCAGTCATTTGGATACCCAGGAAGCTTATATGGCTTTCCAGAGAAGCTCTCAGTTTGGATATATGTAAATTTGGTAAACTTAATAAATAGAAATCCAAATTGATGGATGAAGTAATTGTCTCTATGTGCAACTCTCCTTTTGAAGTTACCCCCAAGCAATCTGATGATGTGCTTGATGAAGGCATCATTCACTCTATAGTAATCTTTCTTCAAATTCCCAAATTGAAGCTGGGGATATCTGTCATATACCTTCAATTCCCTCCCTAGACTTTGGCTTGGTGCCACAAACAAAACTTTGTATTGAGCATGGTTAGCTAGTAGGTAGACCAAGTATGAGGTCATGTAGAATTGTGAGGTTTTCTTTACTACCACAAACTCTCATGAAGGCAGTTTCTAGTCATCCCTTCCCAATATAATTTAGTATTTCCCCTAGTGATCTCCTCTATGAAATAGAGCATCCATTCTTGGAATAATTTTGTAGTTGGGAGGCCCATAACTCTGCTTAGTAAGGTCACCAGGTCATCATAATCCTCATAGAAATCACTCCTAAAGAGCTCCTAGGGAACCTTTTTTGCACTACCCCTATTCTCCTTTAGCTAGTATTGATTGATTAGTTTCTTGCACTTGAGGGGGTCATCCTTCCATGTTCTTTTAGCATAATCCTTGGTTGTTTCTTCAATTTCATTAAAGGTGGGTATATGGAGAGTATTTCAAATGTAATTGGTGGAGAGATGAGCCAATATGTTTCCATCTCTATCCACTATTCTTTTAGTGCTTTCTTGATATACCTCTTTGTAGGCCATTACTAATTCTGGGGCTATGAGGGTAGGTGAGAAGCTAGTAGCCTTGGCCAACCCACTCTTCCTTATGATTCTTGTATTTCTATGGTAGGGTTGACAATAACCCTTTGCTTGAATTCATCAATGTCAATGTGTCCAAGGTTTGTGTCTGAAATATTATCCCAGTCTATGGTAACCTTTGAATTAATTTCCTCTCCTTGCAACTTGTACTTTATTTGGTCACTATATTCTTAGCCCCTAGGTGCTTTGGTTAGCTTCTTTCCCTTTTCTTTTTCTATGGATACTTCTGAAGGTCCCACAACTAGTTCCATATATCCTACAAGCAAGGGAGCAATAAGCACATTCTTGTATAAAACATGAGAAATGTTAGTGAGATCCTACAAAAATAATGTTAGATCAAGTAATTCATCATCCAAGGATCCTAAAATTTCTTTCATATCAACTTTAGCCTTTCTTGGTTGTTTTAGGGCTTTTCCATTTGAAACAACACTGGCAAGGTTATGCCTCATGATATGGGACCCGCAGTGTCGAAGGACAACACCATTTGCTCTTTGGAGTCTAGAAAGTTTAGTTGGGTGTGGGTTGATAGGTGCAGAAGAATGTCAGACACTCATTGTTTGGGATGACAGGAAGAGAATGATGGTCTGCATAGAGCAGCCTACATGATTAGCTCCATAGGAGTCCTTGACATCATGTTATTGGTTCATCATTAAGTGGACAACTCTCGTAAAATTGGGTTTCGCATGGCAGGCCGGTGGAGGTCATTGGCAGTTTGAAGCAGTGAGAGCGGGACGAAATTCCGTAAGTAGCCTCATTCATGGGTCATCCCACAAGGTGCTCAAAACTTAGTTATTTGGTTTTAGACCCTAGATGGAGATGATGAATGCAAGCTCTAGGAGGTAGAGGGACGTTGAGTACTTGTCATTTAGGATGACAAACTTGAGGTGAAAATCTACAGATGAAGGTCCATAATGAGGAACCTACCAAAGGTCTAACACTTAGTCATTTTCTTAGATTAGGTGGACGAAAATGGTCGGGGCAGGGCCTGACTACTGGAATGACCTCAGGATTTCACTATTTGGGAATGACTAGGTGGGCGATAGAAAAAGGATGGAGGAGGTCTGCATTGGATGGTTCGTCGAGATGGTTCATACACTTAAGTTTAATCAACTAACATGGATTGTGCGGGACTCACGAGGCGAGTGGTTGATGCAAGTCTACCATTTAAAAAAAAACAACGTGAGATGAGGAGTGATCTAAAGGTGGAAACCTATCTTTGCGGACCCAATAAGGATGGAAGATATTAGTTTTTACTCATGTTTCATTTAATCTTTGAGATGCAGTTGAGGGTAAGCATCCTCTTGCATAGATGGGCCTGGAGGAGGCAAAGGTTGACTGCTTCAAGGTTTATTGTTTAAGGAATAGGGCATTGGTGACTGGCACGATACAAACCTACAGGGTATGATTTCCCTAGTTGAAGAATGATTGTGGGAGATGAAGGTTCCGCATGAAGTTTATTGTGGATTTTGAGGGATTTTCTAAATTTTAAAACATCGGTTTTATCCAGCCTAATGTATTTTAGCTAGTTTTTAAGTTTTCCCTCTTGATATTTTGATGAATTTGAAAGAATGAAGGAAAAACCAAAACACGGGGCATGGAAGAGTTTCTACATAGTAGACCTATAGAATTATGATGAAGAAACTGATGCTAATGATATATGAGCAGCGATGACAACAACAAGCTCTAACAAGTCTTCTAAAAGAGTGTAGGTGAAAATGACATGTCAGAGATGTCTATTTATAGAATTTTCAACATTTAATTCTTTACATTAATGTAGGCATGGTGGCAGCTGAGGTTGGTGAACGTAATTCAAAAGTAACAATAGCGTGGATAGAGGGGTCTGCAAAGCGAACGACACCCAAGAGTTATTTATTTGGTAGGTCGGCAACGAAAAGGGTGAAGGAGGCCATGGGTCCTGTGAGGTGGGAGGATGTCTCGAGGTATCCATTTGGAATTATAGAGACAGGGTGAAATTCCACACAAGGTGGCCCGCATGGGCAGACCCACATGATCTGGAGGATGACAATTTCAAAGATTGAAGGAAAACTGCTAACGGAACCCCGCCAAGGCTAAATACTTGGAAATTTTGAAGATGGTGAAACTTGGTCAACTTAAGGTGATGACTCTAAGACTCCTTGACCACTTAAAACTCAAAATAGGGGAATGCAAAATGAGGCAAAAGCCAAAGTGACCTAGAAAAGAAAAAATAGAGGGTCCCCTTTCCAAACAGGGTATGTGTGTTATAGGCACAACAAATGGTGACACTGCTAGGGAAACATTCTTGAGAATTCTAAGGATAAATGCTCATTTAGAACCCAAAATATTTGGTTTCATAGATCAACGGCTAGTTTCCAAAGGTGAACTATGGGACTCAAAGAAGAACAGGATCCTTAGCTAAATCAGCTCACAAAAAATTTCAAAAGTCTATGTGTACGGTGAATTCATTCCTTTTCCCTAGAAATTGTGACAAATGGTCGTTAATCAGACCAAGAAAGGCACATGGATCATCTAACTCCAAAATTAACCTAGACATTTCCCCACTTCCAATCATGCATCCATAGCCCTGATGAAGCTATCGTTGTGACCCCACGAACATTGCTCTACTGCCAGCTAGGCATCCATAGCCCTGATAGAGTTGTCCGCACGCCCGCATGGTTGCTTGATTTTAGCATTTTATTTTCATTCCTTTCTTTTGATATTTATTTTAATACTCTTTTTCTTTCCTCAACTGTGTAAGCATCGAAGCTTATGGTGGGTTTGGATTCATAGTGGTCATTGAAGCAAACTTAATATTTTTCACTTGTCGGGCCATCATAACAACCACTATATAGCTCCTCAGAAAAAATTAGTATGTGTTTTGTGCAAGATCTAAGATGAACGTAAAAGGATTCAACTAAGGGTCGGGTTCTAAGTCAAGTTAGAGTTCAAATCAGGAGACCACTCCATAATAGTAATCAAAGACCGATAGTTGACAATGAATATTTATCCAAAGAACACTAAAAGCATATAGTAGAGTGAATGATTCATCGAATTGGGCATGACCACCATATCAAAAATGAAGAACACCTTTAGAAAAACTAAAGTGGTTGGTAAACGAGCAAAACAAAGAAACCTAAACTAACCTATATACAAGTATTTACAAAGATTTTTCTTAAGAGAGCTCATGTAAGGAAATAATGGTTGAGGTGTTTCTCATTGACAGGAAACAAGACATCTTCACTAGTTAAGGTTTTGAGATGGAAAGCATTATCTCTGAGGATTTCATAAATTATAAAGGGGCAAAGCTAGAGCTTGTCAAATTTTTCATGTCCGCCTTTCCTTTCAAGGGACTTGTCCCAACATAGGACCAAATCAGCTATTCTAAAGGCCTTTACTTTGGCTCATCGATCAAACCATCGTTTGACCATGCCCTAATGTTTGCCAAAATTTTAAATGGCTTGGATACACACTTCTTCCAAGTGGAGTAACCTAGGTAAGTGGGCCTCTTGTCGATCCCCTTCTTTGTAAGAAGCGTTGATGAACTGGAGGGTTGGGATCTTAAGGTGAATAGGGAATATGGGCTCTAAGCCATAAACTAAGTGAAACAGGGAATCACCCAAGGAAGCCTTGTGGCATGTGTGATCTGCCCAAAGGGAAAAATGAAGTTGGGTGTGCCAATCCTTAGGATTCCTATCAAGCAACTTTTTGATTATGGTGACGAGGTTCTTGTTTGTAGATTCAGCCAAGTGATTGCCTTATGGATAGTAATTAGATGATAATTTGAGGGAAAGGACATAGTCAAAGGCCCAACTAGAAAATTTAAGTGAAGAAAAGGCAAGGCTATTATCACAGACTACAGCATATGTGGAGCCAAAGTGATTTAAAATGAAACTTTCAAGGAAATTGATAACTACCTCTATGGTGCACTGCCTACATGTAATTGCTTCTATCCATCTAGTACAATAATCAGAGGTAGTTAGAATATACCTGACCCACAGAAGATGGTGGGTTGACTGGATCGATGAAGTCGAGACCCCATTGCACAAATGGTCTTACCTCCAAGACTGGTTGCAATGAGACAACATTTCACTCTCTAGTTGTTGTTGTCTGGCAGACATGGCATGTTCGGACATGGTTGTGTGCATCCTTTATGATTGTTGGCCATTAATATCCCACTCACAAGATCTAATGAGCAATTGAAGGGCCAGACCCATGACCGGTGCCAAATTTATCATGAAATTCTTTTAGCACTCTCTAGGAGAGACATCTTCAAGCTGGTACTGCTGAGCCGTAAGCTCATGACCTACTTCAACCAGTGTTTCAACTATTGCATGGTTAAGGGATTTCTCTCTTACAAGTTTCATTGGCTGAATTTCCATGTCATATTCTTGTAATAGCATGACCCACTTCACTCTCGTTTTTCCCGACTCATTTTGCATTAGAAATGTCTTTACTATCAGATCAAGCACAATGGCAAACACCTTGTTCTGCAAGATGTAGTGTCTAAATTTCTTAACTCCTCTGACCAAGACATATGCCTACTTTTCTATATTATGATATATCAGTTTAGCATCCTTCAATGTAGCACTCATGAAGGCAATTAGGTGCTCACTTCCTTCATCATCCTTTTGGGTCAAAATGCTAGCACATGAATGATCCAAAGCGAAGGTATAAATATATAATGGCTTCAGGTAATTAGAACTAACTAGCACAGGTGCTTCAATAGTGGCTTTCTAGATTTCTTCAAAGGCTTTCTTTTCTTCCAAAGTCCACTCAATTTTGGCATCTTGCTTCAACATGGAATTGAGTGGATTAACAATTTCAGTAAAGCTTGTAATGAATTTTATGATGAAATTTATCTTTTTGAAGGAAGACTTCAATTCTTTCTTGCTACTTGGTAGTTGAATCTTTAAGAGGGACTAGATATGCTCAAGGTCTATGGAGAATCCTTGCTCTGAAATAATGTGTCCCAACAGCTTACATTCTATAACTCCAAAGATGCACTTCTTTGGATTAAGGGAAATCCCAAATTCTCCGCACTTCTGAAAAACTTTGCACAAATCAGAAACATGATCACCCCATTTCTTAGAGAACATGGTGAGATCATCCATGTAGATGATGATACATTTCACAATTAGATCTTTGAAGGCTATGTCCATGGCACACTGGAAGGTGGTTCCGATGTTGATGATACTGAACGACATTCTCCTATACACAAAGGTCCCCCACTTCGTGGTGAACATTGTCTTGACTTTGTCCTCATACTGCACCATTACTTGGTTGTATCTGGAGTACCCATCTAAAAAAGACATCATTTGTGAGCCATTGATGATCTACAACACCTCATCTAATGAAGGTACTAGATAGTTTTCCTTCTCTGAAGCTCTTTTCTAATAGTGAAAATCCACACACAATCGAATTTCTCCATTCTTTTTTCTAACTAAAACCAAATTGGCCACCCATGTGGAGTGCTTGAATGGGAATATAATTTTAGCTGATAGTAGCTTCTACACCTCTTTATAAATGATGAGTTCCAATAAAGCATTGATGGGACATTGTCATTGCCAGAATGGTCGAACATTTGGCTTAAGAGGTAAGGTGTGTGTGATGATTGAGGTATCATATGTCTTTAAATATTCATAGCTCCAAGCAACTACATCATGATACTTTTGAAAATCATCAATGATTCCTTTTGTTTCTTCGATCGTGCAAACCTTTCCAATTAATACATTTTTAACTTCTTCGGTTGTTCTGAGGTTGTGAGTGTCACACAGGTTATTGATTGAATCCTTCTTTTCATGTTGATCTTGGTCTCAGATCTGATCTAGGTGAAATATACATTCAAGTATAACCATGCCCCTTGGAATGGTGTTCATCTTGAAGTTGATGACTCCTATATCTAATTCAGCTTCTTTGGGCTCAACTTCATCAATTATTTGGGTAGCAAACACATTGCAACTAGTGATAAATTCTTAGATGTGCTTATCATTGTTGAACACTTAAGAATGAGTAACAGTTTCTGGCATGGATGAAGTGGAGGTAAGCTCAACGATGAATTTTTTAAGGCCATACAAAGAGAGGGGTTGCAGCATGTTGGCTACTTGAGCTAAGGCATTAGTAGTATGGTTTTGGGAATGAGGGATCAGTTGTATATTGAAGGCATCCAAACTCTCTAGAAGGTTCCAAATTCTATGCCTATAGTTTTCTAGCCTTTTGTCATGGTAGGAGTACAACTTCCTGACTTGTTTCACTACTAATTCTGAATCCTCAAAGAATTGCAACATCTTAACTTTCTTTCTTAGGGCCATTAGGAGACCATGAACAAGTGCTTCGTACTCTGCTACATTACTTGTGAAATAAATTTGAAGCCTATGAGCAACGAAGTAGGTCTTACCCATAGGGATGATGAGTTCAAATCCAACTCTCACTCCTTGCTTGGACTTATATCCATCAAAGCACAGTGTCCAAAACTTGGATGTTCCTTAACCTCAAGGCTAATCATACATCCATTCCTTCTTGGTTGTGTGCTTTTATCTACAATTTATGAAGTGGGTACTAGCTCAGCATGGTTGGTGGTAGGCTATCCTGTTGAAAACTCCTTTAGGGGTGTGATTTGTCCTTTGATATGTCCTACTTCTATCTGACATAAGAAACACTTGAACTCTGAGTGGACAACATTATGCACTTTGCACCAACTAGACAACAATAGTTCTTAGAAATCCATTCTCACCCCTAGGATAAGATGATCTTGTATGCATTTCTCCATGAAATCCTAGAATCCATCTAGTAGTCCCAAATTATCATCATTGTAGGATTAATCATCATCTGATTCTACCAACATTTTTCTGCTTCAGGATGCATAGGCTAAGTTGGAAGGAGGGTTGCATAATACCAAGAAGACTTCTTTAGACATCTCTTCTTCTTGGGGCTTTGATTCTTCCTAGTATGCCATGGGAGAATAATTACCTAGCTTAGTCTTAGCAAACAACACCTCATTGGTGTTGTTGTATTCTATAATCATGAACTTCATATGTGGCTCTCAGTCTATGCAGATCTATTTTGGCTTCCCCTTCCATGGAAACCACATGTGAGAGAAATTGGTTGCATCATATACATTCAATGCTTGGGTAAAGTCTCACCCCAAGATTATTCCATATGTGTCAGGAATATTTGCTACTTGAATATCAATAACATATTGTACCCTTGGGTCTACAACAATCTGCATGGGAGTCTGATTGATTTCTCTGACTATATTTACTTTTGTCTTAGCTAGCTGAGTCACCTTTCTTCTAGAAGGATTATGGACTATTCCCAATGCTTTGCATATCGCGAGGGGCATAACATTAGGTGATGCTCCTAAGTCAATCAAACAATTATGAAGGTTTTTCTCAAATATCCTGATGGTGGTAACGAAGGAAGGCATTTCAAACTTTCTCTAGAATAATCCCATAGGTGTGGTGGCCTGAGCCACTTGGCCTTTGTCCTTTTCATTGGTTTTCCCTTGACTTTTCTCTTTAGAAGGTTGTTTTCCCATTTTCCGATTTGAAGGGACATCCTTTTTCTTGCCTATAATTTGTTGAATTACTAGCTCATGTGGTGGTTCTTTGAAAGAGGTCCTTTTGGCTGGTATTTCTTATGTTTCCTTGGAGGAAGGGGTCCCATTGATAACCCTAAAGAAGGCATGCCTAACTTCAGGGACCTTAAGTAACTCAAAGGAGACAAGTTGATTTTGACCTTCTTGAAATCTTTAGCAACATACTCACCCATTTGGTCAATTTTAGCCTTGAAGGCTCTACCTAAGGAAGAGCTAGCTGACTGGTTTTGTGTTTGATTTGCTTGTTTTCTCTTGTTGAAGTATTGAGTAGGCACATAGGGTTATCCAAGATTTTTGCTAGCATTAGGGTCAGGCGGGGTAGTAAAGATATTAGGTAGAGTGGAAATAGTGAAAGGTCCTCTTGCTTACCTGTTTCTTAAGTAATATGGAGTTTCCCTTTGATGAAACATTTGAACCTCATCTTCACGAAACTCCTTTTCATCTAATGGACCATTGTCTATAGAATTAAAGAGTTGAGATAAATTTTCTTCATTACTTACCTCTTTCACTTCTTCATTCTTTGGGGAGGTAGTCTCAATTTTTGGTGCATTGCTCTTACTTCATGGGAACGGAGCTTGATTGACCATGAGCATAGAAGAGTCATATAGCTTGGATGGAACTAGGTCTCAGCAACCAGCACTATCTACAACATTCTAAACTTCTACTTGGAAGATCTTTGTAGCTGTGAGGAACTTGGGGCAATCCTACTCATAATTCCTATTTGTTTTGTGAATCGGACACCATCCAGACAATGTTGCCTCGATGAGATACAATCCACTAGTTATCCTTTTCATATTGGTAGGCTGATCAAGAGGAGTAGGAACACCTCCATTGTTTGGTCTTGTATTCCACATTCGGTTCTACCTTTGTGAGGGACTCGTTTCAAAGTTCTAATTAGAACTCTACCCTCATTTGTAATTCTGCCCGGATGAGGTGTCTATATCACAGTTATCCCTATTATCTTGGTTGAAGCTAGATTGGATGTTTCCTTGGGAGGCTTGAAGTTGGTTGTTTTTATGTGCAAGTGTTTCATCTATGTGGACATCTTTCTGATCATTTCTATTAGTTCATCCAACCGATCCTTCTCCACATTGTTTAGTTGTGGTGTCTAATTTTGGAGAAAGACGGGTTGTGCTACTAGTTGGTTCTACTGAGAAGGTAGGAATGTGGGTCCTTGTAAATATAATGGCACTTGAGGTTGCTATGAATAAACCTATTTTTGTTGATGCTATAGATAATGAGGCATAGGAGGCTCCTAGTTCATGGGTTGTCTAGGATGAGAAACTATGGGCAACTGTGACACCTAGTTCATAAGAGGCATCTAGTGTTGGAGAGCTTGATTGAGCCCTTGAATCTACATGGGATGAGTGACCTACCCCAAGGAAGGTAGTGGACCAAAAATATTTTGTCCCAAATTAGTGTTGACTATGAACACCTTGGCATAAGCATCCACCAATCTGGTGGGTGGTGGGTTCATTCTTTTCACCAATGCTACATTGAGGTTGCCTAGAGTGGCATAATAGACTGGAAGATTAGTAGTATCATTAAGCATGTATGGAGTTTGTAGTCTCATGTATGCTCGGTGAAAGTAATCATTAAAGGAGCCTATTAGTTCATTAACCTCCCTACAAACAGACATGAACTACTCATATAGTTCTGATGGGTTGATCATAATCTTGTATTTCCTTAAGAAGGAATTCTTCCAAAGGTCCCAATTGGTGATGAACCCCATCAATGTGTTGATATACCAATAGAAGGCCTCTTCTCCCAAAGAATAGTGGAAAAGTATGCATTCCACATCCTCGTGATCGATATACATATCCTTCAATGCTATTTGGAATACCTTGATGTGCTCTTCAACTGTCCTCTATGGATCCTAAGGATTGAACTTCATGCAAAAGCCCTTTGGATTCTTGGGCATGTCATGGTAAGCATTGAACAACAACGGAGAAGGGTTGTTACCCAACCAAGCCATGATGGTAGGTGGGGGTGGTATTATTTGTTGGAATGGAACTTGGGGCTACATAGGGGCAGCAACAGTTGGGACTACAACTTGGACTTAGAAGGAAGGGGCAAGCACAACACCCTGGCCTTGCGAAGTAAGAGGTTGAAAGGAAATTTGAGATGGCTGAATGGAGGAGGTGGAAGTGGATGAAGGATGATTATGGGGTGAATGGAAGGAGGAGAGAGGTGGAGATGAAGGTGAAGTGGATGGAATGGATGAGGAAGAAGTTGTGTCCCCTCATTTAGCTCTCCTACCCTTGTAGGGGGTTGTAGTTCTTGAAATTCCCCTCTGCTTGGTGTTGATCTTAAAACTCTTTGGAATCTTTTAGGGAAGAATGAACTGATTTGATCTAGCTTAACTCATGAAGCCCTCCTTCTAGCGCTAGTTTTTTTGATGGGTGTTTTAGCACTTCTCAACACAGGCAGTGCATAAGTGCACTACCTCTCTTGAAAGACAATCACCAACAACTTTCTAAAAATTACCCCAAGGTCTCTCATGTTTCGGGTCATTACTTGGTTGGAATGTCTTAATTGGTTCAATGTGATCTTGTTGGTAATCATAGGGAATCCTTATGTAAGTTAAGTTGAAGGGGAATTGGTTCTTCAAATGGAGTTCTTAAGGCGTGGGAATTGATGTGTAGTTGTTGCAGGTTCAAAACAACAATCTAGAACTCTATTTTCCTCTTCATATTTGGCTTTACAATGTGCAATGAACCTTTTCTAAAGTTACTATTTAAAAAAGGGGTCAAAAGTTCAAGGAAGAGAATAAGTTCCTAGACATGACACTACTAATGAATAGTGATAATGGAGGACCCTACAATGGAAAATCTTCCCAAAAATAAGTTCCACTTAACCAAATTAACTCATAGTCTCATGAAACTAGTGCAATCATATAAGCTCTGTAGATTTCAACCATTCATTCACCATGGAGCATGAATAAAAGATAGAATTTTTGTGCAACATTCAAAGTATGTTCAGACTAGCTTTACACTGCTATTTATCAACAATAAACAACAAAAAGCATGAACAAGGAAGGGCATCAACACAAAAGAATTCTTCAATACCAATGAATAGTATCAACTACTCTATTAAAAGCATGTTAAACATATGGAACAACAAATTAAATCTACTCAAATTCATTAAATATGAGGAGAAAAATCATTAAACATAAAATTGGAACTCAAGAATCCACTAAAATCAATGAATTTCTATTAAAATTCTAGCAGCATGTCTTTACAACAACTCAACTCCCTCTTGAAAATGAGAGGAGACTCCCTATTTATAGTGTTCAAAAAGAAAAATGAATGGCCTAGATTTGATCTCATTGTGTGGCCAAGACTCACTACAAATTAGGGTTTCACCTACCCATAAATATTTTACAATTTAAAATTCATCTTTTTCTTCTAGCCTATTTCGTCCTCTAGTGGGCAGCACTGTAGCAATTTGTCTTTTAGTTGATTTCCCTTTGTTGTAGCTACTTTGTGAGGAACTCATCATCAATAACTATATTCCCTTTATGCTTCTTCATAGTAGCATACTCCACAAACTTTCCAATCAACACCTAAAGCCTGCTCCACTCCATAATATTGGATTCGAGCACGTGGAAGGTCAATTTTTTGGATCTATTGGTGATCAAGTCCAAGACATTTTTTTCTCTTTGGCGTATTTTGAATCACCTACTCTGATTGAGCAAAGGCGCAAGCAACAAAACCCATAAAATATTGTGTAAGTGTATCTGTGGTTTTGTTTTCCATCTTTTTGTGGAAGAGCAACCTTATCTTCTCAGGATCGAGCTTGATAGAAGGCATGTCATATTTTTTCATGAGCTTTAGATATTCTTCATAGGCCGCCGAATGCTCCTTAGGCCAATATAGATCTAGCTCCACTTCATGGAGCACTCATTCCAAGATCTCCTTTCTATGATCCCGGCCCAATTTCCATGTTTCCATGACCCAGTGATCATGTTTTACTAGTGCTAGCTCTTTTTCCCATGACTTCTCAGGTATCTTGAAGATAGCCTCAAGTTTGGGGTATGTAATCCTGTATAGCTCTGGAAAGTCAGTGTAGAAATTTCTTGTGCCTTCAAGCTATTTTTCTACTCCTTAGAACTTATTTGCTATCCAAGCAATGTGGTCAATGCACATATCTCCATTATAGATCACCTCTCAAAACCAATCATTGGTGGCCTTTGTCCAGTTCTTTCTCCTTTCTAATTTGTGTATGTGATCTTTGGACAACAACAAAGGAGTGGCCGATGATGTTGAGGTCAGCTCTTTGGTAGAGGACCACTGTTGTATATAGGTTGTCAAATCTTCCACTTGTGCCTTTAACTCTTCCTTAGAGGATTTTCCCTTGTTCATTTGGTGCACAATGGTGGTGACAGATCCTTAAAGATGATCAATTTTCTACTCCCTTGTGGTTGTCCCTTGATCAATAGTGGAGATATTATAACTAACCCCTTCCACCACTAGAGTAGCTATCTACATAGTCCTAGATCCTGATGCATCCATTCTCAGATGGGATCTGACCCTTGGTTTCTTTTCTATTTTCATGTTGATTTTTTCCCAAGCCAGAATGGCTTCCAACCTTGCCTTTAGATCCATAGGGATAGGGGTCTTATTTTCCAATTGCTTTTCTAGCCATTCTGGCATCTAGGACCCCTCTTTTGGTGATTCACGATCACCCTCCCCTTCTTGGGTATGCTGAATTTCCATTTCTTTGTTGCTCGAAGCCTCTTGTTCTATGTTTCCTTCTTCCTCATCTGAATCTCAAGTGAATACTATTTCTTTCTCTAGGGATTCAATGGTTGTATGCTCATTGGGGCTATCTTCCCCTTCAAAGGCTTTCTCTTCCACTTCTTCTTGTTGCCCATGCTCTTCATGATACCCCGCCTTTAGTATTATCTTTTCTCTAGCCTCCTCCTAAGGCTTATCTTATGATTTATTTCTCTTCTTTTACTTCTTCTTCATGCAAAGGAGGTATTTCTTCATCATGTTTGGGGCTCTTATCTTGCTACCTAGTTGGAGGCTCAATGTTAACCTCCATTTCTTCACCTGTCTCCTTTTCTTTAGAGGGTTGTTTCTCAACTTCTCCAACATCCCTTAGTTGTTTCACAAGTTCCTCCTCTAGTTCTTGATCAGAATTTTCTATGATGTATCTTGTGCTAGGATCTTCAATGTCTTCCTCAGAGGATTTTGTTCTCTCTTCTTCATGCACCAATTCATCTATAACTAGGTGCTAGTGCTTTGGGTGCTCATGGTAGTCATCTAATTCTTCCTCCATTTCTTTTACTACCTCCCTTTATTATCTCTCCAAATCCTCAAAAATCTGCATTGTTGCTTCCATTTTTGGTGGCTCGGTTGGAGGAGAAGGAATAGGTAGGCTAGCAACAACTTGGGCCAAGGAAGCTTGCACTGCCAGATTTATAAATACTCTTGATAGCTCTGTTGGTATGTTTTTCATTTTCCAAGTGAAGGCTTCTGGGAGTGAGAGGATGGGAATTGTCATTGTTGCAATGGATATTGGATGGGTCATTGATGGAGACATAGAGGTAGAAGAGAGTGGAGAGGTGGTGGCAGAGGAAGAATCTACCACCAAGATTGGTGCAGTAGGTGAGGTGGAAGCAAGATGGACTAAAATTTCCATTGAGGGCAGAGGAGAAGCAATCACTACTTGAGAAGTAGGTTGAGGAGTAATGGCAGTAGCACCAGTTGTGGCAGGGAGATCAGAGGCAACAGGTGGGGACTTTGGCTGCTTGATGTCTCCTTCTTCTCCCTAGCAAAGTGGTTACTCTTGTGTAGTCGACATTTTTGTGAATCCGCCTGACTTCTTTGACTTTTTGGAAGGCTCACCTTTTGATGCTTTCCTTGAATACACCTTGCATTTAGGCTGGTGTTTAGCCTCCTCTTTTCTCTTCCTTGATCAGGTAGTGGGAGGAGACTTTGAAGTTTCTCCAAATGAGGCAGCAATAGCAATTTCACCATTGGTCTTTCTCTCAGGCTCATCCTCAAGCTCACCATATATTAATTAGCTCCTTGCAGTTTCAATTGAGTGATGTTCCCGTCAATCCATTGTTTGGTTTGAGCTTCAATTGGCTTCATCAAAATATCAAGGTCATTGACCTCTTCCTCGTTCCAGTCAATTAGGGGCAATGATAGATTGGCAATAGCATCATATCTAGGATCAATCACCATGTTCTCATCCTTTACAATTTGGTCTACCACCAGAAACAAGTTGAATGTCTTAACAAAATACGTCATCATGCGCATGTAGTGCCTCATATGCACTTATCATCTCTGCAATTTTCCCAAAAATCCTCAACATTATGAAAATGGGAAAACTCGATCATGACCATCTTCTTTAGCTTTCCATATAGATCCATTTGTGGCCGAGTGGTGTGGAACTCTAGGATATATTCATTTAACTCCTTATCAAAATATTCCACACATTGGTATGTGTTAATTTCATACATACCCTAGCCAAATGTGAGGGGATAGAGAATCCCCACCCTATGCTTATCACTCAAAATGGTATGCGCATGCTACAACTACCTGGAGAGTTATAGTAATACCAACCAGTCATTTGGATACTGGGGCAGCTTATATTGCTTTCTAGAGAATCCCTTAGTTCATATGTATGTAAATTTAGGAAACTAAATAAATAGAAATAAAAATCGGTGGATGAAGGCATTAGCACTATGTGTGACTCTCCTTTCAAAGTCACCCCCAAGCAATTTGATGATGTGCCCGATGAAGGAATCATTCACTTTGCAGTAATATTTCTTCAAATTCTTGAATTGAAGTTGGGGGTATCTGTCATATACCTTCAATTCCCTCCTTGGAGTTTGTCTTGGTTCCACAAACAAACCTTTGTATTGAGCACGGTCAGCTAGTAGGTAGACCAAGTATGAGGTCATGTAGAATTCTAATGTTTTCTTTACTACCACAAATTTCTCATGAAGGCAGTTTCTAATCATCCCTACCCAATACAATTTAGCCTTTCCCCTAATGATCTCCTCTATGAAATAGAGCATCCATTCTTGGAAGAATGCTATAGTTGGGAGGCCCATAACTCTACTCAGTAAGGTCACTAGATCATGGTAATCCTCATAGAAATCGCTCCTAAAGAGCTCCCGAGGTACTCTGTTTGCACTACCCCTCTTCTCCTTAAGTCAGTATTGATTGATTAGTTTCTTGTAATTGAGGGGGTCTTCCTTCCATGTTCTTTCAACATACTCATTAGTCGTCTCTTCCATTTCATCAAAGGTGGGTATATGGAAAGTTTTTCCAATGGACTTGGTGAAGAGGTCAACCAATATGTTGCCATCTCTATCCACCATTATTTTAGTGCTTTCTTGATATGCCTCTTTGTAGGCCATTACTAATTCAGGGGCTATGAGGGTAGGTGATAAGCCAACATCCTTGTCCAACCCACTCCTCCTTAAGTTTTTTTCATTTTCTATGGTAGGGTTGACAATGATCGTTTGCCTAAATTCATCAATGTCAATGTGTCTGAGGTTTGTGTCTGAAATCTTCTCTGAGTCTATGGTGACCTTTGACTTAAGTTCCTCTCCTTGGAACTTGTACTTCATTTGGTCCTTGGCTTATTAGCCCCTGTGTTCTTTGGTTGGATTCTTTCCCTTTTCTTTTTCTATGAATTCTTCTGAAGGTCCTGTAGCTAGTTCCATATATCCTACAAGAAAGGGAGTAGTAAGTACATCCAAGTATAAAACATGAAAAATGTTAGTGAGATCCTATAAAAATGACATTAGATCAACTAATTCATCATCCAAGGATCCTAACATTTCTTTTAGATCACCTTTAGCCTTTCGTTTGAAGGAGTTATGACAATACAGGCCTAGGGGTGCAGACTTCCTTGGACTGGCAACCATTCTAGAGGCAGTGGTGGATGGAAGGTGGATAGGGCACGGTGGCTGACATGATTCTACCCGCATTGGGATTTTTGTCATAAGGTGGGACCCATCAGTAGGTTAAATCATTTTAGCACATGGGTTGAGTCAATTTTGAGGCTTTTGAGGTGTTAAGTCACCAATTCTGGCATGCAGGCTCAAGGTATGTGAATGCAAGGAGCTTCTTGGCTATTTTAGGGCTCTACCATTTGAAATGACACTGGCAAGGTGGCACCCCATAATATAGGACCCGCGATCTCAAAGGAAGGCACCCTTTGCTCTTTGGAGTTGAGACAGTTTAGTTAGGTGCAGGTCGGGAGGTACAGAAGGACATCAAACACTTGCCATTTTGGATATCAGGAAGAGAATGGTGGTCTACATAGAGCAGCTTGCATGGCTAGGTCTGGAGGAGTCCTTGACATCAAGTTATTGGTTCATCATTTAGTGGATGGCTCTCATGAAGTCAAGCTCCGCATGGTGGGATAGCGAAGGTCATTGGTGATTTGAAGAGGTGAGACTGGGATGGAGTTCTATAGGCGGCCACCCACGGGGGTCAGCCCATAGGGAACTTGACACTTAGTTGTTTGGTTTCAGACCCGAGATGAAGATGGTGAGTGCGGGCTCTAGGAGGCAGAGGAATGTTCAGCACTTGCCATTCAGGATGGAAAACCTAAGGGAAAAATCTATGAAAGAAGGTCCGCAATGAGGAAACTGCCAAAGGGCCAACACTTAGACATTTTCTTAATGCAGGAGATCAAACAAAAATGGTCAGGGTGGGGCTTTATTATAGGAATGACCTTAGGATTTCATCATTTGGGAATGACCAAGTGGGAAATGGTGAAACGATGGTGGAGGTCCACATTGGATGGTCCGTTGGGAGGTTTCATACACTTAAGTTTAATCGACATACATGGATTGTGTAGGAAGCACGAGGTAGGTGACTGGTGCAATTCTATCATTTAAAAAAAAATGGTGTGAGATGAGAAGTGATCTAGAGGTGGAAACTAGCCTTGCAGACCTAACGGGGATGGAAGATCTTAGTTTTGACTCATGTTTCGTTTAAGTTTTGAGATGTGGCTAAGGGTAAGTGTCCTCCTAGATATGTGGGCCTGAAGAAGGAAAAGGTCGACCACTTCAAGGTTTATTGTTTGAGGAATAGGGCATCAGTGTCTGGCATGATGTGGACCCGTAGGGTATGATGGCCCTAGTTGAAGAATGGTCGCAGGAGGTGAAGGTTCCACATGAAGTTTATTTCAATTTCAAGGGATTTTCTAATGTTTTAAACATGGGTTTTATCTGACCTAATGTCTTTTAGCTAGTTTTTAAGTTTTCCCTCTTAATATTTTGATGAATTTGAAAGAATGAAGGAAAAACAAAAACACAGGGCATGGTGGAGTTTCTACCTAGCAAATCAACAAAAATTTGATGAAGAAACTGATGCTAATGATACACAAGTGGTGGCAAGACTTCGCGAGCATGGGGGCGGTGACGATAGCAAGCTCTGACAAGTATTCTAAAAGTGTGCAGGGTAAAATGGCATGTCAAAGATGTCTATTTATAGAATTTTCAACATTTAGTGCTCACCATTAATGTAGGTACAATGGTGGATAAGGTTGGTGAACACAATTCAAAAGCAATGGCGGCGGGGACTACAGGGTTCAAAAAGCGGACGACATTCAAGAGTTGGCTATCTGGCAAGTTGGTAGTTAAAACAGCAAAGGAGCCTGTGCATCCCATGAGGCAAGAGAATGTCTCGACGCAACCATTTGGAATGGCAGAGATAGGGAAAAAAAATTCACAAGGTGGCCTGCAGGGGCTAACCCGCATGACCTGGAGGATGGCAATTTCAAAGCTTGAAGGCAAACTGCTAACGTAACCCCTCCAAGGCTAAAGACTTAGAAATTTTGAAGACAGTGAAACTTAGTCAACTTAAGGTGATGAATTTAAGACTCCTTAACCACTTAGTACTCAAAATAGGGGCACAAAAAATGAGGTGAAAGCCAAAGTGACCTGACAAAGCAAAAAGAGAGGGTCCCCATTTCTGAATAGGGCATGTGTCCTATAGGAACAACACAACTACATGGATTAAAACACATACTAGTTTTGCATGCCCTATATCAGATTGATCATACTCCCCTTACAAGTGGGACCTAAAACTTTGGAGGTAACATTTTCTATTATTTCACAATCCAAAAAATTTCATTTGCAGCTAGGTCATTCTTGGCTTCACATGATGAAAGTGATCCCTTTTGTTGTTCACAAGTGTTTGAAGTTTCCCCATGGCAATGAGATATTTGTTGTCAACCATAGTGGCTTTTACCCATTATCTTCCAAAGGTATTTTTTCCTTAGAATCACTTTATCTTGAACTTATGGATCTTATCACCCCTCATAAGGATTTCTTCTTCATAGCCTATCAAAAGTTTAAATCCAAACGCATAGCTGAATTGTCTCTTTGTAACCAGTCCCAATCCATTTTTACTCCTCCTATCCTAGATGAAAACATTCTTTAGCCTGATTCCAACATGGAACAAACCACACAACCTCATGAACAAACACCCATAAACACTTCCCCTTCCTCATTTAAATGACCAAGAGAAAATGCAACCAACCCTATCATGCCTTCTCATATTAAATGAGTAAATAAAGCTAAAAAGAAAGTGATTGACCCATCTTCTTCGGTTTCTTCTATTCTTCCCCCATTCAGAATAAAAGGAACCTATGATGGAGAAACCTTCTCTTACATCTCAACAAGTTCAAAATAAAATTAAACAAAACTATGGTGCTAGGGAGCATAGGCGTCATCGTCATCTCCTTGCCCCTTAGTTTCGAATGGAAAAAACAATGAAACCCAACCTCCACCTGTGATAGAAGAAATAGATGATGAACCTGGCACATTTCCTAGTTTGACCCTTACAATTCTTCCTTTGTACAGTCAACCACCCTAAAAATACACTAAACATGATTGGGAGGTGGATGACTTGTTAGATGGTTGACTTACATTCGCCTTACTAGCCTTTTACATTTTCCTTTTTTTATTTTCTTATGTGTTTGTATTGTGTTCCCTTGTAATGTGCATTTAATATTCCCTCTTTTTGTACACTTCTTTTATTCGTACCTCTATTCTTCTCTATGTTGGGCATCTTCACTTTTGTTTTGTGTTTCTCCTTTTTGGGGATGATGAAAAGTTTTGAGATAGCAATGTCTCTCCCATGTTGACCCAAAAGGTTCCTTTTCTATTTAATTTTTTCTTTTGTGTTTTCCTTTTTGGGATGATGCAAAGTGTTGAGATGCCCTATGTATCTTCCATGTTGACCCAATCGGTCCCTTTTCCTTTTACTATCTTTTTCTTGTGCTTTCCTTTTTTGGGACAATGCAAGGCATTGAGACCAAAATGTCTCCTTCATGTTGACCCAACTATTTCCTCTTCCTTTTCTTTTCTCTTATTTTTTCCTTTTGATGAGAATGTAAAGCGTTGAGACCACAATGTCTCTTCCATGTCGACCTAAAACAAATCTTTCTTTTTCATTTGTTTTCGCTCTCTTTGTGTCATTCTTCTAGTTCTATGTGCTTTCAGGAATGATGACCATTCTGAGCTCTTTCATAAAAAAATTGCAGCAACGAACATACTGACCCCAAATCCATAGATCCCTTAAGTGTTTGGTGTGTTCTTTTCTGGAGGGTAACTCCCTTCCTTTTGATTTCATTTTTCGTTTACATTAAGCAACCTTACTCAGAAACATATGACTTGGCATAGGGGTTTTCCAAGTTATCTCTCATGTCTTGTTTTCTCTTTGTATGTTCTTTCCTTCGCTACTTTAAAGTAATTGCTCCTAGATCAATGTGTAGCAATTCCTTTAAAGTGGGGGTAAATACATTGGCATCATATCATTTGCATTCTTAATTCCTAGTGTAGCCTTGTCACTTCATACAATGTGTTTGTCACTTTGCGAATGACATTGGGTGTGATGTCCTTCATAAGTGTGATCTCTCTTAGCATATTACATTCCTCTTCATGGCTTGATGTGATGCACTACATCCCCTAAATTGCAAATATTTTATTCTTTGATTGGTCCTCTCTTGGATACATTAGACACAATTTTCCCTCTGTGAGAGAGCTTGCATGAACTTAACAAGACTCCTTTGAACATCCTTTACATTTCAAACTTTTACATTTTTTTCATTTTACATTTTTCCACCTTGCATAACACAACTTGTATGCCTATGGTACCTTTCCTTTGTTTATAAGTTCTAAGCATATAGAAATTTTCTTGTCTCATGAAGCACAAACCATCATTTTCCTTTGTGGCGCCTTGTTAAAGTTATCAGGAGGTATAACTTTAATATGGTTGAATGAGAAGCCCATTCAGTGCCACAAATTTCCACAAAGCCACCTGTGTGTTTGTGGGTGCATGCCAACTAGCGTATGTACTTCACCTTTTTTGGTTTTCTCACCTAGTAGACCACCATGAGTTCTATTGCCCCAAAGTGAGTATGCATTTTTATTTTTCAAACAATCAGCCTAGATCTTATCTACAACTAGTTGGATGAATGATCAAAACTTTCATTTCTTTCTCATCATCATGTGTGTTCCTTTGTTCTTATGCTTAGTTTTCCATGGGATCTTCATCCTGGGGACTTGATCATCCCTTTTGATCGTTGTCATTCCATCTTGCTAGCATAAGTGCAATGAAACCTCTTTCTCGATATTCATGGCTACTTTAATGTGAGTTTGAAGCAAATTCATCCTCTCACTAAAGTGGGGGCTAAATGCTCCATAGAAAAATAGCCCCTTGTCATTTTCATGGACTTTTAGGCCTTTCCTCTTGATGTTTGGTCTATTTTTCTTTGATTTATTGATGTAATGTGGCTTGAACATTCACATTAGGCCTTTAAAATGCAAATAATGGCATCTTGTGAAGGTGTTGTGAAGTGTTGTAAAACATTTCTACACTTTTCTAGACTCTATTCATTACATTTCACCTAAAAATCACATTTTTGTTCATCATCAATTCCTATTTTGAAGTGTTGTAAAGTCTTGTAACAATATTTCACACTTTTCTAGGCATAATTTCACTATTTACACCTTTCTTTTGCTTTATTTAACTCCTTTATGCCCTTATAAGGCTTAATTAAGTGTATTTTTGAATGTAAACATGACAAACAACATTAAATGTGACTTAATTCCTAACACCCACATCCAAGTCCAAGGTGGGACCCATTTTCCATGGGTAGCGAATGAGTCCCTCTTGGCTCAAATTTCAAAATATTTCAAATTTTCTTTCAGGTTTTTATTCAAAATTACTTGATGTCAAACTGTGATGAGGTATCACTAGGTTACTAAGGCACAACTATTGTGTATAAATAATTATTTTTCATCTCATTTTAATCTCCCAATCATCAAGTTCACTAATTCAAGCATTCAACTATAATTTGAGCACTCTACATCATCAAATCAAGATTAATAATGCATTCAAAGGTAGCCATTGATATATCTTCAAATTTTCATCAACAAGGGTTTGGTAAGTTGATAGCATTTGCATGTTATTAGTTTATCTTTCTCTTTGATTTCATCATTTTATTAAGGGTTTGATTACCAAAGTGGGATTTGACCAAGGAAAATCCCTTTACCCTAACCCTTAACCATTTTCCCCCTTTCTGCATGTGTTTTGTATGCAGATTTATCAAGCATTTAGGTGTTGAAAAGTGTAGAAGAAGTCAACAAAGTGTTTCAAGTCAACCACTTCATCTTTCAAGCTTGGAGAATATTTTTTGTCTATTTTGTATAGGATTAACTTCATCAATCTGACAAGTAGACAACCACAGATCTAGTGCTACATAATTGTCCCTTGATTTCTTAGAATTTTGGGAGAGGACTAATTCCCCATCACTGGCGAATGAATCCCACCTTAAGGCTAGAAATTTAAGTTTTGTCAGACTCTGGATCCCAACACTAAGAAACTTGTTCATGACAGTTTTTATCAGAAGGAGGACTGATTCGCCATCAGTGGTGAATGAGTTCCACTACTGATTTTCCATGATTCCATAAATAATTTAGAACATTCCAGATTCTTCAATTTCTTCCCAAGTGCACTTTGATCCAACCCTTTTCTTTTATGTTTTGCATTTATTCATTTATAGTTCATTGTTTACAAACATCATTGTGTTTTCCAACATTGCATTGTTCTTAGGATTTTGGATTCATTATCATTCAAAAAGTTCATTTAGTTGCATTCATATAATTCCATTTAGACTTAATTACATCATACATTTCCTAATTTGAGTGGACTAGCTAGATTCTTTGGCCCTTTCTTTCTCCTTTTAGCTGAAAAACCCTAGAAGAGATAGAAAGTCCTAAGGTGCCAAAAATCTATGGTTTAGTTGTAAAAGATGGAATAAAAGTTGTCAAATTATGGTAACTAAGCTAGGTTTTATTTCCAGGTTTCCAATAGTTTTCGACTAGAATTTGGGAGTCTAAACTGATCAGAACATAACCCAAATACTAATTTTCTATAGCCCTAGCCATGACCCATTCACCATAGGGTGAATGAGTCCTCAATGAGGATTGAAAAAGTGGTGACCGGTACATAGAATTTGACCCTTTCTAGATGTTCCTTTTGATTGGTAGTTCGGTTAGATTTAATTTATGTTATTTTCATATTATAGCTTGCATAATGAATGAAATAAGAGAATTTGGGTGCATCACTTTGTTTCATTTTGATAAACCCTATCATTTTTCTACATTTCATTATGGTGAACTTGACCTCTTGAGCATTAAAATTTGCTAATTTTCGAGTCCTCTTTCATCCTAGATTTAGATCTTGCATTCATTTGCATCATTCGCATTAAATTAGGTCTCATTTAGGGTGTCTAATTTGCATTCAACTTTCAATCTCATTAAAGGTTTTAGGATTGCATATTTTGCATTCATCAAATCTAAAAATAGAAAACAATTAGTTGTCATGCATATCATTTAAATAATTTTAACTTTCATTTTAAAAATGAAACAAAATTGCATATCAAATTAGTTGTTCTAGGTTATCATTTTGTCACATTTTTCACTTGCATTTAACATTGCATTCTACAGAAAATTAAATTGAAACTTGATGTGACAAACTAGAATCTAAAAACAACCAAAAAGAACTTAAAAATCTATAAAATCTGTTTCAAAAACCTCATCTAGGCCCCATTATACCTAGGGTGAATGAGTTTTTGATCAATTAATAATTTTAATTTATGGGAATTAAAATCTTTATTTCTGCAATTCTTTTTGTTGCTTTCATAATTGTGTTACTATTTGCATAATTTTGGTTTCATCAATTTTATCATGTTTAGCTTAATTTCATAAATTTAGTGCATTGTGTGATTTCAAAATTGTATTTACAAGACTTCATTTTCAAGTTTTTTCATAGTGTAATCAGAAAATTACCTTGTTTATAATTTGAAAATTGAATTTACACATTCCATTTTAGGTCATTACATTGTATTTTAAACCTCTTTCCATTTTGGGTTGGCATTGAGTTTGTGAAATATGTATGAGCTTTACAACTTGGTTTCCTATTAGCAATACTGTTGTGAGACATAGTTCAAGACTCATGTCATCCCGCAATACACCATTCACCGTGAATCTTGGGTTTTCTAACTTTCTTTCTAATAGTTTTGATAATCAACCCCCTATGGATCATAGCATGCATACTTCATTTCCCATGACTTCCCTACCTACAACCAACATGCATGAGATTTTTCATCCCATAAGAAAACATAAAAAGAATAGATGAAGGCCTAGAAAAGTTAAAAGACCTTGTGCTTACTGAAAGCATATACATTAGTATCATTCCTACTTTATAAAATGTTAGGAAAATGCTTAAAACTGTGCATGGAATGTAAATCTTCAATAGCCTTGGTTGCTCCCTTCATGAGAACTCAAACAATCAAGAGAATAAAAGCATACATGCCTCGATCAACTTGATTGAAGCTAAACCTCATAAGGTCTCAACCAAAATGCCCATTGATATTGTTTTCTCACAAAAAGACAAAATCAAGCATACTCCTGACGGTCCTCTTTATATAGCTAGAAGAATCAATGAAAAGCCTACTAATGGGATATTAATTGATCCTATCTATGTAGAGAATTTGATCACTAAAGAATGCCTATTTGTGCATGAACTCTATCAAGATACATATGACAAACCAAAATAAGGGATCAAAATGTATAATTGTGTTGCTTGTCTTGCGATGGGCTCAATAAATCTCCTCTAAAAGTCAGACCAAAAAGATTAAATGTCTCATTCACCATCATCCCATCACAAGACCAATTTCATGTGAAGTTATGCTATCCATGGCTTTACTCCATGAATTTCATTCTGTCAATTGTACATAAATGTTTAAAGTTTCCCTTTGGCAATGAGATCTTTACTATAGACCATTGTGGCTTTAATATTATGTCTTCCTGTGGGAACTTTTCATTAGATTTCTTTTCGCCCAAGCCTATTGAACCTATTACACCTCATGAGGACTACTTTTTCAAATCATATCAAAAGTTTAAGGATAAGGGCATAGCAAAATTATCCCTTAGAAACATGTCACAACCCATGATTGAGCCACCTATCCTTGATGAAACTATGATTGAACCAAAATCCCTTCTAAATATCCAAGAGAAATTTATGAAAAATCCTCCTACCATTTCCTAGAAGAGACCACAAGATAACCAAAATAATCTCGTTGTGCCTCCTAAAATCAAACAATTTTACAAAGCTAGAGAGAAAGTGGTTGAACAACCTCCCATGATTCTTTCCATTCCTCCCCTAAGGGAAGAAAAGAAACCTATGATTGATAAACATGATCCTACACAATCACAAATTGACAACATATTGAAATGAAATCAAAATGCTAGAGAGAAAATGCATAGACATTGTGCTATTTCTTGTATGTTAGAAACTAAAGAAGAGAAGAGAAACATAGAAAATAAAAATGTAAACTTATCTCCCACAAGGAATGATGTATCTTCGCCCTTGCCACAACATAAACATGAAAAAAATACTATGGATATTATCATTATACCTCTTGTTATGATTAATTTTGATTTTTATATTGACATTGCAAAGATTGATGAACAAATGCACAATGAGTTAAATCTATTGTTCTCCTTTTCCATGAACTTAAATGACAATTATACTAATAAGAGTGTTGAACTTGGTGCTTCCCCTAGTTTGGCACTTGTTGTGGTCCCTTTGGTTAGTTTTCGTCCATCCGTATATACTAATCAAGATTGGGATGTGGATGACCTACTAAAGGTTGACTCACATGTGCCTTGCTATTCTTTTGCATTGTTTTTTTTTCATGTTTCTTTGTGTGATAGGATGTGCAAAATGT
This sequence comes from Sequoia sempervirens, assembly GCA_007258455.2. NCBI lineage: Eukaryota > Viridiplantae > Streptophyta > Pinopsida > Cupressales > Cupressaceae > Sequoia > Sequoia sempervirens. Next base: position 61,290,922 of record VDFB02049217.1, read on the forward strand.
GATCCCCCGTACTGTTTCATTTGGTGTTTGGCTCACTCTCTTTTTTTGCATTCCTCTATTTGTATTTATATACACCTAAAACTAGTCTAGATAATCTAAGTAATTAAATACAACTTATTTGATTAATTATACTTAATTTTATTTACTATTAAATAAATATAAATATTTATTTATATAGTTCACTTTTAGTTCTTCTATTATTTCCTCTTCATTAAATAAACAAATTTAAATACTTTGTTTTATTTAATTATTATCATTATTATTTTCTTCTATATTTATCCATTTATTCTATCTTAATTAAATAAACAAACTTCAATAGTTTGTATTATTTATATATCTAATCATGTTTCCTCATAATTAAATAAAGATATCCTAAAGTTCTTATTTAATTGTCATATCCCTTTTTATTAAATAAGAAAATGTCAAATATTTGTTTCATTCAATTAAATATCTTCTTTTTGCTAAATTTGAATAAATCCAAATTAAATTCAAATAAAGGCATAAAGGAAATTTCCTCTATTCACTCACCAATAAAATTAGATATTTCACATCTAATTAATTCAACTAGCATTCATGGGAAAGCTTTGGAGACAAACTTGCAGGAAATCCTCTTCAATCTCCTTCCTCTACTTCTTCCTATCATTTGGCCAATTTTTTTAATGGGGAGGAACCATTCCAATTATCAGCTCAAGCTTCTTCATCTCTCACCATTCAATCCTATAGATCAAATCCAAGCCTTTGTTGTGATGTCCCTTTGCAAATGTGTTTTCATGAATCTAAAATACAGCCTTTTGAAGCAAAGAATGGATCCCAACTTTGTACAAAATTACTCTGCAGGAATCGAAATCAAGCAATCAAGCAATCATAGCAATAGCAATAGCATCTTAGCATCATAACAATCATAGCATCAATAGAATCATGATCACGACTAAATATTAGTTTTTACTGTAGCTTCCATCCATTAGGTTTCATGTCAGCATAGATTACAGTGACATTAATATCATATAGAAATCACCATACAAAATTAGATCATTGCATTTAGCATCATTCCATTCTCTAGATAGACATTTTAACAGTCACAGTGCTTACCAAATCTAAGATTCGTCTGTGATTTAATAAATCTTTGGAGATAGGAAACAATGAGATGCTTTCAAGTTTTATGTGCTTTAAATTAGTTTAAGTGTTGTTAAATCTTGATATAATGTTTCATTAAAAGTCCAGAACATAGTCGTCTATTCAAACTATGTGGTCTCTGCGTGTATAGAGTAGGCAAGGCTAATCTTTGATCATCCCTCAAGGCCCCTAGGATAGTTCTTTAGGTTAGGTTTGGTCAAAATCTCATAAACATCACATAAACATCATAAAATCAAAATGGATGATTTAATCTAAATAATGATTGAAATAATTTAAGCAAAGGTTGGATAGATGTACTTTGATCATTTTATCATTTCTTTGGAGCAACTTGATGATGTATTGAAATATAGAAGCTAGGAAGGTGAATAATATTTTCTTTGTTTGTTGTTTGTGAGTTAATCATTATTATTATGTGAATTGTTGTGAGACTTTCTCTACAAAGTATCACTGATGACATTTATAATTCACATAGGAAAGTGATTGATTCTTGTCTATTTATGCAAGAAATGCTCAGGTCATCTTGGTTTAATTATACATAGATTTTTGTGTTAACTTGCAATATCAAAAATCATGAAAGTAGTACTCAGGTCACCATGGTTTAATTCATTCCATCGATGCTTGTACTCACTTTCAACATTTTAAAAGCTCAATGATGATAAAAAGCATGATAAATCGACTGTTAAAATGCCAATGCTTGAATATGTAAATTTGCATGGTTAAATTCAATTGCATTCAAATTAGTTTTGCATCTACATTATATAGTTTCCACATTGACTGATGATATCTATATCATCTTGCACCAAATGTAGAATCATGTCCCACGTCATTGGGAAGAACTCTAAAATCCTCCTATGATCATAACATATTACAAATCAGAAATATTATCAATCAATTAAAAATCAATCATCCTATCAATCTAATTGGCTCTAATGATACTTTGATCAAATCTCATGAGCGACTATTATTGATCCTCACCTATCATGAGGTCAATCAAGCATCAATATATCAATGAACCTCGCCTATCATGAGGTAAAACATCAATCTATTATTAATCTCTCCCTATCATGAGGTCAAATATCAATCTATCATTGATCCTCACCTATCATGAGGTCAAAACATGAATCTATCATTGATCCTCACCTATCATGAGGTCAATCATCAATATATCATTGATCCTTGCCTATCATGAGTTCAATACATCAAATCAACCTTGCCTATCATAAGGATAATTATCGTCAATCAATCATCAGACCTCACCTATCATAAGGTTGAACATCATATACTCTCTCAAGATCATCAATCAACATCAAATCAAAGGCTGATATAATCGAAAATCATCAAACACAAGGAGGCAAAGCAGGGCAACATTTAATCATTTGGTGGAATTAGTATTCTTTATCAGGAGATAAATCAATTTTGCATCATTGAAATTGAAAATCTTTATCGAATCATCATAAAATCATAAAAATTTGAAAATTTCCAAAAAATCATAAAATTCATCAATTTATCTCCTGAGGGGGCATATATCCTTCATCACTTGAAAATCAACATCTGGGGCATACTGAAAAATTTTCATCGATACTAGCAGCAACAGCAAAATTCTCTTTGAAGCAATGCATAAACACATAACTTCAAAGAGGGGAAAAATTTATACACCTAAAAATAATTACCCTTAATTTCATCTATTATTAAATAAATAGAAATATTTATTTATATAGTTCAATTTTAGTTCTTCCATTATTTCCTCTTAATTAAATAAAAAAATTTAAATACTTTGTTTTATTTAATTATTATCATTATTATTTTCTTCTATATTTATCCATTTATTCTATCTTAATTAAATAAAAAAAACTTCAATAGTTTGTATTATTTAAATATCTAATCATGTTTCCTCATAATTAAATAAATATATCCTAAAGTTTTTTATTTAATTATCATATCCCTTTTTTGTTAAATAAGCAAATGTCAAATATATATTTCATTTAATTAAATATCTTCTTTTTTCTAAATTTGAATAAATCCAAATTAAATTCAAATAAAGGCATAAAGAAAATTTACTCTATTCACTCACCAATAAAATTAGATATTCCATATCTAATTAATTCAACTGGCATTCACAGGAAAGCTTTGGAGACAAACTTGCAGGAAATCCTCTTCAATCTCCTTCCTCTAATTCTTCCTATCATCTAGCCAAATGTTTGCATGGGGAGGAACCATTCCCATGATCAGCTCAAGCTTCTCCATCTCTCACCATTCAATCCTACAAATCAAATCCAAGCTTTTGTTGTGATGCCCCTTTGCAAATGTGTTGTCATGAATCTATAAATACAGCCTTCTGAATAAAAGAATGGATCCCAACTTTGTGCAAACTTACTCTACAGGAATAGCAATAAAAAAGTAAAGCAATAAATCAATCATAGCAATAGCAATAGCATCTTAGCATCATAGAAATCATAGCATCAGTAGAATCATGATCACAGTTGCATCTTAGTTTTTATTGTAGCTTCCATCCATCGGGTTTCATGCTAGCATAGATTACAGTAGCATTAATATCATCTAGAAATAACCATACAGGATTAGATCATTGCATTTAGAATCATTCCATTCTCTAGATAGGATTTTTAACAGTCATAGTGCTTACTAAATCTCAGAGCCCTCTGTGATTTAATAAATCTTTTGAGATAGGAAACAATGAGACACTTTCAAGTTTTATGTGCTTTAAACTAGTTTAATTGAGTTGTTAAATCTTGATATAATATTTCATTAAGAAGTTTTTTTACTTATTTACTTATTCACACTTACAATATCTACATTCTTCTCTATGTTGTAAACCATTTTCATTTATCTTATGTTTTCCTTTTGGGGATGATACAAGGTGTCGAGACATTTATGTCTCTTCCATGTTAACCCAAAACAAAATTTCTTTGTTTTTTCTCTCTTTATTTGTCATTCTCCTAGTTCTATGAGTATTTGGGGAATGATGACATTTCCAAGCTCTATAACAACATTGTAGAAAATATATGATGGCCTCAAATCCATAGATCCCTTATGTAATTTTGGGGGAAACCCCTCCTTCCTTTTTCATGACGTAGTTTTATTTCTAGAACATACGACTTGGCTTCTCTAGTGGTGATGTGATGCACTGCATCCCCTAAGTTTCAAATATTTTACTCTTGACTTGTCCTCCCTTGGAGACATTAGGCACGATGATCCATAAGAAGAAGACCTTACATGAATAAAGCAATATCCCCTTGAACAAAAACCTATATATATTATTTCCATAAGTGTTTAGCATAATACAACTTGTTAACCTTGTGAAGCTTGAACCCTATTCAAGGACACCAAGCATAACACACCTTGCTTTCCTATGGATCTTTCCCCATTTTCATAGGTGTTTTGCATAATGCAACTTGTTAAGCCCTATGGAGCTTGAACCCTAAATTCAAGGCCACCTAGCATAACACACCTTGCTTTCCTCTAGAGCCTTTCCTAGCATTGTGGTGCCTTAATGATTTTTTCAGGAGGATAACTTTGATATGGTATGGGAGCCTAATATGATTCTCTCATTTTCCACCCTATTGGAAGACTCACCTAGTGGACAGAACAAAGTTACACTACCTTGGAGTGAGTGCAAACTGATAGCTTATATGTGCTCCACATTGCGTTAGATATTCCAGTCTTGATCTTCCTAGTCTTTGATGTTGTATGACTATATATCTATGTCATTGTTGCATACATAAGTGTCTTGAATTTCTACTTTAGTGTGATTTTGACATGGGGTCATACTCTCACTAAATTGGGTGAAAAATGTAGTCGAAAAAAGTATCCCTTTTTCCACACTTAATTTGGGAATAATTAATAATAAAATGAGCCTAATGTTGCCTTAATTTAGTGTTGTAATATGATTTTCATATTCACATTAATTTTAGGGCCCTTTTGAATAAAATGGACTTGATTGTGCCTTATTTAGGGTGTTGTATAGTGTACCCTTACATTTCACACTAATATAGGGATTTATTAATTGATTAATGTTAATTTTCCTTAATTGGCCCCTTTAATTCAAATCCAAGCCTAATTAGATGCAAACTCTGAGGGATAAAACTCAACATTTGTAAATTCCATTTCACAATACTTAACTTTGGAAGATGTGTGTCTTAGGTAAGTGACCTAGGACCCATTGACCATAGGGTGAATGGGTCTCCACTTAGTCTTATGACCCTCATTTTGCATAACATTTCACATTGCCTGATGTGTTTCCTAGGTAAGTAGCCTAGGACCCATAATCCCTATGGTGAATGGGTCCTCACTTAGACTTAGAAGCCCTCTTTTGGATATTTTTTTCATGGTATTTTAATGATTTCAAATCTATAATTCAATTTTTTCTTGTGATAATTTAATTTTGGTAATTAATGTTAAGTTATATATAAATACAAGGCTATTTCACTATGTTTCGTCTAAGCAAGCTAGTAATTCAAGTTATCTTAAGAGCACTTTCAAGAGAGCATTATAGAGAATTCAAGAGAATTTTCAAGGCATTCAAGGGAAAATTATTGAAGATTATTGCAACAATCAAGATCCATTTCATCATGTCAAATATGTATTGCATCATGCATGTTGTTTGAGCTAATGTGTTGATGTAGTGTTCAAGATCAATCAGGCATATTAAAGGCATTGTTTCACATCACAAGATTTACATTCATTGAGGCCACTTCATTCTTGCTTGTAGATTTATCCAATTTTTCAAATAAGGTGTGGTGAGTTGTGACATTGCATTTGTTCAGTCACATTTCCTTTCATTCTTTTACTCATTTCAATGTTTAGTTACCAAAATGGGGTTTGACCAAGGTAAACCCCTATTCCCTAACAAAATAATATTTTTCTCCATTTGATGTGTGATTGCAAGTTTTAGGTTGAAGACCAATTGGAAAGTAAAATTGAAGAAAGTTATAAATTTTTTAAAGATGCAAGAAAAGTTGTCAAAACACAAAAATTGAGCTACAAGTTTTATTTCTAGCTTTCCAATAGTGGCCAACTAGAATCTAGGAGTGTAAATTGAGCAGAACAAAACCCAAAAATTGATTTTTGTGAGCCCTAGGCAAGACCCATTTTCCATTTGGTGAATGAGTCCTCGGTGATGTTTTAAAAATCACTTTTGGTGATAAGGACATATCATTTGACCCCTTCTAGTTCTACCTTTTGACTAGTATTTGGGTTAGATTTAATTGATGTTCCTCATTTGCATATTATAACTTGCACATTGAATGAAATTAGAGAAAAAGGGTGCATCATTTTGCTTCATTTTAATAAACCGTACCCATTTTCTACATTTCATTTACTTGCAAAAAATTTACAAAAAAATGTGGCACATCCAAGTATGTGTCATCTACTCATATTGAAAGTTAAAAATAAAAATAAAAAATTCTTCCATGTAGGTTGGTTAGGCATGCACCTATTGTTTATTTTTTCTAGAAAATTTAGTACTACTACATTGAAATTTTAAATTTTCACCAAATAGATCTACTTCTTTCCAAAAAATGACTAGTATCTTCGAAACTACATTAATTTTTCTACACATTATGTTCTTACATATTTTTCATATTATGTTAATAACTTATTCAAATTTTTATGTCAATTTGTCTAGCTCTATTCTTCTAAATTTTTATTGCCACTTAAGGGTGTAGTTTGAACCTCCATGATCCTACACCGACTCTATTTTTGTTTCAAGTGTTAGATTCCATTTTGATGTTGATTTTTATTTTTAGTTTTTCTCCCCAAAGTGCAGTTTGAGCTTGACCCCTACCCTAAGCACAAAAAGAAAATCCTAAAGATTCTCACAAAGGGATGATTCACCTAACGGTTGTTGGTTAATTATTTGTGAGGAACTCATTTCCTAATGAAATAAGGAAAATAGGTCCACCATAATCCCCTTTCCATAATAGGGATTTACCACCCTATTTTTCTTTGTTTCAACTACAAATTCCTTGTTTCAGAAATAATAACCAATATCTAACTCAATTAAATGAAATAATAATCAAAGTGATACTAGTGAATGTGAATATTTTTGTTTGGATTAAAAGATGTAAAAATTCCATGCTCTTGTATGGTGGTAGAGAAAATAGTTGTAAGGGTAGAGAAAACCCTACCCCTACATAGGGGTAATTTTTCCAACTGCAAATGCAAGGAAAAATCTTGCCTTTACATGCAAACTTAGGGTAAGTGCACCAATTTGTGACACAATTTGGTGCCAAACTGAAAAAAATCACAAAAAAAGATTGAAATTGAGCATATGGCACATGCCAAATGACTTTAAGTCATTTGGCGTGTGTCAAATGAAAAAGTAAGTTAAAAGGAAAAAACACATTTCAAACCTACATTTTCATTTCAACCCATAGCTTGGCTTGGAGGATTTGAGCTTTGCAACTCACACTCACCAAATCTCAACCATTTTTCACACTCTTAGCCTGCTATTTTTCATGAGGATGCCACCAAAATGTCAAAGACATTAAATATTGTGAAGAGGTATGTATTTTTATTCTATTTATTTTGAATTTGATTTAGAATGAAATTTTAAATAAGCTTTTGTAATAATTTTTTTTTTTAATTCTCAGGGAATGAATCTCCACCTTAAAACATTGAGAATTCATAGTCACCCCCTTAGGAAGATCCTCCTATACAAGAACAACATGAAACCCCTCCATTAGTACATAGGCATCCTCAAGGAACCCAAGAAAATATTCTAAATCAAACTAAAAACAATAAAAGAGACATTGAACAATTAATTGGAAGATTAACTGAGCATGCTGAAACCCACCCTTATAGGAGAGGGATTGTTGAATCATTGAAGTCAATTGTATCTCATGTAGGAGAAATGAGCGAGAAAATAATTTTTTGGTAAAATAAGAGGCATTAGATGAGACAATATTATGCTAGTGGTTTGTCATATGCAAATGTTAAAAAACAAAAAATTAGCAAAGCCAACTTGTGTTTCCTATTTACAGACCCAAAAACCAACACACCTTTCTCTCATGCATGCAGGAGGTTCCCCATCCATTGGTGCCACCACAAGTTAATTAAAAATAAATTTTGGAAGTAGTGGTGGATGGTATTTGACCAACCTACATGCAGGAACCATGAGGTACCACAATAATTTTTGAGGAAACTCTATTGTGAGTTTGTCCTCAATAAGATGTCAAATTATTTTGACATCTTAGACTTTCAGGGTAGGGATGGGGGCTCCACACATGATAGACCTGTTGCACAACATAATCTATAGTTGGCACCGAGACCCTTGGGAAAACCCATGGTGGATCATGTCATCGTTCCTTCCATTGTTAAGGATAGTGTAGAGGTGGACACACTGGAGTCGATTGGCTTACTCACCCATAACATTTTATAGTGTGTGAGGCCTCTAGTAGAGCCTAGTGTGGAGGAGATGTGGAGGCCCCAAGCTCCACCCCACCGTTGTGGCACTTGTGATGTAGTTTACACATAGGATTATCAAAGTGCTCAGGATGCAACTACATATCCTACATTAGTTGTAGAGGAAATATCTTTCACAAATGATTTGTTGAATGATACATTCGACATTGACACTCAGGTAAAATTTAGAAAGTTAATTTAATGTTATTTATTAAATTATATTTTAAAATTTAAGAATTAGTAAATTAGTAGAATTAGTAGAATTTTCATATGATGAAATATCAGGGTTGTAGTGTTCATGAGACATGCCCCATTCCTATAGACCCTTATTTTTTCTTGACATTGAGTCCATAGGTATGCAACTAGTATTAAAGATATTATTATTGTATTTGAATAGTTGAATGTTATATTTGAATGTTTGTCTCATAACATGCTTTGGAGTTCAAACAGTTTCCTAGTGGACCTTCGACCTCCATACCTTGCAATTCATTTTCTCAAAAAACTTACACTTAGGTAGCTCTTATTCATTAATGGTGTTGTAAAAAAATGTTAGCTATTTTTTCATAATTTTGCATATAGAAATCTAAAAAATTGATGAGAAACACAAACATTGTATTTGTATTCTTTGATCGTGTCACATTATCTTCTCCTAATTCACTTTTTGTTCCTTTATTCCTTCCTAATCCCATCCCATTAACATTTAATAGTTCACCCTACCATTTACTCTTTCATTTACCATTTGTAGATGTTGACATTAGACAGCCTTGGTGATGTTGGTGGCATGATGGACCAAGGATTTGTTGTAGCAATAGCCAGTTTTGATCCATTGAGAGATGTATGCAACAGATTAGTCAATTTGACATTATATTTTCTCTTTTATGGTCTATTGTAGAAATTTTTCATGATTCTTTTGTGTAGTTTAATTTCTATCTTGATGGTTGCTACAGGTGGTTGTCACTCCAGATCGTGGACGTGGTAATGTTGTAAATGTGCATGATGACTATATGTATGCGGTAAGTGATTATATTTTGTTATATGTTATTCCACAATTCAATTTCTATGTATTAACATCTTTACATTTTATTATATCATTTGAAGGTCTAGAGTGAAGAGAGGAGGACTAGTGAGCATGTTTGAAAGACAAGATAACCAACAGTCACTCCATCCAGCTAAATTTTGAAGGTAGCATGTGATCTATTTCCTTCCCCTAGAGGGAAATGATTGTATTAGGGTTGTTTGTTGTATGCCTATGTGGCATTTTGGAACATATGTTGTGTACTATCAATATATACGTGACATTTTATGTCCATATGGCTCCTTTTTACTAAGCATGTATAGATTTTTTGGATATATTGTATATACTTTTATCAATATATATCATTGTATAGCCTTACAACTTTTTGATTAAAAAATATCTTATTTTTCTACTACCATTCTTGAATGATGTTATCATGTATATTGTGTAAATTGTATGCTTGAATGTTGTACGCATGGATTTTTTTTACATCTAATTCTTAATTAATTATTGTTGATTGCTCAATAAGCTCCATCTAAAGAGTATTGTGTAAATAAGCTACATTCCTGGTGGTTTGTATCCTTTGGAATGCTTCAATTACTTGTGCCTCACTTATTCATAGGTATGCTTCACTTATTCACATGTATACTTCATGTATATTGTTTGTATTCATGTGTATGCTGCATGCTTCCAATGCATAGCAGCAAAAATATTTTTGGTAAAAAATCGACAAACCAAAAGTATAAGAGTTTTTGAAAAAATTGGGAAAAAATCATATTTAAGAAAAACGTAAGAAATTGTAGAACAATAGATAAAAACTTTTTTTAAAAAAATTGAAAGGTATTTCCATAGCATATAGAGATATAGAGAGAAAATAAAATAAATATTTTAACTAATGAATTGTGAAAAATAGTTTTTTGTAGTTTATATTCATAGCGTTGATTACATTGTATTGCACATCTTTCAAAGTTTGAAGAAATGCAACAAAGAAATGTGGTCTCAATGTGCTTGTCATGGCATTCCATCACCAAGAGACCACATTTCTTTGAGGCTTTTTATCCAGATAATTCACTTCCTTTTCTATGCTACCACATTTTTCATGCATTTCTACCAAAGCATTTTATTAATCAATTCACTGCCTTGATGCTATGGCTAAAAGTCTAAAATAGGCCTACTTTCAAACAAGCTATGGATGCTTGGAAAAAATCTATCAAAGCATAATAGTAAGCAATAGCATACACAAGGTAGCCAACTATTTGAAAAAATGCCTCAAAGAAATTTGGTCTCATGGTGATGGACTTCCATGACAAGAAAATTCCCTAGATTGTCATGGCATTCCATCACCATGAGACCACATTTCTTTGAGGCATTTTTTCAAATAGTTTACTACCTTGTCTATGCTACCACATTTTTCATACATGTATACCAAAGCATTTTATCAAACAGTTTATTGTCTTGCTTATGGCTGAGCCTACAACAAGTGCTTTCAGACAACCGATGGATGCTTGGAAAAAATCTATCAAAGCCTAATAGTAAGCAGTAGCATAGACCAAGGTAGTGAATTGGTTGAAAAAATGTGGTGTAGGAGCACCTTGTGCATTTTATGCCTCCAATAGGAAATTATGTAAAGTTTGAATCTTCACCATGGAATACATGTAAAAAGGTCACAATAAGGTCATTTTAAATGTATTTAAGTCATCTTTAGGTTTCTAGGAGGACAAATTGCAAAAGGTTTTGTTTGTTGCAAAAGATGCAAAATTTGCAAAATTGCAAGAAGTTGTAAAAAATCAAGAAGTTGAATAGTCATGAAGTTGTAAAGTCTTAGTAACTGAGGGGGAATTCAAGAAATCTTTTGTAAACAATTTTTTAAGAGACTTGTGAAGGCATGCAAAAGATCAGAGAGTTTGTATTTTTGAAGAAGTTTTGAATAAAAGTACTTTTTTTCTGCAATTACAATGTTGTTTTCTGTTATTTACTAGTTTGTACTATCAATACAACATCATCAGCACTTAAACTCCATTTTCTTTGGTAGAATAGGGACTTGGTTATCCATTAAACTTGATTTGGAGAGACCTCTTTGAGTTTTGAGTTCTGTTTTGAGTCCTTTATAGTAAAACTGTTGAAACCCTCCATTTGGGGTTTGAGAATCTAAAGTTTGGATCAACAACCATTCCACTGATTTAGATCTTGCTAATCGGTGGAGTGGGTTAGTATAGAGTTTTTTTAAGTTTTTTAATGATTGCAGATACATGGGAAGTACAGAAACAAATTTTTTGCTGCTGTCGTCTTAGAAAATTCTAAGTTTGCCACGAAATATGATGGCTCAAAGTTAGAATTGGGTGTAAAATCATTCAAGGTTGGGAAATGGTTCCTAGAGTTTGTGTAGACATATTCTAGCATATTTGAATGTGTGGCAAGTTGGTATGAGGTTTGGAAATCATAATTTCATTAAACCCTCATTTGGTTGACCATAGTGTAGTCTAATTCAAGGGCTTGTATTTTGTGGCCTATGGAAGGGTTTAAGAGATCTAAAGTTTGTTGATTCAAAAATTTTATAACCTGTTACAAGACTGTTCATGGTTATTTGGGGTTGGGGAGTTGAATTGATGATACTTTCTTTGTAATCTAGATCTACTTGAAGCCTAAAAGCAACAAAAAGTAATTTATTCTGATATACTTTGCAAAAAAACCATACTTTGTCTTTTTGCATGTTCAAGTAGACTGAAAAATCTGCACTGCTTGCATTTAACATCTTTTTCCCCAAGAAAAAACTCACCACCATGGGAAAATGCCTCTGAGATAGAAAAAACTAAGAGAGGTTATTGCAGAGGAGACCAATGCAATCCCATAGGCTCAAATGAGAATTTTCTAAGCATCACAGTGCTTACGTAACGACATGCTGAAGTTTGCAGCCATTTTGCACTTCAGACTCTTAAGGTATTCAACTAGTTGAACATAGCTTGGAGCAATTCGACATGTTTGTGTGAAAAAGAAGACCATGTCTAGGAAAAATTGTACCCACTCATACGCGTTGGAACAGTTTGTTTGGTCACATGAGTTGTAGAATGAAAGTTGCACTACTTAGATTTGACAACTTTCCCCAAGCAAAAACTCGCCACCACAAGAAACCCCCTCTAAGATAGTGAAAACTGATAAATTTTATTTTAGAAGGGCCCAACGCAATCCCATAGGCTCAAATGAGAAGTTTTTAAGTGTCACAGTCTCTAAGTAACGACATGCTAAAGTTTGCAACCTTTTTGCACTTCAGACTCTTAAGGGATTTAGCCGATTGAACGTAGCTCAGAGTAATTTGGCATATTTGGGTGTGAAATAGGACCATTCCTAGCATAAACATACCCACTCAGAGGTGTTGGAATAGTTTGTTTGGTCACACGAGTTGCAGAATGAAATTTGCACCACTTTGCAACTTTGCACTATTTGCATTTGATAACTTTTTCCCCAAGCGAAAGCTCACCACCACAGGGAAATTCCTCCAAGATAGTGAAAAAAAAGAGAGGTTATTATAGAGAGTACCAATTCAATCCAATAGGCTCAAATGAGAAGTTTCTAAATGTCACAGTGTCTGAGTTACGGTATGTTGAAGTTTGTAGTCATTTTACACTTCAGACTCTTAAGGGATTTAGTCAGTTGAACATAGCTTGGAGCAATTCAGAATGTTTGTATGCAAAAGAGGGCCATTTCTACTATAAACGTACCCACTTGGACATGTTGGAATAGTTCGTTTGGTTGCAGGAGTTGCAGAACGGAAGCTGCACCACTTTACAACTTTGCACTACTTGCATTTGACAACTTTTTCCCCAAGTGAAAACTTGCCACCATGGGAAAATTACTCTAAGATAGAGAAAACCAAGAGAGGTTATTATAGAGGGTCCCAACACAATCCCATAGGCTCAAACAAGAAGTTTCTAAGCATCACAGTGTCCAAGTAATGACATTCTAAAGTTTGCAGCCATTTTGTACTTCAAACTCTTAAGGGATTCTATCAGTTAAATGTAGCTTGGAGTGATTCGACATGTTTGGGTGTGAAAGAGTACTATTCCTAGTGTAAACATACCCATTGGGATGCATTGGAACAGTTCATTTGGTCACACAAGTTGTAAAACAAAATTTGCACCACTTTGAAACATCGCACTACTTACATTTGACAACTTTTTCCCCAAGCGAAAACTCGCCACCACGAGAAAATGACTTTGAGATAGCAAAAAATGAGAAAATTTATTGTAGAGGGGGCCAATACTATCCCATATTATTAGACGAGAATTTTCTAAGTGTCATGGTGTCCGAGTAATGACATGTTGAACTTTGCATCTATTTTGCACTTTGGACTCTTAAGGGATTCAGTCGATTGAACCTAGCTCAAAGTGATTCAGTATGTTTGGGTGCAAAAGAGGATAATTCTTAGTGTAAATGTACCCACTCAAATGTGTTGGAATATTTCATTTGATCACATGAGTTGCAGAATGAAGGTTGCATGACTTTGCAATTTTGCACTACTTGCATTTAACCACTTTTTCCCCAAGCGAAACATTGCCACCATAGGAAAATGTCTCTAAGATAGTGAAAACCAAGAGAGTTTATTTTAGAGGGGCCCAACATGATTCCATAGGCTTAGAAAAAAATTTAATAAGCATCACAGTGTCTGAGTAATGGCATGTTGAAGTTTTCATGCATTTTGCACTTCAAACTCTTAAGGGATTCAGTCAGTTGAACGTAGCTCAGAAAGATTTGACATGTTTGGGTGTGAAAGAGGACCATTCCTAGCATAAAAAATACCCACTCATATGCATTGGAATAGTTTTTTTGGTTACATGAGTTGTATAATGAAAGTTGCACCACTTTACAACTTTGCACTACTTACATTTGACCACTTTTTCCCCAAGCAAAAAATTGCCACCACGAGAAAACGCCTCCGAGATAGAGAAAATTGAGAGAGGTTATTGTAGAGGGGCCCAACACAATCCCATAGGCTCAAAAGAGAAGTTTCTAAGCATCATGGTGTCTGATTAATTACATGTTGAAGTTTGTAGTCATTTTGCACTTCAGACTCTTAAGGGATTCAGTCGGTTGAACGTAGCTCAGAGTGATTCGGCATGTTTTGGTGTGAAAGAGGACCATGTCTATCATAAAAGCACCCAATCGGATGCATTGGAATATTATATTTTGTCACACGATTCAAATTCCTTTACATAAAAAATGCAACGTTGCATAGCAACTTTTTGCAACTTTTTTTGCAAAATGACAACTTTTCACAACTTATTACCAAGTGACTCAAAAACATGACTAGTAGTCTTAAAAGACCTTAGTACATCAGATTAACACAAAACAAAACAAATCTTAACACCTAACCTTGTTTTACATCATGAAACCTATGGTGCCTTACACCACAATGTGAATTGTTTCTACAATGCAAGCTATGGATATGAGATTGATGAAGCTATTCATCATGCTAAGATGGAGATGAGGATATGATTCTACAATGAAGTAGCTACAACTACAATGCTAAGGAGATTGGTATGTTATGCTAATGATAATGATAATGTTAATGCTATGATAATGATGATGCAAAGACAAAGGAATTCTTTTGGATAATTGATATGAGATTAAGTAGTATGTAAGTATGATAGCTCTTGTGTATGTTAAAAGTGGAGGTGATGAGCTTCCTTTTATAGGCTAAGTGTTGCAAGGGCACCAAGGTTATTGCACAAATTTGGTTAAGTCTAAAGTTGGTGTTTAGGCGTTAGAGTCTTGTTTGTCATTCAAACATCTCAAACACATCCCAAAATGCCTAAATATGCTTCCTAAGCCTTTTCCAAGCTTTCACCACTAAATTTTATGAAAAAATCCACTTGTAGCCATCACCTTTCAAGTAAAATCTCAAGAAAATCAACCAAGGCAGCCTCTTAAACTTCACAAACTTCACTCCTTGCACCTAAATCTTATTCCTACATCTAATCCTACCATTTGGGACCCATTCCATTGAGCCATAGTAGTTTACAATAGGTGGAATGAATCATTATTTCATTTTATGCCTTCAAAACCTTGATCTTGACCATACAAACTCACCTTGAGTAAAAGTGCAATAAAATTCTTAAAGCATAATGAAATTACTTCACTCCAAATCCAAAATGAAGCTAACACACATATCCTTCAAATCATATGCAATTTGGATTGAAGACAAGCTGTATGGAACCATACAGAGCAAGAGAGCAGAAAATTTTCAGAAAACAACACAAAAAAGTGAGCTTTTATTGATTTCTTCCTAAAAAATGATCAATAACCTTTCTCATCGACCTAAGAGGTTGTATTTAACCTCCCACAACCAAAAATAACCATCTAACCAACCCAACTAACATTTAAACTTCTAATGACAACTTTAAATGGAAACCATAAACCATTACAACTAACTTTAAATGTACTATACACATTTAATTGAGGCATATATTAGGGAGTATATACATTTACATGTATTAATTTCTCATAATTTTTGTATATCAAAAAATAAACTAATTCAATAACAAATATTACAATAGTGATGGAAGAACATCTTGAAAATCCTCCCATTTCTCAATATTTGTAGCAATGCATGCAGGGAAATAATCCTCCCATTTGCATCCCACATCATGAAATATATTGTACAAGAAGAAACAAAAGGAGTTTTTACCTAGTTTCCTTTCTCCAATTCACCTCAAGTGGCCTAGTTATTTGCATTCCAAAATTCTTCAAAACATGTACTACCCCTGCTCCCTTGGAAACACATGGGTAATAGCCTCTCTATGGTTGTGTACTATCACTAGAATTTGGTCCACAACAATCCTACAAAAGCCTAACAATTTTAGACATGGACTCACATAAAAATAATTAATAGACCAATAACTAAATAATGTCATACATACACCTTCTAATGAGATCTATGATCACCTTCATACATGTTGTAAGTAGATCGATTAAAGGTCCTACAATGGTGATGTGGCCCATTTTTTGCTACTTTCTCATCTCTCAATGATCATGCATATAAATTTCAAATATATCACTGACACCCTCAACATAAAACATGAATCATATAATAATTTGAGAAATCTACGAAATGGAAAAGAAAGAGAAGATTGAGAACCAGAAAATGCACCAGCAACCAATGTTTCTCATACCACTGAACACTTGCACCAACAACCGATATTTTTCTTTTCTTAATTTGACAAACTTAAGTATAACCTACAGCCACAAATTCATCAATGAGAGTCCTAAATGCATATGACATCAAGCATCAATAGATAATACCAACTTAAAGGTGGTCAATAGAGAGCAGCATATAATCATCATTTTTCAAATTAATAATAGTGCAATTTTGCAAACCTTTGTACAATCAAACTTAAACGCTTGAAAGAAAGAAATAATCAATGACATGACTTTACAAATTCAATGTGCATACTTACAAATCAGTCCAGGGAACCATCCAGGTCTGCTCTACTCTTTATTGTGTCAAGTATTTCCTCGTGGTCATACTCACACACTTTCCACAAGTTCCTATTTGCAGGTTTGCCCTTATATTTGATCAAATGAACATTGGTGATGAACATTGGTGGTAACAACAAGGTTTGAGTGGTGAAGAATCTTTAGATGTGTGTTGAAGTCCTCAAACAACCAAACTACAACATTCTTAACTGGGTACCTTCTAAGCCATGCTCTAGTAACAACCACATAACCTGTAGGATATTCTATGTTTTCTCCATCTATAACTCAGGCCTCCAGTTTCTTTCTCACCTCAATACAATGACACATGTAATAATTTTTAGCTTCTCCATTGTCTTCATCTGCAATCACCACATAAATGTGCCCTGCATAGATATGTTCATCTTGTTAGATGTATTTAATGAACATCAAAATAAAACTTGTAAGTAAGATATATTACCTGGTTTTACAAGGTCTGATACATGATTGAAGTTAATGGATGATTGCATCTCCATAACTGGTAGAGCCATCATGTGCTAATAAGTGTTAAGTGGGGTTAGACTTTTTACAGACCATTCGTCAACCCACTCTGTTGACTCACAATCATTTCATGCTTGAAGTGTACATGCAGAACAAAAGCATGCCATCTTCTGTGTATGGATAGTCCATGTACATACATTGGAGCTTCTAAAATAGTGTAGCTCACTTGATCCTATTAGTGTACAACAATCCTCGTATTTTGTAATGTTAGTATCATCTACTAAATGAAAAAATATACGAACTAGAGAATTACCTTGACTACCTGGACCCATTGCATGATTACACCACTTGACAATTGATCTTGCATCTATCAAATTTACACTATCTTTGTACTTTAACTCTTCTCGGGCTAGGGCTCTTTTGATACATGCACTTGCTCCATCATGATCCCCTTTTCCATGCCCGAGCTCTGAGAAGTTATACATATGTTGAACACCACTGATCCTATGCATCCTGCTCAACCAGTAAAACATTTTGGCATTTTTGAATTGTGATGTACAGTTATCTAACCATATGATATGTTGATTGAATGATATTCCCTTGCTATCCAGATTAGCATAGAACATCTGAAAGCAACCTTGCACAACTCGGTAGAATGTGTGCGATCATCACTAATGTAAAAGTGATACTAACTCAATACTTTCCTGTTATCCTCTATACTATCATTTGCATGAATGAATATTATATGCACAAATATAGCAACCTACGTGGAGTTATAGTATTGTGATTGCACCTCATTCTATGATTGCAGTGTGTAGTTCTTCATGAAGTCGACAACTAAAATGATGCTATGAAGTGTAAATGTTTCCTTGCATAAATTGAAATGTGAGTCCAACCATTAAGCTCTATGTGTATGCCTTGCATACTCATAGACCACCTAATCATAGAAAATGCCCATAAAATGATATATTGGAATCATATCACTAACCAATACATGCTTCTTTGCTTCTTTCCCATCTTTTAGACTATAGGCCATTGTCTTGTATTTTCCAAATTCGACAATTGTGTCTCCAATTGTGTGTGGATTATCCATGTGTTGGAAAATTGTAAAATGTTGCATGCCACCACAATGATCACATGTGCCATCCAAACATGACTTTTTGTAAAAAAATTGACTATCCTCTCTTTCACATAAAATGGAAGATAAAAATTCCCTTGAGGATTTAGGTGGAGACCTTATGTTACATTCCTTCAAAACATTGTCAGTATGCATATCTACACATATACGTCAATAGACATCATAATGGTTAGAAAAATCAATATGTACTCTACAACAACAAGTAGTGCGTGTGTGATTTATTTTGACATAAAAATGCTTTAGCATTTCAAAATACCTTTTACATATTTTAATTTCAGGAAAATTTTGTACAAAATCAACAAAAAATTGGGTTTGAGTGGTATCCAAATAATGCTTTGGATGTGGCTCACGGATTTTACTACAAATTCTCCTTCTTACAACATCTCTTTGATTAGGAGAGGTCCTTGTGTTATCCTTCCAATAATCTACTATTAAAGATCTCAAGCCTTGAGCAATTATTTTATCTTTCTATGGAACTCTACATGAGAATTCCCACAACTCACTACTATTTGGTTTCTCCAATATTTCACGCCTCCCTTTGACTCTCATTAGAGATGATCTACTTATTTTCAAAGACTTACTTGTCTTTGTAAGGTTCACCTTGTTCCTTGATTGACTGCTTAACATTGTTTTTGTTATCACACATCGTGTGGCACAACTATCCTTCATGCTTGAGGTAGAACCCAGGCTCTCGTATGCACTCATCAAGTTCTTTACAATGGAATTTTCACTTGATTCATTCCAAAATCTCAGCCAAAGAACCTTCATGGTGGGTTTAAATTTGAGTTACCTCATCATTTCAACAAATAGTTAACATCTTCCACCCTCACTTAGCTTCTCAAAAAAAAACTCCATATCCTTTGTGCACATCCTTGACATGTACATTTTCGAATCTTATCAAGAATCTATTTCAAAACATTGGAATCAATACCAATAAAAAATCTAGGCTTTCTATGCAAAAATCTAGGAGGATTTCTCAAATGTAAATTTTTGTCAATGTTAGGAATGTCAACAACATAGGGGATAGATCGTGTACCTTCAATCAAAGGTGCAATTGATAACATACCTTGAGAATGACATGTAAATGATGTTGTACCTCCAAATTGAGATGTTGTTTGTGGAGTGACCTCAAATAGAGGTGTGTTTTCTAATGTCCTTTCAAAATGAAATGTTGTTGATGGTGTGTCTTCAACTGTAGATGTGATTTCTGATGTACTTCAAAGACCACATGTTGTTGGTGTGTCTTCAATTGGAGATGTGCATTGAACTTTACCTATGGTTGATGATGCACCTCCAACTTGGGGATCCATTTGTGTCCTTTGAAAAACTATGTTCATTTGTGCCCTTTGTTTTTCCAATTGGACATCTCTCTTAGATTACACAGGAATTTCTAGTTGTATGGGATGCAATTCATTTTCTTCATGAGCTACAATTTTTTATTCTTTTCTCCTTGCATTTTTTACTACATGTTCTTCTATTGTTAGAGGCTTTGGTCATTTCCTTGGCATGATGTTGAATGCTACATGTTCACAAACACACATAGAACAAAAATAATTATTGCATTTTATGAAACATATTGATAACGTTGATTACATTGCATTTTATTGAAGACACCAAAGAATTTTATGAAAGAAGGTAGTGAGTTGTTTGGAATTATCAAACATGTCTATGCTACAACATTTTTCAGACATACATCTACCTCCATACCACAACAAACGTAATTTTAATACATTTTTCAAACATATCCATACCATTGATTACATTGCATTACAAATATGTGGGAACTCGAAGGAAGAGGTGGTTGATCATTTTTCGAAGAAGAAATCAATAAAAATTCTCTTTTTTGTGTAATTTTTTGCAATTTTGCTGCTCCTAGCAATTGTATAGTTTTGTACACAAGTGTGTTGCTCTGAAAGCTCTTGAATTTGTTAGAAATATGTGTTAGCTCTAATTTTTCTTTGGAGTGAAGAGATTTCATTGAGTTTTCAAGTTTTTATTAGCATTTTATCACAGGCGGGTCTACACAGTCAAGTTAAGGGTTTTGAAGACATAAAATGAATTAATGGATCATTACACCTATTGTATCTATTGTGGCTCAGTGGAATGGGCCCAATAAAGTGGGATCAGATGTAGGAGTAGGCCAATAAGAGTAGGGAATGCGTTTGGGAGAGTTTTGGTTGTTGTCCTCATTGAAATTTCTGAGTTGTTGCCATGAAAGTGGTTGCTCAATGTTGAAATTCATTTTAAAAGCACTCAAGAAGATTGGAAGTTGGTTCTAAAGGTTTGTGTAAACCTTTAATAATGTGTTATAATGGTTTTGGGGAGAAGGGGAGGCCATATGAGGATTTGGGCATGATGCCCTAGTTGTCAAAATTGTGTATTTTGAGTGAAAGTTGATGGTTAAGGGTTGGTAAATGTTGTAAAATCTTGTGGAAGCATATTTTGATGA
This sequence comes from Sequoia sempervirens, assembly GCA_007258455.2. NCBI lineage: Eukaryota > Viridiplantae > Streptophyta > Pinopsida > Cupressales > Cupressaceae > Sequoia > Sequoia sempervirens. The sequence goes on from VDFB02049217.1 coordinate 61,312,024, forward strand.
TTTTTTAAGCATGTGCAGGCTATATGAAGCATGTTTGATGTAGTGATAAAGTGAAAAGGTGTTGGGAAGTGGGATTTTAAATAAACCCCTCCTTAAACAAGAATTTTTTTTCCTTTCATGGAGTGAATCTTGTGGGCAATAGGCCTAACACCATTTTAGACTTGATTTGGATTGATTTCAAAAAAAAAAAATGCATTTTAGAGATAAATTGCAGAGGATCGGTTTGTATACCCTGTTTTAAGGGTTTTGAGTGTATGAAAATGACATTTTAAGCCATTCCACCCACTATTTTGTTTTGTAACTCAGTGGAATGGCTCACTAGGAAATGATTTAGGTGTGTACATGGTTCATTGGAGCATGGAAGATGTTTGAAGGATTTTTGTGTTGTTGTCCTGAAGGTTTTTGTGCAAATTTTGCTTGAAAATGGAGGTTTTGAACTAGGGTTTGGTGAAATATTGATGATAGAGGTCAGTGAATGAACTTATAAGCATATGCAAACATAATTAAGGGTGTTTGAAGTGGTGGTTGGGCTAGAGAAGGTCTAGGATATAGTTTTTCAATAAACCCCCATGTAAATTGCCCAAAATGGGGGTTTATTGTTTATATGTCTTAGAAAGTGTTTCACTACAAATAAATGGTGAAACTGGAAGTTTTTTTGACTAGTTTTTGCTGCCCCATTGATTTTTGGGATTCAGGAGGAGTTTCCAATAGGGCCTCTTTGTAAAAGTGACCTAATTTGTGGTCTACGATAGCATAGGTGCTTTGTTTGTCAAAGTTGTTCCAAAGAAACCTAATGGTGTTTTGAGGTATGTTGTATTAGGGGTTAATGGGTGTTTCAAGATGTCTTTGGTTTGAGGGTTAGGTATTGGTTTGTGGAGTTGAGGTCAAGAAACCTTTGTTGAACACCTATAAGGAAGAATAGGTGAGTTTGTGGAAGATAGGAAAGGAAAGGTTGTAAAAGGGTATGTGCATGATCATCATGGAAAAAATAGGCCCTTAAGTGGCAAAAAAATTAGAAAAATCAAAGTTAGGCAACTTGACATAAAAATTTGAATAAGTTACCTATATTATTTTAAAAATATGTAAGAATAGAATATGTAGAAGATTGAATGTAGTTTCTAAACTGATAGGTTTATGTTTTATTTTTTAAAATCCATTTGGTGAAAATTTGAAATTTCAATGCAGTAGTACTTAAATTTAAGGAAAAATAAGAAGTAGGTGTCTGTCTGACCACCCTAACCACAATAAAATGATAATATTTTTTTATAAGATTTTATATATAAGTAGAGGACTCATGTCCCGATGTGATGCATATTTTTTGTAATTTTTTCCAATTAAATAATTAATTATTAATTTTTTATTGCAACTTTTAAAAAATAAAAAAACTCGTATGTCTGACCACCTTAACTTGGTCAAAACTTCATGAAATTCAATTTTTTTTTTAAAAAATCTTATAGTATGTGAAGCATAGAATGTGAAACATGTTTTGGGCTCAAAAAATGTGATATCATTTGAAAGATATAGATGTTTTTCAATCAGCCTATCAATCAAGACTTTAATCATAATTCTAATAGAAAATGAATAATAATTATTTATTAAATTCAAAGTAAAGCATAATTTATATTGGTAGAAAGCTGAGAATCTCCTCTAAAAACCCTTTTTTTCATCAATTTTGGGTAAGAAAAAAGTCATCAACCACATACCCTACAAATACCCAACATATCACCACTTTTTGGCCCATCATGATCCTGCACATACCCAAAATATGAAAGAGGGTTTGAATTGGTTTAATTTGAGGTTGGAGATAAGTTACTTCCTTGTTTGACATCAGATTTGTACAAAATTTCTTCATGTAAGTGTTGATCAATGTTAAGAAGGGTTTGAGGGGAGTATTTAGAGCGTGGACAAGTTCTTAAGAGCAAAGACTTGTGTCAAACCTAGGGTATAAGTTGTTGCCACCTTTGGAAACTAGAGAATCTTGTGCTTATTTTCCTCTTTCTTTCTTACAACGATAAATGGTATGAATGAATGGAAACTTGCATTAAACCAACTATGTCTTGAGTCACTTGAAATTATCTAAGCATATGATGGTGATTTTTTATGGCACAAGAAATTAATGGAAACTTGCATTAACATTGATGAAAGCTCTTGGTTTTCCAAATTAGTTGAATATAAAAGTTTTTCCCATAACCATCAGTAATAATGAATTTAATGTTGAATTCTATGTGTAACAATGAAGATTAATAAAATCATCAAATGAATGGTCTATAAATTGTCAAAACAAAATAAAAAAACTTGTGTTAAGTTGAATTAGTTTATATAAGCATGCTAGAAATGGACTTACTATAAGCAATGAAAATAGAATTCATAAGAAAATTTGTGTTAATTCGATGTTGTTTATATAAGTTTAAACATGAATTCATCTAAATTATGTCATGTTTTTTTTTTCTTCAAACTCATAAAGATTAAACTTTTTTATGCAACTCCCATCTAATTCAATGTTGAATTCTATGTCCAATTATAATGATTAATAAAATCATTAAAGGAATTTAAATTATTGTCAAAAATAAAAAAACTTACTAAATATAAACATTTCAATATTACCAAAATGAATATATTAGCTGAGATCATGTAAAATGATGTAGAAACTTCAAAATGTCTTCATCTATGTTGTCTAGCATGCAAATTGGTGGAAAAAAGGTGATGGATCAAGCATAGATTGGTACAAAAAGGAGTCAACTACATAAAAAAGGTGTTTTTGTGTTGGATAAAGTGTTGAACTAGATAAAAGTACAAGCATGTGGGCCTGAATCATGGGTTCAACCCTTATTTTACCATTTCAAGGTAAAACACATTTGGTGTTCATGAAATTTGACACTTGCCAAATGTGGTGCTTTGAAATGTTTTCACAATATAAAGAGGAAGGGAGTGAGACTTGAGATAGAGGGAGATGGGATATGAGTGAGAGATTAGTCTAAGTAGCATGGTAGGGAATGAGACATGAGAGAGACAGAGACTTGAGAAGGATAGAGAGTTATCCAGTTAGGGTGGGGAGAAAGACCTAACAATGGGAGAGGGGTTGGAGTAAAATAGATTTGTCTACCCTCTACCCTCTACCCTTAAACTATAAACCATAAAAATTTAAACCCTCTACCCTCTACCCTCTACCCTCTCTCTCCCTCTCAACACTACACCCTCTACCCTTAAACCATAAATCGTAAACCCTTAAACCCTCAACCCCCTGTCTCTCTCTCTCTCAAGCCTACACCCTCTACCCTTAAACTATAAACCATAAACCCTTAAACCCTAAACCCCCCATCTCTCTCTCTCAACCCTACACCCTCTACCCTTAAACCGTAAACCATAAACCCTTAAATCCTCAACCCCCCATCTCTCTCTCTCAACCCTACTACCTCTACCCTTAAACCATAAACTGTAAACCCTTAAACCCTCAATCCCCCCATCTCTCTCTCTCAACCCTACACCATCTACCCTTAACCATAAACCCTAAACCATAAAACCCTAAAACCCTCAACCCACCTCTCTCTATCAACCCTACACCCTCTACCCTCAACCCTCAACCTTAAACCCTTAAACCCCCTCATGTCTCTCTCTCTCAACCCTACACCCTCTACCCTTAAACTATAAACCCTAGAAACCTCAGCAGCCCCCCATCTCTCTCTCTCTCTCTCTCAACCCTACACCCTCTACCCTTAAACCATAAACCGTAAACCCTAAAACCCTAAAACCTCCAACCCCACCTCTCTCTCTCAACCATACACCCTCTACCCTCAACCCTCAACCCTTAAACCCTTAAACCATCAACCCCTCTCTCTCTCTCTCAACCCTACACCCTCTACCCTTAAACTGTAAACCCTAAAATCCTTAAACCCTAAACCTTAAACCTTCTAACCTCAACTCTCAACCCTTAAACCCTAAAACCCTAAAACCCTCTACCCTCTACCCTCAACCCTCAACCCTTAAACCCTAAACCTTAAACCCTCTACCCTCAACCCTTAAACCATAAACTGTAAACCCTAAAACTCTTAAACCCTCAACCCCCTTGTCTCTCTCTCTCTCAACCCTACACCCTCAACCCTCATCCCTAAACCCTAAACCCTAAACATTATCCATGAAACCTTGACCCTATAATTAAACACTAAACCCTACATTAAACCTTGTACCTTAAACCTTGAACCCTAAACCCTCAACCCTAATCCAAATACCCTCAACCTTATACCTAATATCCTAATCCCTAATCCCTATACCCTATACACTTAACCCTACACCCTTAACCTTGAACACTATGCCTCAACCCTCAACCCTATACCTTAAACCATAAACCCTACACCTTCAACCCTCATCCCTATACCCTATACCCTCAACCTTATAACCTAAGCCCTGAACATCATCCCTCAACCCTATACTTAAGCCATAAACCCTACATTCAACCTTGTACACTAAACCCTAAACCTCAATCCTAAACCCAATACCCTCAACCCTATACCCAATATTCTAAACCCTAATCCCTATACCCTATACACTTAGCCCTATACCCTCAACCTTAATCACTATCCCTCAACCCTCAAACCTATACCTTAAACCCTAAACCCTACACCCTCAAACCTCATCTCTATAACCTACACCCTCAACCTTATACCCTAAACCCTAAACATTATCCCTCAACCCTATACTTAAATGACAAACCCTACACTCTCAAGCCTTAACCCTATACCTTATACCCTTAACACTACACCCTAAACCCTAATCTGAATACCCTATACACTTAACCCCATACCATCAACCCTGAACATTATACCTCAACCCTCAATCCTCAACCCTCAAACTTATACATAAATCCTAAACCCTAAACCACCAACCCTAAACCTAATGTCCTTAGCCCAATACCCTCAACTATATACCCAATATCTTAAACCATAATCCATATACCCTATACACTGAACCTTATACCCTCAACCCTAAAAACTATCCCTCAACACTCAAACCTTTACCTTAAACCCTAAACCCTCATCCCTCATCCCTATGCCCTAACCCTCAACATTATTAATGACCCTTGACATTAGAAGAGTCTGATTGATCTATTTGCTATTGTTAAATACTAGTGGAGATCAAAGGGATCAAACTAGATCCTAGGACATACACTTGATGTTTAGATCATAGGATGAATCAACTATTTTACTGCTTGCTTCTTTTTTTGAAATCATTATTCAAGAGATCATCCATCAAAAACACTCAATTCACTAATTCAAAAACAAGAAAATCAAGAAAACTTTCAAAATAGTGACATTTCTAGTTTAGCGCATAAAATTCTTCTTTCAATGCATTGAGTTCATATTCTAGTCATATAGGGTATGTCATAGTGCATTCATTACATCTTTAAGCACATATAGGGTCTATTCTAGGGCAAGTGCACCAATCTGTGACACAATTTAGGTGTTAAATTGTAAAAATTCACAAAAAAAGGGTGAAATTGGCCATTTGGTGCACACCAAATGGCTTGGATTCATTTGGCGTGTGCCAAATTGAAAAGCTAAATAAAAGAAAAAAATGTGTTTCAAACCCTCATTTCTCTTCAACCCACAGCTTGGCTTGGAGAATTTGAGGTCTACAACTTATGCTTGCCAAATGTCATCCATTATTTGCATTGCTAGCTTGCTATCTTTCACGAGGATGCTTCTAACAAGTCAGAGATGTTGAAGATTGTGAAGAGGTATGTATTTTTATTCTTTTTATTTCAAATTTGATTTAGAATGTAGATTGAAATAGGTTTTCATAATAAAATTTTGTTCTAATTATCGAGGAATGAATCTCCACCTCGAAACTTTGTTAATTCACATTCCCCCCCTCAAGAAGAGCCTCCTATTCAAGAACAAGCTGAAACCCCTCCATCAATTCATAAGCATCCTCAATGAATACAAGAAGATATTCTAAATCAAATTGAAAACAATAACAGATACATTGAACAATTAATTGGAAGATTAATCAAGCATGTTGAAACCCACCCTTATACGAGAGGGATTGCTGAATCATTGAAGTCAATTGTATCTTATGTAGGAGAAATGAGCAAGAAAATAATTTTTTGGTCAAATAAGAGGCATGAGATGAGACAATATTATGCTAGAGGTTTGTCATATTCAGATGTTAAAAAACAAAAAAAATAGCAAATCCAACTTGTGTGCCCTATTTACAAACCTGAAAACCAATGCACCTTTGTCTCATACATGAAAGATGTTCCCCATCCATTGGTGCCACCATGAGTTAGTTAAAAATAAATTTTGGGAGCAGTGGTGGATGGTATTTGACCAACATCCATGAAATAACCATGAGGTACCACAATTCTTTTTGATTAAACTCTACTATGAGTTTATCCTCAATAAGATGTTGACATCTTAGACTTTCAAGGTAGAGGTGGAGGCTCCACACATGATAGACCTGTTGCACAACATAATCCACAGTTGGCACTAAGACCCTTGGCTAGACCCATGGTGGATCATGCCATCGTTCCTTCCATTATTAAGGATAGTGTAGAGGTAGACACGTTGGAGTTGATTGGCTCACTCACCCAGACCATTTTATAGTGTGTGAGGCCTCTAGTAGAGCCTAGTGTGGAGGAGACGTGTAGGCCCTGAGCTCCACCCCACCATTGTGGCACTTGTGGTGTAGTTTACACATACGATTATCATAGTGCTCAGGATGTAGCTATGCAACCTACATCAGTTGTAGAGGTGATGACTTTCATAGATGATTTTCTAAATGATACATACGACATTAACAATCAAGTAAAATTCAGAAAGTTCATTTAATGTTGTTTATTAAATTATATTTTGAAATTTAAGAATAAGAAAATTAGTAAAATTTCAATTTGATGAAATTTCAGGGTCAGAGTGTTCATGAGATGTGCCCCATTCCTACAGACCCTTATTCATTCTCAACATTGAGTCCATAGGTATGCAACTAGTTTTAAAGATATTATTATTGCATTTGAACAATTGAATTTTATATTTGAATGTTTGTCTCATAACATGCTTTGGATTTCAAATAGTTTCCTAATGGACCTTTGACATCCACACCTCATAATTCATTTCCTCAAGGACCTTACACTCAAGTAGCCTTTATTCAATAATGGTGTTGTAAAACAATGTTAGCTAGTTTTCATAATTTTGCATATACAAATCTAAAAAATTTGTGAGAAACATAAACATTGAATTTGTATTCCTTAATCATGTCACATTATCTTCTTGTAATTCACTTTTTATTCCTTTATTCCTTCCTAATCCCATCCCAATAACATTTAATAGTTCACTCTACCATTTACTCTTTCATTTACCATTTGTAGATGTTGACATCTAATAGCCCTAGTGATGTTGGTGGCACGATGGACCATAGAGTTGCTGCAACAATATCCAATTCTAATCCATTGAGAGAGGTATTGAACAAATTAGTTGATTTGATATTATATTTTCTCTTTTATGGTCTATTATAGAAAATTTTCATGATACTTTTGTGTAGCTTAATTTCTATCTTGATGGTTGCTATAAGTGGTTGTCACTCTAGATCGTGGATGTGGTAATGATGTAAATGTGAATGATGACTATTTGTATGCAGTAGGTGATTATATTTTGTTATATGTCATTCCAAAATTCATTTTTTGTTATTAACATCTTTACATTTTATTGTATTAGTTGAAGCTCCATAGTAAAGAGAGGAGGACTAGCGAGCATGTTCAAAAGACCAAAGAACCAACAGTTGCTCCATCCATCCAAATTTTGAAGGTAGCACGAGATCTATTTCCTTCCCCTAAAAGGAAATGACTGTATTAGGATCGTTTGTTGTATGCTTATGTGGCATTTTGGAACATATGTTTTGTACAAGTGATATATACATGGCATTTTATGTCCATAATATGGCTCCTTTATACTAAGCCTGTATGGATTTTTTGGATATATTCTATATACTTTAATCAATATATATCATTGTATACCTTACGGCTTTTTGATTAAAAAAATATTATTTTCCTACTACCATTCTTGAATGATGTTATCATGTGTATTGTGTAAGTCATATGCTTGAATGTTGTAGGCATGGATTTTTTTTACATTTAATTCTTAATTAATTGCTATCGATTTCTCAATAAGCTCCATCTAAAGCATATTTTGTTAATAAGCTCCATTCCATGTGGTTTGTATCCTTCGGAATGCTTCAATTACTTGTGCCTCACTTATTCACATGTATGCTTGACTTATTCACATGTATACTTCATGTATAGTGTATGTATTCATGTGTATGATTCATGCTTCCAATGCATAGAAGCAAAAATCTTTTAGGGAAATAATTGACAAACCAAAAGTATAAGATGTTTTTAAAAAGTTGAGAAAAAATCATATTTAAAAAAACATAAAAAATTGTAGAACAAGAGATAAAATCTATTTATTTTAAAATTGAAAGGTATTTCCATAGCATATAGAGATATAGAGAGAAAATAAAATAAATATTTTAACTAATGAATTGTAAAAAATATTTTTTTGTAGTTTATATTCATATCGTTAATTACATTTTATTGCACATCTTTCAAAGTCAAACCATTACTTCACATTGTATAACTAATAACTAGATGTTGATAGATGACAAAATTTCAATTATAATATAGTTTTTACAAAGTCAACCTAACTAGTTATGCAATTACTTCACATTGCATAAATAATGAGTAGGAGCAACTACCAATTGCATTCTTTTATCATGGCATTCTATGGGTCCAGATTTCTTTCACGTATTTTACCAAATAGTTCACTGCCTTGTCTATGTTACCACAATTTTCATACATGTCTACCAAAGTATTTTGTCAAACAATTCATTGCCTTGTTGCTATGGCTAAAATCATAAAACAAGTGCTTTTGAACAAGCTATGTATGCTTGGAAAAAATATATCAAAATCATAATAGCAAGCAATACTATAGACAAGGGAATGAACTGCTTGAAAAAAATGCCTAAAAGAAATGTGGTCTCATGGTGATGGAATTTCATGACATGCAAATTGCTATGGATTTTCATGCCATTCCATCACAATGAGACCATGTTTCTTTGAGTTTTTTCAAACAATTCATTGCTTTGTCTATGCTACCACATTTTTTGTACACGTTTACCAAAGCATTTTATCAAACAATTCACTGCCTTACTGCTATGGCTAAAATTCTAAAATAGGTTCCATCAAACAAGCTATGGATGCTTCAAAAAAATCTATCAAAGCATAATAAGAAGCAATAGCATAGACAAGTGATGTAGAGACAGGAGATCCAAACCCACTCAAAGTGTCAACTTGCCTTCAAGAGGCATCTAACAAGATTAAAAGGATCTATTGGACCAATCCAAACAACTCCCAAATTTTGAAATCAATCAGAAGTAGGATTTCCCACTTTCACCCTTGCAAACCTATTTTTAGGCACTTAACACCACGACTTCCCAAAACAATTGATAAAAAAAAGGATGATTCATACATCCATTATAGAGTTACAAAACATATCTTAGCCCCTCATATGACTCCTTTAGAACAAATTTGAGAAAACTGACTTTCTCACCGTTTTAGGCCTCCAAATAGGTCAATTTTACAAAGGAGCCCCCTCTTAAACTTTTGAAAAAACTCTAAGACTTTAGGAAATAATTGAAAGGTTATCAAACCCCAAAATCCCCCATTAGATTTCATTTGTACGGCCACCTCCACACCAAACCCAAAAACCCTTGTTTTGTGCACTTTTGATGAGGATTTATTGAAAAAGACACTTCCAGGCCCTTCCCAAACTTACCACCTAGTAAAAACCCCTTGAATTCACTCCCAAAAACTTAAAATTTCATAAGATAACTTGTACTAACATCCCATCATCAGATCTAGATCTATGCCCATTAAATTCATGCATTTTCCAATGGAAACAACCCTAGGGACACACCAAAATCAAGAAATATTCCTTCCTTGCACAAAAAAAGATGCATACATGTTTATTTCACCTATCTAAGCCTATCCAATGAGTTATAGGACTATACAATGGGTGGAAGGCTTAGAAGCCCATTTTGTTCCCTTTCAAAACCTGCAAACCAAGGTAAATGAGCAGTCCCAGAAAAATAAAGATTTCTCCCTCAATTTACATGATTAAGACCTCAAATCTAAAGCATTAGAGAGCCAACACACGTACCTAAAACATATAAGAATTTTTAGAGAAAATTTAGGTTGTACGGGTCCATACCAAGCCTTGAAAGTTTAGAAAAATAGGGAAAATGTTGTTGAGAATGTTGTATTTGATGAAAACAAAATGTGTACAATCTTCAAACTTCCTTCAACAACCCTGCACGAGCCATTTTTGAGTCTTTTATAATGATTACATTCAAATCCAACTTCTCCCAATGTCTATAGCTACCAAGTAACAACTTTTCAAAGGAGGTAGCTGTTGGTTTTCAAATTTACCGAATTTATGAAACTTACAAATTTGACATTTTCCTCCTTCCAACTCTATTATTTCGTAATCCCCTAGACCCTCTTAAATGACTTCGTATTCTACTTACCTTGACAAAATTTGACCATCTTGGAAAATTTTAAGATGATTACAATTTATGGCCAAATTATCAAATGAAAACTCTAAATCATTTTGGAAACATGAGAATGGTGTAAGTAGAGCTTATTAAAACAAAAAAAAACTCAAACTCTCCTATCTTAACCACAATTCCATCCATGACCATTCAGTACCATATTAGGAGGCTTGGTGCTCCTGCACCAACAAGGGAGTGAACTGTTCAAAAAAATGCCTCAAAGAAATGTGGTTTCATTGTGCTCGTCATGGAATTTCATCACCAACAGAACAAATTTCATTGAGGATTTTTTTCAAATAGTTCACTGTCTTGTCTATGCTACCACATTTTTCATACATGTCTACCAAAGCATTTTATCAATAAATCCACAACCTTGCTGCTATGACTAAAAGTCTAAAATAGGTGCTTTTGAACAAGCTATATGGGTGCTTGGAAAAAATCCATCAAAGCATAATAGTAAGCAATAACATAGACAAGGTAGAAAACTATTTAAAAAAATACCTCAAAGAAATGTGGTCTCATGGTGATGGAATTCCATGACAAGCAAGTTCCCTAGATTTTCATGGCATTCCATCACCATGAGACCACATTTCTTTGAGGTATTTTTTCAAATAGTCTACTACCTTGTCTATTCTACCACATTTTTCATACATATCTAACAAAGAATTTTATCAAACAGTTCATTGCCTTGCTACTATGGCTAAGAGCCTACAACAAGTGCTTTCAGACAAGCGATGGATGCTTGGAAAAAATATATCAAAGAAAAATAGTAAGCGAAATCATAGACAAGGTAGTGAACTGGTAGTATGTGATGGATCCTCCAATGTTTTACAAATGAGGGGTGAGCTCAATTTATAGGCTCCTCGAATACAATTCAATGGCCAAGATTGATTTCAAATCAATGACCAAGATTACAAAATAGAACCCTAATTAGGGCTTTTCACAACCAACTACCTCTCAACCAATGATAAAATTACATTTGGGGACACTTGTCCTTCTGCTAAATATAAACCAACAATAAAAAGTTGTTGCATTATGAAGTGTCAGGTTCATTGAACCTAGACATGCTAGCTTGGAACAATTTGATTAGTTGGAAGATGACAAGGCACCATCTTAGCATGTTGGATGTCCCCTTTGATCTTGGCCTAAGGTGCACTTCAAGATATGTTTTCCATCTCCTATTTTCAGCTTGGGATAGACTTTAATTTGTCTTTTCCATGTATGCTTTGAGTTGGGCTGACTTTATGTATGTATGCTTTGAGTTGGGTAGACTTTACCTTTGTCTTGGACAAGCATTATTCAAGCCAAGGGCAGACTTGATAGTAGTTTGGATATAGCTTTTCTTTCCCAAGCAGACTTTGCATCATCTTGGACATTTTTCTTGGCCATGGGCATGGTGGACTTTGCTTGTGCCTTGCCAAGATTGGGAAAACTTTCTCTTGACTTAGATATGCTGATTTTCCTTCCAAGAAAAAACTGAGAGAGGTTATTGTAGAGGGGCACATCATAATACCATAGGCTTAGATGAGAAGTTTCTAAGAATCACGATGTCTGAGTAACGTCATGCTGAAGTTTGTAGCCATTTTGCACTTCGGAATCTTAAGGGATTGAACCAGTTGAACGTAGCTCAAAGAAATTCGGCACATTTGGGTGTGAAAGAGGACCATTCCTAGTGTAAGCGTACTCACTCGGATGCATTGGAATAGTTAGTTTGGTCACATGAGTTGCAGAAATAAAGTTACAACACTTTCCAACTTTGCACTACTTTCATTTAACAACTTTTTTCCCAAGAGAAATCTTGTTGCCACAGCAAAATTCCTCCAAGATAGAAAAAATTGAGAGAGTCCAATGTATAGGGGCACAACACGATCCCATAGGCTCAGAAAAAAAGTTTCTAAGTATCACAGTGTCTGAGTAACATCATGCTAAAGTTTGCAGCCATTTTGCACTTCAAAATATTAAGGGATTCAACCAGTTGAATGTAGTTCGGAGTGATTCAACTCATTTGGGTGTGAAAGAGGACCATTCCTAGTGTAAACGAACCCACTCAGATGCATTGGAAGAATTAGTTTGGTCACATGAGTTGCAGAATGAAAGTTGTACCACTTTGCAACTTTGCACTCATTTGGGTGTGAAAGAGGACCATTCCTAGTGTAAACGTACCCACTCAGATGCGTTGGAAGAGTTAGTTTGGTCACATGAGCTACAGAATGAAAGTTGTACCACTTTGCAACTTTGCACTCTTGCATTTGATAACTTTTTCCCCAAGAGAAATCTCCCCGCCATAGGAAAACACCTCCAAGACAGAAAAAACCAAGACATTTTATTTTAGAGGGTCACAACACAATCCCATAGGCTCTAACAAGAATTTTCTAAGCCTCATAGTGTACGAGTAACGTCATGCTGAAGTTTGCACCCATTTTACACTTCAAACTCTTAAGAGATTCAATTGGTTGAAGATAGCTCAAAGTGATACGATGCATTTGGGTGTGAAAGAGGACCATTCCTACCATAAACATACCCACTCAGATGCATTAGAACAATTAGTTTGGTCACACGAATTGCAGAATAAAAGTTGCACCACTTTGCAACTTTGCATTATTTGCATTTGACAACTTTTTCCCTAAGTGAAATCTTGCCGCCACAGGAAAATGCCTCAAAGATAGCAAAAAAATAAGAGAGGTTATTATAGAGGAGTACAATACAATATAATAGGCTTAAACAATAAGTTTCTAAGCCTCATGGTGTCTAAGTAACATCATGCTGAAGTTTGCAGCCATTTTGCACTTCAGACTCTTAAGGGATTCAACTGGTTGAACATAGCTCAGAGAAATTCGACACATTTGTGTGAAAAAGAGGACCATAAATAGTGTAAAATTACCCACTCAGATGCATTGGAATAGTTAGTTTGGTCATACAAGTTGCAAAATGAAAGTTTCACCACTTTGCAACTTTTCACTACTTGCATTTGACAACTTTTTCTCCAAGCAAAATTTTTCCACCATAGGAAAAACACCTCTAAGATAGAAAAAATTGAGAGAGGTTATTGTATAGGGGCACAACACGATCCCATAGGCTTTGACGAGAAGTTTCCAAGACTCACAGTGTCTGAGTAACACCATGTTGAAATTTTTAGCTATTTTGCACTTCAGACTCTTAAGGGATTAGACCAGTTGAACGTAGCTCAGAGCAATTAGGCATTTTTTGGTTTGAAAGAGGACCATTCCTAGCATAAAATTACCCACTCGAATAGATTGGAATAATTAGTTTTCTCACACAAGTTGCAAAACAAAATTGCACCACTTTGCAACTTTGTACTACTTCCATTTGACAACTTTTTCCCCAAGTGAAATCTCACCGCCATAGGAAAACACCTCTGAGATTGAAAAAAATAAGAGAGGTTATTGTAGAGGGGCACAACAAAATCCCATATGATTAGATGAGAATTTTTTAAGCATCACGACGTTCGAGTAATGTCATGTTGAAGTTTGCAGCCATTTTGCACTGTGAACTCTTAAGGGATTCAAAAGGTTGAACGTAGCTCAGAGTGATTCGACACATTTGGGTGTGAAAGAGGACCATACCTAGCATAAAAATATCCACTCAGATGCATTGGAATAGTCAGTTTGGTCATACAAGTTGCAGAAAAAAAGTTGCACCACTTTGCAACTTTTCACTACTTGCATTTGACAACTTTTTCCCCAAGCGAAATCTTGCTGCTGCAAGAAAATGCATCTGATATAGAAAAAAAACAAGATATTTTATTGTAGAGGGGCACAACATGATCCCATAGGCTCTAATGAGAATTTTCTAAGCCTCACAGTGTCTGAGTAATGTCTTGCTAAAGTTTGCAGCTATTTTGCACTTTAGACTCTTAAGGGATTTAGTCGGTTGAACATAGTTCAGAGTGATTCGACACATTTGGGTGAAAAAGAGGAGTATTCCTAGCATAAACGTACCCACTCAAATGTGTTGGAATAGTTATTTTTGTCACATGAGTTGCAAAACAAAAGTTGCACCACTTTGCAACTTTTCATTACTTGCATTTGACAACTTTTTCCCCAAGCAAAATCTCGCCACCATAGAAAAACTTCTCTGAGATAGAAAAAATGAAGATAGGTTATTGTAGAGGGGAAAAAAATGATTCCATAGGCTTTGACAAAAAAATTCTAAGCCTCACGGTGTCTAAGTAATGTCATGCTAAAGTTTGCAACCATTTTGCACTTCAGACTCTTAAGGGATTCAACAGACCAGGAGGCTCAAACTCAATAAAATTGACAACTTTCCTTCAAGAGGAATCTAACAAGATTAAAATGGTGCTTTAAAGCAATTCAAACAATCTTTCAAGTTAGAAAAAAAATTAGAACCACCATTTCTCAGTTTTACCCATGAATCCTAGTAGTAGTGCAAACTTAGTTTTTGGCCTTTTACTTAAATACTCTCCAAGACACCTAACAAACATATGATGGTTTCCGACACCCATTTTAGAGTTGTAACACATATCTCAATGTCAAAAATAATTCTTTTGGACTCACCTCCTAAAATGACCCCTTCTACATTGACCTAATTAGGTTGATTAGGCCTAAATTACAAAGCAACATATCTTTAAACTTATCACAAACCCTTGAAACCTTTGGGCAGCATTTCCTATGCCCTCAAACCTCTGAAACCACATTTTTTTCAAAGGGTTAATGCTTCCAACATAGCAAACCACAAAACCCTCAATTTCATGCCAAACCAAGAGGATTTATTCAAAATCCCACTTGCACAACCTCCCAGACCATGCCACTAACTCAAACATGTGTATTCTAACCCCTATGTGCTCAAAAGTTGAAAAAAACTCCACTCTCATTGATTTTCACAAACCCTAGGCTAAGGGCTCCATTTTCATGTGTTTTCTTTAACAAAAATTAATAGGACAGCAAGCTTGTCTTGTATTTTCCTTCCCCACAACTCTAATCATGCAACATACAACCTAATCAGACTCCCTAGGGCCCATTATGCTAGTTACAATAGATACAGTCGGTGTAAGGGCCCTTTAAGACATGTTTTTTTATCACAAAACCCTCAACAGGGTGCTCTCGGCCTGTCATAGGAAAAAAATGATTTCTTCAACAAATATTTGTTAAATTCTTTCAAACTTGATGAAAAATAAGGCTAACACAATCCTCCATGAGAAATGAAATATTACATAGAAAATGTCAGTCTGCGCGGCTCGTATAGGTCTGCAAAATGTGAAAGAAACACAAAAAATGAAGAAAACTTATAATTTTCTTATTTCCAATACCTTAAACTTCGAGCCAACATTACAAATGGTGTCCTTATGCCTTTTTAAAGGCTTCTCCTCTTCAACCAATGACCAATTTCCCTCCCAACTGAAATTTAAACCACTTATGACTATTGGAGATCACAATTTCATCTTTTACACAATTTAATAACATCATTACATGCTTTGCAATGTTTTCTCTTTGTAACCCTTTTAATCACCTAACCTATTACAATGGGTCTAATGAGACTTATTCACCTAAAAACCATGTCTTATTCAAGAAAACAATATACTACCACCCTTGACACCACCTTGACAACTTTGACACTCCTTTCCATTTGATTTACAATCATTACAAAATGAATACATAAGCCTCTCAAAGTTGACCAAGTATCATAGAATGGTCACTTAGGACCCTATTTGAACTCATGGACTCAACACAAACACCCTAACACACACACTGCCTATCAAACTCTTCATGGAAAACAGAGAGAAGGTTGGTGCTCCTACACCAATCCAAAACATCCAAATGACCTACCATGCCTTTGCAAACCTTCTATCACATCAAACTCCACCTGATAACACTGAAACAACTAGGTTCTAACCTTCTTCCAAACTATTGCTTTGATCTGCTACTTCAAGCTATGCCTCCTAGGCCTAAATTCATGCTTTTTCCATAGGGGTAGCGTGGAAATTTCTACCAAATTTATTTTCCACCCATTGTATTCTACTGTAACTCAATGGAATGGCATAATTAGGTGTAGGGGGCATGTGTGCATGATTTCAGGAGCAGGGGTGGCCATTTGGGGGTTTGGGCATGATGCATAGTTGTCAAGAATGTGTGTTTCAAGTGAAATTGGAGGTTAAGGGTAGGTAGTGATGGAAAACACTTGGGGCAGCACTTTCTAAGAGTTAATTAAGCAAGGACAGACATATTTGAAGGTGTTGGAGGCATTCAAATGGTGAGGAGAGGTCTAGAGGTGAGGTTTTCAATAAACTCCCTTTGAAACTTGTCAAAAGTGAGGGTTTTGAGTTTTGGAGTGTTGGTGAGTGTTTCATTGGAAGATGATTGTTGATTTAGTGCTTATGTACCCTACTCATGACTGTCCAATGGTGTTTTGTGTCTAGAAGGAAGATTAAAGGGTAGTTGGTTTGTTGAGAGTTTTCCACCCTGCTCTACATCACTTTGGCATGTTTATCAACATAAAACTATGGTATTTTTTGTATTTCAATATGTAATGATAATGCAATATGAAATATGTAGTCTAAGATAATGACATATATGTGTA
This sequence comes from Sequoia sempervirens, assembly GCA_007258455.2. NCBI lineage: Eukaryota > Viridiplantae > Streptophyta > Pinopsida > Cupressales > Cupressaceae > Sequoia > Sequoia sempervirens. The sequence continues at coordinate 61,329,172 of VDFB02049217.1, forward strand.
TTTAAACTTTAAAGTTAAAATGTTAAACTTTACCATTGTTCTTGTCTTCAAAGTTGTTTAAACTATATAATTTAACCATAATATAACTAAGCAATATATGATATAATTTAACCATTATTCTTTTTTTTTTATTGTCAACTATATAATATAACCATGATTTTTTTATCATATTGTACATTGATATTTAACCATTGCTGAAGATTAAATTTTTGAATAGTTTAAACATGCACATGAACAAATTATTTCAATTCTCAACTTCTATATATCAAATTATCCAATAATCAAGTGTATGTCCATATACAAAAATGGAATCAATGCCAACTCAAACAAAGTTTTACAAAGTGTGGCATATGCCATCTCAATATCTATTCATAACATACATGCCAAAATGTCTATCTCATCCTAAACTATTGGCGGATCATCAAAATGGAGCCTCTTTCAAGCACTCTTTAGCTATGGAGGTAATTGAACAAGAAAAATTCAAACCACAATTGAGATTAGTTATATTATATAATTTAAAATCGAATAATTAACATCAAAATAAATATACATTTAATTATAATTGAACTCTAAAATTGAAATCTTGATTACCTCATATATATACATCTCTTCAAACCATCATATCCTAGAATATGTCCCTCTCAAAGAACCAATCATACCAACTTTTGCAATGTCAATCTATATAGGTGAAAAAAAAACATCAAATTGATACAAGTTAGCATATAATTATCAGTAATAGGAACATATTTACCAAACACAAAATAAAATAAACACATACTTCTTTAGGCATCTCTTTTTCTTTATCTCCTTCAGGTGTTTCAACACCTCCTCCCTAAGGTGTTTCAACACCTACTCCTTCAAGTGTTCCAACACCTACTCCTACAAGAGTAAAATGAGATAAACATATAAGTTAATATATAATTTTGTTAATGACAATTGAAATGACAATCAAGTATAAAATGCATGAATTCAAGCCTAAAAGGCATGGGTTGAATAGCAGATTGAAGAATTTTTTTTGAAGAAGGCTAGAACTAGTTGGCTTTAGTGAGATCTGGTGGGGTTTGATGTGTTTGAAGATTTGCAAGGACTAGGGAGGTCATGTGTATGTTTGGGCATGAATCCCTAGTTGAGAGAAACACATTTTTAATGGAAATTTGAGGTTTTAGAGACTAAAAGTGGGTGAAGTTTGGGGGCAGCATAATATTAAGGATAGTTAAGCATGTGTAGGATTAAAAAATGGTTTTTGAAGTGGTCGTAAGGTCACATGAGGCCTGGATATGGGTCTTTCAATGTATTCTCCAAAATCCCACTGTACTATAGGGGCAACTAGGCCAATTAGGCCTCTTTTCCAAAAGACGGCTTCCCAAACACCTACAATCAAGTCAAACACCATGGAAAGTCATTAAATAGGTTACCAACCTTAATATTTCACAATTTTTAGAGCTCCAACCACTCACCAAGCTACAAATCCACTAAACCCTCACTCTCAAGTTAGCAAACCTAGGTTTTCCAAGGACCCTTATTGAAAATAACTCTTCCCATGATTAAGTCTCACATCCAACACCCCAAAAATACCATATGATGTCTTTAAATGCTCAAAAGCCTCTCACAAATGACTATCCCAAAGGATTTCATCCATTAACATTCTAAAACTGCTCAAAATCACACATTTTCACACCCAAGGCTACATGCCATCACTCAAAAATGATCTGGCCTACTCCAAGAATAATCTTCTAACCTATTCCCCACCTAATGGACTCATTCCACCAAGATAAAATATATACATTAGGTGGAATGAGCCCTTAAATGACTTTATGACCTCAAAACTTTCAATTTAGACTTCCAGACCTGCCTATAGTAAAATCCACCCTAAGAGCTCAAAAAAAGATTTATTTTAATGCCACAAAACCAAAACATGGATAACACATCCCTCTACCCAAATAAAAACACTTTTATTCAATTCCCTTCAGTATAGGCTCATGCATTTGACTGCTACAACACTGAAAAAGAGTAAAACAAACTCAGATTTACAAAGAAAACAAAGATTTATTGATCAATGCTTGTACAAAATCTTCCACTCTTCTCCACACACTCCTTCATTCATGATTTACATTCATTTATTCAACTCCCTTAATATATAATTTATTGAAAAACAATTCCAAAAGTGACCTTTGGCCTTCCTTGACCGTTTAGCTTCCCCACTATGCATTTCTTGCACTTCAAAATTTGAAAAATGACATTTTGCACTAATTTAGAAAATTTGCAACTAAAACCTTATAACTCACTAATAACCACTAAAATAGACTTATTACATCATTAAATGGTCTATATGACCTTATCCAAGCCAAAACAAAACTTCATCACCCTAATGACAACCACTAAAGCTTGGTGCAGGAGCACCTACACCTTACAAGAAATTTGATTCTTTGTAGGTTGATGGGTGGTCAGTAGGTTGGTAGGGGTGTTTTTAGTTTATTTTCTCTTAATAATTTATAATAATACCATGGTTGATGTAAATGGTAACTTTGGTGTCTCATTGTTCCATATTGTAAATGATGTCAAACATGTTAAGAAAATGTCAATGATGACAAATGTGGTCTAGGTAGGTTAATGTTTCTTTTCATGAATAAGGTCATGTTTTGGGTCCAATAAGGTCTAAATAGACCAGCACAAATGTTTTATATGTCTAGGAGGGTCAAATAGTAAAATAATGTAAAAGGAGTCAAAGTGTTGTTAACAAGAATATGTAAACAAGTGTAATTTTGCGCTCCAACGGCCATAAAGGGATTCAAAATTCAGTTAGAGGCTATTATGTTGGTTTTATTGGGTAAGGAAACCTTTAAAAGATGGGAATCATCATTTTAAAGGTTCGATTGGAGATTTCAGGAAGAAAATCCAATTGATTTTTTACTGTTTTCAAGAATTTTTTGAGTTTTCCATCTTTTTCAGATCTATATGGTAATGAACAGTCATTAGATTGTACAAATTCTTTATGGATGTTGTAGTGGTATGAATCAACATTTCTTAGTATCTAGTTTGAAGGTTTAGAACAAAATTTGAAGCATCTTATAGTTGTTTTCTTGATGACTGTTGGGTATACCCTGTTTTGGGGTTTTGTAGCTTTTATCATGTTTTGAAGACCCATACACCAATTATGCTCAATGTGATTGGTGTATTGGGTCTCATGGATAATTTTTAGGTGTTAGGGAGAGTGTTTTATGTTGACAGAAATAAATAAAGTAGATTGGGTTGATGTCTCCATTGAGTTTATGCGGGAAAATGTATGAAAGTGGAGGTTTTAGTCTAGGGTTTGGTAAAATCTAAGTGGGAGGTCATTTCTTTTGAATTATTAAGCATGTGCAGGGTTTCTTAAGAGTTTTTGAGTTGGTTTTAAGATCTGAAGAGGTTTGGAATGTAGGTTTTCAGTAAACCCTCTAAGTTTGGCTAAAAATCAAGGGTTTCATAGTTTTCTATGTTAGAAGAGTCAACTCTAGAAACTAATTGTGAATTTAGTGGTTTGAGGGCATGGGAAATGCTACCCCAAATTTTAGTTTTCTATGATACGTCTAAAGGTGGGTTGCTTTGTAATTTAGGCCTAATTAGCCTAATTAGGACAGTGTAGGAGTGAAAGTTTTAGGATTTTGGTCCAAAAGACTTGTGTCTAACCTTGAGATATGTTTTGTAACTCTATAATGTGTGTATGAATCATCCGTTGGTTTGTCAAGTGTTTTGGGAAGTGTTGGAGTTAAGGTCCTAAAACCATATTTGCACTGATACTAGGGTTGCAAGGGTGAAAGTGGGAAATTCTACTTTTGGTTGTTTTCAAACTTTGGGAGTTGTTTGGGTTGGTCTAATAGGCCCTTTTAATTTGTTAGATGCCTCTTCAAGGAAAGTTGACACTTTGAGTGAGTTAGGGCCTCGTAGGTCTATATCAAATAAACAGTAGCATATAACCATCATTTTGCATATCTACATTAATACAATTTTGCAAACCCTTATACAATCAAACTTAAACGCTTGAAATAAAGCAATGATCAATAATATGAATTTACAAATTCAATGTGCATACTTACCGATCAATCTAGGGAACCATCTGGGTCTGCTCTACTCTTTATCGTGGCAAGTATTGCCTCGTGGTTAGACTCACACACTTTCCACAAGTTCTTCTTCATAGGTCTACCCTTATATTTGATCAAATGAATGTTGGTGGCAATGACAAGGTTTGAGTAACGAAGAATCTTCCGATTCATTTCAAAGTCCTCAAACAACAAAACTACAACATTCTTAACTGGGTACCTTCTAAGCCACATTCTAGCAACAACCACTAAACCTGTAGGATATTCTATGTTCTCTCCATCTATAACTAGGGCCTCCAATTTCTTTTTGGCCTTGATACAATGACACAGGCAATAATCTATACCCTCTTCATTGTATTCATCTGCAATCACTGCATATACGTGTCCTACATTGTTATGTTCATCTTGTTAGATGTATTTAAGGAACATCAAAATAAAACATGAAAGTAAGATATATTACCTGGTTCTACAAGGTTTGATACATGATCAAAGTCAACAGATGATTACATCTCCATGTTTTGTAGTCATTGAGAGTTGATAAGTGTCAAGTGGGGTTAGACTTCTTACAAACCATTTGTCAACCCATTTTGTTGACTCACAATCATTCCATGCTTGAAGTGTACATGCAGAACAAAATCATGCCATCTTTCATGTATGGATAGTCCATGTACCTGCATTCGAGCTTCTAAAAGAGTGTATCTCACTCGATCCTATTAGTGTACAACAATCCTCATATTTCTCAATGTTAGTATCATCTACTAAATGAAAAAAATTACAAACTAAAGAATTACCTTGACTACCTGGACCCATTGCATGATTGCACCACTCGACAATTGATCTTGCATCTATCAACTTTACACTATCTTTGTGCTTTAACTCTTCTTGTGCAAAGGCTCTTTTGGTACATGCACTCACTCCATCATGCTCCCCCTTTCCATCCTTGGCATCTTAGAAGTTCCACATATGTTGAACAACACTGATCATATGCATCCTACTCAACCAATAAAACATACTAGCATTCTTGAATTGTGATGTACAATTATCTGACCATATGATATGTTGATTGAATGATATTCTCATGCTAGCTAGATTAGCATAGAATATCTAAAAGCAACCTTGCATAAACTCGATAGAATGTGTGTGATCATCACTGATGTAAAAGTGATACTCCCTCAATACTTTCCTATTATCCTCTGTACTATCATTTGCATGAATGAATGATATATGCACAAATATAGCAACATTTGTGGAGTTTTAGTACTATGATTGCACCTCATTATGTGGATGTAGTGTGTAGTTCTTCATGAAGTCGACAACTAAAATAATGTTATAAGTGGAAACATGTCCTTGCATAACTTGAACTGTGAGTCCAACCATTGAGCTCTATGTGTATCCCTTGCATACTCATAGACCACCTGATTAGGGAATCTTATCACTGACCAATTCACACTTCTTTGCTTCTTTCCCATCTTTTAGACTGTAGGCCATTGTCTTGTATTTTCCAAATTCCATAATTTTGTCTCCAATTGTGTGTGTACTAGCCATGTGTTGGAAAATTGGAAAATATTGCATGCCACCACAATGATGAAATGTTCCATCCAAACATGACTTGTTCTAAAAACTTTGACCATCCTCTCTTTCACATAAAATGGAAGATAAGAATTCCCTTGAAGGTTTGGGTGGAGGCCTCAAGTTACATTCTTGCAAAACATTGTTAGTATGCATATCTACACATATACGTCAATAAACATCATAATGGTTAGAAAACTCAATATGTACTCTACAACAACAAGTAGTGTGTGTGTGATTTGATGAAAAGGCTTTAACATTTCAAAATACTTTTGATATATTTTAATTTTAGGAAAAATTTGTACAAAATTAGCATCAAATTGGGTTTGAGTGGTATCCAAATAATGCTTTGGATGTGGCTCATGGATTTTACTACCGATTATCTTTCTTACAACATCTCTTTGATTAGGATAGGTCCTTGCATTATCCTTCCAATAATATAATATTAAAGATCTCAAGCCTTGAGAAATTCTTTTATCTTTCTGTGGCACTCTACCCAAGAATGCCCATAAGTCATTTCTATTTAGTTCCTCCAATCTTTCACGCCTTCCTTTGGCTATCATTAGATATGATCTACTTATTTTCAAATACTTACTTCTCTTTGTAAGGTTCACTTTGTTCCTTGTTTTACTACTTAACAGTGTTGTCATCACACATCTTGTGGCACAACTATCCTTCATTCGTGAGGTAGAACCCACGCTCTCATATGCACTCATCAAGTTCTTTACAATGGAATTTTCACTTGAGTCATTTGAAATTCTCAGCCTAAGAGCCTTCATGGTGGGCCTAAATTTGAGTTGCCTCATCATTTCAATAAATAGTTGGCATCTTCCACCTCACTTAGCTTAAAAAAATAAAAATCCATATCCTCTATGTAACTCTTTGACATGTACGTTTTGACATCTTATCAGGCATCCATTTCAAAAAATTGGAATCAATATCAATCAAAAATCTAGGTTTCTTATGCAAAACTATAGGAGGAGTTCTCAAATGTAAATTTGTGTCAACATTAAGAATGTACCAACATCGGGGATAGATCGTGTACCTTCAATCAAAGGTGGAATTGATGACATACCTTGAGATTGACATGTAAATGATGTACCTCCAACTTGAGAGGTTGTTTGTGGAGTGACTTCAAATAGAGGTGTGTTTGTTGATGTACTTTCAAAATGAAATGTTGTTGATGGTGTGTCTTCAACTATAGGTGTGATTTCTAATGTACTTTGAAGATCACATGTTGTTGCTGGTGTGTCTTCAACTGGAGATGTGCATTGAAATTCACCTATGGTTGATGATGTGCCTCCAACTTGGGGATCCATTTGTGTCCTTCCATGAAATTTTTCCATTTGTTCCCTTTGTTTTTCCAATTTTACATCTCTCTTAGATTGCATCGGAATTTCTGGTAGTATGGGATGCAATTCTTTTGGTTCACAAGCTGCAATTTTTGATTCTCTTCTCCTTGAATTTTTTATTGCATGTTCTTCTAGTGTTAGAGGCTTTGGTCATTTCCTTGGGATGACGATGAATTTTGCATATTCACAATCACACATAGAACAAAAGTAAGTAATGCAGTTTATGAAACTTATTGATAACACTGATTACATTGCATTTTATTGAACACACCAAAGCATATTATGAAAGAAGACAGTGAGCTATTTGGAATTATCAAACATGTCTATATGCTACAATATTTTTCATACATAAATCTACCAAGGAAGGATGGTAAATGGTATGAATGAATGGAAACTTGCATTAAAACAACTATATCTTGAGTCATTTAAAATTATCTAAGCACATGATGAAGGTGAATTCTTTATGGCACAAAAAATTAATAGAAGCTTGTACATTAAAATTCATGAAAGCTCAACCCTCTACCCTAAAACCCTTAAACCCTAAACCCTCTACCCTCTACCCTCAAACCAGCCCTCTCTCTCTCACAACCCTACACTCTCTACCCTTAAGCTGTAAACTATAACCCCTAAACCCTAAATCCTCTACCCTTAACCCTTAATCCCTAAACCCTAAATCCTAAAACCTCTACCCTCTACCCTCAAACCTTAATCCCTAAACCCTTACACCCTCAACCTCCCCTCTCTCTCTCAACCCCACACCCTCTAGTCTCAACTCTCAACCCTCTACACTATACCTTCTACCCTCAACCCTCTACACTATACCATTACCCCAAACCCTCTACCCTCAACCCTCAACCCTTAAACCCTTAAACTCTAAACCCTAAACCCTTAAACCCTCTACCCACTACCCTTAAACCATAAAAAATAAACTCTAATACCCTTAAACCCTAAACCCTAAACCCCTAAACCCTC